>JANAVB010009198.1:36363078-37113078 GCA_029216955.1 Iris pallida | reverse complement strand
AATTCTAGTTGTCATTTCCTTATTTTCATGTTTTTCCATATTTGTCATTTTTATGTTTCAGTAACTGTAAGTTGTAGGGTTGTACTTTGATCCTTTCCTGATTGGATCGTTGCAGGCGAATTGACTGAGAAGGAGTTGCTTTGTAATTCATACTATGGATCTGCCACTAAGACGCTAGACAACATCCAAGAGGATGTCCCTGCTGGGAAATACCCTATAGCTTAGTGCTTATCGCTTTTGAACTTGGTTTGTAATAAATAGTTAACATTTATTTTGCTGGATTTGGTTACGGTTTACTCTTGTTGTGGGAATGTAACTAAGTGATATCTTTGGACCTATTTATAATATATCTCGATATAGTTGCTTTGATAAATCTGATTTAATACAATTTAAAGATAATTAATGGTTTAGAACAGCTTACTACGCTGTGTCTCATAGTGTAGACTGGACGTGTCTAACACGTATTCGAATATTCGGGAGTGGGTCGTGATATATTTTTAGTGGTGGCCCATGCAGGTCAGCCTAATAACACTTAGGACATAGAGTGTTAACTAGGGGACTTGCTAGATTAAGAAGAATCATCACAACATAGGACCAGTAGTATATATTTACTTAGGATTATTATTTTAGTTATTCTGCCTAGATAGATTACTTATTTGCTCCTTACATTCCAGAGAATGACTACTTCGTGAGCTTCTGAGGGACAGGCTTCTTCTGCTCATCCTGGATCTGTAATCCCACTTTTCCAGTTTCATAAATTTTTGGACTATTCAAATATTTTTAATAAATGATATTCAAGTTTGTTTAATAATTGTAATGCTTAGATGTTATAATTGAATTATTATATCATGGTTAATTAATTAATTGGGAATAACTAATTCCCAATAATCCTAACTAACTAGAGTGACCCTAAAGTTTCCTAACAACCTTTCTAATAAGTGTAACCACTTTTCTAACAACCTTTTGGGCTATTTTGCAAATAGCAGCATTTTAGATGACCTAATTACAAAAAGGCCATTCTCCTATCAGCTTATAAAATGCATTCTGGAGAGAGAAAGAGGGTCAGAATTCATTTCCAGAGCTGAGCTCTCCTCCCTATCCTTTTTTTCCAACTCTTCGACCCGCCTTAACCCTAAATTAAGAGCCATGGTCGGCAACTTACTCCGGCGATCATCTATTCTCCGACGAGACAGCAATGACGAACCCTCTCAGCAGCGTTCATCTCTCCGGCGTGGCGAAGCCGACGATCCTCCCTCCTAGCGATGGCTGAGCTGTCGACGAGCGCGTCACTTCGCCAGCGGATTTCTCGGCACACTCCACCGACGATGGCGACTGCATTGGTAATGACGAGGGTCCCCTAGCTCCGACGATTGAAGACAGATCCACTCCCAACGGTAAGTTGTTTCTCCGACGATGCTCGATGGTGCACGTTCTTCGATCCATGTTGTTCGATCCATTCTGTTCCCGGCTGTCGGTTTCCTCAACGACGGCGATCGAAGGTTTGCGTCTTCTCCGAGCGGCGACACTTCGTCCTCCACGGTGTCCGACACTGTGATCTCGGAAGTTCTACCCTATGTTGACAACCGGTAAGATCTCTTGATGACTTCTCAAAGGAACTCATCATCCTCTTAATCTTCTGTTTGATCCTCAAATTTGGTGTTGCTTTGGAAAGCATGTTTACTGAGTTCTTGATGATCGGTTGGTCCTGGGAATTGAACAGGAGGACGAATTGAGGAGGATGACTGATCGATTTGGTCGTAGTAGGTGTCAAGATCAACCGAGCAGTTGGCATTTCTCGCTCCGATCTAGCTCTCATCTCGTAGTCGATAGCCAGTCAGATCAGAGCGGACAATCGTAGTACTCGACGAACTTTGGATTTGGTGAGTGATTTAGAAATTTAATTTTGGATTAATAATAATTTGTGTTAATCTTAGTGATTAGTTGTGTGTTTGGTCTTTGAAATTTTGAGTAAAGAATTGGATCAAGGACGAGAGACCTATTCTAATCTCAGTAAATGTTGAGATCGATTGTTGTAAGTCTTAGATCTGTTCTTATGATCGTGAGTTCTTTCTGAGTTATGAAGAGTGAAGTTCCAACTCGACTGATTCTCTATTTACTTTTTGTCTGGAATATGTTTGAGGCAATACTGCAGTGAGGCCTCTGGGTTCAAATTGTGTGTCTAACTCTTCCGTAGTGTCTTTGATCTCGCTGGACACTTCCTTTCAGGTATTGTACTATTGCCCTGTTAATTATTGAATCTTTATTTCTCCTCCTTAAGTACGGGTGTGTTGGCCAGGATTGATAGGATTTGGTGTTGCATGTCCAAGTGTTGCGTGTCAGGATATTGTTGTGTATGTGCCAGACTCGTAGCCGAGTTCCATTGCCGATCGTGTCCTAGTGTGGTCCGTGCCCTGCTGCATTCTCTTTATTGATTTAAAATTCGATCTGGTTGTATTTATTTCTTCCAATTGGTTGTATATTTTCATTTGGGTGTGTACTACCTTTTCCAGCTTTAAACTGCATTTTAGAAGTGATCGTTGGGTTGGCTAGGTTGTACTGTAGTTGGTTTTAATATAGCCTGGAATAGATGGTTGAGTATGATGTAGAGTATGCTGGTGCTTTACAAGTTACTGATGACCTTTGATTAAGTTTTGGAGGGAATGATATGCAATACTAAATTTTGAAAGCTTAGCATATTCTCAGAATGCTATGAATCCAAGTAATATTGAGAGGCTTGGTGTGATGGGTTCATAGGAAGCATAACTTGCTCTGTGTAGTATTGACCTTCCAAACAACTCTGTAGTATATTTTTCTGATGGGCTACAGGCAAATGGGCTTTAGAGTTGTTTTAAATGAATTTGTACTTCATTTTCTTGGCCCAATAGATTTTCTAGTTGGACCAGTTTATTGGGTCAATTTATTTACCTAAAAATTTACAATTTTATAGCAAATAGAAGATGGCCTAGAATTTAATTTTATCTATTATTTTACATGTTAGCTGGAATAGGTGCTTAACTAGTTAAGCAGGTAAATAGTTGCTCTAAAATCCATTTGCTAATGGATTACAAAGCCTAATTGCTAGCTAAACTATTTTATGATATTTTACTATCCATATAGAATAATATAGCAATTAGACTATGTATTGAATATGTTGGTTGAAGATAATGAGTTAGCCAAACTGTGCCAAAATTTAGAACCTAACCCAACTTATATCATTCAGGAGGACTCAAAGATTTCTATCTTCCTACAATTGATCACACTGAGCAAGGCAAGTACATTCTATGGTTCATGTTCATTTACATTCATATCTTGTACTTTTCTTGTGACACATCATGATACGATATCCTGTGCTCTTGTACTTTCATGTCTTGTACCTACTTGTAGTCGGGGAGGGGAAATACACTAGCTATGTGACCAAACCCAAAGATCAGAAATTTAGGTTGATAGCTTAGGCCTTGCACCGTGCACGTGGGCCCTAAGCCGTACCGATATTCATGTACTCATGTACTTAATCCTGTACTCACCCCAGCCTGTTACATAAGCTAGTTGTATTTCAAACATTGTGCACATGTCAGGTTCTTGTACTTCATGTTCAGGATTTACTTCATGTAATTTATTTCATGTACTTCCTATATTTACATTCCTATACTTTTATGTTCTTTTTCTGTACTTTATATTTCATGTTCCCCTGTACTCTTTTTCATATCATGGCGTTCTTGTTTATTACCTAGAACTGTGCTTTGCTCCTCTCCTGACTGAATATGTTACAGGTGTACTTACAGGATATTGTTCTACCTTATGGGCCAGAGCCCGAGATCTTAGCTGAGCAGGATAGAGACATGACTTAGCTAGAGGCTTCTGGTTTAGATTGTTTAGCTTTACTCCTAGATATGGTTTTATTGTTCATAGCGTATTTTATTCTTGTTGACTATGGTACCTTTACGTTATATGGACTTGTGGATTATGGTAATCTTTCTGGGATCTTTATAGATTTTTTGATTTATACTTATTCATATTGACTTGTTAGTTTTTCTAGCTTGGTACAGCTTACTACGTTGAGTCTTCCAACGTAGGCTGGGCGTGTCCGACTCGTGTTCGATTATTCGAGAGCAGATCGTGCCTTATTTTTAGTGGTGGCCCATGTAGGTTTTTTCTAATGGTACCTAGGTATTAGTGTACTATTGGGGGACTTGTTCAAACTAGAAAAACTTGATCACAACATAAAAAATCGGGTACATCAGGTATATTGATATTCTATAAACACTTGTTATTTTTAGGTTTAGGATATTTTAATTGTTTTCTGTTTTTAGGTAATTCAAAGCACGCGATGCCAGAACGGTTGATCCACCTACACTTGAGGGTTTCGAGATACCACTACCTTCTATCGCCCTACTATCCCTATGGGTAGTACGCAGTTGATTGAGATGTTCCAAGAGTCCCTTGACAACCAGAGGGAGCAGGCCATCCTTTTCTAAGCCAGACTTGTAGACGCACTTTTCGAGCCAGGAAAGACTTCTGACTTCCAGACTCTTAGATCTTCGGACCTTCCCCAACACCGAGTGCATATCTTGCACTAAAGAGCATATCGAGAGCCTGGAGCTGCCACTGAAGATCATCCAAGTCTCCGAGGACCCGACTTCTCTGAAGATTTAAGCTACGAGCTAGGAGATCCAGAATGTAGCACAGACAATAGAACGAGACGGGAAGCTGAAGCTCAGGAGAGACATGAAGACTTATGACAAAAATAGCAAGTACTATGGATCCGCAAAGCATCGCCACACTCAGACAACGTCCTTTCAGCTGTGCCATCAAATTCAAACCCAAATGATGACCATTTGGGCTTTCTGCTACCGTCCAGGGCATCACTACAAGGAGTGCCATAAGTGACTAAGCCTATTCTTGTACTGTAGATCGCCTGCCTACCAAGTCAAGAATTGCTCGGAGTCGTTGATCATACTGCCCAATGACGAGCACGAGGAGCACGAGGAGCACCAGGACTACAGAAAGGGGACCCGCCACTCCAGATTCAGCAACCACATGGAGCACTACCGCAAGGACCAGCCCGCAACATGACAGTTGAAGAAGATGAAGTGATTCCAGTCCCGGAGGAATACTGAAGACAGAAGGCTTCTCTTGCATCGTTGGAGAAAACTATGTATCATGATTCGCAATCTAGTCTTCCCTTAAATTCCACTTAGCACCTAGATCGTTTCTTGAAACCCCTTGTTTTCTATTTTGAACCTTGGTTAACGTTCGAAACTTATTTCGAGATATTGTTTCCTATTCGACAAACTTGTTCCAGATCCATAATTCGATAATTGTTTGAAATCCACTATTCGATTAATACCCTATTTCATATTCATTATTTGTGGCTTTATTTTTGGCTTCTATTTAAAATTTTCCTATTTGAACCATGTGTCATTCGAGATTTTATTCCTATCCAAAATTTCATTTTGAAACTTGTTCCCAATCAAAACATTGTTTGAACCTTCACGCCTATCTTGACACTTGCTTGAGATTCAGTCCCTATTCGAGACATCGTTTGAAGATTTTGTTTTCTATTTTGAGACTTTGACTAGTTTCCTACATGAATTCTATTTCCTATTCATGACTTATTTTCTGTTCAAAATTGATCTCTATTCGCGATTTCGTTTCGACCTTATTTGAGAATTTGCTTGTTCCATATTCACGATTCAGAACCTTGTATCCTATTCGTTGATTGATACTCCTCCATTCACTCTTCGTAAATTTGTTTCCTATTCGAAATTTCTATTCAAGATTTTGTATCCTATTTGTGACTTTGTTGATGTCTGATTTTCTATCTAAGATTTGTTTCCTATTGAAATTCCTTTTCCATTCGAGGTATTGTTCGAGACTTCGTTATCATTCAAGATTTTGTTATACATTGATTCATGTACAAGGTTTTTGGTCCTTATTTCGAGATTTGCCTTCTATCGGATACCTTGTTTCTATGCAGCCTTCGCGGCTTTGTTACTTATTCGGGATTACGTTCCCTATACGGAATTTTGTTACCATTCCAGATATTAGTTGAGATTCTGTTTATTATTTGAAACTTTGCTCCATATCCGAGATTTAAAATCTCCTTATTTTCCCTTTGTACTTATTACTCTTTGATTAGATCCCTTGTTGCTTCTTCGTACCAAATAAACCTTGTACTCTAACAATCAGGTAACCTCACCATTTTCGTGACTTGGACTATTGAAACTCATCTTGATTCCTTGAAATTTTTCTATGGATAAAGTTGAAAGACTATCGATGACCTACTAGGGTGTGGCAGTGCACGCTGCAGCCGTTATCTGGATTGCGGAGACCAAAAGTTTACTGCAGTCAGCAGCGCACTGGCGGGGCAGGAGCTCTAAGTTGAAGTAATTTTAGACATTCATAGGTTTCGGGTATTATGGAGACATTGTCTTAAATTCTTCATATATTGATCTCTGGGTTGCTTCGTTGATAATTGTTGGAAAATGGATAAGTTGATAGAGTATTCGGTAAACATATTGTTATTTGAGTCACGGAACCAAAAGTTCACTGCAGCCAGGATATACTGACGGGGCATGGAATCTAAGTGAAGTGACTTCAAATATCTATATGTTCTCCGATACCATAGAGACTATATCCCATTTTCATATGATCATTGATTTTCATGAATAACAAATCCTTGCACGTTCACCTTGATTTGATACAAATACCTCCTGAGTAGTTCCATACGTTTTCTCAATCAACCTTTGCAATTTCTTCTTCCTGTATTTCATCGTTGGATCATTTGATTTTCTCATATATATATATATATATATATATATATATATATATATATATATATATATATATATATATATATTGCTAGATTTTGATTCGGTTCTACCATATCCTTCTCGTACTTAAATCTTGATCGTGTTTTGTCGAAACTTTGATCACATCTATCCAAATCGCAATTTTTCTATTTTATTCTATTTTCAATCATACTAAACATTTGATCTAGATCGTGCTTTCATGATTTCTATTTCATGTCACCTCGTACCTATTTAAATTCTTGATTATTGTTAGATCGTGTTAATTCAACTCCATGTATGAAATTATTGTACTTGGTCTTAATTAAATCTTGTTTCATTTCATGCCTGGCCAGTTTTAATCATTATTGATCATGCCATTTTTATCCGTTTATTTTGTCATGCGAAGCCATTCCAAATTCTATCTCTGATCATATCTAGATAATCATGATCATGCTTATACGCTATAATGACTATACTTTTATACCTATCAATCATGTCGATGGTTTGAATTCCGTTTTGATCATGACTAAGTGGTGTTGATTGTGACCATTTTTTTATTTCCATCGCGCTTCAACTTTGATTTGGATCTTACTTAGTTGATCGTGCCAAATAAATTACTCTTCTAGTCATGATTAGATTCAGTTCTATGGCCTGTCTAACTTAGTTGCTTAGTCTTAAATTTTATTTTTGATTGCTTAACTATGTCTCCTGTACCCTTTGAATTTCGAGGACAAAATTTTCTAAGGGGGGAGATTTGTAACCCCACTTTTCCAGTTTCATAAATTTTTGGACTATTTAAATATTTTTAATAAATGATATTCAAGTTTGTTTAATAATTGTAATGCTTAAATGTTGTAATTGAATTATTATATCATGGTTAATTAATTAATTGGGAATAACTAATTCTCAAGAATTCTAACTAACTAGAGTGGCCAACTTTGATGTCGAAATAATTACGGAGTCCAGGGTTCAAATTTAGAATTTAACAAGATGGAAATTACGAATTCGGACGGCCAACTTTGGCGCCGAATTCAACCAATCAAACAAGCTCACATTGGAACAAAACTTATAACACAAGAAGAGGATTAAACCAGTTATGCACAGGAACTGGTGGCGCATCAAACGGAGCTGCGACGGCGAAGATACAAGTCCACGAAGTTGGCTCCACAAAACTGTCAAAAAACGAACACAATTATTTAGGCAACTTAGCGGCCGATTTTGACACATCAAATGGCGAATTAACGACTGAAACTTGAGGTGGAGTTAGATCTATATACCGAGATTGTAATGGAGGAAAGAGAGCGACGATCCAACGGTCGGATTGCCCAAAAAATATGCCCAAAGTTACTGCCTCGAAACGTAAATTCTGACTTCTCCAACACGTGCGTCACGACGGGATTTCGACGTAAATGTCGAAATTGACTTTCTGTCGCACTGGTCGATGTCAGGGTGGTGTATGGGGCTTCTTGTGGGGTTCGTCAGCGGCCAAGAGGTGTTGCGGCAGCGTAGGGAGCACGTGGTAGTGCTCGCGCACAACGCTGCACCCGCAACAGCGTGCGGCTGCTGTTGTTCCTAGCAGCGAAGGGGGCACCACCGCAGATGGGGGATGGCACAGTGGTGCGACAAACGCAAAAACCGTAACAGCAACTCGTAGCAACAGCGATAGCATCTGTAACAGTGGCAGCAGCTGCAATGGCAGCAGAAGCTGCCTCGACAGCAGCAGTGGCAGCCAATGGCTGCTGCCAGAGGAGGAGGAAGATGAAAATGGGGGTGATGGTGAGGTGGTGAAGAAGATTTTGGTGGTGTTCGTGGAGCTTTTAGGATTGAGGGAGGGCTGCTGCCATTAGGGGAATGAGGAGAGAAAGGAAGGAGATGAAGATGGAGATGATAGTGATGAAGAGGGTGGTGATGTGGAGCTAATGGTGGTGTGGGCTGTAATGGCTAGAGGCTGTCGACTATGGCCATGGGGGAGGGAGAGAAATATGGAGATGGTGGAGTATATGGTAGTGGTGTCGACCAAGGAGTGGGGGAGTGTGTGTTTGTACATAAAAGAGATAGAGGGGGTTGCTGTTGGTTGACAAAGAGAGAGGGAGTGGATTTATATAATAGAGAGGGGAGTGGTTGTGGGAAAGAATGGAGTGTATGTAAAAAGAGTAGGGAGAGAGAGTACTATTGGGATCTCTACAAAAGTAGAGTGTGGGTGTGAGCTAGTGTTTGCATAGAATAGGTAATAGATTTCTTTAGCTTTAAAAAGTAGGTTGGCTAGAGATAGGAAATTGTCTAAGGCCAATTGTTGGCATTGGTGTTGTGTGTTTGGGTATGGATGAGGGGGACGTCATGGTGCTTGGGTTGGGTCTTATTGAGTCAGATCGGGTCACAATTTGGTTTAAATGAATTAAATGACTCAAATTGGTCATTTATTTTCACGGATAAATAAATAGTATACGGAGACTCAATTGGATAGGACACCAGTGGCATGTGTGTAATAGGCTCAAAATAGGCCGTGTTCATATCTTGGGTCGACAAGTTTGGGTCAAAATGGTGTCTCCAATTCAAGTTGGAAGTACATGTGACTCCGTGGGATAAATCGAGATTGGGTCAAATGTCAGGATAGTTGTGCGATAAAAATGAAGCACAAGATGGTGTATCTAGATGGGACACGAAGGTCATGGTGAAGAATGTCTCGAGTAGATCATGCATGACAAGTTGGTTTGAAGAAAATGACTAATCTTGTGCTCCTAAATTAAAAGTCACGACAAGGTGCATATGATGATCAAAAATAAAAGTGGCAATTTAATAATAACTAAAAATGATCAAATGGCCTAAATTTACTCGAAAAATTCTGCGATGTAAATAAAGCACAAGGGAACAAGTTTGAGTGGGATATGATATATCAACATGAAGATAAACTTGTCTCGATCAAAACTCATAAAGAACGTTTCGAGAGATTGACATCTCTTGCGCTCCAAAAGTCAAGGTCACAAAAAAGTATATTTAATGATCAAAATAATTATAATTAAAATATCTATTGAAAATAATTACTTTAATAAAATTTAAAAATAATCCCTAAAATCCAGGGGGTTTACAACCTACCCACCTTATAGAATTTCGTCCTCGAAATTACAATAAGACATGGTATAAGAAGATTGAAGATTAAAATCTTAATGGAGTCAAGTACGACTAGCAAGGTTTTGGAAAGGAATATGGGAATTTAGGTATACAGTCTGCAATAATCCTAGGTACTATCATGGTACTATTGTTCAATAACTCTATAAGGGAATTATATCAATTTAGTGATGTTCATAAATGGTTCAGAGTTCAATAGACAGAAGAGAATTGGCTTGGTTGGGCAAAACCAAAGCGAGGAGGCATAAAGGGATTTGTAAGTTCAAGTGAATCACGAACAAGAAAGTTACAGATAACAGTACGGAGAGTTTCGAAAAGCTCCAGAAGAGATTTTCCACAAGAATATGGTACGACTAAGTGGATTCTTGATTAGGAATTTGGAAGGAATAACGTATTAGGATAAGATGATCGTTTGGCAAAAGAGAGATAATATCAGGGTTTTAGATTTGAGGTCATGGCATGGCGAAGGAAGAAAGCGATCTTCTAAATCGTAATTAGAATGATAAGCTGGCTAAATCACGTTACAATCTTCGAAATGGGAAGAGAAGGAATATCGATGTGTCTCAAACAAATATGGAAAGTCACCTAGAATAATCTAAAAATCAAGCGGGCTGAGATAATTACACACCAATTCATACTATGATTTAGCGTATCTATCAGGTCCCTAGATAATATATGATCCATCAAACAAGGCTAGTCCCTTATTCTATGATCTACTCATAATATTCGTAAGTCCTTGATATCATCCAATTTTCTAGTAGTACACTCTATTCTACGACTTTTTCCTTTCAATTGTAACTTCCGCTAACACAATATCAAGATGTTCATAATATAATATGTCCAGGTCTACAGACGTCTTCAATTCTTGAAAACTTTAATTCTTAATTTATCCTCTTTGGAATATCTCCATCTTCAAGAAATTTGTCGTCCACTATGTACTTACTCAGCTCTAGATTCTATGTCTCAAACAATTTAGGATTGCTCTACCTCTCTAATTTGCAATCTTTTATTCTCATCTCGTGCCATAATCTCGTTCAACTGCTTACAATTTTTTCCATATCAACATCTTCGCCTTTCATTATCATTTTTTATCTCACCTTCCTGTATCATAAATTTATATCGCTTGTTTCCTCGAGATAATCTTCTTTTTCTTTACCTGGATCTCAACTTCAAGATCTTGCTTAAGAGAATAGTTCTCTCTGTAATCATCGTTATGTCATCTTAGATAATCATGGTCATAATCCTTATCTCAATAATGTTTTTCCTAAAATTCCATTCTTATTCATCTTCATTCATTCAAACTAAACGCACCGTTGTTTATAATGCTCTCTCCTAGCATATCCACCACTTATCCTCAAACTAACGTAACGTTCATTTGCAGTTCCTCTAGGGCCTCTAACTAACTTACATCAATAAAGGGTTTACTAGTCGGGCTCTTGAGGTATAGTTCTAATTCTACTCCTAGATCCTTGGCTACGATTAACAATCAAAGATCGTGATCAAATCTTAAACTTAAACAACCTTAAAACTCAATGATATACCTATACAAGCCTTAAATCCTATCCAATAACAGCCTAACCAAGGTTCTACCTTATCTATCCATAAGCTATTATATGTTTCTCACAAGCACACCTAGCTACCTGCTAACAAAATTTGAGACCTGGTCTAATAAGTACTTATTTCTAATACATCAATCAAAGCCTAACTGTATTGACTATTCTTCTAGTCTCTATCTCTAATAGTTCATTCAAGATCTGACTTATCCACCAAAGAGTTGGTTGACTAGTCTAACTTAATCTTACATATTCCCTAGATCACACTTCCTTCTGATACTTAATCTTCCTAGGATAGTTCCTCATCATCCAATAAATTTACCCTTTTTCCTATTATATCGTATTCCTGCTTTTGTATATCCTCTATATACAAATTTTTAACTTTTACTATAACTCCCAAAGCTCATATCTAGTCATGATCGTCATGTTTCATCAATTCGTTCATCCTGATGGGTCCTCGAACTTTAGTTGTTATCATCCTTTGAAACTTTCATGTTATCTTCCTTCAAGTTCAATCCTTACAACCAAAAAATCTTTGTACCTTCCCTTGGTTTAACATATATGGTTCAATGATAATTCTCTGCAGTACTCTATCTAACTCAAATAGAGGGTGGCATGGTTTGGCTTAATAGTCCTCATGTCTCATGTTATGGTAAACCTTGCACTACTCTCTATTCCACATCCTATCTTGGAGAGACATCTTTACAGTCTACCCATCATAGCTAATCATCTAGTCCTGCCATGCATGTGTTAATGTATCTTCCTAGTTAAACTTTCTAGCTCAATGTGATAATTTACATGATTTTGTCGAATCACTAATTCGTATCACAGTAATCATTCAACAAAAGGGTTTTCCTATAAAAATTTAAACCTCGATAGAAATATCATTCTTACCCTAATTGTCTATCTGGTAAAGACATCTATCCAAACCTCTATATATCCCAAATAATTGCCCACAAGATATTATATCTCCCATAGTCACAATCAATAATAAGGTAATGACGAAGTGATCGTCCACACAAGTGTTCGTCCTTTCAAGAGAGGAAAAGACGAGAATTCATAAATAGTAATTCAAGAACAATAAAATTGAGCATAAATGCAAAATTTCAAGGGCGGTAGTAGAAGTCAAAGAAATTTTTAATAGCAGTTGTGGATTGAGATTCTAATATATCATCCTACCGCAGGCTCGTCCGGTACAGTAACGTAACCAAAATGATTTATCTCGACCTGCATGGGCCACTACTAAAACAAGTCACGCTCCAGTTTCAAAATATATAGGAACGTGAGTGTGACCATGCCAGCTAATATGATCTAGGATAAGCACCCAATTTAATGGACTTATCCCTGGACGTACTCCGCTGTAAAAGGGTAACTAAGAGTAACTGATCTTCTACATCTTAATCCACAGTAATGAAAGGAATGCCAAAAATGAACATAATATACTAAAGTTGGTCACCCAGTAATATACATGTTCGAGCAAGCTCGAGAAAGGAATAATCTTGGTAATAATACGCTACAAAGAAGCACGAAGCAAATATAGTTGAGGATATAAGCTATAAAGAATAAATAGAAATAGAAAGAACACATATATACAAATATACCTGAGACCTCGGTGCATCATGAAGCACCGGCCAGCTACTCTGTACTAACTGCTCAGCGAATACCTGGAGAGATCACCAGGCCCTCAGAAGGACGCAACAGTATACAGAAATACATGCCATAATATGAAATGAATATAAATGGACAACCTGAATCATAACATGGCCCAATATCCAGTCATCGATCAGTAAACCATATCTCTGACCAATCCTGATCAGTGGAAGGCATACCAGTCCATGATAAGACACTGTTCCATGATACGTTCCGACATAGGTATACGAACTAACCAGTCTATGTGAATGCATATTGAAGATAGCCTTTGGCGTATAGGTAGGTGAGTAAGAATGTACGTCGAAGCACGGGCCGACGTCGGATCACGAGCCGAAGGATTTGTATCAGAATACGGGCCGAGGGTCGGATCACGAGCCGATTAGTACCATACTTGCGTACCTTCGGACCGAACCTAGCGCGCAGCTAGTGGCCGCTGCCGGACATACCCAACTAGTAAGTACCCATGCCCATAATCGGGCCCCCTGACGCTAACATAAAATAATGTAACTGTTTGTCCCATACGCCTACTGGTTGTCTTCCCCATCCCAGAAAATGTACAAGTCATATCTACGACTTAGACAATCCATATCTCAATGCGAGTCTCTAACCTAGACACCATCTAACTCTACATGTACCGACACACGAACCGCTCGTACCGATGATCAGTCGAATTCGTAAGTTCGTGCCAATACTATGATCACTACTCAATGTGCGGTGTAATATCTCGTGTCAAGCCATAAAAGTTATTCGGGATAACTCCTCAATCTCGGGTATGTCTACTAACTCTAAGTTACACACACGCACTCACCCATAACATCGATGCCATCATCGATAAAACCCAAGTCATCCTTGGATACACACTACCAGTGTCACCAGCTAACAATACAAGAATAGATATGAATAATGTAAATAGTACAAGTATGGCAAGGTATCTTGCCTGGGGTGAAGCAGTGAGCCGATGATGTCCTGCAGACAAATCGTCAAGTCCAAGAAAGGTAGCAAAATATGAGTCTCCATGAACGTCGTCGGATGCTGAAACAAACATAACCAAAATTCCCAGGATAAGGAAAATAGTTAGAATAGACTATCCATATGTCAAATTCTGGACACAGGGGCACAATGGTAATTCGGATCAAGATGCGGTCCACCGTTGGATCCATCTTGCGCCAAAAAATGTGTCAAGATCAAAGTAATCAAAATATAGCAAACTGAATGTCTATGAGTCCAGAATGAAGATACGAACTCAACGTTATGTCCGGAAGTGGATTCCGATGAGTCGATCTCAAAATGGTTCGTTGACTCGGAAAGTAGAATCCGGTTTGCACAAAAATACGTGTCGGAGCCCAAGTCTACTAAATCTAGCAAAACATATGTCAACGAGTCCAGAATGACGATACGAATCCAACGGTATGTCCAAAAGTGGATTCTGATGAGCCGACCTCAAAATGATCTGTTGACTCGGACAGTGGGGCCTACTTGCACCGAAATGCGTGTCAGGGCCCACGTTCTCAAAATCAAGCAAACTTTATATGAATTCATGCCAGAACGACGCCACGAGTCTACTGTTGATGTCAGAATTCGAATTTGGAGTCCTGGGTTCAAAATTAGAATTTAACAAGTTAAAAATTATGAATTCGGACGGCCAACTTTGGCGTCAAATTCAACCAATCAAACAAGCTCACATTGGAATGAAACTTATAATACAAGAAGAGGGTTATACCAGCTATGCATAGAAACTGGTGGTGCTTCAAACAAAGTTGCGACGACGAAGATACAAGTCTACGAAGTTGCCTCCACAAAACTGTCCAAAAACAAACGTAATTATCTCGAAGGAACTCATCCTCCTCTTGATCTTCTGTTTGATCCTCAAATTTTTGTTGCTTTGGAAAGCATGTTTACTGAGTTCTTGATGATCGGTTGTTCCTGGGAATTGAACATGAGGCCGAATTGAGGGGGAAGGCTAATCGATTTGGTCGTAGTAAGCGTCAAGATCGACCGAGCATTTGGCATTTCTCGCTCCGTTCTAGCTCTCCTCTCGTAGTCGATAGCCTGTCAGATTGGAGCAGACAATCGTACTACTCGACAAACTTTGGATTTGGTGAGTGATTGGGGAATTTAATTTTCGATTAATAATAATTTGTGTTAATCTTAGTGATTAGTTATGTGTTTGGTCTTTGAAATTTCGAGCAAAGAATTGGATCAAGGATGAGGGACCTATTCTAATCTCAGTAAATATTGAGATCGGTTGCTGTAAGTCTTGGATCTGCTCTTATGATTGTGATTTCTTACTGAGTTATGAAGAATGAAGTTCCAACTCGACTGATACTCTATTTTCTTTTTATCTGGAATATGTTTGAGGCAATGCTGCAGTGAGGCCTCTGGGTTCAAATTGTGTGTCCGACTCTTCTGTAGTGTCTTTGATCTTGCTGGACACCTCCTTTCAGGTATTATACTATCGCCCTGTCAATTATTGAATCTTTATTTCTCCTCCTTGAGTACGGGTGTGTTGGCCAGGATTGATAGGATTTGGTATTGCGTGTCCAAGTGTTGCGTGTCAGGTTGCTATTGTGTATGTGTGCCAGACTCGTAGCCGAGTTTCATTGCCGATCGTGTCCTAGTGTGATTCTTGCCCTGCTGCGTTCACTCTAAATTGGTGTTTGTGTTCAATTGATGGGTTGCGTATAGGATGCTCTTGAGTTTGAGTGCTATGGGATTTCTCTTTATTGATTTGAAATTAGATCTAGTTGTATTTATTTCTTCCAATTGGTTGTATATTTTCATTTGGGTGTGTACTTCATTTTTTAGCTTTAAACTGCATTTTAGAAGTGATCGTTGGGTTGGCTAAGTTATACTGTAGTTAGTTTTAATAGTGGCTGGGATAGATGGTTGAGTATGATGTGGAGTATGTTGGTGCTTTGCAAGTTACTAATGTCCTTTGATTAAGTTTGGGAGGGAATGATACGCGATGCTAAATTTTGAAAGCTTAGCATATTCTCAGAATGCTATGATTCTGAGTAATATTAAGAGGCTTGGTGTGATGGATTCATAGGAAGCATAACTTGCTCTGTGTAGTGTTGACCTTCCAAACAACTCTGCAGTATATTTTTCTGATAGGCTACAGTCAAATGGGCTTTAGAGTTGTTTTAGATGAATTTGTACTTCATTTTCTTGGCCCAATAGATTCTCTAGTTGGACCAGTTTACCTAAAATTTACTATTTTATAGCAAATAGAAGATGGCCTAGAATTTAATTTTACGTATTATTTTACATGTTAGCTGGAATAGGTGCTTAACTAGTTAAGCAGGTAAATAGTTGCTCTTAAATCCATCTGCTAATAGATTATTAAGCCTAATTGCTAGCTAAACTATTTTATGATATTTTACTATCCATATAGAATAATATAGCAATTAGACTATGTATTGAATATATGTTAGTTGAAGATAGCGACTTAGCCAAAGTGTTGCCAAAATTTAGAACCTAACCCAACTTATATCATTCAGGAGGACTCAGAGATTTCTATCTTCCTACCATTGATCACACTGAGCAAAGCAAGAACATTATATGGTTCATGTTCATTTACATTCATATCTTGTACTTTCTTGTGACACGTCATGACACGATATCATGTACTCTTGTACTTTTATGTCTTGTACCTACTTGTGGTCGGGGAGGGAAAATATACTAGCTATGTGACCAAACTCAAAGATCATAAATTCAGGTTGATAGCTTAGGCCTCGTACCGTGCACGCGGGCCCTAAGCTGTACTGATATTCATGTACTCATGTACTTATTCCTGTACTCACCCCAGCCGGTCACATCTGCTAATTGTATTTCAAACATTGTACATATGTCAGGTTCTTGTACTACATGTTCAGGATTTACTTCATGTACTTTATTTCCTATACTTCCTGTATTTACATTCCTGTACTTTTATGTTCTTTTCCTCTACTTTCATGTTCTTTTTCTGTACTTTATATTTCATGTTCCCTTGTACTCTTTTTCATATCATGGTGTTCTTGTTCATTACCTAGAACTGTACTTTGCTCTGCTCCTGACTGGATATGTTGCAGGTGTACTTACAGGAGTTTCTAGCAACCCACCAGGAGCAGACTGTCCTGCTCAGATAGAGCCTATAGCGTACAGCTACCCCAACCCCACCTAGAGAGCCTCAACCCCGAATCGGGACTGTACAAGACTTTATGAAGTTAGACCCGAAAGAGTTTAAGGGAACTGAAGGCATCATCTATTCAGACGACTGGTTAGATGTTGTGGAGATGAAGTTCAATGGAGCAAGACTGCCCGAAAATCAGAAAGTCGAGGCAGTAGGGTTTGTACTGACAGACCTAGCTGCTACCTGGTTCAAGAATGAACCAACTTTCACCACGAAAGAAGTCATCTGGGAGCAGTTCAAGACTGTATTCAAGAGAAAGTTCTTCTCTGCTACGGCCAAGGAGGCGTTGGGACGTCAGTTCCAGAACCTAGAATAAGAGAATTGCTCAGTTAAGGAGTACGCTGCAGAGTTCAGCCGCTTGAGCCGTTTTGCCCACAGTTTGGTGGCAGATCTTAAAGAGATGACGAGTAGGTTTCGCTATAGACTTGCTCCAGAGATTAGCGTCCTACTGATGGCTAGTGGAGCTGAGAGCTACTATCAGAGCTTGGAGTTAGCACGAAGTTTAGAGGCTCGTCTGATGGCTTGCAACAAGAGGCCATATGCTGGTACCAGTCACCATGATGGCCCTGCTAAGCACCCTGCATATCAGTCAAAACCATATGTACATCAGCAGCAGGCATATCGACCACCCCTTAGGACACCAGTACCCCAGCAACAGAGAGCAACTCCTATTATATGCACTTACTGCATGAGGCATGGTCATGAGCATACAGTCTGCAGGAAGAGACTCGGACATTGTCTCGCTCATGGATCTACCACACATCCACTTTGGGACTGCCTAGCAGTCATCAGGACAGGAGCTCCCGCACTACCAGGACATGCTGCATCTCAGCCTAGAGTACCGCTCCCAACCCAGCAGCAGAGGTTCGGGCAACATCAGCAATAGCAGAGAGCGGCTCAGGGGAAAGCCTATGCCATGGTCATCGATGCACAAGAGCCAGTACCGGAGATAGTACCGGAGTCAGAACAGGAGTTAGTAGCTGACGTCATCACATGTCTTATTTTGCTACATTCTTATCCAGCTACTGCATTATTTGATTCTGGCTGTAACGCCCCAGAACCAGAATACTGGAGAGCGGGGGCATACATAGCCAGCTACGTATAATGAAATAAAATCCATCCCACTATACGGTCACGGCTGTCTAGATACATGAGGGTTTAACTACAATCCATCAGTCTCCTATGGTTAATAACAAGCCTAATTGTCTCAATCTCAAGCAAGCAAGTAAAGTTACAAGATGTAAGATCACCAAATATACAATAATAAGGCATCCCAAATATTACATATTCAGCTGATCATGAAGCTAGTCATTACAAAATATGAGGACTAGCAAGAGTTTAGTCATACATGATCAACCCTACGATCTGTCAATAATGTTACAGCCCGTAGGCAGACAATAATAAGGTATGCAATACGAGCTAACAAGTGCTCGCCGGCTAAACGCCTCAAAAATTGAATTTTTACAATAGAGTGGGAGAGCATAAATAAACCCACTCGTTGCCCTAGGCATGTCTGATGGTCACCATCGGGCTAGAAGGTCGGTAGATCCTCTGAGGTAGCTCCGAAATCTGGCCACACGAAACCAGCTGGGTCAGATCCCAGAAAAAGTAAGTGCCACAAAGGAGGCTTCACTTAAGAACTAAAACCAGCACATCAGAAAATATATTAAAGCAGTTAAAGAACTCGAAGTAAAAGGATAACAACAGTCATAATGAAGTACGAGGGAACCATTCAAGTAGCCAGATCACAACCCTTAAACCAAACAAGGACCGGGGTTGTAACCCTTCACCTGAATAGAACTCCGTCTCCAATCCTGTTGGTAAGGTAAAATATTACAAGCATGACGTGGGGTGCAATAAGACAATAAACAAAGAGAGGGCTTAGAACTGTTCCGGAAGCCAGGTTACAACCCCTAAACCAAACAAGGACCGGGGTTATAACCTTTCGCCTGAACAGACTCAGCCTCTGATCTTTATTGCTAAGAGTGACAATCATGCGATCAAACCTGCAATAATCGAGCACTGAAACTATACCATACAATCGCACCCGGCCAATCAGTGACTACGGCTTTCTACATTAGCTAACTAGATTTGTCTCAACATGCAGTGAGATGTTCCTCCAGCCACAAGCCATACAGCTAATCCAGGTTATCCAGGCGACTTGGGTTCATTGCGCAGTACATTGTTCTTTCCATATATCAATGAGTTTGGACTTGTGCCCTACTCGTCGGCAGGCTGCAAGTCCCACAATGGTGGCCGGGATAACGGGATCGCCTGTAGCTGGGGAAATCTCTCATGACTACTGAATTATTCTAGTTATTTATCTTAGCCATTTACAGTGGGTACCCCTGACCGTGGTACTCAGGGATCCCTTTCCTAGACATGATGCAAACATTACCGGTTCAATTGTACAAACACAATCACCCACGGTGTCCAGGCCATCAAATCTTGTCATGTCATGCTTACTGTCAGGAGTGCGCCGCGTCGGGCCACTATCATGTCATATCGAAAGTGCACCACAACGGGTCACCATCGTGTCCGAGAATAATTAATTTAGTACAAGTACACATATATTAATTAAATATAAAAAGGGGCAAGGGCTGTGGGGGACTCATGCGGCTCGGGATATTTCCATGCGGCCAGCGATCACATGGCCATATGCGACTAAGCAATAAAATATGAACATGCATGCTAGCAGGCCAATGTATTTAATACATTAATATAATACATAAATGTAATGCATTAATATATTAAATACATTATATTAATGTATATTATATTAATATACACTAAATAATAAATAATATATTAATATATGCTAATGTATGCTTGCATGCATTAAATATTATTAATATGCATGAGGCTGGTAGGAGCCATATGCGGCTATGATACATTAAAATAATAAAATGCATTGAAGTAATGCATTTGCCCCATATGCGGCCGGCTTCTGCCTTAATAAGGCCATGCATAGTGCATAATAATAATAAAATTTGCGTTAAGTAATATTTTAATATAATGCATTAGAAAAGAGCTCAGGACGAATGCATTAAATGTATTCCTCCAATGCCAATGCGGCTATGATGCATTTAGTTGCAATCCTAAGGACTAAAGTATAAAATATAAACCTTAAGGCCTTAAAATGCATTAAGGCTTAAAATAGTACGTTAATTATTAAATGTTATATAAGCTATGCGGCTAGCCCCTTTCCAGGATGCTTAACCCAAGCTTTAGAGCATAAAGGACAAAGGCTTTAACCAAGCATTCAAAGCATAAAGGACAAAAATGCTTTAACCAAGCATTTAAAGCATAAAGGACAAAATGCTTTGAGAATGGATTAATATTGTATCCACCCATGCGGCTAGCTCCAGAACCCATGCGGCTAGCAAAGGATTTCTTAGGAAAATGTATGAAAAATGCATTAAGAAAGAATGCATAAAAATTGCATTATAAGAAAAGTGCATTAAAGGCTTTCTTTAAGGTCTATGCGGCTCATTACGTGAGCTTGCATGCTAAATGCATACAAAGCTCATGCATTCCTAAGAAAGCATATGCGGCTCCTTATTAGAGTAATGTACTAATGTACTCCTGAATGCTTATGCGGCTGGCTTTTGCATTGCACGCTGCCAAGATTTTAAAAGGTGAAATGGCCATGCGGCTGAGTGCTGAAATGCCCATGCGGCTCAGCAAAATTTCCACAGATCGAATTTGGAACAAACAAAATTTCCTGCAATCATGGGACCCTCAACTAGCAAATATGCAAGTTTGATAGATCCAAAATTCTAGAAACCGAAAATACCACAAAGCTGGATCTACAAGAATTTAACAATGGAAATAAAAAATGCCAAGTACTAAAGTGGATTAAAAACACATAAGAAAAACAATAGAACATTAAAAATGGACTTTCTCCATGAAGCAAGGTGCACTTGTCTAAGCTCTCCCACTCTCTCTATCTCTCTCTCGTGGTTGAAAAAGTAATGGTGAAGAAGAAGAAGTAATGAAGAGAGAGAAATGAATGGTGGAATATTTAATGAAAGTGGTGGTGGTAGGTGGGATATTAATGAAGGGGGTGGTAGGTGGGAGTGGTTCACATAAAACTGAACCATGCAAACCAAGCCGAACCAAGTCAAGTTGGGCCGAACCAACCAAGAAAATATGCAATATGGGTCTAAATACGTCTACGTATACCGAGATACGTAATATGAACAATGGTCATTACAACTCTACCCACCTTAAAAGAATTCCGTCCTTAAAATTTAATCAAGTGGCTAGAGATACAAGGACAAGCTATACTACTCACAGGCAAGCTATACTAGTTAAGCAATCAAACAATCATTCATGCAAGCAAGGAATCGAAGACATGAGGCATAAGAAGGATATTATACCTCACGAGTCAAACAGGTCGGGATATCGCGATCGGATATCATCCTCACGCTCCCACGTTGACTCATCCAAAGAGTGATGACCCCAAGTAATACGGACTAACTTGATAGTCTTGTTTTTGAGTATCTTCTCTCTTTGGTCTAATATGGATACGGGCCTCTCCTCATACGAAAGATTGGTACCCACAACCAATTTCGAATGATCCAGGATGTGGCCCGGGTCCGGGATATACCGTCTTAGTTGGGATACGTGGAACACGTCATGTACCTCTCTCAGAGACGGTGGAAGAGCGAGACGATATGACACATCTCCTACTCGTTCCAGAATATCGAACGGCCCTATATACCTAGGACTAAGCTTTCCCCGTACGCCGAAACGAATGACGCCACGGTTAGGTGAGATCCTCAGGAATACATGGTCGCCGACAGAAAATTCAAGGGGACGCCGATGAGAATCGGCCCAATGGCGCTGACAATCTTGTGCAACGCGAAGATGATCTATGACTCTCGTGACCACCTCAACTGTTCGAGCGATCATTTCTGGACCAAGCATCTGTCTCTCTCCTACATCGTCCCATGCTAGTGGAGATCTGTACTTTCTTCTATATAGTGCCTCGAACGGAGCCATCTGGATACTGGCTTGGAAACTATTATTGTAGGAGAACTCCACCAGGTGCAGGTGATCTTCCCACGAACCACCGAAGTCAAGTGTACAAGATCTCAACATATCCTCAAGAGTCTGGATCATGCATTTCGACAGACCATCTGTCTGCGGGTGATATGCTGAGCTGAACTGGAGGCGAGTTTCTAAGCTCTCTTGCAAGTTACGCCAAAAGTGTGAAATGAATCTTGAATTTCGGTCCGAGGTGATACTGACTGGTACACCGTGGAATCTGACAATCTGTCGAAGATATATCTCTGCTAGCTGAGCCGTCGACCGACCCACTCTGAATGGAAGAAAGTGAGCCACCTTCGTGAGCCTGTCAACTATAACCCAACAGCATCTCTACCGGCTGGGGATCTAGGTAATCCAGTCACGAATTCCATGGTTATATGCTCCCACTTCTTTTCGGGAATCGGCAAGGGCTGAAGAAGTCCAGATGGCCTCTGGTGTTCAGCCTTGACTTGTTGGCAGACCAAACACCGAGAGACAACCCGAGCTATCTTCCTCTTCATGCCATTCCACCAAAAGTGCTGACGGATATCTCGGTACATCTTCGTGCCATCGGGATGAATCGAATACTGAGAACTGTGAGCTTCTGACATCACCTCATGTCTGATATCTCCACTGGATACACAAAGACGCTTACCATGTCGAAGTATACCATCTTCATGAATGCATAATTCTGGTTGTCGTCCTGCTTCACATTCTGCTCTAAGCCGCTGAAGCTTAGAATCGAAGGACTGAGCTATCTTGATCCTCTCAACTATACTGGACCGTACTTACATGCTGGCCATCAATGCCACATTGGTAGGAAGGACAACCTCTATACCCATCTTTTGAAGATCTGCTAACAACTCTGGTTGCGCTGTCAGAAGGTAAACTCCGGCTCTTCTGCTTAATGTATCTGCCACAACATTGGCCTTCCCAGGGTGATACTGCAGGTTGACATCATAATCCATAAATAGCTCTAGCCATCTTCTCTGACGCATGTTAAGGTCCTTCTGGGTGAAAACATACTTCAGACTCTTGTGGTCGATGAATATCTCCACCCTATCTTCATACAAGTAGTGTCTCCACAACTCAAGTGCAAACACTACTGCTGCCAGCTCTAAGTCATGGGTTGGGTAATTCCTCTCATGATCACGAAGTTGACGTGACGTATAAGCTATTACCTTCCCATGCTGTATCAAAAGACATCCTAAACCCTTGCCTGAAGCGTCACAGTACACTAAAAATCCTCCGGTCCCATCTGGAAGTGTGAGAACGGGTGCCGTCATCAAGCCTCACTTTAGCTTCTCAAAAGACTCTTGACACTCTATTGTCCAAGCAAACTGTACATCCTTGCGGGTCAACTGTGTCAATGGTGCTGAAATCCGAGCAAAGTCCGAAACGAATCTTCGGTAATAGCCGGCTAATCCAAAAAAACTGCGAACTTCTGCAACTGTGCGAGGTACTGGCCATGTTTCGATAGCCACTATCTTCTGGGGATCCACTTCCACTCCACCCTTGGTGATGATATGACCCAAGTATGAAATGCGATCGAGCCAAAACTCGCATTTACTAAACTTGGCATACAACTGGTGCTCTCGGAGAATCTGGAGGACTACTCTGAGATGCTGCTCATGCTCTGCTTCACTCTTGCTGTAGACCAGGATATCATCTATGAACACGATCATGAACTGATCCAAATAAGGCATGAAGATACGATTCATGAGGTCCATGAATATTGCCGGCGCATTGGTTGCTCCAAAGGGTATAACAAGGAACTCCCAATGCCCATATCTGGATCTGAAAGCTGTCTTCGGGATGTCCTGCTCACTGACTCTGATCTGGGGGTACCCTGATCGCAAATCAATCTTCGAGAATACTGTCGCTCCTCTGAGTTGATCAAACAAGTCATCTATCCTGGGGAAAGGATATTGTTCTTGAGTGTCACTGAGTTCAAGGTACGATAGTTAACACATAATCTGGACGTACCATCCTTCTTTTTCACAAGAAGCATCGGAGCTCCCCAAGGCGATCCACTAGCACGAATGAATCCCTTGGTTCTGAGTTCTTCAATCATCTTATACAATACCTCCAATTCTGACGATGTCATCCTGTAGACTCTCTCTGACACTGGTGCTATCCCGGAAATAAAGTCGATAGTGAACTCGATCTCCCGTTCTGGCGGCATTCCTGGAAGCTCTTCCGGGAAAATATCTAGAAATTCCTCGACTATCCGGGGTAACTGCACTGCTGCTACGGCCATCCGTAATACTGGAGGAGAAGGTTCCACTTCGCCTCGAGAAAAAGAAAACTCTGGCTCGCCTGGAATGCTAAAAACAACTCTGCCAATATGGCAGTCTATCCTAGCATACTGGTCTCTCAACCAATCCATCCCTAAGACCACATCATAATCGGCCATCGAAAATTCTATCAGCCTAGCAGGAAACTCTCTACCGCTAACCACGATCGGACACGAGAAAAAAACACTCTATCTACTCCCACAAGACCATTACCAGTAAGTATATTAAGCCTTACTGATAATGACTCGGGCTCCAGTCCTATCCGTGTCACGAATCGTGCAGACATAAATGAAAGTGATGTACCAGAATCAAATAAAACTGAAGCGAAAAATGTGTTGACGAGAATAGTACCTGCCACTACCTCACCTGGTGCCACTCCTTCTTCTCCCATGGTCAAAGCCAACACTTGACCATATCCTCTGGGTGCCGGCCCTCTCTGCCGGAATCCTCTCTGCCTATTCTAGGCTTGCGCCTGGGCAAACTGCTGAGGCCTTTGCTGATGAAAAGCTTGGGTCTGCGTCGGCAACGGCCTCGGGGATGGAAACTGCTGATGGACTGGTACAGGGGCTGGTCCCCTTACTGATGAACTGGGCCTGGCTGGTGATGAGTCAGTCCTGAACGGGCAGGACCCTACCTTGTGGTCTGGCGCTCCACAAAGCAAACACAATCATTAAGCCTTGCGACACTCTGAAACAACGTGTCCAGGCTTCCCACAATAAGAGCAGTCCATGGGGGAAGACTGCTTCTGCTTCTGCTGCTGAGGGTGTGTCGGGGTTGAATGCTGAACCAACGTAACCGAAGCTGCCCTTCTCGGAGCTCCAATGGTCAAAGCCCTGGCTGCCGGGGCTGCGGCTGATGACTGATTCATCTGGCTGTGAGATCGCTTTCGACCTCCAGTCCTGTCCACTATCTGCTGGGAGGTATACTCATGCCTCCTAGCTGTCCTCAATACCGCATCAAAAGTCTGATGCTCAAACTGCTCCACCGCCAGCAAAATCTCCAGGTGGAGTCCCTGTTGAAATTGCTGGGCTCTATCGAACTCGGTCGCCACCAAGGTGGGAGCAAATCGGCTAAGTCTGGAAAACTCGGCCGTATACCCATCGACCGTCCTGTCCATCTGCTTCAAATTGGTGAACTTGGTCTGTAGATCGTACCGAGCTACCGCATCGAAGTACTTGGTCCGGAACCGCTCACGGAATACTGTCCAAGCAATAGGCGCCACCAATCCAACGGCCTGCGCCGCCTACCAGCTGCGGGCTAGATCCAATAACTGCAGGCGTACCACGGCCACCTTCTCATCTTCTGGGGTCTTCGGGGCCTCCAATATCACCTCTGTGTCCTGAAGCCATACATCAGCAGCGATAGCATCTTCGCTGCCATCGAAGAATGGAGGGTTCAGGTGCTTGAAACTGTTCGCTGTACTATTCCCATGATGTCCACCTCTGCCCAGAGCATCTGCCATGGCCTGATGCAAGGCATCCCCTCGACGATCCTGCGATGCAAGCAACTCCCTGATAAGTCCCACCAAGGCCCCATCATCCTGCCTCGCGGGCTGGGCTGACTGCACCGGGGGTTCTGGGTCTCTGGAAGGCATGGCCCGGGAGGCTGCTCCTGAGTGCTGGGCCTGGTCTTCTTGTTGCGGCTGGTCCATAGGGTGCGCTTCGCCTTGCTGATCAGCAGGTCCAGGAACAATGCCGCTGAAGAAGACGACATAGGGAACAATAAGGAAGGACCAAGACAGATTCAACGATACAAGCATGTGATCAGGTCGAGAATCTCAGGGATTAGAAGATACGGGCAGAGATCAAAGGCGAGTGCTGATTGAGACATTTCTTCGATAAACCCTTACATATCTTGATTTACAAGACCTGCATGGGCCACCACTTAAACCATGTAACACCCCAGAACCAGAATACTGGAGAACGGGGGCATACATAGCCAGCTATGTATAATAAAATGAAATCCATCCCACTATACGGTCACAGCTGTCTAGATACATGAGGGTTTAACTACAATCCATTAGTCTCCTATGGTCAATAACAAGCCTAATTGTCTCAATCTCAAGCAAGCGAGTAAAGTTACAAGATGTAAGATCACCAAATATACAATAATAAGGCGTCCCAAATATTACATATTCAGCTGATTATGAAGCTTGTCATTACAAAATGTGAGGACTAGCAAGAGTTTAGTCATACATGATCAACCCTAGGATCTGTCAATCACGTTACAGCCCGTAGGCAGACAATAATAAGGTATGCAATACGAGCTAACAGGTGCTCGTCGGCTAAACGCCTCAAAAACTAAATTTTTACAATAGAGTGGGAGAGCATAAATAAACCTACTCGTTGCCCTAGGCATGCCTGATGGTCACCATCGGGCTGGAAGGTCGGTAGATCCTCTGAGGTAGCTCCGAAATCTGGCCACACGAAACCAGCTGGGTCAGATCCCAGAAAGAGCAAGTGCCACAAAGGAGGCTTCACTTAAGAACTAAAACCAGCACATCAGAAAATATATTAAAGCAGTTAAAGAACTCAAAGTAAAAGGATAACAACAGTCATAATAAAGTACGAGGGAACCATTCAAGTAGCTAGATCACAATCCTTAAACCAAACAAGGACCGGAGTTGTAACCCTTCACCTGAATAGAACTCCGTCTCCAATCCTATTGGTAAGGTAAAACATTACAAGCATGACGTGGGGTGCAATAAGACAATAAACAAAGAGAGGGCTTAGAACTGTTCCGGAAGCCAGGTTACAACCCCTAAACCAAATAAGGACCGGGGTCGTAACCTTTCGCCTGAACAGACTCAGCCTCTGATCTTTATTGCTAAGAGTGACAATCATGCGATCAAACCTGCAATAATCGAGCACTGAAACTATACCATACAATCGCACCCGGCCAATCAGTGACTACGGCTTTCTACATTAGCTAACTAGATTTGTCTCAACATGCAGTGAGATGTTCCTCCAGCCACAAGCCATACAGCTAATCCAGGTTATCCAAGCGACTTGGGTTCATTACGCAGTACATTGTTCTTTCCATATATCAATGAGTTTGGACTTGTGCCCTACTCGTCGGCAGGCTGTAAGTCCCACAATGGTGGCCGGGATAACGGGATCGCCTGTAGCTGAGGAAATCTCTCATGACTACTGAATTATTCTAGTTATTTGTCTTAGCCATTTACAGTGGGTACCCCTGACCGTGGTACTCAGGGATCCCTTTCCTAGACATGATGCAAACATTATCGGTTCAATTGTACAAACATAATCACCCACGGTGTCCATGCCATCAAATCTTGTCATGTCATGCTTACTGTCAGGAGTGCGCCGCGTCGGGCCACTATCATATCATATCGAAAGTGTACCACAACGGGTCACTATCGTGTCCGAGAATAATTAATTTAGCACAAGTACACATATATTAATTAAATATAAAAAGGGGCAAGGGCTGTGGGGGACTCATGCGGCTCGGAAAATTTCCATGCGGCCAACGGTCACTTGGCCATATGCAGCTAAGCAATAAAATATGAACATGCATGCTAGCAGGCCAATGTATTTAATACATTAATATAATGCATAAATGTAATGCACTAATATATTAAATACATTATATTAATGTATATTATATTAATATACACTAAATAATAAATAATATATTAATATATGCTAATGTATGCTTGCATGTATTAAATATTACTAATATGCATGCGACTGGTAGGAGCCATATGCGGCTATGATGCATTAAAATAATAAAATGCATTAAAGTAATGCATGTGCCCTATATGCGGCTGGCTTCTGCCTTAATAAGGCCATGCATAGTGCATAATAATAATAAAATTTGCGTTAAGTAATATTTTAATATAATGCATTAGAAAAGAGCTCAGGACGAATGCATTAAATGCATTCCTCCAATGCCTATGCGGCTATGATGCATTTAGTTGCAATCCTAAGGACTAAAGTATAAAATATAAACTTTAAGGCCTTGAAATGCATTAAGGCTTAAAATAGTACATTAATTATTAAATGTTATATAAGCTATGTGGCTAGCCCCTTTCCAGGATGCTTAACCCAAGCTTTAGAGCATAAAGGACAAAGGCTTTAACTAAGCATTCAAAGCATAAAGGACAAAAATGCCTTAACCAAGCATTTAAAGCATAAAGGACAAAATGCTTTGAGAATGGATTAATATTGCATCTAAAACCCATGCGGTTAGCTCCAGAACCCATGCGGCTAGCAAAGGATTTCTTAGGAAAATGTATGGAAAATGTATTAAGAAAGAATGCATAAAAATTGCATTATAAGAAAAGTGCATTAAATGCTTTCTTTAAGGTCTATGCGGCTCATTACGTGAGCTTGCATGCTAAATGCATACAAAAGCTCATACATTCCTAAGGAAGCATATGCGGCTCCTTATTAGAGTAATATACTAATGTACTCCTGAATGCTTATGCGGCTGGCTTTTGTATTGCATGCTGCCAAGATTTTAAAAGGTGAAATGGCCATGCGGCTGAGTGCTGAAATGCCCATGCGGCTCAGCAAAATTTCCACAGATCGAATTTGGACCAAATAAATTTTTCTGCAATCATGGGACCC
Source organism: Iris pallida (assembly GCA_029216955.1). Taxonomy (NCBI): domain Eukaryota; kingdom Viridiplantae; phylum Streptophyta; class Magnoliopsida; order Asparagales; family Iridaceae; genus Iris; species Iris pallida. The sequence goes on along the minus strand of JANAVB010009198.1, from coordinate 37,083,864 downwards.
TCAACTAGCAAATATGCAAGTTTGATAGATCCAAAATTCTAGAAACCGAAAATACCACAAAGCTGGATCTACAAGAATTTAACCATGAAAATAAAAAATGCCAAGTACTAAAGTGGGTTAAAAACACATGAGAAAAATAATAGAACAATAAAAATAGACTTTTTCCATGAAGCAAGGTGCACTTGCCTAAGCTCTCCCACTCTCTCTATCTCTCTCTGGTGGTTGAAGAAGTAATGGTGAAGAAGAAGAAGTAATAAAGAGAGAGAAATGAGTGGTGGGATATTTAATGAAAGTGGTGGTGGTAGGTGGGATATTAATGAAGGGGGTGGTAGGTGGGAGTGGTTCACATAAAACCGAACCATGCAAACCAAGCCGAACCAAGTCAAGTTGGGCCGAACCAACCAAGAAAACATGCAATATGGGTCAAAATACGTACAAGTATACCGAGATACGTAATACGAACAATGGTCATTATACTGGCACTTCACATAGTTTTCTATCGGTTGAGTTTGTTCATAGACATAACCTTATCACTAGACCTACTAAAGAAATTGCTAGAGTTATGACTGGAGGGGGAGCAATATCCGTTAGTAATATGTATAGCTGCCCTATCATCATAGTTGGGAGAGAGTTTAGGGCACAATTCTTCATAATGCCTCTTCCTGGGTACGATGTCGTACTGGGAATGGACTAGCGTATTAGGAATCATGACACGTATAGTGCAGTGGCGTGCTTTGACTAGTTTAGGAATCATGACACGGATAGTGCAGTGGCGTGCTTTGACTAGTGTATTAGCCCTGGTACGGAAGGCCGAGCCATAGTGATGTCCTAACTAGGAAAACCAGACTAAGTTATAACTTAACCCCTACAGATTAATTTATTATGTATTAATTAAGATTTTGATTTTAGGAGACCCGATTGTGCAAATTTAGTCCGGACTAGACCCAAACTAAGCTCAAGCCCATGCAGGCATATAGTGAGACCAAAGACGTCCATGTAAGTAGGTAGATGTGTATATATACATATTGGCAGTCCATTTTATAGCCTAGTGATAAATTCTATAGTAGAATATTAAATATTGCATAACAAGTATCTTATTTCTGTTATTATTATTATTGCTATAAATTGTAAATATATATATATATATAATTATTACCAGCTGATTCCCTATCTTCTAGCAAATAATATAGAAAGGTAATTAGGAATTTAAAGTAAATGTATATATATATATATATATATATATATATATATATATATATATATATATATATATATATATATATATATTATATTTATATTTATATTTAAAAAAAATATATATATATATATATATATATATAATATATATATATATATATATATATATATATATATATATATATATATATATATATATATATATATATATATAAATGTATGTCTATGTATATATAAAAATATATTATATATGCGTATATATGTAAATATATATAAATATGTGAGTATGTCTATGTAAATATAAATATATATACTATATGTGCGTATGTTATATATATAAGCGTATATAGTATTATGAGTACATATATGTGTGTGTGTGTGTATATATATATATATATATATATATATATATATAATATATATATATATATATATATATATATATATATATATATATATATATATATATGAATGTATTTATACATTAGTAGTTGCTAATAAATAAATAGAAATAGAAAAGAAAAGAAAAAGAAATAAAACCAAAAACAATCCCAGCCTACCCAATCTAGCCGGCCCGATCTCCCCCATGCCCGAACCCTGTAGCTACAGTAAATTGATAGGAAAAATTTCCTAACGGCCAGAACAGCCCGACCCGAGGGTTTACGCGTATATGCATATACGCATATATAAAAGACACAGCGGGAGAGGGAAGGACGAAAAACCCGAACCCTAACTCCTCGACACGTCGCCACCTCCCCCAGTGCCGACCCAAGCCTTGGCGCAACCGCGCGCCACCCTGGGCACCGTCGCGCGCGGCCACGACCGCGCGGATGCAGCGTGCGCGCGTGCGAAGAACAGGGAAGCGACAGCAACGCCAACCTACGAAGTTGACTTCGTGGCATAATTTTGCGACGGTCGATGAATCGTTTTTTGAGCTTCCTCCTTTGTTACGAAGCCAATATGTATGCCTTTACATTCTTTCAATTATTTTATGTGTAGATGCGCTAGATCGGCCAGAATATCGCCCCAAAAATCGATGAAAACCTGTCCCAAAAGTAGGACTGACAACATTCTAACTAGCCTAATTTGCATTTAATTATCATCCAAACCATGCATGATTTCAAAAATATATTTGAAGGCAGTCCTAGAAAACATATAGGGCTTCAAAACCCTTTTTGTGGATTTGAAAATCATCGATTACGTGTCGAGAAATCGAATCCCAAAGTTTTCTAAAAACTGTTTTAAAAACAATAAAACCCTTTGATACGACGTGCGTCCCGCCAATCCGGACGACGTGGTCGCGAACCGAAAGCATTGAAAGGTGTGTATCGACTTTACGGACGTGTAGGCTTTGACAAAATTCAAATTAGTTGCCTGTGCGCGACAAATTTGATGTGTATCCGTCAAAATTCACCCAATCAGCCTCTGTACAAATTTTTCAATTACTTTGTGCACGTTCGTCAGATCGAGTCAAAACTTGTGCCAACATGACCGTATCATTTTTTGATCCTGTATGCAAGTTTGGTCCGATTCTGAGATAGTTGATCGGATTACCGTTTTGCAGGCCCCATGATCCGATTTAACGGGCGATTTTGTGCACGTCCCACCGGAATCCAACTTTGGACATACGGTTGGGTTCGAATCATCAAAACGAATCTGTAGACAAGTAGTTTGAAGACTTTAGATACCATTGACTCTAGCTTGCTGTTCGGTGCAAAGCGGGTCCAACGGCGGACATCATTTTTGTCCAAAATTACTATTTTACCCCTGTATCCAGAATTGAACTTAAGGATAGACAATCCTAGCTAATTTGACTATTCTGAGAATGTTGGCAATGTTTGTTTTAGCTTTCGGAGACAATTGTGATGATTTAGACTTTATGGCTTAGCAGTGATTATATTTGGTCGGATCTGCGTGCAACCTCTAAGCAAGATACCTTGCCTCCCTCTACAGTTTAATTTCATGCTTGTAGTTTTTCTTGTGATTATTTGGTTATCATTTGGTTACTCTAGTTCTATGGATTTATATGTTATTATCAGTTCTCTAGTCGACATGATTTATATATGTTCTTCATATCATGTTCATTAGTTCATTGACTTGCATGTGTATCATCTTCATGACTTGATAGTATATATATGCCAGGCTTGTTCTCCTTATGAGTTTATATTAGAGTTGTCCTTGACTATGTCTTGACTGAGTCGTACCTTGTCTCACCAGTGCCTTGACTGAGTCATGTCTTGGAACGAGTCCACACTCGGGATGAGGGTTGACGGTTTGCACCAGAGAGTCCACACTCGGGACGAGGGTGTTTATCCTGTTCATTGCACCAGAGAGTCCACTCGGGATGAGGGTGTTTGTCTTGATCTGTTTACATCTGTGACTTCACACTGGGATGAGGATGTTTACTTGTACCAGAGAGTCCACACTCGCGACGAGGGTGCCTTGTTGTGAACTAACCAGAGAGTCCACACTCGGGACGAGGGTTAGTGATTAGAACTAACCAGAAAGTCCACACTCGAGACGAGGGTTAGTGATTAGTTCAAACCTGCAACACTCGGGACAAGGGTTTGGTATTCTATTGATCTCGTGTTCACTTGTTCATCCAGCAGTTTAGTTATGCGTAGATTGTTCTAATGTCCATGTTCATAGTCATATGTCAGTAGCCACGTGTTGTTTGTCATTTGTTAGCAGTGTGGTCATAGTATCTTGCTGTGTTAAGTGTCGTTCCTTGTTATATCATGTTTATATTATCATGCATGATTAAACTGCTAGATAGGCATGTTTATATGTATCTTGCTATGTCCTCTGAGGACCTGATGATCTCTTCAGGTTTAGTGATTGCATGGAGTTAGTTAGCAGTTCTGGATGCGGATGATTATGACACTTGGGAGTTTCAGATGATTACAATATCGCTTGTATGATTCAGGTATTTGTCAGTAATGTTATATTGTTATCCTTTCATGACTTTACATTCCTTATCATGAGATTTCCTGCTTATTGATTCACTTTAGAGACTCTTGTTATATTCTTTGAGTCTTATTGTACATTTATGCTAGTGGACTACAGACCACGACCCATAGTGTTCATTCATGTTTCGTACACTTATTATGGATTTGAGATATAAATTTGTTTTGCCGTGATTTGGCAGTTTACCATGCTCTTGACAGCGTTTATGTATTCGAGTCGGGCTGGAGTCCGTTTGATGCGTAGCTGGCTTGCTCACGTGCTCGCGTCCAAAAAGCGGGTGCGGGTCGTGACACCCCCAGAAAAGGAGGTATTTAGAGTGAGAAGAGCTATGCCAGAGATTATGGGCGAGACCAACTTTACTGCTATAATTGAAGAGCAAGTACCTCCCCATCCTATCATCATGGATTTCATGGATGTCTTTCCAGAAGATCTTCCAGGTCTTTCGCCTAACATAAATGTGTTCTCTATAGATCTAATTCCGGGATCAAGGCCGGTATCTCAAAGCTGCTATAGAGTGAACCCCAAGGAATCCAAGAAGATAAAGGACCAGATCGACGAGTTGTTGAGCAAAGGCTTCATCAGATTCGGAGTATCGCCATGGGGAGCACCAGTTTTTTTGTGCCCAAGAAGGATGGCACTGTTCGGATGTACAACAACTATAGGGCCTTGAACAATGTTACTATCATGAACAAATATTATTTGCCTCGGATAGATGATTTATTTGATTAGTTGAGCGGGGCAAAGGTATTCTCGAATATTGATCTGAGATCGGGATATCACCAGGTGAGGGTGAGGGCTGAAGACATTCCGAAGACTGCATTCAATACCAAGTTCGGGCAGTATGAGTTTCTAGTTTTTCCCTTCGGACTCACAAATGCACCTGCCACCTTCATGAGCCTTATGAACAAGGTTTTCCATGAGTATGTAGATAATTTTGTCGTAGTATTCATTGACGACATACTTATCTATTCGAAGACTCCTGAAGAACATGTTGAGCACCTTCGGATAGTATTGGAGATCCTGAGGAAGGAGAAGCTATACGGTAAGCTATCCAAGTACGAGTTTTTCTTAGACCAAGTGGAGTTTCTTGGTCATGTGGTCATAGGAGAAGGTATTACAGTAGACCCTAAGAAGATTGCATCAGTTAAGACGTAGACCACTCCAAAGTCAGTTGCGGAGATTAGGAGTTTTCTAAGCTTAGTTGGCTACTACAGAAAGTTTGTGAAGGACTTTACGAAAGTGGCTGAGCCTATGATCAAGCTGATGACGAAGATTGAGGAGTTCATATGGACAGAGGAGTGTCAGAAAACATTCAAGGAACTGAAAAGAAGACTAACGACTGCACCAGTGTTGGCATTACCTTCGGGCAACGGGGGACTTTCTATCTATAGTGATGCCTCAGGAAAGGGGTTGGAATGTGTTCTCCAGCAGAATGGAAAAGTAATTGCTTATGCATCTAGACAGTTATGTTCTCATGAGAAGGACTACCCTACCCACGACTTGGAACTAGTAGCAGTAATATTCGCTCTGAAGCTGTAGAAAAACTATTTATACGAAGAGTGTGTGAAAATCTTCATGGACCATAAAAGCTTGAAGTTTGTGTTTACCCAGAAAGTGCTAAGTATAAGGCAACAGAGATGGCCCGAGTTGATGACGGATTTCGACATTGACCTCCAGTATCATCCTGGAAAGACCAATGTTGTTGCGAATGCGCTTAGTAGATACTCTGTGGTTATGTATCTGACTATGGACAGACATCTCCTTGAAGACTTGGAGAAGCTCAATTTAGAGATCATTCTACCTAGAGCGGAGACGCAGATAATGAGTTTGCAGATCCAGTCCACCCTAATTGAGAAGATCAAAGAGACTCAGTTTCATGATATTAGGCTTCGTCAACTCAGAGCACAAGCAGATGCTGGACTTCTGGATGATTTCAGTATAGCTGACGAAGGATCATTGAGGCATGGCACTAGACTGTGCATACAGGAAGGCAGTTTGAGAGATGAGATAATGTAAGAAGCTCACTAGTCGCAGTATTCTATACATCCTGGTGCCAACAAGATGTACAAGGACATGCGGGAACACGTCTGGTAGTACGGTATGAAGAGGGATGTTTCCAAATTCATTTCTCGATGCCTTGTCTGCTAGCAGGTGAAAGCTAAGAGACAGAGGCCAGCTGGACTACTATAATATTTACCCATTCCGGAGTAAAAATGGGAACACATCACGATGGAGTTTGTCACGGGACTTCCTCGTTCCCAAGGAGGGAAGGATGCCATCTGGGTTATAGTCGATAGACAGACAAAGTCAACTTATTTTATCCGCTTCAAAGTAGAACTTTCCACTGAGAAGTTGGCGGAGCTGTACATGAGACAGATAATACGAATTCATAGAGTCCCGGTTTGCATAATGTCTGACAGAGACAGCTGATTCACTTTGCACTTTTAGAAGAGCTTGCAGGAAGGACTTGGTACTTAGTTGAAGTTCAATACTGCTTATCATCCTCAGACAGATTGACAGTCAGACAGGACGATACAGACTTTAGAGGACATGTTACGGACTTGTGCTTTGGACTTCGATGGACCATTGGAGGATCATCTGCAGTTGGTAGAGTTCTCATACAACAACAGCTACCAAGCTAGCATTAGGATGACACTATTCGAGGTACTTTACGGACGTCGATGCAGGACACCGCTCTCTTGGGACGATGTTGGAGAGGGAGTCATGCTTGGACCAGAGATGATCACAGAGGCTGCAGACAAGGTCAAGATGATCAAAGACAGACTCAGGTTTGCCCAAGACAGGTAGAAGCATTGGGCCGATAACTGTCGAAGACCCTTGGAATTCACTGATGGGGATATGGTGTTTGTGAAGATATCTCCAACTCGAGGGACGATCAGATTTGGTCGAGGGGGAAGCTGAGCCCCAGATATGTTGGACCCTTTACCATACTAAGCAGAGTCGGAGAGATGGCTTATAGAGTTGCATTACCACCAAACTTGGAGGGCGTCCATAACATCTTCAATGTTTCTCAGCTGAGGAGGTACATTCCAGACCCCTCCCTTTGCATGTTATATATATATATATATATATATATATATATATATATATATATATATATATATATATATATATATATATATATATATAATGTCTAGGATGAAATATAACTCTTGGGTTTTGTTTTTAGGACAGAATCAACTCTGGCCTATTGCTTAGAATAGCTATGATAGGACCCTGCTTAGGAATCCTGAGTTTCAGCCTTGATTTTATATATATATATATATATATATATATATATATATATATGTGGCAAATGACCTCTAGCCTAGTGGTTAAGAGAGATGCATGCGACCCAAGTGGTTGGGAGTTCGAGCCCCGGTGGAGGCGAGTTCACCACAAGTACCCATTGCTTCAAAAAAATATATATATATGTGTGTGTGTGTGTGTGTGTGTGTGTGTGTGTGTGTGTGTGTCCTATAAATAATACAAAAATTGTATTATTTTATTATATGTTCTGTATTTTGTATTTTTATCAATACTTTTATACTGTGTAAAATTCATGTAAATTACTGATAGATAGTAATGTTAATTTAGTATTCATTTATGATTTTTCTAGAATTATTTATTAATTAAATATATTATTTAGTAACTAAAAATTGTAATTACAAAATTGTGAAAACTGTGTATTCTAATTTTTATGCATATTTAATTATGTTAATAAATATTGGAAAAATATCGATAATTAGATTTTTCATATTTAATATTTATTTCTAAATTTTCCATCATTAAATATTATTATTTATATTTTCTATTGATTAAAAATTGAAAGTACTATTTAACGTACTTTATGTATATTAATTTTTAGTAAATAATAAACAGTTCTATATAATTAAATAAAATTCAGAATCAAATACTAGATTTTCTATAGATCATTTTCATATATTAATATGTTAATTTTAGGTTAGTTTTGATATGTTAAAATTAGTTTCTGTTAACAATTAATTATAAATATTTGCTTTTAATATAATTTCTGATTCAAATAATTCTATAAATAGTAATTTTTTTCAAAAAAATTTACAAACTTATTATCTTCGTTATTTTGCCTAATTTTTGACCAATAAAAAATAGTAGCATGTTAGTTTGAGACCTCTAACTATTTAATGAACATTATCAGACGCCATTATCATAAATACTTTATTAAAATAAAATATTTTTATTATTATTAAAATCCTGTAAAATATAAGTAATCTATGACTTGTGATTTTAACTTAGTAAAATCTAATTTTTATGTGTATTAATTATTGTGTTAGCCTTAATGTTCAATATTAGGACTAGTATGACATATCTAGCACAACATGACCCCGTAAGTAGCACAACACATAGATAACACTTAACCCTTAAACTAAAAGAATAATATACCTTGTTACAGCTTGAGGAATTTGGACATCAACATTTAACGATAATCTTTTTCGATAAAACAAGACAAGTACACTACAACTTTACGTTTCTGTTCATAATTTCTTTTTCGTATTTTAGACTTTCGTTACATGTATCTTACTTTTCCTACAAGTTGTTCTTTACAAGTATCTCAAGTTTTATTTAGTATTTCTCAAGTTGTACTTTCCTTAAATTTTTTAAGTGGTACTACCCGTATATGCTTCAAGTTGTATTCCTCTTACACATGTCTTACACTTGCATGGGTTGGGAAAATGTCTAGTTAACATGTGATCAAAGTATGTAGTGTAGTACATGTATCCTAGCTTGACTGCACATTGTGCACGTATAGTCAATGTCGTACCCCCATGTTGTCTTTATTTACATGTTACAAGTTCTCCTATTATAGACGATCGCATGTCTACTAGCTTTTCAAATCACTTTACATAGTCATATCTCTTATCATATTGCAACCGTTATTTCTTATTGTAATTACCAATTCTAGTTGTCATTTCCTTATTTTTATGTCTTTCCATATTTATCATTTTTATGTTCAGTAACTGTAAGTTGTAGGGTTGTACTTTACTCTTTTCCTGATTGGATCGTTGCAGGTGAATTAACTGAGGAGGATTTGCTTTGCAATTCATACTATGGATCTGCCACTGAGACGCTAGCCCACATCCCAGAGGATGTCCCTGCTGGAAAATATCCTATAGCTTAGTGCTTATCGCTTTTGAATTTGGTTTGTAATAAATAGTTAACATTCATTTTGCTAGATTTGTTTTCAGTTTACTCTTGCTTTGGGAATGTAACTAAGCCATATCTTTGGACCTATTTCTAATTTATCTCGATATAGTTGTGATAAATCTGATTCAATACAATTCAAAGATAATTAAAGGTTTAGAACAGCTTACTATATTGTACCTCACAGTATAGGCTGGATGTGTCCGACACGTATCCGAATATTCGGGAGCGGGTCGTGACACTACCACTAATTGAAGATCATTCCTGGCGACGTATCGAAGTCTGCCTTCCGCAATCGATATAGAAACTATAAATTTCTAGTCATGTCATTCGGTCTGACGAATGTTCCAGCCGCATTCACAGATTTGATGAACAGAGTCTTCCGACCCCTAATAGATAAATTTGTAGTCGTGTTCATCGACGATATCTTTATCTACTCAAAGAATTGAAAAGAGCACATTGAGCACTTGAAGACGGTGCTGCAGATATTACGTGAAAACAAATTATATGCAAAACGAAATAAATGCGAGTTTTGGATGAGTAGCGTGATTTTTTTCGGGTACGTTGTCTCTGCTGAAGGTGTCTCGGTAGATCCAAAAAAAATTGAGGCGGTGGTAGATTAGAAATGACCTACCTCGGCTAGAGACATTCGAAGTTTCGTGGGCTTAGCAGGCTACTACCGAAGATTCGTGCAACGTTTTTCAAAACTAGCGTCGCCTCTGACTTGCCTCACCCAGAAGGGAGTAGTATTCGAATGGAGTGACGACTGTGAATCCAGCTTTCAAGAGTTGAAGCAACGTCTCGTCTCAGCTCCAATCTTTGCACTTCCAGATGGTCCAGAAGACTTTCAGATATTTAGCGACGTATCGAGAACTGGCCTCGGGTGCGTACTCATGCAGAAGGATAAAGTCATCTCCTATGCTTTACGGCAGTTGAAGCAGCACGAGAAAAACTATCCAACGCATGATCTAGAATTTGCGGCAATCGTGTTTGCGTTGAAACTATAGCGACACTACCCCTATGGTGTGGCTTGTAGAATCTACACGTATCACAAGAGCCTCAAATACTTATTCCTCGAATGGGAACTCAACTTGAGGCAGCGAAGTTGGCTCGAACTAATAAAAGACTATATGCTGACGATTGAATATACGTCGGGCAAAGCAAACGTCGTAGCCGACGCGTTGAGCAGAATGTTTATGGGATCATTGGCCCTAAATAATGAGATATGGCGAGACCATGAAGTAATAGGTATCGAACTTAAAATTGAGTATCGATATCTGTACCTAGCTCAGTTGAAGAATGGGCCAAGCCTGCTTAGCAAAATAAAGACAGCACAGAAAGACGATTTATTCCTAAAAAAGATGCGCGAGCTGATTTCAACAGGAAGGGCGACTGACTTTACGGAAGACGAAGGCGGGACAATGCGATTAAAAGGAAGGCTCTGCATTCCTGAAACTGACGAACTCAGAAAGAAATTCTGACGGAGATGCATTATGTGAAGTACTCATTACATCTTAGGAGCACCAAGATGTACAAGGACTTACGCACAAAATTTTGGTGGTACGACATGAAAAAAGACGTAGCTACTTTCGTGTCGCAGTGTATGGCGTGTCAGCAAGTGAAGGCAGAACATCAAAGGCCAGGCGGAGAGCTGCAGAACCTCGCCATTCTCGAGTGGAAGTGGGACAATATCTCGATGAATTTCATTATTGGATTTCGAAGACGTCGCAGGGGAATGATGTGATTTGGATTATTGTTGATAGATTGACCAAGTCGGCTCACTTTATCACAATTAAAGTAGTGTGGAGCGTCGATTGGTTAGCGCAAATCTATATTGACGAGATTGTTCGCCTGCACGGGGTACCAGCCATAATAATTTCGAAAAGAGACGGGCGATTCCTATCGCATTTCTGACGAGCTTGTAAGCTACAATGAGGACCAAACTGAATTTTAGTACTGCATACCACCCCCAAACAGATGGTCAGACGGAGAGAGTGAATCCAATCTTAGAGGATATGTTGCGTCTGTGTGCGATCGAACAAAAGACTAGTTGGGATACGCATTTATCGCTTGCGAAGTTTGTGTATAACAATATTTATCAGTCGAGCATTCAGATGGCTCCGTATGAAGCACTCTATGGGCGGAAGTGTCGGTCACCGATATACTAGAATGAAGTCGAAGAGCGACAAGTGCTCGGACCGAAAATGGTGGAGAAGGTCGTCGAAAAAGTTTGCTTGATCCAAGATAGACTCCGTCTCGCACAAAGTTGACAAAAGAGCTATGCAGATCTTCGTCGACAACCGCTAGAATTTCTGATCGGGACCATATTTTTTTGAAAGTAACGCCCATGCGTGGCATGATGTTTGACGTTAAAGGTAAATTGAGTCCAAGATTTGTAGGCCCTTTCGAGATCATCGAGCGAGTTGTAATTGTTGCTTATCAAATCGTACTACCTCATGCCTTGGCTGGGGTGCATGATGTTTTTTATATTTTACAACTTTGAAAATACATGCATGATCCAAGTCACGTGGTTAGCTTCGATCAGTTGAAGCTACGTGCTGACTTGTCTTACTCGAGGGAGCCTATTCAAATTTTGGACCGTAAGGAGAAGGTATTGAAAATCGATCGATGTTCTTGGTCCACATACTTTGGCGGAACCATTCAGTTGAAGAGTCGACATGGGAAATAGAGGCGGAGATGAAGGAGAAGTACCCTTCGTTGTTTGCCTAATTTAAGATCATACCCTTGTTTTTATGTTTCGGGACGAAACTTTTCTTAGTGGTATATTATGTAGTGCCCCGCTTCCGATAGGCGACGGACTTCATAATATACTTGCGCCGAGTCAGATCGGTCGAGAACTTAGATGGCCATCTGACTCGATCCAAAAGCTTGGTAAATGATAACACCTTGCTGCATCGATTAAATTAATTTGGACGAATGTTACGAGAATCGATCCAACTAATGGAACGACTTTTATTAGAATAAGTTGTAGATACAATAGGCTGCATCTCGGCGAGTGAGCTCTATATAAGAGTCCTTTCGATGGGACCGAACTGCTGTATGGTCTTCTTGAGTTTTCGCTGCTTGGTTTTGATGAATGTGTTTTTGCATCGATTTTCGAATGCATTCTACGAATTTTGAAACGAAGAATTAAAGAAGAAATTCTGACTAAGTGTTGGTTTCATTGCAGGAGCTCACGTAACTGAAGCTTGAACGTTGCGAAGCGCTTCGACTTTCGGCACGATCAAATAATTGGTAGGTCTTTCGGCCCCTTCTTTTCTACTCCTTCTCGTAAAGAAAATTCTTTGGCCTCGAACTTTTTCAAATCGACGATGCCAAGTTAAATGCATGCCAATCCACTAAGATCAAGAACTCGGGAAAAATATATCGATTTAGAGTAAATTACTCTAAAAATATAAGTTTCACATCGAAAAGAGAAAGTTTAAGATTCTAGAAAAGAGATAGACTATTTCATGATCTTCAAAATGAAATGATGAAACATTAGTTGCAGCATATGGTGCCTCGAGGAATTTGGTACCTACGGGACGCTAAATCAAAAAGTACGGCATTGAGAAAATAAACTCTCGCATGAGTCAAAATGATAATGCTACTTAATACTGTCCGTGCTATGCAATCTGTCTCATATATTTATTCATTGACATGGTCATGGACAACTTGTGCGCAAGTTCATTTTCCTCAAAATGGTATACAGGGCATCGGAACCAAATCGTCGTAGAGAGGAATGTTTATCGTGCTTCGGCGCGAGGCATGCGGGACCTTCAGTAAGGCTTGCAACCTAGGCTGAAAGGGTAGCGTCATATGCCAATTTGATTAAGTCCCAAGGGGTGTGTAACACCAATGACCACATGCAAGATAGTAGCATTCTCACATATTGTCTTATGCAGGTATCAATATTATCCATGTTTTATGTATGGACGAGCACGGTCGTGATAAAAATTGAGGAAAATTGTTATATTTCATTGTATGTTTTTACTGTTTCAAATGGAAGGCTATCAAATGAACAGAATTCATTTAGTTCTAAATAGAAAGAAAACTTGAATGCATGTCTACCTTAACAACCAGAGTCAGTTTAGACGAGTGGGTTCGTCCCGCTCACTAGTGCATTTCCAAGTATACTAATCCCCAATCCCACAGGTGACGAGGACTTTGGGGTGCACGTCAATAAGTCAAAGACGAAGTTCGGAGAGGCATTTTGAAGCTCTTTCTATTCTAAAGTATTTTGAAGCCAATTCATCAAAGGCTTTCAATGTATAAAAGGACGAATATATGGAACGACAAGTGTTAGTTCAGGCAGCTTGTCGAGTATATTAATTTTTTTAATCAATGTAGCCACAATGGCATATCCAATATAATATGACTTGCACTTCGTTGCATGGTATCAATGAAAAGCATATTTCTATCTTCCTAAACTGCGTGTTCAATTCTGATGTGGTTTGTGAAGTTTCAACTTAGTGTTTCAATAAAATGATCAAATGTAACGTTCTTGCCTTGTACGAGTGCAACTCCAGACTCGTACGGCATCACGCCTTAGCGAGGACGATCGATTCGGCATAATAGGAATGGGGACGAACGATTTGTCGAGTCGGGGCATGACAGTTTCGAGGCATGCAACCGCATTGAAGACTTCACCTATACAGAACATAATGTATGGACATCGCCTTCTGAAGCATCCGTATTTACAAGCCTTAAATTTTTGTATCGAGAGATGAGAGAGAGCTAAGCGATTGTAAATATTGAAAGAAAACTGGGCATAAACGACTTATAATCTTGGCTTTGCGTCCTTGTAACCTTATATTCAATATCAATAAAAGTTTTTGATTTTGTTTGAACACTTGTGTTCTTTCATTTATTCAATGCTTCTGCTTGGGACTTCTGTGCAACGACCCCGTCGCAAGATGCTGAAATCGGCCGTTATGGAACCCGCCTTGCGTGAGTGCAACCTAGGCTCACGCGACATCACTCCTTAGCAAGGACGATCGCTCCTCCGAAAGAGGGATGTGACATAATGGTATCAGAGTACGGCTTTACATCCTTGGACTTTCGAATAAATTCTTTAACTCTGATGTTGTCTTCGTAATAAAAATTGTTTTCGCAATCGATGTTGTTGGAGCTCTCTCTCAATGTTTTGCTAGATATTTTATACAATAAGTCTATATATTTTGAAAAATCTAACGAAGGGAAATTTGATTGAATAAGATGGTTTCACATATGTTACGATTGGTTAAGTCAGGTTGGGCATATACACCAAGATTTGCTTTGACCTTAGCAAGTTTTATGCGGGATTCAATTTTGCTTCGAACGAGAATGAGTTTGACTTCATTCATAGAATGCTGGATGACTATCTATAGGGGTGCCATCGGACGATGTTATCATCAATACGGTATAGATGAATGTGTGTGGATTTGAGGAATGGTTCGAACGGACACTCGAAGTAATCGACGGTGATTCAAAATTGTTTTGAGGATTTATCGGATGAATTCATCCTTGAGTGGTGTATGGGATAGCCTTGGGGATGTAGATCGACTAAGGATCGGGTACCAATCGGTCTATCAGCAACCGACACGACTATGCAAAGCCTTAGAAACGAGTATGACGGAGTTAGTCATGATTATAGATATCTCATGCAAGATTTGAGTTAGATGCATAAGAAGGCGACGCCTAGCGATTTAGGATTGCGTCGGTTATTAAATGTTGTTGGAATAAGTAGATAGATTGAGTAGAGGAAAAGTTAAGAGGTAACGGATGGATGATTCGGTCGAGGAATCGATATGAATCGTATACGAAAAGTTAGCATGATTGAAAGTTAGCGTGCATGGAAATGATTCAAATATACAAGAATGACTAAGAATTTGGAAATATGTTGCTTGATAACTTAAGATAGACAGATAAACATACGTGACTTTGGGTTTGAACGAAATGATCATGTAACTAGTTCGAGGGATAAAGATCAAATTTGATTTGAATGTCGAAGAGATTGTGGTATATCCAGTTCGAATGATAGCATCAGTTACACGACTCAGAGTTCGTTGCAAAGAAAAATTGTCAGGTTGTATATATCATCGATGGTATTTAGGCGTATTAAAGATCGATGCGCGATAACTCGGAGGGTACTCTGATTCGAGGAATGGTGATCGTATAAAATTTTATTGTTCAAATGGTTGCTATACTTGAGATTTTGATAATAATGAATGTTTGGATTACATGATTAGATGTACTTGAAGCATACATGAATAAATGATAGTAGGACTATGTGAAAAGAAATTGTTATGATTTGAGGAAATATATAAGGATGGATTGATTATTTGGATGAAAACAAAAGTGTTTTGATTATTTTGTTTATAGCCACAATGTTGACGTTCTTATCTTGTGTGAGCGCAACTCCAGCCTCGCATATGCATCACGTCGAATTAGGAAGATCATTCTACAGGAGCGCTGGCATGGTGATTTATGTCCAGCAGGGATAATCGAACTTGCGGGAGATCAGGACATAGCAATTGGATGATTTTGACTTGTGGTTTAATGTGAAGGAGAATTCGAGAATTGTTTGGACTTGTAATTGATAATAAAGTAAGTTGAGGATGTAGATCCAATGTGCATATCGAGAATGAATTAGTCTAGACTCAAAGCAAGAGTTACGCTCCGATGAGGATGATTATCCTACGAGAGCGTTGGCATGGTGATTTCTTGTCCAGCGTGGATAATCGGACTTACGGGAGATGGGGTGTGACAATTGTTATGTTAGATGACCTTGTGCGCGAATATATGAATTGTGTTAAAGAACTTAGAAAATTTGGTATAAGAATTATGGTTTAGTGACAAACCATATCGCGGTGTACTTGACTTGGATAGGTGGATTATATCAAACATATTCGAAGAGATAGACTATGCGAATTGCTTTTGGACGCATGATATTGATATGCCGATGAATTAGTTGAGCAGAACATACTGTAGGATGGCTTTGCTGAATGACTTGGACCCCTTGAACTAAGTGTTGCAAGTGCGAATAGAAGAATATATGCTCGAAGTTTAGAAATTGGAATAATGCGAGCTTTGGTAGAAAATCCCGTACTATCAGCTTTGGTTTGACCTTAGGATTGGGGTCAGTGTTGATATTATTGTTTGGGAACGATGAATCCAATACTGACGGTTGACTTTAGCTTGGAAAGATAACCTAGTGGTTAGGCAGACATCCATGTGCGGAGAGATAAAAATTGTACAATCGACTATAGTGAGAGTTTTCGAAGTATTCTTGAAAAATCTCAAGGACTAATAAGATTGGATAATAGTATTGGTGGATTAAATGATTCTATTAGGTGGAGACACCACTCACAAAGCTTTGTTGAAATGCATGTATTTTGGGGACGCATTAAATATGTGCACAATACAACTAAGTAATATGTTGAATTCAAGTGAGACTGAACGAAAAGGTATCGAGGGTTTTGAAATCGTGTTTTCAAAGAAAATATTGATGGTAGTACGATCGTTTGATTGGAAATAAACTTGAATGTTGATTGATCAGGTAGTTTGTCCTAGAACTAAGTTGTCCGTGTACGCGACGAGTATAAGTTATCCCAAATTTGAGATATAGTTGTTCGAGGTAAAAAATAAATAAGGCACAAGCGTGGCTTTGATTAAAGAAATGTATAGGCAGAGTGTGTGCCAGAACCATTGGATATTGAATCAAAGTGATAAGTTGATGAGAGTGTACTTAGTAAGTTTCGAGGACGAAACTTTTTCTGAGTGATGTATAATGTAATGTCTCATTCTGCTCAGTTCAATCGGAGAAATCAAAATGCCAATGGCGTTTGGACTTAGCAATGCAATTACTCGAAGTCCTGCTTGGTCGAGACAACTCCTCGCTCAGGTGAGTGGCTTCGGTAAACTTGCCTCAGCCTAGCCTTTACACTAATAAAATAAAAGTTTTTATTTTACTAAATAGGTTTAAATAAAAGAGATGAATCCACATAGCTAAGTGAATAATCTCACTGAGTCAAATATGTATGTAGAACATAAAAAAAAGTGTCATAATGTTGCCTAGATGTTCTCCACGATGGTTTTCAAAGTTGGCACTGGGTCCTTCGACGCACGATTGAGTTAGGCAGAGTTATGCCACGGGCTATCGATATATAGCGGGCACGTCCCACGATCTCACTGCTTATCATAGCAAAAATGTCTCACGGTCTCACAGTTAGTCCTATAGAAGGTGCCACGGGTTAAGGCGCTCAAAGAACGTGATTGTTCAAGTTGAGCATGTGCATAGTCCCACAGTTCTACAGATGGATATAGCTACATGTTTCTACGGTGCAAGGCTTGGAATAGCCTTTGCTCGTCCCACAGGTTAAGTTATATCACATGGTTTATGGCACAGTCGTGACACTGATATTGAACACGGTTGGTTCAAGTTGAATATGCAGGTGGCTCACAAGTAGTCATTGTTGAGTGAGTCAAAGGTATTGAAACATGAATGTAGACTTCTCAGAATTGTAGCACGTTAAGGCTTCCTGAAACAATGGGTATACATCGAGGCAATCCCTGAAACAATAAGTACTATGAAAAGGAAAGAGAAGTATGGAAACACGTCTATTGAGTAATGACTATATAGGACGATAATCGAGTTGAATCTTACATGGTCATTGGACAACTTGTGCACAAGGAACGGCTCCTCGAATAGTGCTCGGAGACGGTACTGACTTCGAACCTAGGCAGAGCAAAAGAAAATAGTTGTGTTAGCATACAACACTCAAAAGGGTTATTCGGAAACTTTCAGCGGGACTCGCTACCTGCACTAAAATGGTTATTGTATAAGTCCTGCTATTGTCCAAGATAGCTTGTGGTCCTAGTGACCCCTTTCATATTGATGAGTCGACATATTAACGGCGATCCACGTGCATGCCTTAGATTGAGTCAGAAGAGGGTATGCACGGTACAAATAAATCAAGAAATGTGCACACGATTTACAACACAACATTTGAGCCTAAGATTTGGCTATAACAGAAACACGTGCTTTGGCACGAGACGTAATATCGTGAATTGAGTCATTGACACTATGTTTACGGTTTATGACTAAGCTATTTCTGGAGACAAAATGGGTAAAAGGACATTAAGTTCAAAAGTCTACGTTTAATCATTTCAAATATGAAATCAGAGTTAATGTGTAAGCCATTTCTGGAGACGAAATTGGAGTATGATTATGCCATTTTCGGAGACAAAATAAGATAAAGGTCGTAGGGCAAGCATTGAGTAAAGACACACTATGTTGCGAGGCATGGCCTCGATGATGATACACGAATGTGCATCACGGCACGACCAAGATGTTGACACAATGAGTTGGGTAGTATGATTACAAGATTTTGGAGCATGACTATGATATGGTGACACGAAGTTTGGTCAAGTTACTAAGTGGTGACGCACATCCTCGATTATGTTACACAAAGTAATTATGTCACCACTATTTCGTCGTTTGCACTAAATAGGTCAGGTGTCTATGTCCTAAAATTGATCCTAAGGTAAGATTAGAAAGACAATCAAAAGAATATGTTACACAAACTAAAATAACGTGTTGATTTTGTATGGGTGGACGACGAGCTCACACCACCAGTACGGTTGTGTACTGATACCCCACCAGTTTTATGTGCAGGTTATAGGTACCTGCTTATTCGAGGCGGAGCTCGCTTGGCCACGCTAAGGCATAGTGTTTCTCGACGGTTTGAGGCGTGCAACCGCGTTGAAGACTTTACCTATATGGGATATAATGTATGGGCATCGTCTTCTGAAGAATCTGCAGTTGCAAGCCTTGCAATTTTGTATTGAGAGATGAGAGAGAGCTGAGCGATTGTAAACATTGAGAGAAAAATGAGCATGAGCGACTTGTAATCTTGGCTTCGTGCCATTATAACCTTATATTCAATATCAATAAAAGTTTCTGATTTTGTTTGAATACTTGTGTTCTTTCGTTTATTCAATGCTTCTGCTTGGTACTTCTATGCGATGACCCCGTCACAAGCTGCTGAAATTGACCGTTATGGAACCCACCTTGCATGAGTGCAACCTAGGCTCACGCGACATCACGCCTTAGCGAGGACGTTTGCTCCTCTGGGAGCAGGATGTGACATATGATTCGTGTGTTTTTTGTTGCCTCGGTGGTCGACATTTCTTAATATTCGTTGCTTCTCTGACACATAATGTGCACATAATATATATATATATATATATATATATATATATATATATATATATATATATATATATATATATATATATATATATATTATGTGCACATTATGTATCTAACTTGTCCAATGGTACAAAATAATGTACATATGAAATCAACATTCTAATGTGCACATAATTTATATATTTTTTTAATATATATATATATATATATATATATATATATATATATATATATATATATATATATATATATATATATATATATATATATATATATATATATATATTTTGATATATATATATATATATATATATAAATATATATATATATATATATATATATATATATATATATATATATATATATATATATATATATATATATATATATATTTCGATATATATATATATTATATATATATATATATATATATATATATATATATATATATATATATATATATATATATATATATATCGTGGCCTGTTGGTAGCGACGAGGGTCCTCGGGAGGGAGGCCCGGGTTCGAACCCCTGCTTAGGTGCATGCGCCTAAGCTCTAGTAAAAATGACACCCAAATATATATATATATATATATATATATATATATATATATATATTTTATATATATATATATATATATATATATAGAGAGAGAGAGAGAGAGAGAGAGAGAATTGTCACGCCCCGATTCCAAAGAATCGATAGTCGTCCCCCGGGTGCGATGCCGTGCGAACCTAGGTTGCGATCGCACAAGACATAATCATAAGGTAATTCGAAATACAATATCTAAGAGAGAGCACAGACAAATTGAACAACACATTGAGACAGAGGAACTTTGCATTTTATTGATAATAGACATCATTTACAGACTCTATTACAATCGTCCCGTACGGGCTTTACAACATGACTCGATTACAAAAGGAGTGCTGATGAGATAGTCGTTCCATACATATATCCCTCATTTACAACAAAATGTTCCAGCCACTTGGATGCGAGAGATGCCGAGACATGTTTCTTGGACTTGCAGAGAGTCCTCAAAAGTTGATGCGACGGCAGTCTTCGAGGCGCAGTCGAAGCTTCAAAACACAAACGTCACCTTGGTCAGTTGGCGCGTTCTTCTTGATTCCTATCACCTACAAAGAACAAGGTTCAGTACGATCACATGTACTAGTGAGTGGTTTATTAAACCTAAGCTCTACATTTGGTTCAAGCAGTTTTATAAAACATGTTAGCTATCTATTTTGTGATCTTTCTAACCCTCATGATCGATTTGCATGTTAACATGTTTGAGGCAAGCAATTATCCAAGATCATTCCGTGTCACGTGCATTGATTCATGCAGTGAAAGGGTGTGAAGGTCACTGGCAATGTTAAGCCATTATGGACTATAGCTGGGTTAGACGGTGACCCTTTCGCGACAGGTAGCGAGCCCTATACGAAAGTTCCCGAATCACCCATGCCAATTCATGGCTGGCACTTGCTACAACTCGTTCCTCCCGGGCCGAATCGGTTCCTTGGCCTAGGCAACCGTTCAAGGAAACTATACCTTATGCATAAGTTGTCCAATGATCGTTTTTTGCAGTTTCATAAAATATTCTATTTTTTTACTAGAACCTTTAACTTTTTCTTTTGGTGTGAAACTGGCCCTTTCTTTGAACTTAATCATTTATGCACTTTAGTCTTATCATTGCAATAAACATTAATTGATTCATCATTTGGTTTGCATAGGCTAAGAAAATAAGGCATAAGAAAGTAGGTATCAGTTTTTCATATAAAGCAGTTCGATAGCAAGTGTTTCGTGAAGAATCGTGCCATAATTTTATTGATTCTACACTATGGTGACAAGCTAGCATCGTTTTTGTGCTTCATATTTGATTCTGAAATGGATGGTCGAGGCGAAGAAGGTTAGCCACTCATCTTATTCTTTGCTTCAGGTGAAGGACTGGTTGGCTGCGCTTAGACATCACCTATGTGATCACCTACAATCGTATAAGCAACTGATTAGAATACTCTATTATTCAAAGAATTCAATACGAATGAGAAGTTAAAAAATACAAGCCATAAAAACCATCAAAAACATTCACGAAAATACATTCACGAAAACTAAAGCCAAAGCAAGTGCGGCATGAAAAGCATAGGAACGGGAGGTCTCTCCCGACTCAGCCGCATAGCCAATCCTTGAGGCGCAACCCGCTGAATATGGGACTTGATTTCGAAGAATCCTTTTCATAACGAGAAAATGATCTTAATTCAATCGTTTCCGTTCGACTGATTCAACCAATCCCGATCTGTTGGTCACGACTGAACCGGCAGCGACAATGTTCCTTTCTTGCACACCTCGTGGACGAAAACGGGATACGATGTAGGGACGGGGCACTACACCATAACCAACTAATAAAAAGTTTTCTCCTCAAAACTTAAGAATAGGACCTACCTCTACGAGAACAATGAAGAAAATTTCTCCTTTATCTTCGATTCAAGTTTCCAGGTCAATTCCTTGACCGAATGATTGCTCAAGCGTACGCGGACAAGAGGGATCGCTTGAATCCACATCAGTTTATCTTTACGTTCTAAGATTTGGACCGGCACTTCAACATATGATAATTCGGCCTTCAGCTCCAGCTGACCAAAATCTACCACGTGGCTTGGGTCGTGCACGTACTTCCACAACTGAGAGACGTAGAAGACATTATGCACACCCGCTAGCCCTAGCAACAGGGCAATCTGATAGGCCATTGGGGTGACTCGCTTGAGTACTTCAAACGGCCCAACAAATTTCGGACTCAACTTTTCGTTTGCACCAAACCGGGTTACTCCACGCATAGACGACACTTTAAGAAATACATAATCGTCTTTTTGAAACTCGAGGGGTCGACTATGGACATCCATGTAACTTTTCTGCCAACTTTGCGCAGTCTTTAATCTTTTTCGAATGATATTGACCTTCTTCACGGTCTATTCCACCAGCTCCTGGCAAAGAATCTGTCGTTCCTCGACTTCATTCCAACAAATGGATGATCTGCACATCCAGCCATACAAGGCTTCGTACGGCATCATTTGGATGCTTGACTGATAGCTATTGTTGTATGCAAATTCGACCAACGGTAGATGAACGTCTCAACTCGACTTGAAGTCAATTGTGCAGAGACATAACATATCTTCGAGAATCTGATTCACACGCTCCGTTTGGTCGTCGGTCTAGGGATGGTAAGCTGAGCTGAATTACAACATGGTACCTAAAATTGACTGAAGGCTACTCCGGAAGCGCAATAGAAATCGTGCATCCCGATCAGAGATGATAGATACAGGGACTCCGTGCAGTCGTACTATCTCGTCAAGATAAATCTGAGCCAGACGATCAACGCTCCAAGTAACTTTAATGGCAATGAAATGCGCTGACTTGGTTAGTCGATCAACGATGACCCAGATGGCATCATTTTCCCGCGGCGTCTTCGGCAGGCCAACAACAAAGTCCATAGTAACATGATCTTATTTCTATTCTAGAATGAAAAGGTTCTGCATCTTCCCGTCCGGTCTTTGATGCTCAGCTTTTACCTGCTGGCAAGCCATGCATTGCGAGACGAAGAGTGCCATATCTCTTTTCATTCCTTGCCACTAGAAGGTCGTACGGAGGTCCTTGTCACGATCCGCTACCCAAATTATTGGGCCGGGCCGAGTCATGTCCAGCCTATGCTTGAGATAAAACGTAGTAAGCTGTTCTAAAGATAAATAAGATAAGACCAAAGTGTGCTAACAGTTTTATATGTAATAATGAATCAGAAATGTTCCAAACACAGAAGTCATCTTGTATATAAATATGTTCCAAGTACAAGTCCAAAATATAAAAATAGATACAGGTCCAGTTACAAAATACTTAGTCTAAAACATGACTACTCTCAAAGTCCCGAGCAACTACACAAACTAGACGAGTTTCTTCGTAGGTACATCATCGTAAAGTAAAGCATGATCCTCGCCAGCAACTACATAATAGGAATCGCATAGCAACTCCTCCTCGATAAGTATACCTACAACGTTATCCTGTCAGGACGGGAGCAAGTACTGATTCTAACAAACTAAATATATGAAACAGGAAATGAACAGAAATGTAAGAATTATGGCATATCATAATCTATCATGGTATCATATGTTTGTTTTAAAGTTTAAAACTGTAGCATGTACGTGATCGATCAATAGGTAAATAGGATGTACAGTGGTACATATTAATTTTTCTGGAATGCACATACCTGCACTAACGGCATCGGTGTATATCCATACACAAACGCGGGACCAGACCTACGACAATGTTACATATTGAATGTTATCATGCACGGTAAATACATAAGGAGAAGGGGGGCATGATCACGTACTCTACTAACAGTTTTCCCTTAACCCATTTTTATAACATGTGAGTGATACGAGAACAGTATGAAGCATGGTAGATACTGAGAGCAGTATGAAGCATATGAAATATGGTGATATACGACTTGCAGTTTAAATATTAACATTGTTTATACACAATTCATTATATGCTGTAAATAAAGTTTGTAGAGGTACTTGCCTCTAGCAAAGCAAGGTAGTGAAGAAAATTCTATAGATGTCTGGTGTCTCGTCACTGTAAAAATAATACATAAATTTAGTTTTATACTAAGTTAAACACTAAGACACTAGTTGGACGACACGACTTTCTGACTGGACACCTAGCCAAATGATGACTTTAGCATAGAAGACCAATATGGGGTGACACAATGCCTAAAATAACTTTCTAGGGCCTTTACACTATGGTAAGGTGAGGTCCAATACTATAATATCCCAAAATCACACAATACATCGCAAGTCATAATTATTTAATAAATAAATCAGACTGTACACTGTGTTCCAATAATTTTTGAGATAGACAAAAGGCTCAATTATACATAAAATAAAGTACCAAAATGATCCTTATTAATTATAGAAATTTATAATTTTCTGGAATTTATAAACCCACATAGATATTTATTAAAAATCAGTAATTATAAGTATCCTGAAAATGAGTTCTGTTTTCCTATTTTTATAAAATACCAAAATACTAAATAAATACATGAAAAATTATATTAAATTAGATAAATTAACATAGTATTTAAATACAATTTTTCTTAGATTTTTACAGCATTTAATATATATATAGAAATTCAAAAATAGCAAGTTATAATTTCTGAAAAATAAATAATTAATTATTTAATATTTTATCCACGTATTCGAAATTGATCCGAAGTCCAGATACGGAACCCAAAGTCATGAATCAAGTCCAATATGACTTTTATAGACTTTGAATGTATTAGACACATTTGGGCCCAAAAACCCATGCTAGGTTTGGACACCAAATGGCCATGATAAATACAATAATTAATATATTAAAATATACATTAAGGTATTTCAATAATATATTTTAAAGGGGTGAAATATACTATTCATAAATATATATAATAAAATAACTTGTGAATTTATACATAATAACATTTGCACAAAATTATATTTGAAATATATATATATATATATATATATATATATATATATATATATATATATATATATATATATATATATACATATATATATATATATATATATATATATATATATATATATATATATATATATATATATATATACATATATACATATATGTATATATGTATATAAAAAATACATATATACATATATATATATATATATATATATATATATATATATATATATATATATATATATATATATATATATATATATATATATATATATATATACATATATATATATATATATACATATATATATATATATATACATATATATATATATATACATATATATATATATATATACATATATATATATATATATATATATATATATATATATATATATATATATATATATATATATTATATATATAATAAACATATAAAAAATTAAAAAAAATATATATATATAATAAACATATATATATATATATATATATATATATATATATATATATATATATATATATATATATATATATATATATATCTATATATATATATATATATATATATATATAATAAACATATAAAAAATTAAAAAATATATATATATATAATAAACATATATATATATAATAAATATATATTTATAGAAAATACTTAATATAAAATATATATATATATAAATTCAGTATATATATATTATATATAACAGTATATATAATATATATATATATATATATATATATATAAATATATACATATATATATATATATATATATATATATATATATATATATATATATATACATATATATATAATAAAACAATTAAAAACAAAAAGAACAACAAAAGGGGGGCTCGAACTCGACCCGCTGGAACAGGGGGTGGGTCTGAGCGCCACTCGGCTGACCAGGGGGCCAGCTCGAGCTTGCTGGTCGGGTTAGGGCTTGGGTTAATTATATTGTGAAATAGAGTAACGGGTTGGAAAACAAACCAAACCCGATAACCAAACCCATTAGCCCAAGTTCTGCGTCTTCGTGTCCTGACAGTTAGGGACACGAAGACACACGAGTCCTGTGTCCAAGGCGTGTACCATACACACGACACGAGTTTTTCGTGTCCGAGCACATCAATGGACTCCTCGTGTCTAGGCGAGTCCAGTGACACAGATACGAGACACTGAACGACACGAAGGGTAAAATGACACGTACGTGTCCGATGGGCAGTGGTCGTCGAGGGTGCTATACGGCGGAGGAGGCGTCGGGGTCGTCGGAGGAAAATGGCACTGAATTCGTCACGTCGTGGCGAACAATGTTGCAGTAGTCGGAGGCGGTGGCGTGGCCTGTAGGGGGGCGCTCCTAGATCTAGGGTTCTGGCGAGCTCGTCGGAAAAGAAATAGGGTAGGACGGTGGCTAGGGTGGTCGGAGTGGAGTCTAGGGTTAGGGTTTAGGTCAGGGTCTATTTATAGGGTCGAATGGTGATGGAATTAGGGTTAGGGTTATGGAAAATTAGGGTTTTAGGTCGGTCGTTGTCACCCTCATTTCCCGTATTTCTCGTATTTCGTATTTATATTCGTATCTGGATTTTTGGCATGTATTTTTTTTATTTTTCTTGACTTGTAGAATTTTGGTATTTCTCGTATTTTGGGTTTTCTCATTGCTCGGTTTTATTGGGTTGGTCTGGTTCGGTTTATGCATGGAGCACCTTAACCTATGCTACCCCTCATCCCCACCACAACTCCCCCTCTTTATATCCCCACCTACCACTCTCTCTCTTCATTACCACCACCATTAATTTCCTTCTTCTTTCTCTTCTCCTTCCTCTACACAACTCTCCCAACCCTAGGCAAGTGCATCTTGCCACTACATGAGAACCCTTTTTTTCTTGTCTATTTGCTAGATTAGGACATGGTGATCAACATTAGAACTTGGGTTTTTGTGATTTGGAGACTCCATTGTTATAGATCTAAGTTATTTTTATTTTCGGATTTTGCATGATTTGAGCTACTTAAGTTAGATTTTTATCGGTTTTGATGTTTCCTTGTGGAAGAGAGTTCAATTCCACCCTGGTTAGAACTTTGGAAATCTGGATTTGGAGTTCGGATGACCAAGTTATGTTGTTTTAAAGTTTTAGGTTCTGCCATGGTGTTCTTGCTGTTTGGAGAAGACAGTGAGCAGTGTGCTGAGCTTCTTAGCTTACGCCACTGAGCCTTGGATACGCTTCCTGTTGGAGGCGTGTCTCCTGCGTGCGTGCTTTTGTGCGTACGCAGACTTGAGCGTGCGTGACTTTTCATGAACGCTGCTCCCTTGAAGCGTGCGTGACTTTTCACGCAGCTGCTTCCCTGTAGCGTGCGTGACTTTTCACACAGCTGCTTCCTTGAGCGTGCGTGACTTTTCATGCAGCTGCTCCCTGTAGCGTGCGTGACTTTCGCCTACGCTGCTCTCTCAGCATGCGTGACTTTTCATACGCTGCTCTCCTGACCCCCCTTGCTTAACCCAGGCTCTTGGAGTTTGGTCTTATTCTTTAAGCTTGGCTCTTCTATTGTCCTGTATATTTATATTTTATTAGATATTTTATGCCCATTTTATATCCTTACGCCTTTTGTCCTGAACTTGATAATCACGAATTTACTGGATATGTTTGGAATTGATAATTGAGCATGACCTGATAAGTAGCCCGTCGTGGCGCACTCCTGACTAGTACACTTGATATGATAACCTAACCTGATATATCTTGAATAGCTGTTGCGACGGCTACCTGACATGACATGACCTGTATAATTAACCTGGACACCGTGGACGATTGTGCTTGTACAAATAATCCAGTCCTGTCTTACATCATGTCTAGGAGGGGACTCCTGAGTACCACGGTCAGGAGTACCTACTGAATTGGACTAAGGTTAATAATTAGTATAATTCACTAGTCATGAAGAGATGTTCCCCAGTTATAAGTGATCCCGTTATCCCGGCCGCAAATGTTTGGACTTGTAGCCTGCCGACGAGTAGGGCACATTTCCAGCCCACTGTTATGTGGGGCACCCTCCATTGTCACTTAAATAATTGAATTCTATTGTCACTATAATGCATTGTACTCTCTAGATTGTCACTATAATGATTGCCTGGATAACCTGGATAGCTGTAGGGCCTGTGACTACTTGGAGCATCTCATTGCATCTTGCTAGTAACTAGGATTGTGATAACCCTAGTTAGTTAATGTAGAAAGCCGTAGGCAATGATTGGCCGTGATTGCTTGGATGGAGTCTAGTCCAGTATAGTATTGCCTAGAATTGATTGATTGTAAGATTGTACCAGAATGATTGAATGATTGTCACTCCAGATTGTCACTATAATGATTGTCACTCCAGATTGTCACTATAATGATTGTCACTCCAGATTGTTACTTGACCTGATTTCTTATATTTATCTTGCCGATAAATGGTGAGAGAAACCAAGTTCCGTTCAGACGAAGGGTTACAACCCCAGTCCTTATTTGGTTTACGGGTGGTAACCTAGCCATCTGAATAGTCCCATGTTTATCTCATCGTATATCATCCTGACATGCTTTTCCATATGTCCTGTCTTCTAGTGATTCTATACAAGATTGTCTTTTATAATTACCTATCATGCTTTTTCCTAAATTACTGTCTCTTATTATGTAATTTTATTATTGTGCTGATTTGCTGGCTTTGGTTCTTATTTTGTGGCCTCCTTTGTGGCACTTGCTCTTCCTGGGATCTGACCCAGCTAGTTTTGTATGGCCAGATACCGGAGCAGCAGCAAAGGATCTACCTGTCTTCCAGCCCGATGGTGGTCACCAGGCGTAACCAGGGCATCGAGTGGGTTTCTTTTGTTCTCCCACTGTAATATTGTAAATTATTCTTTTGAGGCGTTTAGCCGACGAGCAAGTGTTAGCTCGATTGTACTTATTTACTGTCTGCCTACGGGCTGTAACATGATTGACAAGCCCCGAAGGTTGATCATGTATGACTGAACTCTTGCTAGTCCTCACATTTTGTAACGACTAGCTTCATGATCATCTGGATATGTAATGTTTGGGACGCCTTACAATTGTATATTTGGTGATCTAACATCTTGTAACTATTATTAGTTGGCTGAGATTGAGACAATAGGCTATTTTATGACCTTAAGAGGCTGATGGATTGTAGTGAAACCCTCACATATCTAGACAGCCGTGACCGTATAGCGGTGTGGATTCCATTCCGTTATACGTAGCTGGCTATGTCTACCCCCGCTCTCCAGTATTCTGGTTCTGGGGCGTGACATGGTTTAAGTGGTGGCCCATGCAGGTCTTGTAAATCAAGATATATGGAGGTTTACCAGATAGATGTCTCAATCTGTACTCGCCCTTGATCTCTGCTCGTATCCTCTTTATTCCTGAAAATTCTTGTCCTGATCACATGCTTGTAATCGTTGATCTGTCCTGGTCCTTCCTTATTGTTTCCCTGTGTCGTCTTCCTCAGCGGCACTGCACCTGACCCTGCCGATCAGCAAGGAGGAGCACCTCCCGTGGACCAGCAGCAACCAGAAGATCAGGCCCAGCACTCAGGAGCAGCCTTCCGAGTCGTACCTACTGGAGGAGAGCCGCCAGTTCAGTTAGTCCAGCCTGCAGATCATGATGATGGCACTTTGGTGGGTCTCATCAGACCATTGTTAGCTTCCCAGGATCGTAGAGGCGATGCCTTGCACCAGGCAGTAGAAGATGCTCTGAATAGAAGTGGACCCCGAGGGAACAGTGCGGTCAACAGTTTTAAGCGCCTGAACCCTCCATTCTTCGATGGCAGCAAGGATGCCATTACTGCCGATGCTTGGCTACAAGATATAGAGGTGATTCTTGAAGCCGCGAAGACTCCAGAAGAAGAGAAGGTGGCTGTGGTGCGCCTACAGTTATTGGATCTAGCCCGCAGTTGGTGGGCCACACAAGCAGTGGGATTGACAACACCTGTCCCCTGGGCAGTGTTCAGCGAAAAGTTCCAGACCAAGTATTATGATGCAGTGGCTCGGTATGACTTGCACACCAGGTTCAGTAATCTTAAGCAGATGGGGAGGACGGTCGACGGATATGCGGCCGAGTTTTCTAGACTCAGTCGGTTTGCCTCCACCTTGGTGGCAACCGAGTTTGACAGAGCGCAGAGGTTCCAGCAGGGACTTCACCTAGAGATTATATTGGCAGTAGAACAGTTCGAGCATCAGACCTATGATGCGGTGTTGCGAGCAGCAAGGAGGCACGAGTATACCTCCCAGAGAATAGTGGACAGGACCGGAGGTCGGAAGCGGTCCCATAGTCAGATGAATCAGTCTTCATCACCAGCCCCGACAGCTAGGGCTTTGACTATTGGAATTCCGAGGCAAGCAACCTCAGTTACGTCGGTTCAGCACTCGACCCCGACGTACCCTCAGCAGAAACAGAAGCAAGCACAGTCTTCCGCAGTAGGCTGTTCTTATTGTGGGAAGCCTGGACACGTGGTAGCGGAGTGTCACAAGGCGCTAGGATTATGCTTGTTGTGTGGGGCACCGGACCATAGGGTGGGGTCCTGCCCATTCAGAGTCGATTCAGCATCAACAGTATCTAGTCCCTCGGTTAGGGGACCAGCACCAGCTCCAGTACCAGTCCAACAGCAGCAACAGTACCCATTGCCGAGGCCATTGCCGCCTCAGGCCCAAGTGTTTCAGCAGCAGTACCAGCCTCCGAGGCCATTGCCGACTCAGGCCCAGACTTTCCAGCAACAGAACCCGCGACAGTTTGCCCTAGCCCAGGCTCAGGTTCAGAATCGACCGAGAGGTATATGTGTCCTCTCATCTTGCTTTTCTACCGTCATTATGCGGGGTGCATGACGTATTTCATGTATCCTAATTACAACGGTACATCCCGAACCCGAGTCATATCCTGGGTCATTCGAAACTGGTTATTGGTACCAACCTTTTCGTATGAGGATAGGCCCGTGTCCCTGTTTGACCAAGGGGAGAGACCTCAAGCGCAAGACTATCAGTTTAGTTCATGTTGCTTGCGTTCATCGCTCCTTGGGAGAGTCAAACATGGGAGTATGAGGATAATATCCGATCACGTTATCCCTACTTATTTGACTCGTGAGGTGTAATGTCTTCCTTATGCCTTACGTTTTTCCCTTCCTTGCTTGTATTGTATGATTGTATGATAGAACTGCTTAGTGTAACTTGCCTGTGCTTAGTGTAGCTTGTCGTGACAATCTCTAGCTCCTTGATTAAATTTCGAGGACGGAATTCTTTTAAGGTGGGTAGAGTTGTCACCCTCATTTTCCGTATTTCCCGTATTTCGTATTTATATTCGTATCTGGATTTTTGGCATGTATTTTTTTTATTTTTCTTGACTTGTAGAATTTCGGTATTTCTCGTATTTTGGGTTTTCTCATTGCTCGGTTTTATTGGGTTGGTCTGGTTCGGTTTATGCATGGAGCACCTTAACCTATGCTACCCCTCATCTCCACCACAACTCCCCCTCTTTATATCCCCACCTACCACTCTCTCTCTTCATTACCACCACCATTAATTTCCTTCTTCTTCCTCTTCTCCTTCCTCTACACAACTCTCCCAACCCTAGGCAAGTGCATCTTGCCACTACATGAGAACCCTCTTTTCCTTGTCCATTTGCTAGATTAGGACATGGTGATCAACATTAGAACTTGGTTTTTGTGATTTGGAGCCTCCATTGTTATAGATCTAAGTTAATTTCTATTTTCGGATTTTGCATGGTTTGAGCTACTTAAGTTGGATTTTTATGGGTTTTGATGTTTCCTTGTGGAAGAGAGTTCAATTCTACCATGGTTAGAACTTTAGAAATCTGGATTTGGAGTTCGGATGACCAAGTTATGTTGTTTTGAAGTTTTAGGCTCTGCCATGGTGTTCTTGCTGTTTGGAGAAGACAGTGAGCAGTGTGCTGAGCTTCTTAGCTTACGCCACTGAGCCTTGGATACGCTTTCTGTTGGAGGCGTGTCTCCTGCGTGCGTGCTTTTGTGCGTACGCAGACTTGAGCGTGCGTGACTTTTCATGAACGCTGCTCCCTTGAAGCGTGCGTGACTTTTCACGCAGCTGCTTCCCTGTAGCGTGCGTGACTTTTCACGCAGCTGCTTCCTTGAGCGTGCGTGACTTTTCATGCAGCTGCTTCCCTGTAGCGTGCGTGACTTTTCACACAGCTGCTTCCTTGAGCGTGCGTGACTTTTCACGCAGCTGCTCCCTGTAGCGTGCGTGACTTTCGCCTACGCTGCTCTCTCAGCGTGCGTGACTTTTCGTACGCTGCTCCCCTGACCCCCCTTGCTTAACCCAGGCTCTTGGAGTTTGGTCTTATTCTTTAAGCTTGGCTCTTCTATTGTCCTGTATATTGATATTTTATTAGATATTTTACGCCCATTTTATATCCTTACGCCTTTTGTCCTGAACTTGATAATCATGAATTTACTGGATATGTTTGGAATTGATAATTGAGCATGACCTGATAAGTGGCCCGTCGTGGCACACTCCTGACTAGTACACTTGATATGATAACCTGACCTGATATATCTTGAATAGCTATTGCGACGGCTACCTGACATGACATGACCTGTATAATTAACCTGGACACCGTGGACGATTGTGCTTGTACAAATAATCCAGTCCTGTCTTGCATCATGTCTATGAGGGGACTCCTGAGTACCACGGTCAGGAGTACCTACTGAATTGGACTAAGGTTAATAATTAGTATAATTCACTAGTCATGAAGAGATGTTCCCCAGTTACAGGTGATCCCGTTATCCCGGCCGCAAATGTTTGGACTTGTAGCCTGCCGACGAGTAGGGCACATTTCCAGCCCACTGTTATGTGGGGCACCCTCCATTGTCACTTAAATGATTGAATTCTATTGTCACTATAATGCATTGTACTCTCTAGATTGTCACTATAATGATTGCCTGGATAACCTGGATAGCTGCAGGGCCTGTGACTACTTGGAGCATCTCATTGCATCTTGCTAGTAACTAGGATTGTGATAACCCTAGTTAGTTAATGTAGAAAGCCGTAGGCAATGATTGGCCGTGATTGCTTGGATGGAGTCTAGTCCAGTATAGTATTGTCTAGAATTGATTGATTGTAAGATTGTACCAGAATGATTGAATGATTGTCACTCCAGATTGTCACTATAATGATTGTCACTCCAGATTGTCACTATAATGACTGTCACTCCAGATTGTTACTTGACCTGATTTCTTATATTTATCTTGCCGATAAATGGTGAGAGAAACCAAGTTCCGTTCAGACGAAGGGTTACAACCCCAGTCCTTGTTTGGTTTACGGGTGGTAACCTAGCCATCTGAATAGTCCCATGGTTATCTCATCGTATATCATCCTGACATGCTTTTCCATATGTCCTGTCTTTTAGTGATTCTATGCAAGATTGTCTTTTATAATTACCTATCATGCTTTTTCCTAAATTACTGTCTCTTATTATGTAATTTTATTATTGTGCTGATTTGCTGGCTTTGGTTCTTATTTTGTGGCCTCCTTTGTGGCACTTGCTCTTCCTGGGGTCTGACCCAGCTGGTTTTGTATGGCCAGATACCGGAGCAGCAGCAAAGGATCTACCTGTCTTCCAGCCCGATGGTGGTCACCAGGCGTAACCAGGGCATCGAGTGGGTTTCTTTTGTTCTCCCACTGTAATATTGTAAATTATTCTTTTGAGGCGTTTAGCCGACGAGCAAGTGTTAGCTCGATTGTACTTATTTACTGTCTGCCTATGGGCTGTAACATGATTGACAAGCCCCGGGGGTTGATCATGTATGACTGAACTCTTGCTAGTCCTCACATTTTGTAACGACTAGCTTCATGATCATCTGGATATGTAATGTTTGGGACGCCTTACAATTGTATATTTGGTGATCTAACATCTTGTAACTATTATTAGTTGGCTGAGATTGAGACAATAGGCTATTTTATGACCTTAAGAGACTGATGGATTGTAGTGAAACCCTCACATATCTAGACAGCCGTGGCCGTATAGCGGTGTGGATTCCATTCCGTTATACGTAGCTGGCTATGTCTGCCCCCGCTCTCCAGTATTCTGGTTCTGGAGCGTGACAGTCGTCGGTTGTCGGTGAAGTCGGGGGGGGGTGACGGGTGTTTTACGGTTAGGTCCCCCAAGTTTGGGGTTTTACAAACTAACCCTACCGCCTTAGCAAAATGTAAAACCTAATTTGCAAAACTTATCCCGCAGTGTTCTGTGCAAATTCTAATTTGCACAGACAATGCAAAACTTGCAAACCGACTTTAAAACAATCTAATAAATTACAAACTGATATAAAAATAATTTAAATAATTACAAAATGATATTTTTAGCTTTAAAAATCATTTAAAAATTCTAGAAAAATTCTGATAATTATAATAATTTATTTTAAAGATATAAATGCTATTTAAAATTATAAAAAATAATATTTTAAAATTTAGGGGCTTAGAGTCCTTGTACATCTTTGTGCTTCCAGGATGCAAGGTATATTTCGTATAGTGTGCCTCCGTCAATATCTCATTTCTAAGGTCTGAATCGTCCGGAACGTATAGCCTATCCTTCAATCGAAGCACGCCGGTTTCGACTACCATAAATTCTGTCACACTACCCGTTGAAATTTGCTCTTACACTTTCTTCAGGTACGAATCATCATTCTGAGCGGTCTTGATCATTCCTCGCAAGCTCGGCTCTAACTACAACTGTGCCAACTGCACATTCCTGAATCGAACCCAGAGGTCGATGCCCATCTCTTCTAAGTCGCGTAGCAATCTGCGATCGATGGATAACGAGGCATAATACTTTCGACTCTGAGCATCTGCCACAATATTTCTCTTGCCCGACGTATAGTTAATAGTCAAGTCATAATCTTTGATCAGTTCAAGCCAGCACCTTTGCCGTAAGTTCAGCTCCTTCTGCGTGAATAGATACTTGAGGCTTTTGTGATCCGTATAGATTGCACACGCTATGCCATAACGACAGTGACGCCACAATTTTAACGCGAACACAATTACCGCTAACTCCATGTCATGGGTGGGATAGTTCTTCTCATGCGACTTTAGCTGTCGGGAAGGAAAAGATATCACCTTGTTCCGTTGCATCAGCACACACCCCAAACCCTGGCCGGACGCATCGCTAAAGATCTGGAATCCCTCAGTCCCTTATGGAAGTGCAAGTATCGAAGCTGAGACTAGTCGTTGCTTTAACTCCTAGAAGGAAGCTTCACAGTCATCTAACCATTCAAAAGTGACTCATTTCTGGGTGACGTGAGTCAGAAGTGATGCGATCTTCGCGAAATCCTTCACGAAGCGTCGGTAGTATCCCGCTAGGCCAAGGAAGCTTCGAATCTTGCCGACTGATGCTGGTCATTTCCAATCGACAATGGCTTTAACTTTCTTTGGGTCGACTGCAATACCTTTGAATGAAATGAGTGTCCGAGGAATGCGACACTGCTCAGCCAAAATTTATACTTGTACCGCTTCGCATACAAACAATTTTCCCGAAGGGTCTGAAGCACGGTCCGCAGATGCTCAGCGTATTGTCGTTTGTCCTTCATGTAGACGAGTATATCGTCGATGATGACTACTACGAACTTGTCGAGCAAGGGTCGAAACACCTGATTCATTAAATCCATAAAAGCAGCTGGGTGTTCGTTAGGCCGAACAGCATTACCAGGAATTCATAATGGCTATATCAAGCACGGAAGGCTGACTTCGACACATCGTCTGGCGTGATCTTGAGTTGATGGTAGCCCGATCGATGATCAATTTTAGAAAATACTCAAGCATCTTGCAACTGATCAAACAGGTCGTTTATGCAGAGCAATGAATATTTGTTCCGGAAGATGGCTTTGTTCAGCTCTTGGTAGTCGATACAAAGACGTATTTAACTATCCTTTTTTTTTGACAAACAACACGAGCACTCTCCATGGCGAGATGCTAGGCCGTATAAATCCCTTGTCGATCAACTCTTGTAACTGTACTTTGAGTTCCTTAACTTTTTCAGGGGTCATTCTGTATAGAGCTCTAGAGATCAGTCGGGTATTGGAGAATGTGTCAATGGTGAACTCTACCTTTCAATCA
Source organism: Iris pallida (assembly GCA_029216955.1). NCBI lineage: Eukaryota > Viridiplantae > Streptophyta > Magnoliopsida > Asparagales > Iridaceae > Iris > Iris pallida. The sequence continues at coordinate 37,047,716 of JANAVB010009198.1, read as the reverse complement.
GGTGGCATATCGGGCAGCTCATCCGAAAACACATCTGGGAATTCTGTCACAGCATCGGTCTAACCCGTGTTTGCACCATCCTGTCGCGTGTCTCGAAAGGATGCTAGATAGCCTTCACATCCGGAATGCAGCATCCGTCGAGTAGATATTGTCGAGATCACCATGCAGGTCGGTGATGCCTCACCACACGAATAGTAGAATTTAGGCACTCCATGTATACGGAAGGTGGCCGCCTTTTCGTACAGTTGATGGTTGCATTGTACGGACCGAACCAATCCATTCCCAGAATGATATCGTAGTCCTTAATGTCTCATATCGAGACCTACCTTTTGACCACCTATACAGATGATTCCGTCTCTGCAGGCTAAGTTTGTAAGGAGTGACGTGTCCGACGGTATGTTGACGCTAAGATTCAGACCTAACGGTGTCACAGAATTTGTGTTTGACGACGAAATCTGCAGAAATAAAGCTTTGTGTGGCACCTAAATCAAACAGTACACGAGCAAGTTTGTTATTGAAATATAGTATACATGTCACGACTGTGTCAGAAGCAAACGTTTCGTCCCGGGTCATGGCGTAGATGCGACCCTGGGCATTGGGGGACGGTTTTGGCCATTTTGTGGTGCATCTTGTGGAGCCCGAGGTGCTTGGCCTTGGTTTTGTTGGTGTTGCTAGGGGCATTGGTTCGGCTTCTTCGGACAGTTGCGTACAATGTGGTCTGTTCCGCCGCACACGAAATATGCTTCGTTCTTCGTTCGACATTCGTTAGCCACGTGCCCAGAAATTACAGACTATTTGATCCTTTCCCTGCTTGTCGCCTCCGTTGCCACGGTCTGGACGCTTATGCGCATTGTTGCCTCCTAAATTATTTTAGCGTTTGTTATTGAAATGAACAGTGCAAGTAGTGGCAGGAGGATACTGAGGCTCCAGGCGAAGGACATGGTTGAGTGACTCGCCCATAGTCTCATATTCAGGTACCGAAATATGGGCAGCGATAGAGGGACGCAGGTCCACTTCAAATCGTCGTGCTTGACTTGCAGTTGCAGGAAGGTACACTCCAGCAAATTTGGCCAGTTTGTTGAATTCTGTCGTATACTGTCGTACCGTCATTTTTTTTGCTTCAACTGCATGAATTCATTTTCTTTTTTCTGTCGTACGGCTACAGAAAGATATTCAATCTCGAACGCTTTTCTGAATATAGCCTATGAGATCACCGCCGTCTCGTCTTCACATCGAATTGCCCGCTTCTGCACGGCCCACCAATCGTGCACGTTCAATCGAAGTAGGAGTTGAGCACGCGTGACTTTCATTGATTCTTTGACACCCAGAAGTTTGAATTTGTCTTCCAGCTCCTCCAACCAGTCGATTGCCAAGGAGAGATCTTCTGTACCGTTGAAGGAAGTGCGACAGCTTTTTGTGAATCTTGACACATCAAAGTTAAAACTTCTCGGTATCGCAGGTGAGAGCACGGGTACCTCTGGTTCAGTTTCATTGGATCGAACCACAGGCTCAGTCATGGCAGGCGTTATCGTTGAATTGTTGTTGGCCACGACCGACAGGACTATTTGTTGAAGTGTATTCAGTTGTTGCTACAGCAACTTGAATTGAGCCTCGAATCGATTCTCAAACTGGGTCTGACGAGCCTCTGTCTACTGTCGATGGAGCTCATTTTTGCGTTGGATGGCCTCGGCCTGCCTTTACTGCATTTCGAGCATCTGCAGCATCCGTTGCATCGGTTCGCCGGAAGGTCCGGCTACGGTAGGCGTCCTCCCCGTTGGGTTGACAGAATGCTCAGGCCCGGAACTACTCGAGCTGCTTGAAGCGCTTGCCTCATCCTCTGCCCGAGGTCCCGCAACTATAGGGAAAAGAAAGGCAATTCTCGCTAGTTTCAGAAAATATCATGGTTTCAGCTATGGAACAACTCTTTTCATCGACACGAGATCAACGGTTCGAGACTAGAGGCCAATGATGTAAAGTTGTGCTCTGATACCATTATGTCATGCCCCAATTCTGAAGAATCGATAGTCGTCCTCCGAACGTGATGTCGTACAAACCTAAGTTACGATCGCACAAGACATAGTCATAAGGTAATCCGAAAGAGTGCAGACAAATTGAACAACACATTAAGACAGAAAAACTTTGTATTTTATTGATAATAGACATCATTTACAGACTCTACTATAATGTACAGCGCGGACTTTATAACATGACTCGATTACAAAAGGAGTGTCGATGAGATAGCCGTTCCATACATATATCCATTATTTACAACAAAAGTATTCTAGCCACCTGGATGCGAGGGATGCCGAGATGTTTCTTGAACTTGCAGAGAGTCTTCAAAAGTTGATGCGATAGGAGTCTTCGTCATGCGGTAGAAGCTTCAAAAAATGAACGTCGCCTTGGTCAGTTAGCGCGTTCTCCTTGATTCCTATCACCTGCAAAAAGCGAGGGTCAGTACGATCACATGTACTGGCGAGTGGCTGATTAAATCCAAGCTCTGCATTTTGTTCAAACAGTTTTATAAAACATGTTAGCAAGCTATTTTATGATCTTTCTAACCCTCATGATCGATTTGCATGTTAACATGTTTGAGGCAAGCAATTATCCAAGTTCATCTTGTGTCACGTGCATTGATTCAAGCAGTGAAAGGGTGTGAAGGTCACTGGAAATATCAAGCCATCATGAACTATAGCTGGGTTAGACGGCGACCCTTTCGCGACGAGTAGTGAGCCCTATACTAAAGTTCTTGACTCATCCGTGCCAATTCATGACTTGTGCTTGCTACAACTCGTTCCTCCTGGGCCGAATCGGTTCCTTGGACTAGGCAACCGTTCGAGAAAACTACACCTTATGCATAAGTTGCCTAATGACCGTTTTTGCAGATTCATAAAATATTCTATCTTTTTACTAGAACCTTTAACTTTCAGTTTTTGTGTGAAATTGACCCTTTATTTGAACTTAGTCATTTATGCACTTTAGTCGTATCGTTGCGATAAATGTTAATTGATTCATCATTTGGTTTGCATAGGCTAAGTAATAAGCCATAAGAAAGCAGGCATCTGTTTTTCATGTAAAGCAGTTCGATAGCAAGTGTTTCGTGAAGAATCGTGCCATGATTTTATTGATTCTACACTATGGCGACAAGTATTATTTTTTTGTTTCATATTTGATTCTGAAACAGATGGTTGAGGCAAAGAAGGTCAGCCACTCACCTTAGTCTTTGCTTCAGACGAGGGGCTGGTTGGCTGCGCTTAGACGTCGCCTACGCGATAACCTGCAATCACATAAGCAACTGATTAGAACATTATGTATATATAATGGAAGATATTTGGCGAAACTTTAATTGGTGTGTAACAAAACTATTCAAACTCCTAAAAATACCAACAACAACAAAAACCTCTCTCCATATTCTTAATGAACAGAATTTTAAAATTCAAATTTTAAGCTCGGCTCGACTCAATCGCAGTCCTATTTTGTAACCATACATGTGTTGCACAAACATGATATACCAAAAATGTTGACAAAAGGTTTAAAAAAAAGGGAGTTGTAACTCTCAAGAAAAAAATTATAATGTTTATGGATTTTTAAGATATGTTATCAAAATTATCCTCAATTTATTATATTTTTAAAATAAAATTTATATTTTGCCTCCTTTGGTTCGTGGAAAGGAAAGTAAAGGAAATTTGTTCTTTGATTTTTTCTTTCATTTGAGAAATTGTAATTCCAATCAAAAAAAATTCGGTGTTTGTACAAATCAAAAAAATTTGGAGGAACCACTTTCCTCCCTTTTTTTCTCTTCTTTTGCGAATCAAATTATTTTTCTACTCATTTTTTTTGCATTCAAACAAAGGAACGAAATTATTTTTAGATTCCAAATCTGCCAACCAAACGTGACCTAAGGATAATGTTGATAACCTATTTTAAAAATTTGTAGACATGGTAAAAAAAATACTTAGACAATTATTTTCCAAAAAATAAAAGAAAGAAATGGAGACAAAAACTTTGAAAAAGCAAAAGCAAAAGCAAAAGACTCTTTCTTTGCTTACAACACAGTCTTTCAATTCCAATCTTTTTTTTTTTCGGTGTTTGTAAAATTCAAAAAAAATGGAGGAACCACTTTCCTCCCTTTTTTTCTTCTTTTGGGAATCAAATTATTTTCCTACTCATTTTCTTTGGCATTCAAACAAAGGAACGGAATTATTTTTCTTTTCCAAGATTCCAATTCCGCAAACCAAACGTGACCTAAGGATAATGTTGATAACCTATTTTAAAAAGTTGTAGACACGGTAAAAAATACTTAGACAATTATTTTCCAAAAAATAAAAGAAAGAAATGGCGACAAAAACTTTGAAAAAGCAAAAGAAAGAGACTCTTTCTTTGCTTACAACACAGTCTTGCATTTCCAATCAATTTTTTTTTATTGGTGTTTGTAAAAATCAAAAAAAATTGGAGGAACCACTTTTCTTTCTTTTTTCTCTTCTTTTGGGAATCAAATTATTTTCCTACTCATTTTCTTTGGCATCTAAATAAAGAAACGGAATTATTATTTTTTTTCAAGATTCTAATTCTGCAAACCAAATGTGATCTAAGGCCTCGTTTGGTTCACGGATTCAAGGAATCCGGAAAGGAAACTTGTTCCTTTCCTTTGTTTGGTAACCACAAATTTGGGAAACACTTTCCTGACATGGGGGAAAATAGGAGGGAAAATGGTTCCTCTCATGACCCATGGGATTCATTTTCCCTCCTCCTTTCCCAACATTAATTACAAACATTATGACAAAAGTAGCCTTGCTTTATTACCTATTTTACCAATTAACTCTTCATTATAATTATGTTGGCATTGGATATTGTTGGAACAATGATATATTTTTTCTTTCCTTTCCTACACCAACCAAACATAGGAAAGAAAATTTGATAGGAATTCTACTTTCCCATCCCTATGGAAAATACATGGGAATTGATTTCCTTTCCGTGAACCAAACGAGGCCTAAGGATAATGTTGATAACCTATTTTAAAATTTTATAGACATGGTAGAAAATATTTAGACAATTATTTTCCAAAAAATAAAAGAAAGAAATGGAGACGAAAACTTTGAAAAAGCAAAAGAAAGAGTTTCTTTGCTTACAACACAGTCTCCTCTCTTCTATATTCATCACTTTTGTGAAAAGGTCAAGGAAGTGGACGGGGGAAGTGAGAACGATAATGGAGGTGGTGATGATGGTGTGTCGAAAAAGGAATCAATCGAGCACAGTCAAAGTGGGCCACGTGGAAAGCTACTGAGTGCACGTGCCCGTGACAGACAAGTCAGACTCCATTCATGCAGGAGTTGAATGACTTTTAGGTGGAGAGGACAGGGCGTGTCAAATCCGGCTTTCACATCGCACGTGGGAACATTTCCAATGTACTGATGTAGGTTCCATTCTCTCTCTCTCTTCTTATCCGTTGTTTCTCTTTTTTTTTTTTTTTTTTCTTTGAATAATGTTAGCACGGGAATTTATGCCATTCAAATCCAACTACTGTAATATCGGTTGATTCTATAATATAAAATTATGGGACTAATTTTTTAACAATTTTTATACTAGGACTACAATCAATAATTGTTGTAATTCTTTATACCGCCATGTGGCCGTTGTCAATTAGTTGTCTCCTTCTGTGTGGGATAAAAGGGAGAGGGGAGCCAATTAACAACCGTCACGTAGGTGTAATAAAATATACAGCCATTATTGATTGTAAACTTGACATTACCTCTTTCTTTTCTCTATAAACTAATGCAATGGGGATCCACTTTTTTTGACACACTCCATAGCCACACTAATGTGGTAGTGCATTGGATGTCAAAAGAAGTCTTAAAAGAGAGGTAATAATTGATATCCAATAATGCACTGCTACATCAGTATGATTATATAATGTATCAAAAAAAAGTATGTTCACATAGCATTATTGATAAATCCATACTATTATCTATTTCACTATACAGTAAGAAAAGTCAGATTTTACCGTAAAAATTCTCTTTAGAAAAACACCTTTCAATATATTTACTAATTTCAAATTAGATTGAAGTTATAAGGGGTATCTTGGTATAGTTGTTAAAGCATCTTAAGTTGTTAAAACTTTCAAGACAATGCATAGGCAATGCATGCATCTGTAGAAAAAATGTGAGTATTTCTATTCGTCATTCATTCATTTAGAAGAATTAAATGAATGTATTCATTAACTATGGAAGTTAAAGATGTAGTTAAAGCAGTTAAAGTTTCTTAAGAACCGCATGTGTAGTCTTTCCATTATCATTATTTATTCATTTAAATTTTTTTAGATAAATGCATTCATTAATAATGAAGAAAAATGCATTAGCGTCATTCATTCAATAAAAAAATTAGCAGTTGTTAAAATAATTAACACATATCTAAATACGTGCAACACGCATGCATTTATACTTGTACTATATAATAAGGAAAGTTGGCTTTACCGTAAATTTTTCTTTGAGATACGTCCTTATCTAACTTTACTAATTAAAATTATTCATTAAATTTAATGGGGGTGGGTAGGTAATTAAGTACAGGGAAAAAAAATTAAGACAAATATAGTTTGCTATTAAGATGCATTTTTCTCTTTCCAAGTACAAATTTTTTTTACTTAAAACGAGGGCAAAATACGTGCAAAGCACGTGTATATATACTAATACTATATAATAGAAAAAAATAGCTTTATCGTAAAAAAAAAATTTCAAATATATCTTTGCATATGTTTACTAATTGAAATTGTTCATTAAAGCTAATAGAAACATCTATGTAATAATAGGAAAAGTTTTTCACTATAACTTTTTTTTCCAAATATATCTTAGCATATATTTATTAATTGAAATTGTTCATTAAAGTTAATATAAGCAGCTAGGTATTACTAGAAAAAGATTAACTTCACCATGAAACTTTTTTTCCAAATATGTCCTTGCATATGTTTATTAATGGTAATTGTTCATTAAAGTTAATAGGGACAGCTAGGTAATAACGAAGTTGTCATTGGTCTTTCTAAATAGTCTTGCAAATATGTATAAAATAATATACATAATAATATAATGATAAATTTAGAATAATTAAGACGGCCATCTTTTAGTTTTCCTAAGTATCCTTAATAAAAACTAAGACTTTTACTTTTCATAATAATAATCTATAAAAATACGTATTTTAATAACAATCTATAAAATACATGCAAAGCACGTGCATATATATTATTACTATTATTATATAATAATAAATTTACTAATTAAAATATTCATTGAAGTTAATAAAAAACAGTTAGATAATTACGAGAACTGTCATTAGTCTTCCTAAATAATCTTACATATATGTATAAAATAATATACAACTATTCTACTATATAATGCCAAAAATTAGGCTTCACCGTAAGTTTTTTTTTTAAATACTCTTGCACATCTTTACAAAAATTAATTTATTCTACTGGGAGTAGTTAGGCACTTACAACATCTGTCTTTTGGTATTCCAATGTATTAGTTTAATCTTTATGTGTCTTCTATTTTTTTTATGTACATACAAAATTAATTAAAATATATACCATGTACGTACATATATAATAGTAATAATATAATAATAAATTTAGAATATTTAAAATAGTTGTGTTTCGGTCTTTCTAAGTAGTCTTAATAATGATTAAAATAATTACAACATTCTTTCAGTCTTCCTAACAATAATCTTTTAGCCTTCCTTACAACAATATATTAAATACATATTTTAATAATAAATCTATAAAATACGTACAAGGGCATCATTGAGAGAGTTAGTGGTTGGATGGAAACAATGCAATATGCAGCAAACCAAATCGGATATAAAGTGATTGTAATATATTTTAGGACGTCCGAGCTCTCTAGCCTAGTGGTATTAGAGCGGACATCCGGAGGGGCCGGCAAGGTTCGAGCCCCCCAATTGTGTGTGTGCGTGTGATTTCAAAATATATATATATATATATATATATATATATATATATATATATATATATATATATATATATATTTTAGGACTGGCGAGGGTGTTTTCATAATGAGCCTTAGATATTACGTTTTGGCATGCGTGTTCTATAGATTCCGTTATGATCCGTTATTTGATTACTTATAGGCCCGTTTGGTTCGCGGAAAAGAAAGGAAAGAAAATTGATTCAGTTTTTACTTTGAAAAATTACAATTTTATTCTTTTTTTTTGGTGTTTAAAAAAATGAAGAAATTGGAAGGGAAACTGAATCTTTATAGGGGAAAATGAACTTTTGGATTGGTGAAAGGAACCATTATTTTTTGGGTAAATTAAAAAAAATCTCTCGTTAAATATACACCTTTTGAGTAGAAAGATTTTTTAGTCAAATTTAGCAAATAAAAACCCCAGCAATCTATGACTTGCTCGTCCAATTCCCTACCGTCTGTTGACCGTTAGTTTTAACCGTTAAGCGACATTTTTTTATAAAAAAAATACCTAAACTATCCCCCTTCCCTACTCCCCTCCTCCCTCCTCCTCCCCGTCCCCCTCAGCCCCCCTCATTACTCTTGGGAACCAAATTTGTTTCTGCTAACCTAACGTAAATCTTATTTGGTTCGATTTTATATCGAAAATAAAACCAAAAACCGAAAAAAGCGGAAAAAATAATAATAATAAAACCCAACTGTCGGTCCGGAAAAAGCTCACCCCCTATTTAGATGTTCTCTTTCACAAATCTATCACATTGAAAGAAGAAGAAAAATTACCAATTTCAAAATTACATCAAGTTATTGTTAGGGTCTGAGCTTACTTACAGTCTCCTTTACGAAATTATATCAAGTTATTGTTAGGGTTTTACCAGCATGCAAGTCAATAGACCATCATTGATTGAAGACAGTTCGGTCCGACCACACAGAATATTACAATTATGCCACTTCCAATTGCCCACTCTTCCGACCTGTGAGCCTTCTCTCACAACATGAGCTCTACAACTTACCAAATTATAAAAGGTTATTTATAAAGACACATCATATTTTGATCAGGACTATCTTATTTTTAAGTTTGTTTATCATTGAAAAAATTATTCAAGGCTATCACATTTCTAAGTAATAAAAGTCATTTTTTCTATTTTTGCTCTTCTTCCTCAACACATCCAAGAAGAAGAACATGAAGAAGACGAAGAAAAAGAACAAAAACGTGGAATATGTTTTCTTCTCATTTTCTTCCTCTCCACTATTTTTCATCCTCACTATCTCCATCAAAATCCTAATTTTCTTCTCATTTCCAATTTCGATGGCACCCCAAGACTGATCATAATGTACAAATCCTAATATTGGTGGAAGGGAGTGGGGGGGAGGAAGGGAGGAGATGAGTTTGGAACAGCCCTAGGAGTAAAAAAAAAAAGGACTGTCCTGAATAAATTTACCCAAAACCTCGGCTAGCCCTAGGAGTAAAAAAATGGACTGTCCTGAATAAATTTTTCCAAAATATGGACTAACCCCAATCCGGACTAGCCCTAATCGAAAATTGATGTGCCTTTATAAATAACCTTATAAAAGCATCCACATATGTACATTGTTACATAATGCATCATTTTAGCAACAACAACAAAAATCCCAGTTGCATCCCCGATGTTACCGGCCAGTGGAGCAGCAGCAACTACCAGCAGCGTCAACAAAAGGAGATTTGATCAAGCAGCTAAATATATTAGGATCACGCATGCAGAAAATCAAGACCCAACTACAGCGTTGAGGGGCAATGGGATAAAATATCAATTACAATTTAAGAATATCATCATCCGAAGTTACGTGAATAATACAACTTGAAATAAATTTCTTCACGTGTAATCCTGTTAAATAGTAGAAGCAATATGTTATAAACCTAATTATATAGATCATCATCGTCGGCAGCTGCAGCAGATGATGCAAATGGGTCGGATCCTGCTGCTCCTGCCCCCGTCTCCGAGCGCTCCGAGAAGCGGAACTCGCTCCCGAAACCTCTCGACTGCTGCAACGTCTGTGCGAATGCCTGGTACTTGCGGATATCAGCATCACTCACACTTCTACGAGCAAATTTCATCGATTCCTCAAAGTGTGCTGCCTTGATCTCTGGGACCTCGTCGTCTTGATCTTCTTCCATAGCTTCTGGGTTCTCACCTCTTCTCCTCTCCCTTTCAATGTCCTGCAGAGAATCAATTCATTCATCAACGAAATTCATAAATCAGATATATTTGCTTAAGTTTGTGATCCTTTGATGAAAAGGAAGGTTCACGAAAGTTGGATTTGAGAAGGAAACCCAGCGTATGAGAACACATATTGGGCTGAACCACCAGAGGGTTATGTCAACTTTTGAGTTAACTTGAATTATTTCGAAGGAACTGTGCGTGATTATATGATTGCTTTCATCTTGTGGAAAATCCAAATTGTAAAAGTTATAAACAAAAAGTAGTATTTATTACCTTCTCGATATTCTCTCTAATTGCATATTTGCAAGCACGTTGGCAGATTTCTGTGATATCAGCACCGCTGAACCCTTGAGTATACTTTGCAAGCGCCCTCAAGTCAACTTCCTTGGCGATTGGGGACTTCCTGAGACAAGCTTTAAATATTTGGTGCCTTGAGGCCTCATCGGGCAGAGGAATATAAATCAACTGATCAAGGCGGCCGGGCCTAAGCAATGCAGGATCTATAATATCAGGCCTATTAGTAGCACCAATAATAAAGACGGTTTTCTTCGCAGACATGCCATCCATCTCTGTCAGAAGTTGATTGAGGACCCTATCACCAGCACCTCCTGCATCTCCAACACTGCTGCCCCTCTGCCAAAACAATAAAAGTTGCAATCTCAAATACAACTAATAGAGCAATAATATACCAATAGTTCTTCAACAGAAGAAAAAGAAGACAAACCTGTGTAGCAATAGAATCGAGCTCATCGAAGAAGAGAACACAAGGTGCAGACCCTCGAGCCTTGTCAAAAATCTCACGTACATTTGCTTCGCTCTCACCAAACCACATGGTAAGAAGCTCAGGGCCTTTGATACTGATGAAGTTCGCCTGGCACTCATTGGCAATCGCCTTGGCCAACAAGGTCTTCCCGCAACCAGGAGGACCATAGAATAACACACCTTTTGAAGGAGACATTCCAAACTTCTCGAACTTCTCCGGATGCTCCACCGGATATTGAACCGTCTACAGCAATCATGAAAAAGAGAAGAAGATTAGACGAGAGATGTAGAACATTTCAGTAAAAAGAACATGCAGCATCACTTGACATAGTACCTCTTGCAGTTCCCTCTTGACGTTCTCCAGCCCGCCAATATCCTCCCAGCTGACATTTGGCACTTCAACAACCTGGTGATACAAATAACAAAGTTAGATAGGAAAGCAGTCACTCCAACAAAAATTTGCAGCAAATCTAATGTTTGAATATGTTGCTTACAGTTTCACGTAGTGCAGATGGATTGCTAGTTCCAAGAGCAGTCTTAAAATGTTCATCAGTGACTGCCATGGAGTTGAGTATTTCCGCATCGATAGTTTCATCCTCTAAATCAATGACATCCATTTTCTCCCTAATGCACTGAAGAGCAGATTCGGTGCAAAGGGCGGCAAGATCAGCTCCCACATACCCATGGGTGTCTTTAGCAATTCTTTCCAAATCAACCTGCAAGGTATGAATATTGTCATTCATATGAGCCAACATAGGTAAAGAATACAAGACTGGACCTTAGTACCAAGAATAACCAAATAAATAAAAAGAAAGGAACTAAGTTAATGATCACTTACATCTTCAGACAGCTTCATGTTCTTGGTGTGAATGCGAAGAACCTCCAGACGGCCGACTTCATCTGGTACCCCAATGTCTATCTCCCTGTCAAACCTTCCAAACCTTCTGAGAGCTGGGTCAATGCTGTTGGGCCGGTTTGTAGCACCCATAACAATAACATGGGCACGTGACTTTAATCCATCCATTAGAGTTAGAAGCTGGGAAACAATACGCCTCTCAACTTCTCCATTAGTCTTCTCTCTCTTGGGAGCAATGGAATCAATCTCATCAATGAAAATGATTGATGGTGCATTTTTCTCAGCTTCTTCGAAAGCCTTCCTCAGGTTGCTTTCACTCTCTCCAGCTAGTTTTGACATTATCTCTGGACCATTGATACAGAAGAAAAACGCACCCGTCTCATTTGCAACTGCCCTGGCTATCAATGTCTTACCAGATCCAGGAGGTCCATAAAGCAATATCCCTTTTGGTGGCTTGACACCAATTGATTTGAATAGTTGGGGATGTCTAAGAGGAAGCTCAACTAGTTCTCTGATCTGTGCCATCTGCTTCCTCACTCCACCTACATCATCATAACCAACCTCGTCCAATCTATCTTCATCTTCCCTTTTAACAGGCTCCCCCTCACAAAAGATCTCTGTGTCAGGGGCAACAACGCAGTACTCTGCTGGGTCAGTTTCAATAACCTTAAACTCTATGCTTCTCATACCTCCCCTAACAAGGAAAAGATCCCCCTTTCTTAAAGGACGATATGCCTCCAGGAAATAAGCTGCAAGACATCCAGAAAACAAGGTTTATCTTTAAAAGAAAAATAGGTCAAAGACGTTTTATCAACAATTAGCAAAATCTCTAAATAGACTTAAAAGACAGAATTTTGGTCCTGACACAAAATACCCATAATTCAGCCTCAAAAAATGTTTTAATCCCCCCCCCCCTTCCCTCTGCAGAAAGTTGCTTCGCCACTGGCTATAGCAATAAGCACATCGAAAAGAAAAGTGCATCATGAAAGAAAAAAATTAGTAAGAGCAAACTTACGCTTCAAATATGCATCAAACAAGTTCCCAGTAACACCTTCAACTGTATCGTCCACAGGCAGTATATGCACACGTTTACCGTACTTGACATCCTGGCACTGATGAACTGAAACTACATCCCCAAGCCTCACCCTCAGGTTTGATCGGACAACCTTGTTCATCCTGATCTTTGGTTCTTCGCAGGTATCATCCGCAAGTGCGATGCAGATGGTGTCCTTCCTTTTTTTGCCCTGGTAAAACAACATTAGATCAGCACCCTCGAGTGAGAAAATTTTTAAAAAAATCAAATACAATACTCCAGTGAATAAATCCTGGGTTGCAACTAGCAGACTAGTCATCTTAGAGATGAACACAATATCCATATCCCCTGAAAAGGCCATGTGCAGTTTCTCGACAAAGAAGTCAATATTCTAATAACTTGGCATTTCTTTTAATTACTAAAAACCTAATTGTCATAAACACATTGTTCTAATAATCAAAATCTATTAGCTCCATTTCTATGTTAGCTCCTCTATCATCCCCTTTCTCGGTATAAATGACGTGAAGTATTGCATCTAAATTCAAGAATAAAATAAGTACAATATACCCCAAAATCCAGATATAATATCACCAAAATCCAGATACTTGCATCAAGTTACAGTATTCGCATAATCAATTGATTCAATTTATCATCACTGTCAGTCCTTACAATAAATTCGATCTTCCTTACCAAAGATGTTGGTAAAAAACATAACAAAATTTGGAAGGAAAAGAAATCATACAACTCTCATGTTGAAGTTACATAGCAAATCTCTTTGTATGTTTAAAAAATTTAAACTCAATCCTTTTGAGAAAAATCAACATCAACAAATACCATTCAAGTGATGTCAACTAACTACTAAATGCCTTCCAAGAAAACACTAGCTTCCCACATCAGCTACTAGTCAAATATCCGAAGTATGGGTTAAAAGAAACAGCCATGCTTCAAAAATGACAATGCTTACAAAGCATTAAAGTGACTACAACAAACATCCTCAAAACCTTTAAATGTAAAACCAAGTTGTATTAAGAATCCAATGAACACAAATCTCCACAAACCTTAACTAAATACCAACTTCAAAACAATAACTCCATAAACTTCATATTAACTATTACATCTTCACATGCGTGTGTTTAGTGATTGGGGGGTGGGGTGGGGTTGAAAATCTAGTTTAATTTGGTTTCCAGAAACATCTCCAATTAAAAATCTGTATGTTAATATTCACTTGAGACTTGCACGATAAGATATGGTACATGTTCTTGTTAACAAGATGAACCAGTTTAATTATATACTTTGTTCGAGGACTAGGTTATCTATGATCTCTGCTTCAACATTATGTTTTGGAATTCTTTCTCTTCTTTTTTAAAAGTTAATATTGATTTTGTTGTGCATGTACATTACCTGAAGGTGATACCCTCAACTTGACCTTGTAACTCATTTTTGGTTCTCACTTTTTTTGTAGAGATAACATCCTAGTAGCCTCAAAAGAGAACTAAAAAATTTTAACTAACATCCTAAGGGTTCCTGCACTTTAATGGGAAGTGTATAATTTGGTAAAAATTCTAACTGTAGTTATACTGATTGATCATATATTTATTTGCTTTTAATTCAGCTTTGGACATAGAGGGTTACCGTCAAACATATCAAAAAGGTATACATGAGGGAACTTGGAGGGTACTCCTTGATTGCATGAGATTAAATTGCATACCGAAAAGGTCCTACCTACCTACCTGCAACTGCCCACCTAGTTTTATGGCATGACCCTTTCATGCTCATAGCTACCTTAGCTAGGAATTTGGCACCAAGATAGAGAGGCTGACGGCAGTTGACATTCGGTCATAAAACATTATCGATCCTTTATGGAGCATGCTTACGCTCTATAGCAACCCCATACTGTTTGGGAAAAGGCTTGGATGATGATGATGATAGCTAGAGACTAGTGAGAGGGAAGTTGAGGCGACAATGGCGACGAATTATTGAACCAAGAATTTCAAAAAGGTGGGAGTGAAATTTTGGAAACCCCTAGCCAGATTTACCGTGACTAATTATGTCCATGACATTTCAACTGTTTGGAACAAGGTTGTGAAAAGCGTTAGGCGCTAGTTGGGCGGGCACCCACCGCCTAGCACCTAGCCCGCCTAGGCGGCTGCCTAGATCTAGGCGGTTCAAAAATAAATCCTAAAACCCTATTGAAAATTGTAGAAAAAACCCGTAAAACCCAAAACATGCATAGTCGGGCGTCGAGGGGTCTAGGTGGGCGCCTGGGTGGGCATCGGGCGGGCACCAGGCGCCTAGCGCCTAGGCGGCCGCCTAGACCGCCTTTTAGAACAGTGGTTTGGAAGGAAACTATATAGAAGTTTCAACTTAAAGTGATGGGCTTTCCACTTACATTTCTAAAAGCCCAACAGGGAAAGCAGCGTATAGCTCCCACTAGTTTCTTTGTTTCCATACAAGTTCTAAACCATCAATTTCCCATCTTCCCTATTCATTACATAGGTAAACTCCAAAATACATATTAGAATTGTATAAAGTAAAAACATTGTAACTCCACAGCGACTAATTCCAGATAAATCCTCACACAAAAAAAATTATAACCAAAAAATCTTTAACCAAAAAAAAGTAAGAAAATACTAAAGCACCACTAGTTACCCTAAATTCATACAGGATAGAAACTATATTTGTCACTAGATAGAACCACAAAACTCCCACATTACTCTCCACATAATAACGTACCTCTATCAGCCCAACCCTGCCCCATCGCACCCCCATCCAAAAGAAGACGACGAAAAAGCAAGAAAGTGAAATAAATAAATAATAAGGACGTCAAACTGGATGAAGTGGGGCTTCCCAGGGAAAGGGAGGATAACACAGATTTTTAAAAGTATCCGTGTCCCCCCCCCCCCCTCCCCGATCTGTTGCTACCTTAAATAATAAATTATTCTTGGTTACAGATCTCGACATCAGTTAGAAAAAGTACCAAGTCAACAGTCCCCCAAAACCAACTTCCAAAAGCAACAACTAAGCCAGTAAACTACTTGGATCTTAATCCCCTAGCTGCCTAGAATCAGATACCTTTCCCACCTTGACAAAACAAGATCTCCAAACCTGTCGGTAAACATGTATCTCCCCAGCCTATGCTGCATGGACATGGCAACACAAACACTATATTAATCTTGGGTTGTCCTGGTGAATTTTGGAGCGACGTGTGTCCGCTACGTGGCTAATTCGATGTGGCATGGATACGTCACCAACCTTAAGCGTGTCCGTGCTTCCTATTATCCGATTAATATTTTTCAAACGTATCTCCTAACAAACTTTAAATCTGAACCCAAAAGAAACAAAACATAGTTGACCAAACTTGTTCACTCCTTATATTAACAAAGGGATTCTCCACAACTGTTTGTCAAAACCTAATTTTTCAAACCAATCCCTCCCAAAAGTTCAGCCCTAAATTTCCTTCCCAGTTCCAAGTACCATATGCAAGAAAACCTAGTTTTCTGCAGTCCAAATTTTCTCGACCTGCCAATACTTCAAAACAAATTCATCTCAAATCATAAATTTAACCTAAAATAACTAAGTTAAACACAATTTTTCGAATATGCATATTATACACCAGATCTCTGACTATATCAAATAAACAGATCTTCACGCAGTTGCAAAACCCTAATTTTCCTCCCAGGAACCTAATATTGTCCTTCCTAAATCAAAACCCTAGTTTTTCCAACCCGCCAATAGATATAACCGTAACTATATGCCGAAGAATAGATCATTAATTTCACATTGAAGGGGATGACATCCACAAAATGCATAAATTTAGCCGAAAATAACAAAGTTGAGTGTATTTGTAATATGCATTATACAAACCCTCTCTCTGACTCGATCATATCAAACAGATCTTCGCAGCAGTTGCAAAACCCTAGATTTTCCGATCCATCAACAGATCAAATGTACCAAAAGAATCGATCGGTCAGTAAGCTCACCTTCAGGAGGATGGTGTCCCCTCGGAAGAGCTGGAGCTTCTCCATGGTGTCGGGGTTCATCGACACCACCGAGTTGTCGTCGTTGACCGCCTCGTCAACGACCAGCCGGTTCGGCGCCTTCTTCCTCTCGAGGATCGCCGTGCTGAAGTCCTTCTTCCCTTTTCTGCCAACCAGATCCAAACCAAATCAAATCAGATCAGATCTTTCAGATCGAGAAGAAGAAATCTAGGGTTAGGGTTTTTTTTCTTACGGATCGGAGGAGGATTCGCCTTGATTCGCCATGCTGAGGAGAGAAATTGGGGGAATTTTGGAAGGGAGAGATTTGGGAGAAAAAAATTGGTTAGAGGGATTTGTATTTATATACGAGGGAGGTGCGGAGAGGTTTCCTAATTCGACCGGGTTTGTCAACTCGCATCTACTTCATAGTCATATTAGGATTTAGGAAAAAAGAAAATATTAGGATTAAGAATTCGGGAGTTCGAACTACTGCTGCTTCTGGAATCTTCTTATTTGATGAGGACTAGCAGGTTGGCGGTTCGGTTTTGTTTTCCGGTTTATTTTGGTTTGGCCGGTTGATCTTATGTAATTATTTTACTACGACCGAGTAACTCGTGTTACATGCTGGCCCGAAAAGCCCACGACAATGTCCGAAACATGAACGATTGAGTTAGGGCCTAGATTGAAGTAGGGTGGTATTCTAAATTCTGAAAATTGCTGAGAAATCCAATTTTGGGATGGGCTTTTATGAAATGTCTACCCGCTGGATAAGTTTTATGAAATGTCCAGAATTAAGTATTTTCACGTTAAATATTCCAAGATTCCCTTTTAGATGTCACCCGCTGGAAACTGCTATTTTTATAATACCGAAACTACCTCTCCGCGCGAATTGGTCATCTATATGTATTTGAATTCAAAAAACTCAGATCTGGATTGCGATTTTCGTCTTCTTCTTCTCAAAAAATCTGAATTCCATTGCTCTCATCTTCAGCAGAGATCACAAAGATCGTTCGTAGTTCGGTGTGCTTTTCTTCGGTCGAACTCAGATCATCGCTCGTCATCATCATCACCATCATCATCATCTTCATCGACGTCAATTGTGGAGAGAAGATCTTTCTTCTTCTTTTCCATAAGAATTATCATCGCTTTGAAAGAAGAACGAAACTCTTTATTCCTGAAAAAAACTAAATTACACGGAGAATGGCCATTCTCCTACGTTTTAACACTGGAAATGACCATTCTCTGTGTAAATTAACACGGAGAATGCCATTCTCCGTTTTATTTAAAACGAAGAATGACATTCTCCGTGTTTCTAACACGGAGAATGGTCATTCTCCTGCGTTTTAACACTGAAATGACCATTCTCCGTGCTAAATTACACGGAGAATGACCATTCTCCGTTTTATTTAACACGGAGAATGACCATTCTCCGTGTAAATTAACACGGAGAATGCCATTCTCCGTTTTATTTAAAACGGAGAATGATATTCTCCGTGTTTCTAACACGGAGAATGGCCATTCTCCTGTGTTTTAACACTGAAATGACCATTCTCCGTGCTAAATTACACGGAGAATGACCATTCTCCGTTTTATTTAACACGGAGAATGACCATTCTCCGTTTTATTTAACACGGAGAACGTCATTCTCCGTTTTATTTAAAACGGAGAATGACATTCTCCTGCGTTTTAACACTGAAATAACCATTCTCCGTGCTAAATTACACGGAGAATGCTATTCTCCGTTTTATTTAACACGGAGAATAACATTCTCCGTTTTATTTAACACGGAGAATGGCATTCTCCGTGTTTTCTAACACGGAGAATGGTCATTCTTCTGTGTTCTAACACGGAGAATAGTCATTCTCCGTGTAATTTAGCACGGAGAATGGTCATTCTCCGTGTAGTTTATCACGGAGAATGCCATTCTCCGTGTAAATTAAGACGGAGAATGACATTCTCCGTGTTACTAACACGGAGAATGACCACCCTCATGCGAAATTAACATTTTTCGTGTTCTAACACGGAGAATGACCATTCTCCTGCATTCCATGGTCAGCTGAAACTTTGGAGAGCCATAACTTTTGACTGGGAGGTCGAAACGAGGTCCCGTTTGTCGCAAAATGAGCGTATCGTCGAGGAGACTGAAAGTAACACCTTCATCGTTAGACGGCCTTCCGAAATTTTAGAATCGCAAAAAAATGATGTTTGGACCTCCGTTTTAGCACTTTTGCCGTTTGTCCCGGTCTTTCCGAAATTTTCCGACGAGTTTTTGAAGATTTTTGAGGAGAAAACCTAGATTCGAAAGTGAGCAGCGTATGGAAGAAGATGAAGTATCGAAACATTTTTTTAAGAGCAATTTCGTGGGTCTTTTCAATAAATTAAAAGAAATGGCAAAATGGTCATTTGGAACCCGCTTTGGATAAGTTTCTCTAATTCTGGGCACGCGATGAAAGTTTTTTTAGCGGTGGGTTTTACATAAAACTTTTTTAGTTTTTGGGCATTTCATAAATCCTCCCTTCTAGATTTATTACCCGAAATAAGTTGGGGCCGTGTTTGGACCTTATGGGCCTGTTTGGTAGACCGTACAAAGTTGTTTGGTTGAGATATGAAATGTTGGATTTGGATTTTGAAGAAAATGTTGGATTTGGATCACTGATATCCCATACAAAGTTGTTTGGTTGAGATAGAAAAGTAGAATGTGGAAAGTGAAAAAAATATATTATTATTATTATTATTATTATTATTATTATTATAATTATAATTATTTTAATTAAAATAATAATAACAACAATAATTACTATTATTTCTTTAATTTTAATTATAATCGCATATAATATGTTATAATAATAAAATATATGATAATTATTTTAATTAAAATAATTAAAGTCCTGACATGTCCAGTTTGAGAGTTTAGTCCCTGAATTTTTATTTTTTATTTTTTATTTCCTATAATACCCTCCATTTATGTTTGATAATAAAAATTTTATAAGTAGGCTAGAGAGGGTATAATAGAAAAAATAAAACAAAGTAAAAAATTCAGAGTCTAAACTCTCCAATTGAACATGTGAGGGTTTTAAACTCTAAACTAGTATAAAATCTAGGGTCTAAACGCTAATTAGCCCTAAGATAATAATAATAATAATAATTTCAATTACATAATAATAACTACTACTACTACTATAATTATTATTATTATTATTATTATTATTATTATTATTATTATTATTATTCATAATAATATGTTATAATAATTAAAAATTATGATAATTATTTGAACTAAAATTATTATTATTATTATTATTATTATTATTATTATTATTATTATTATTATTATTATTATCAACTCAAAATTAATTACAAACTTTAAGAATTTAAATTTTATATTTAAAATATTAAAATAAAATAAAAAATACGTAGGAGACACTCCATAGACGCGCAAAATATATGTCATGTCCATCGTATCCTTATTTATTATGTCTCGTATCTTTTGTCAAGAAATATAAGTCCAAATTTAATGTCAATAAATTTTATTATACTAACAACTAACACTAAATAAGAAAAAAATTATATTTAAAACATTTAATTAATTATTGATTATTTATATTAGTCTAGTTTTTAATTAGTTTTAACTAAATGTTATATATAATATAAATAAAAAAAAAGTCGGACCCACCATTTGTGTATAGGTAGGGACTCCTCTTGGATGAGGAGGGAGTGGGGGAGAAAGAAATATAGGGACAGAATTTTGGCTGCTTTTTCCAATCCATATTCACCCTCATGTTCCATCGCCACCAAACAAAGTATTTAGTAGATCCAATATGAAATCTGATTTTGAATAAAATCCAAGCCAAAATTCCATCTATCAAACAGCCCCTTACCCAACCCAATCGAACTCGACCTATTATCATCTTCAGATGTAAATGAATCGACGTTGTTATCCGTGATTCAAAAGTCATGGTAGGAATGTCTAAGAAAATTCCTCATATTTCAAACCCTTAAGTTCTTGAAGCATTGGCTACGTGTGAATGAGTGAATTTTGCGATGGAAGTTGGTTTTCAACACCTAAACTTTGAAGGAGATCCATTAGCATATTCTTTTGAGACAAATATATCAAAATATGCATTCACAAGACTAATAAATTTGAAACAAATATCAAAAGTATGGCCTAAAAGTCTTAGACATTGTAGCATCCACTAACATGAAACATAATAATACTCTAATAAGAATAAAAATGGGATTTGGTGGACCTTTGAATTGAAGAAAACTTATCCAGTCGACGTCTCTATAAGTCTAAAGCTATTATCAAAACCAACATAGCCTATACATATTATACTTAGGGTAAAGAATTCCAAAAAAGAACCCTCAAATAACTCAAGCTTACACTTTTTAGAGTGTTATATATATATATATATATATATATATATATATATATATATATATATATATATATACACGTTTTACCTATAAAAAAAATATATACGTTTTACCTAAGAAAATGAATTACCGATTGGCCTCCATGATTCACTATAGGAAAAAAAATCACTGTAAAAGGACCTAAAACGTAAAACATATGGTTCTAATAGCCTATATGAATTTATGAAATTTAGAAAGTTTATAGATTTAATTGGTATTTTTTTTCGAACACAAAATAAATTTTTAGAATTAAATAATTGGTAAAAAATCCTGGAAATTTAAAACCTTGTTTCTAAAATTAAAAGTGAATTTCTAATTACTAAGCTAGTGGGTCAGGTCGGACTCGCTAGAGGCCAACCCGACATGTACCCCTATTTAAAGTCATGCATGTTAG
The DNA here is from genome assembly GCA_029216955.1 of Iris pallida. NCBI lineage: Eukaryota > Viridiplantae > Streptophyta > Magnoliopsida > Asparagales > Iridaceae > Iris > Iris pallida. The sequence goes on along the minus strand of JANAVB010009198.1, from coordinate 37,026,119 downwards.
GCATTGATCTTATCACAACCATTAGATCGATATTTAAAATCAAATCCAGCCCAATCCAACCCGTTCGATAATGACCATGTGATACAAGTGGGAAAACTCGTGGAGCGTGATGAGATCAAGCTTTCCAAGGCAGATTTGGATCATGACTCCCAATCCGATTCAGTTCCACCTAATATCTTCCCTATATGTATGAAGTATCCCCGTTCCCCATACATATATAGCACAATCATGTGTCCGACAACTGCCACTCTCGTGTCTGAGGACTTTTCGAACCCCAACCGCCGCCAAACCACCACCTAGTGATACCCTTTGAATCTCTTCCACTTGGAATATCCCTCATCCGATCTTGACTCTTGTGCACTCCAAACTAAGCTAAAATAATAGCCATCACCAGTACACCACTTGTAGCAGTATACTTTGTGTTCTCGCCAAGCAAAATTCGACCCTCAAATCGTGATCCAACTTCAAGATTGCATTCATGACATGTTCTACTTCAACTGTGGAGAATTTGTCAAGATGATGTTTGATCGATGAAATTGCATCATAACAATATACCATGTCCAAATTGTGTCTATCAGCACTTATGACTTCCAAGAGTCATACCTTTTTGGGCCACGACGTTTGATCGACCTCAAACCAATGTCAAAACCTTTGTCGTTTTGTATAGGATCATTTAAACGATTGGATAATCGAGTTGCTTTCAAAATTGTTGTTTCTCCGACTTGCTTTCCAAATTTGTTCCAAAAATTATAGTACTTTTTTAAAAAATTAATAAGTTGCTATTACCAGATAGTTTTTGAGAGATTTTTAAAAAATTAAGTAAAAAACAAATACAAAAGCTGAAATGTAAATCCAAGAAGAGATGGTGCTTCCCAAAACTTCAGTGTGTTTGGATAGCATTTAAAATCCACACTTTCCAGTTTAACGCTAAAAGTATGAAAAAATGCATTTGGACGTTCACACTGATAATGTAAACTTCAAAAGGAGTTCCAAAAACAACTTTTAAAAAACAGTTTTGTGAGTGAAATTTTTTTGAGTCTCTCTTCCTAAAGCAAAAAAAAGTTCTCTCTTTCTCAACCATAGGGGCAGTAGCAATTTTTTTCTTAGGAGAAGAGCAACAGCTCTCCTTCCCCTCCGTACTCCGCTCCCTTCCCCTTATCTCCCTCCATCGTGGCATCCTCTTCGTCGACGTCCTCTCCGTCAAGGAGTCCCCTAAGAACCTCCTCTTCGTTGAAGTTGGCCCGACGCTCGAATACAATCTCCCCCGACGTCCTTCTCTCGAATAACATCTCCCTCGCACAGATCTCGAAGTATATGCCTAAAAAATAGCCAAGAACGATGTTTGTCACTCTATCGGCTCAGGCCCCGCCCACCCCGAGGCACCGCCACTCTATCCTTTTCTACCTCTTCAGATCCAGAACCTCCAACATCCAGTGAGAGGGGAAAGGTGGTTCCGCCCACGCCCGAGGCACCGCCACTCTATCGGGAAAGGTGGTGGTCGAGATTGGTGGTTGAATAGTTGCGGAGGTGGTCGCGTGAGATGGAAAAGGTGGTAGTCGAGATCCGAATGGCCTGCGAGGGCTGTATAGTACCCTGCTCCAACATCGTGCCCTGTTCCTCGTTTGTGGGAGGTGGTTAAGAAATATTGTTGGTATCATATGGGACATATTGAATCAAGATCATTTTCTCGTTACGGATTAGTTTCTTGGTAATTAGGTCCCACATTCAGTGGATAGCACCTCGAGGAAGGATTCTGCGGCCGAGTCGCGAGGGACCTTTTTTCTACTCATGTTCCTTGTTATTTTTGTTACCGCACTTGCTCCTTTCGTATTGGTTTTATTAATATGTTTTCAATAATGTTTTCGATGAATTTCATTGCTTGCGTTCTTTGAACTTTGCACTCGTACCGATTTATGAGAGAAAGGGAAAACTATTGATCATTTGCTTGTGCGATTGTAGGTGATCGCGTAGGAGACGCATAGGGTAGAAAACCTCTTTCTATCACCCCATTCAATCAATGGTTTATAGCTTGACCCTTCTCCCCTTGACCTCCTTGTTCTCTAATCAATCAACGATGCTAGGCACAACATAAAATGTCTGTTTCCATAAAAATACAAATTGTAACTTTGTCACATGCTTGCTTATGATATGACTGTTATACAACTGCAAATTGTGATAATGCTGCATGTTTTATTATATTAGGCATGCTATAAGACTGTGTAGCGTATAAATTGAATTGATAAATGAATGTTGCAACGATAATGCGAAACGGGCATTGATATCTAGAACACTTATAATGTTAAGTTCCTTATCATTTCATATACCATGCTTGAGTAACCAGTTCTAGTCTAGCACGGTCATGGACAACTTGTGCGCAAGGGCGATGTTTCTTCGAATGGTATCTCGGGACAACAGGACTTATTCGACCTAGGAGAAATACGATAGCTGTGTTGGACGCATGTGTTTGGGACTTTCAACGAGGTCTACTAACCGCACTGAAAGGATTATCGTCTAAACTAAGCTTTATGTCAATGATGGCTTGTCATGCCTTTGGCCTCCATAGATACACACTGTTTTAGCTAAGGATATCAAATTGACAGGGAAGGACATGGTAAATTTTATACGGCAGCGGTAGACTCTATCGTAGGTAAGTTACAACATAGTTTATTCTGTTATGCCCTATCAAATGTATATATGAAATTGACTATGATGGCTAGAAAGATCACCAAATATATATGCCACGACCCACACCTACATGATCGGGTATGAATTGTGATCTCGTCCAGCCTACGTCACAAAATCGACGGTAGTGAGTTGTCTATACCTCAATAGTCGCCAAATGGTCACAATAATCAATCTCTTTTTTTTGCTCAATCACATAAACTAATAAAGAAGTAAAGCAATCCAGCACATACAGGATCACTATAGTCTACTATTATCTTTATTACATAATACATGTCTAAGCTCCGAAGACAAATACGGTATAACCGCCAAATACATATCTCATCAAGTACGTAATGTCACGACCCGCACCCAGTGTAGGGGCACGAGAAGTGGGTACGTCCAGCCTACGCCGCAGCGTCGGCGGTAGAACGCTGTTCTAGGTTACTATCTAATCAACAACTCATGCAATTATATAATATACCTGTCACAATTTCAACTCCGAATGGAGGACAAGTATAAGATACGATAATACTCAATCACAATCTAAGTACGATAAGATAACACATGAGTCTAACAACTATATGAAACTCAAGCAACTTAAATAAACTTCTAAACAACATCTCAAACAATCTCAAATACAACTCAATTTTTACTTATTACAAACAAGTTCTAAAAGTGAAACTAAACCATAAACTAGTAATCTACTCCAAGCTCTAGTGGTCCTCTAGGCTAGCTGTGAATCTCCAGGTTACCTGTAATATTTTTAACAGGTCCAGTCAGAACAGGAGTGAGTACAATACATCTCACGCAGTTCATAACATGTTAGAAAATATAAAGCATGCAAAGAGTAAGATACATGAACTGTAAGAAGATGTACATGAAAATGAAAGAGAATTTATAACTGAAAATATATACAGAATAAGTAAAACTGCAATACTAGTGATTTAGAGCACAATATGGTTATGTAAACGGTTTAGGTTATACAATAACAATAGGTAGCTCCATCATACGTGAGTGTATAATGGATGCGCACAATATTTGTACAATATGGGATTTTGATCACATAACCATTTCCTACCCATCCTCCCCAATCAATACACAAGGATCCAATCCAGTTACGCTACCTTGTACAATAGTTCTCCATGAAGCTCATGTGATCGTGAGAGTACAAGATGCACAATGAGTATACATGAATAGAGGTGTACAATAAATACAATATGTTCGTGAAACGCACATCACAATATGTATCTGTTGAACACAATAGAGATAACATCGCAAGAGAAGATCCATATAGTACCAATCCGTGATAACAAGCGTGCCAGTATCAAGTAAAGTAATCTAGAACAAGAATATAAGTCCTGACAAGTATGAAACGATCAGAGAATGTACTCGCCTAATACCCTGAACAACTGATATAAATAGATGTCCGAACTGGTGTCACAGAGTCCTATTTAGAGTAAAACAGGTTATTAAGAGTTTAATTTATATGGTAATTGAAATTATAATGCAATCTACATGAGTCTAAGTCAATCTAGGTCAAAGTTAACTCTTGGTCAACCATGGTCAACTATAAAATCAAACTAGGTCAACTCTAGTCAACTGTGGTCAAACTAGCTAGGGTTGGGTCAACAATGGTCAACTAGTCTAGGTTAGTCAATTCTAGGTCTAAACAAACTAAGTATATGCAAATCAAGTATCCAAGATAGCTACTAACTCATAGCCTAAGTCACTTGTTAAATCAAGCACAAAACTAAGCCATAAGCTAACAAGGCACACAAACTTAGTCATATAATGTATATATATTATTCACATTCACATATTCATATACATAGATATATAGGAAAGCTATATATATATATATATATATATATATATATATATATATATATATATATATATATATATATATATATAGGCACATACATATATATACATAGAGAGAGCGAAGGAGAGGTAAAAGAGTAAGTGAGTGTGTGCGTGACATGTGTGTGAAAGGATATGTGTTAATGTTCTCAGATTTAGTGATAGGTAAGTGTATGTGACATGGGATACATGGTGTCAAAGGATGATGAATGCATGTGTGTAAAAGATTATAGGTTAACTCAGCTTATAGAAATACATACATACTTACTTACATTACATACATGCATACATACATATCATATATACATACATACATTACATAGATGCCTACATACATATCACATATGCATACTTGTATTCATTTATGCACCTATACATACATACATAGATGCATACATACATATTTGAATACATTATATACTTGCATACATTATATTTTATATATGCATACTCTACATTATATTACATTCACATATTTTTAAGTTGTATACATATACTTATTTTTATTACATACATGTCATTCATGCATATTACATAAATACATGCATCTATACATTATATACAACATGGAAAAATAGAAGAGGGAAAACTGAAATGGAAAGGGAAGGGAAGGAAAATATAAGAAAAAGGGAAAACAGTGGACATATGCATGCTTCCATCATATATTCTACACTACCATACATGCTATCATTATATATTGTATTACATTATGTATACATTATGCATTCATATCTATCATTACATGTATACCTTGCATTCATATCTAGCATTCATTATATACTTTCATGCATACATTGTATATCATTCTTTCATTCATACATTTATGCATTGCTTACATACATTACATTGATTGCATTCCTACATGCTTGCATTCAACCATATATATATGGAAGCGGATCAAAAGCCCCCCTTAGAAAGCCCCCCAAAAACCCCCCTCACTCTAATCCGTAATTTAATGTTAATATTAATTTTAATATTAATGTTAATATTAATGTTAATATTAACATTAAATACTAAAATTAACATTAAAATTAACATTAAAATTAATATTAACATTAAAATTAACATTAACATTAATATTAACATTAACATTAATATTAAAAAATTAAAAAAAATTAATATTAACATTAACATTAATATTAACATTAATATTAATATTAACGTTAATATTAACATTAATATTAACATTAATATTACGAATTAGAGTGAGGGGCATTTTTGGGGGGCTTTCTAAGGGGGGCTTTTGATCCGCTCCCTATATATATTAATGTAAAGAGGATACATATCATATATATATATATATATATATATATATATATATATATATATATATATATATATATATATCTAACATATTATGCATTACATACTCTACATTCATTTAATATCCATACTACATAGGCTCATAGATTACACAAAATGCCTATGTCGTATAGTCACTCTTCTACTTAAAATCAAAACTGTACCAATTGGGCCTTCACTAAATTCTAGGATTAAAGTATGTCGTAGCCCTTTGTGTTAGCTTTCCGAAACTTTAAACGGATCACATTTTCGTGTCCGGAAGCTCCCGGAATCGCACAAACACCGAAACGCGTTCGTCTTTCGTACAGCTGACACTCAAATAATTTTACAGAAAGTTTCAGAACGAATTTGGCTTAATAAAATATATTTTTTGAAAGCTAACTTCGATACGGTTCTTTTAAATAAAATAGAAGATAAATCGGAGTTCTAAGCTAAAAGTTATGATATTTCTAAGTTGCTCTGGATACTAAAAACGTGGATAAAAATTATGACAAATTTGGGTTGGCCAAGATACTTGGATACCAACATAGGTATCCAAATGAAACTCATTCTAACCATCATAACTATGATCAATCCACTCTTTAACCATTCTAAAACCAAATTTAAATATCTATTTAAACTATTATCATACATATATGCACATGGGGTGTCCTAATTTGGGATCTATCAAGTAGGACACAAGACACACTTATAACATCCTCAAATGGACTCCAAATGGTCTCAAAATTGAATCTAAAGGGGACACATGCATGGGGGTGGATCCTTTGGATTCAAAACTAATTAATATACAAAGAAAATCAAGTTAGAGGATAGGTTTTACCTATGGGGAGTGGAATTCCAATGAAAATCTTTAGGACACGGTTCCGATACGAAGATCTATCCAAAAGGACACCTCCCTTTGTACCTTGCCCAAATTCTTGGATAGAATCCTTCCTTGATGGTGTGGGATGGATTAGGAGAAGTTTGGATGGAGGAATGTGAGGGAAAGGAAATCAAATCAAAGAGGGAAGCTCTCTAATTTGGAGAAGAACACTTAGGGTTCTATGTAGAGGTAAAAAGAGGCAAGGATTTTCTTAAGGATTCTTTATAGGAAGGGGGAACACTTGATGGCTAGTCATTAGATGAATTAGGGTTAGTTTTACATGTAGATGAGTGGCTAGGGCTTGTCCACCCAATTCTAAGCCTTCCTATTGGTTCAACTAGTCATAAGGCTTTCTTTTTCACAAATATCCTAAGGGGTAAATATCCTACTATGAAATATCTAGATATTGTTAATCTAACTTAACCATTAAGTCTCTAACCTTCTAACTAAATCTCCATGAGCATCATTAACATCTAGGTTTAGTCAAAACTAGGTTAGTCTCTAACAATTCAATTAGCACATACTAATTAATCAAAATTCATTTTCATTAATAAGTCAAAAATAACCAAAATACCCTTAGGCTAAAAAGTCACAATTAGTCGTCCTAATCACATGGTTAGGTCCCCATGGTCATAGTTAGTCTCTAGGTCATGCAGTCTCTAGGGTTACACTAGTTAACCATCAAAATCACAATTCAACATTTTAAATAGTTTTAAAATAATTAAAAATCACCAAAAATTATAACATGGTTTAAATATCATTATTAAATGATTATAATTATAAAATTTCAAAATTACCCTCATTTTAGAAACTGGGTGCTACACGTAAACTTTATACAACTTTTAACCAAATCTTCTAGTCATCTCCTGTGCTGACCTCCGTGACCTAATATGTCAATTATCATGCCAGGATGGAAGCAAAGTACATCTAAACAAGATATCACATGATACAAACTAAAGCATTAAAATAAATGCAGTTGCGACACTAAATATTGTCATGAACATGAAACCTGCAACACAAGAAATAATGAACAGAATAAACATGACTAGCTATGAGAACAAACAATAATCAAGAATACACGACTAGCAGCCTACATCTTTTGAAATACTATTTCGGTAAGTGGCCGACTAAGGTTTAGATTCAGACTCGTTAGGCTTGAGCATACGTGCAGTGTATGTCAAGCTATGATCTGGACTATAATGGGTTGACCAAATATCTACTTGATATTTTTCTTCCCATGATTCAGAAATAAATATCAAGCAAGATTCAAAACTTGATATCATTTGATGCAAAATCAAGAGTCAATAACAATGATACAGAGTCATGTGTCAGAATCATGTCACAATATGAACAATGACGAAACAATAAACAATATATGACATTTATAATGTATTGAGAAACATAATGTAAGGAGTACTTGTCTTAGATTCAATGCTTTGCTGACGTTGCGACCTAGCCCAAACCTAGTCAAAATACAACTGAAGTATTAGGGTATCATATGTCTTATGAAATTCCTATTTAGGTTCAAAAATCTACTAAAGAGTCTTAACCAAATAAAGTCCATTGGTCCATTAATATTCTAAACCAAAACAAATCTAAGCATAACTCAATCAATTTCTAATTCTTTCAAAGGTCTAACCCATATATGCATAGTAAACCTATTTTATAAAGCCCTTTTTTAATCTAAGGTCCAATCATATAAGAGGCCCAACTGTTGGTCAATTTATTTCTAAATATTAATAGGATCCGGCCCAATATCCATAACCCCTAATCATAAGACACAAACAAGTTTACAAACCAATAGCCCAATTATGGTTCACTGGGCTCAACCTAAATCCAAGGCCCATATCTAACTAAAATTCCAAAAGTCCAATTCATTGTTATCAATACCTAATGTCACGATCCGCTCCCAAATAATTGGATACGAGTCGTACACGCACAGCCTACGTTGGAGACTCAACATAGTAAGTCATACTAGGTATCAAGGAAACTCAAATAATATCATAAAAGCAACATCACAACAATCTAAATCGTCCCAAAGTACATCACAATATACCACTATAGGTTCCAACCATTATTATACCTTCTATACTAAACCAGAGACAAATTCGGATACAAAATATAAAGGTGCTAGTCTAGTCCATAAATTCCTTACAATACAACATCAAGTAGTGTATACTAAATGAAACTAATCTAAATGTCATCAGCTCCTAAATCCTGAGTAGAGTCATTGTAACACCTAAATCCTGATTTAAATTCGTTTATCCAAAACTAGTTAGTTTTTTAAGTTTATTAAGAGTATAATTTTCAAATAAGCTTTTATTTAGGAGAATGGATTTAGTTACTATTAACAGCTATAGGAAGGAATTATAATATTCTTATTAGGCTGACCAAGCTCAACTATTTGTCTCCTCTTTGTCTCAGCCTTATATAAAGTATTGGGTCACCATAAACTGCGAGCTTTAGGTATAGAAAGGTGGATTGGTTAATTAGTATTTAGAAGTTTCTAGATTTAGGACTAAGTAGCATGTGATTATTGAGATGGTTAGGCAATTTACTTCTAGAAATTTTAAAGTTAGTTAAAGGTTGAACCTAGTTAACCAAATAGCCCAGATTAATTATCCATATGTTCTTGGGCCTATGGATTAGGACAAAGCCTATAAATACCCTATTTTCTTCATTCATTTTATCCAAGCCCAAATCCATTTTTCTCTTCACATCCAAACTCAAGCCTATAAACTCATTCCTATTAAGTAACTCCCAATCTCTTACATTCGTAACTCCCAACCTCTTACATTCCATAACTTTCCACCTCTTACATTCCGTAACTTCCAACCTCTTATATTTCGTAACTCCTAACATTTTCCATTCCGTAACCTTCGACCCTTCACATTCGTAACTTTCCTTCATTTCTCTGCAAAAAGAAAATTGTTGAGACAAAACTTAAGCATTACCATCGTCTTCCTTTGGAGCAATCCATCGACCTGTGCCGTACTCGCCATCCCCAAGTCACCGGAGCCGTACCGACGAGCCGAGCTTCACCGACAACCTACGAACCACCTTTCCGATCCCGACGAGGATGATTCCGATGGAGCCGACACCGTGTCGACGTGCTCGAGCCGATAGAGGACGACGAGCCGACGAAGATCTCAACGTAACCGTGACCACCTTCTTCTTCTTCCTCACTAAGAAACTAAACTTTAGCCTTGGTATAGTTTAAATCCAAGTAGATCTCTTATGCTAACACCAAATCAATCTTGGCCTAGTAGTCACCTTACCGTCCCTACGATCCAGTCCTGACAAACCTGAGTTCGAATCCTATGTTAAGCTTATTTCTTTGGGTAATATATATTATATTACATATGGTATTATTATATGTAGTTTTATGTATTCATGTATTTTCTTGTATTTTGATAATTATATATTGTATTTGTGTGATGTAAAAACTGATATTTAGTGTTTTCATATATAGTATTTATTTATAAATTTTCCATCATTAAATATTATTATTTATATTTTCTATTAATTAAAAACTGAAAGTACTATTTAATGTATTTTATGCATATTGATTTTTAGTAAATATTTAACTGTGCTGTAAAATTAAATAAAATTCAGAATCAAATACTAAATTTTCTGTAGATCATTTTTCTATATTTAAATGTCAATTTTAGGTTAGTTTTAATATGTTAAAAAATAGTTTATGTCAACAATTAATTATAAATAATTGTTTTTTAAATAGTTTTTGATTCAAATAATTATATAAATAGTAATTTATGTCCAAAAATTCTACAAACTTGATACCTTCATTATTTTGCCTAATTTTGACCAATGAAAAATAGTAGCAAGTTAGTTTGAGATCTCTAACTATTTAAACGAACGTTGTCGGATCCCTTTTCATAAATACTTTATTTATTTAATAATTAAAATAAAATATTTTTAAATTACTATTAAATTCCTGTAAAATATAAGTAATCCATGACTTATGATTTTAAACTAGTAAAACCTAATTTTCATGTGTATTAAATATTGTGGTAGTCTTAATGTTCAATGTTAGGACTAGTGTGCCATGACGGCAAGACCCATGTCTAGCACAACTTGACCCCGTAAGTAAGCACAACACATAGATAGCACTTTACCTTTAAACTAAGCAACATTATACCTTATTACAGCTTGAGGACTTTGGACATCAATATTTAAAATCAATCCTTCGGTAAATCAAGGCAAGTACACTACAACATACAAATCTGTAAATGATATGATTTGCATGCTTCTATTACCTATTGTATCTTCTTTTCATTGCATGTTGTCTTTAAATTCCAAGATTACAAGTATAACATGTTTCTTATGCAACAAGCCTCTTTAACAAGAATTGAATCACATGTTGCAAGTTGTACACATTACCGACACTAGGAAGGGGAAAATGTCTAGTTAATACGTGATCAAAGCCCGTAGTGTAGTACATGTATCCGAGCTTGACTGCACCGTGCACGTGTAGTCAATGTCGTACCCCCAGGTTGTCTTTATTTACATGTTACATGTTCTCCTATTTTAGCCGATCATGTATCTACTAGCTTTTTCAAAGCCACACTTTACATATATAGTCTGAACATATTTTACAAGTATCTCCTAAACATGTTATCTTTGTTTTACAAGTATCTCTTGAACATGTTGTCTTTATTTTATAGAATCTCCTGAGTATGTTGTTTTTATTTTCCAACCAAGCATGTTGCCTTTTCTTTCAAACCAACAATGTCTTCTTTATCAGTTCATTCTTATCATGCCATATATCAGTAGCGTAAATTGTAGGATTGTACTTTGCTCCATTCCTGTTTGGAACATTGTAGGTGAATTGAACGATGAGGAGTTGCTTTGCAATTCATATTATGGACCTGTTATTGAGATAGTAGCCCACATCCCAGGGGATGTCCCTGTCGGAAAATACCCTATAGCTTAGCTTACATTTCGTTTCTGAACTTAGTTTGTAATAATTAGTTAACATTCATTTGGCTGGATTTGACTTCAGTTACTTTTGCATTGGTGTAACTCCACCTTCCTATTTTTAATAAATTTTTATTCTAATAAGTTTTCACATGAATATTTTGTAAAATGCTCAAACAGTTATTTAATCATTAAAATATATTTTTCCTCCTTGGATATTCACCGTTTTGGGTCTAAGGGTTATTGGGCCTCACCATGACTTGGACTTTGAAACCATGGGCTGGGTTTCATCTCATTAGTGGGCCAAGAGCCTTGTTGCTGCTATTTAGTATCATAGAGTAGATTTCTCTTCTTCTCAAGGAGAATTCCTAACTGCCATGAGGAATAATTCGGACACCACTATTTCACATCCAGGTACAGTAACAACCTTTCGAATTTCAGCTGCCATACTTTTCCCACCATTTTAATTCACCCCTTCATTTTTAATTGAGGCCAACTCTCTATTTATACTCTTCTCTTCTCATTACTGTGCTGCCAAAGTTTCGAGAGGAGCAGAGTTCTTCGTCTTCTTCTCGACCCCATCTCATTCAAGCTACGATCGGCCATGGCGGTTGGTGACGGCACAGGGGATCTCCAAGGCGTCTAACAATAGCAAGATCTTTCTGGCATCATCAGCAGCGAACTCGGGATCTCTTCAATCAGTAAACTCTTGTAAGCCTAAATCGATCCCTCTCATCTCCTTGGATTCGAATGTTGATCTTGTTCGACCAATTTTCTCTTGCGTAGATCAACTTTGGGTTTACAGATCAATGATCGATTTGTTCTGAACGAATTATGATTTATTCCAGGATCTATGATGATTCATGGAGAGCTGTTGTTCTTCTAATTCACCCTCTTGATCCAAGGATACTCGAGATTGTAAGTATCAGGACCTCAATCTATTTTTCAAATGTATTTTTGATACATTCTTGATGAATTATTGGACTGATTTGAGTGAGATCTATTTTCTCTAGTCGTCTAGTGTGGACACTTGTCAATCAAGATCTTGAGTCGGATACAGGTGAGTATCCGGATCTTCAATTTTAAGAATCATCCTGACTCGTTGCATCATTCTTATTTGACTTATTTTGGTTCCTGCTGTGTTTGATGACTGGTTCAGAGAACTAGGAATATTCGAAGATTGAGATTTGTGTAGATTTCCAGAGGTTGCAATCCATTTCAGATCTGATTTTGTTAACAGGTAAATTCTTACAACTCCAATTACATTTTGGTATTTGCTTTAGGGAAGGGGTGCTGTAATAATTAGACTGTAGCCGAACATCAGGATTCTTAACCTAGGAGTTATCTTGAGTTGGTATCAGATGATTTGAGAAATCTATGGTTGGTTATTTTGGTTATGTTGGTGATCAACCTGTTACCTAGGTGTAGATTTCTGCATTAGTGAACTTCAACCCTGATCGTAGTAGATTTTATTATGATTAAGTGTTGCCTGTAACCGAGAGCAATTGCCTTGGAGATATCCAATGAATGTTAAGTTTGAATACACCATAGGAGTTGCATCAGCCTTAGTTAAAACTGATTAGTATTAGTACTCAGGATTAATGACTGATTTGCATCAGCCTTAATCAGGACTGAATTGTATCAGGTCAGATTAAGGACTGATTTGCATCAGCCTTAGTTAGAAACTGAACTGTATCAGCCCTAGTTAAGGCTGATTGTATCAGTCCTGGTTTAAGGACTGATTTGTGTGCTCTGTTTAGGACTGAACCTTAAGTGCTGCCAATTTTTTTGATTCTTTAAACTAAATATTTCTAGTAGTTGTTTGTGTATTTTTTTTGGTCATAATGTTAGGTTTAACACTGTTGTATAGAAGTCTGAACTTGTGACAGCCTGGGATCTCATATTTCAGACTATGGGTCAAGTACCAGTGGGAACCCTATGGCAAATTCAGTTGAGGTAGCTCTAGTTTCTGGATATTATACAGTAGATGCTTGGCTTTGAGAATTGGACAAGGGCTAGGGAGAGGAATAAGTCAAGTTGTTGCTTAGGACAAGGTAGATGTTAGTTTAGTTCTTTGATATTAGATGTTTAGTGCAGATAAATTGTTGGATAACTATCTTAGAAGTTGGTTCAGCTGCATGAACATCCAGACTGTAAGGTATGACTTGATATGTGAAGGATACCCTGGCATTCAGTCATGTTTTGAAGAGAGTCTAATCCGAGATACTTGAAAACTTAAAACAGAGTTAGGGAAACCAATTTTCATTCACCTGGGTTGATTGTGGTCCTTCAAGCCGAACCTAGCTGGCTTTGTTTCATTTAGTACTTGCAAATTGATTCCAGTAATGTATGCCTAGAGAGATGAGTAGCAATTGTTGACAGCAGTATAGTATAGGGCATGCAACCTTTGTTTATGTTAAGTCAGGATTCATTTACTGTTATAGTTAGGAAGGTTTGGTAGCAGTCTCCTATTGAGTCACAAATTGGTCAGCTTTAGCATGAAAGCTAAAGTTGGAATAAAGGATGACAGGTTAGGAAATTAGAGTTTGTTGGTGGATTTATCCTTTGTGATTAAGCTGGGTTTTGAGAGTTTATGTTGCGGCAGTTAGCTGAGACTATTGTTTGGTACCATCTGGTACCTGGCCATTCGAGAAGTCATGAGATATGAGGGTTATATCAAAGGTGCCTGCAATATAGCAAGGGTACTTGCTGTAGTCAAGAACTGTAAGTAATACCAATAGGATTCTTTTAAAATCAGGTTTAGTAGATAATATAGGTTTTAGGAACTTGCACTTATTTAGAGTAGTATTGCAGAACTAAAAAGGAACTCCTGAATTTGTTTTAATGTCTGAATTTATTTCAAAGCCTAAATTGTTGACTGGGAATTAGGGACGAAGATTTCCTCAAGTTTAAACCTTAAGTAATAATTAGGATACTATCTATGAGCTATAGTATATTTCTTTTAACCAAAATAGACTTTAGAAAATAAGCTTTATACTAGGAGAGTTTTGTGTTCAACTTCAAAACCTTTATTCATGAATAAGCTAGTTTAGGATTGAGTGCTTATTAATCAACTTATAAATCATTTGACAGGAGGATTTCCAGCTTTACTACCCACACTTGATCACCCGGAGCAAGGCAAGTATACTCCTCGGACTTGTCCATTTCTTCATGTCTTATATATTAATGCTTGTATCTCCTTGTTGACACGATATTTCACGAGATTTCCTTGTATCTTGTTCCTTGAGTTTACTTGTGTCTGGGAGAGAAAATACTACAGATGTGTGATCAAATCTGAGTTACTATTCATGTGAATAGCTTAGGCCCTGCATCGTGCATGCGGGACCGAAGCCATACCATTTCATGTTCATTGAATCTACCCAAGCCGATCACACACTCTGGATGTATTTTGATATGTTGCACACTTCAGGATTCATGTTGTATTTCATATTCTGGACTCATTTCATATTTCCTGTATTTACTTTCAGTATTCATGTTCAGATTTCATGTCTTGTTCTCATTTGTCGTACTTTATCTATATTTTTTGTGTTCTTGTTCATACCATGATGTTCATGTTCATTTCTTTGGATATACTTAGCTCCGCTCCTGACTAGGATATGTTGCAGGTATACTTGCAGGATACCATTCTACTTTATGGGCCAGAGCCCAGGATATTAGCTGAGCAGGATGGAGCCATGACTTAGCTTGAGGTTTCAGGTTTAGATTGTTTTAGCTATTCCTCTAGATATTATATGTTCTTAGAATTTATAGTGTATTTCATTCTTGTTGTCACTACCACTTTTCTAGCTTGAGGGTATTTTGGTCATTTTTAAAATTTTGGAATTAATTTGGAATTATTATGTATTATTTAGATTTATTAGAATTAATATGATTTTTAGTGATTTTTAGTATAATTGATTTTGGTGTTCTAGTGGACTTTGACTTATGTTGACTTTGGAGACTAACCTAGTGGCTAACCTAGGTCATGAGTAAGTGATTAGGATATGGAAACCTAGGTTGACTTAAGTTAGTGAGGATTAACTCATTGAATTAGTTTGGGGAAAATAGGATTTAGATTGATTAATGAATGGCTTGTGAAATCACAAGTCATTTTATGACTTAAAGGCTTAATGGCCCATAGGCCCACAACCCATGAACCCAAACCCTAGCTATTTCAGCCACTTGGCCGGCCAACTAGTGTTCCCTTTCCTATTTATATCACCTTGAAATTAGGGCTTGCCTCTTTAGAAATCATTGCCATTTGGAAGAGGTGAGTCTCCATCTTTGTAAATTCTTAAAAAATCTATTTTTACTCCAAATTCCTCTAAAACAATTGCAATAGGACCTAATATTAGTCTTCTTGCTGTTGGTGTTGAGTATTTTCAGGAAAGACACAATTTGAGGGAGTTTGGTGGCTTGAGGAACTCTTCCCATTTGGGGATTTTAACCATTTGTTCATCAATAGGTATAATCCCTTCTACTCCATATAAATTCTGTTAAAATTCATTTCTAGGATGTCCTAACCCTAACCTAACAGTAGGATAGGCTAACCCTAGAATTTGAACCCTTTTCGTGTCCGTATCGGACACGTATCAACGTGTATAGGAACGTGTTCGACGAAATGCCTCAAAGGGCATTTCGTTTGATTTTGTGATTTGTGTTTGAATAGGAAAATAGATATTCACCTCGCTTATGCATTTCTTTGGCACTGAACACGATTTTGTGTCGGGTTGGATCGACACAGGCACGTGAACACGCGGTCGTGCACCCACGCGCGCGGGCAAGGAGCTTGCCCTGCTGTTTGGGTGGCACTGCTCTGTGCACACAGCGTTTCAACCCACGAAATTGACACATGTGTCATTCTCATGACTGACACGAGAACCCCAGGCTGACACGAACCCTCGTATCGTATCGGACACGTATTTTGCCTGTACACGTGTCGTGCACTGTGTATACCAGTGT
Source organism: Iris pallida (assembly GCA_029216955.1). Lineage (NCBI taxonomy): Eukaryota > Viridiplantae > Streptophyta > Magnoliopsida > Asparagales > Iridaceae > Iris > Iris pallida. Next base: position 37,009,528 of record JANAVB010009198.1, on the reverse strand, counting down.
TTAGAGTTTGCGTTCTTGTGTTTAATTATTTTTAATGCTTTTAAATCATGTTATTAATTATTGTTTAAATCCTAATTATGTTATTTTAACTATATTAGATTAGTTACATGTTTGGATTGGGTTTAATGTGGGAGTATTGTTTTCAAATGGGTTTCGAATAGCATTTCTGATACTCTCTGATATATTAATTTCCAGGTAATTTCCAACCCATTTAAATTCCCTGTTTTGTTATGTTTTTCGACTGATTTGATCCCCACATATTATAATACATGTTAGCTAAGTTTTTAAATTCAAATATAGGCTTTTGGATTGGGAAGGGGATATTAGTATGTGGATTCATTTTCGAATTGTTGAACTGGGATTGTGTTCCCAGTTATGAACCTGAGATTTCATTTGCTAACTGGAAATTTATGTAGGATATTGGTATTGGTTTGTTTTTCAAAACTGTCCTTTAACTGTTAGAGTAGCCTGGATCGATTTCCTTTGCATTTCATGAGCTAAACTGAGATGAATTGATTCCTATGTAAATCTGGTATTTTGAATGTGGGATTTGAACCTGAGGAATAGGTTATGTGTTCTTAGACTGAATGAGAATTCTAAAACCTGAGATTGGTTATGGTATGTGAGTGTTGGGTTTATTCCCTAATTGAACTGATTTTCCTTTTCCTTGCACTGCATGAACTGTTCCTGATTTCTTTCATTTTGTTTCAATGTATGTTCTTCTTTAGAAACCTGAGAATAGTTTGTTGGCTAATGGGTGGTTTCAAATATGTGTATACCTGAGTAAATCCCCTTTCATTTTGAAATATGAGAAACTTGAGATTCATTGCTAACTGTTACACTTGATTCAAACTGAATATCTGACATTTTGGGGGGTATTGATTTGATTTGTAAACTGAATTCCTTTCCTTTCCTTTATTGTCTCCTAATACACACACATCCACATTTGCACATATGTATGCACTGTTAAACTGAGAATAGAGGGGGCGTTTTGATGTCATGAACTATTAGTTATAACCTGCGAACTGACTTGATTTCTTTAAAATCTGAGTTTGCTTATTTAATCAAAACCCTGGAATTGGTTTCCTGCCACTGTTCTTCACTCCTCACTGTTCTCAAATTCTGAACAGTCACACACCCTCACATGTCTATGGCAGTACACACATGTCTCACCCTCTTTCACACACACACCCTTGTATATTCTTGTGTCCTCTCCCTCCCTTCCTATGTATACATAGATATATATGCTTTGTGTTATATATAAGTTACCTATGTATGTATATATGTTGAGGGATATATATATAGGCATCCTATAATATATAGTGTTGTATTTTATATATATTAGTTATATATATATATATATATATATATATATATATATATATATATATATATATATATATATATATATATATATATATATATATATATGAATGTGTGAAAATGTATATATATATATATATATATATATATATATATATATATATATATATATATATATATATATATATATATATATATATATACATTTTCACACATTCATATATATATATATATATATATATATATATATATATATATATATATATATATATATATACATTTTCACACATTCATATATATATATATATATATATATATATATATATATATATATATATATATATATATATATATATATATATATATATATATATATATATATATATATTTTTTTATATATATATATATATATATATATATATATATATATATATATATATATATATATAAAAATATATATATATATATATATATATATATATATATATATATATATATATATATATATATATATATATATATATATATATATATATATATATATATGATATTATATAATATAGAGTATGGGTGATATTGTATAGTGGCTATAGGTTATATGTATTCTTAATAGATTATATTAATATAGTATTTGTGTATTATTAGATATGGTCAATGTCATGTGGTTATGTGATTATGGTATGGTTAGGCATGGTATGCCTAGTTGGAATCTAGATAGACTGTTTAGTCTTATTAGACCTAGAATGGCTTGTTAGACCTAGATTTGACTAGTTGACTTAGGTTTGACTTGGTTGACCTAGTTTGACTTCTAGGGTTGACCAGAGTTGACCAAGAGTTGACTTTGGTCTAAATTGACCTAGATTCATGTAGAATACATTGTAGTGCATTTTATTACTATTCTGGACTTGTTGTGACTTGTACTGTTCTAAATAGAAGCCAGACACCACTCCTCGGACAGTACTTTCATCTCGGACATTCAGTTAGCAGGCGAGTACATCCTCTGATCTTTTCATACTTATCTGGACTATATTCTTGCTCTAGATTACTTTACATGATGCTGACACGTATTTTCACGGATTAGTACTATATGGATCCCTTCCTGAGATGTTATCCCTCTACGGGAGCATCGGGTATTTTATGTTCATGTACTTTATCATGTGCATCATGTACTTCTTGTACTCGTACTAGTTCACGTTATTACATGTTCTCATATGCTTTCATGTGCTTTATCACGTGCCTCATGTACTACTCATTACATGAGTTCACGTATCTTAGTTGTATTCATGTGCTTATAACGTAACTTGAATGGATCCTTGTGTATTGATTGGGGCAGGGTGAGTAGAATTGGTTATGTGATCATTATCCCAAGTAGCTGTATAAATGTGCCTCCTTATTTGTATTCATGTGCCCCTAAGCCGTTTACATAACCATATTGTTCTCTAAATTACGTAGTCACTTACAGTCTCTACTATCATGTATTTACTTTCAGTCACAAAATATCTTCTGTTTACTTGTACTTCCATTCAGCACTTCCTGTATTTTACTCTATTGCATGAATTATACTCCTAACCTGCTATGAACTGTTTGAGAGATATGTGCTCATTCCCGTCCTGACTGGACCTGTTGAAAATATTACAGAGGATGAGGCTGAGGCGTTTTGCCCTACTTACTACGGTGCCACACTAGATGAGTGCCTGGACTTGGACCAGCAGCAGGATCCATTAGCAGTAGATGACACTCCATTAGTTTAGGATTGTCTTACTTTTCTGGATCACTGTATTAGATTTTAAGATATTCTGAGATATTTATTATTTTAGACACTTAGAATTCTGGATTGTATCTCTGTATTCATCTGTTCTGGATATATAATCTTTCATTATCAATCTATCTTTCCTGTTCTACTTTAGCTGTGATTGAGTTATATTTCTGTTATGTCACCGCCATTCGAGGAGTATAACTGTTATTACCTTCAACTGTTAGATGTTATGACCTAGGACAGCGTTCTACCGCCGACACTGCGGCGTAGGCTGGACGTACCCACGTCTCGTGCCCTTACTCTAGGGTGCGGGTCGTGACACGTTTTTAGTGGTGGCCCATGCAGGTCTAGATTAGAAGTGTAGTTGTATTCGAACTAGAATATCACTGCAGCATGCAGTAGGAATTAGTATATTTTTGAAGGTACTCAATCACACTAGAAAAATCCTATCAGATTTCGTATATCTACAATTTGCTGCTTATTGTCTTCCCTTGAGTATAAACTGTCCTCCTTTGAAATTTTTGCTTCATTCTTAGAAATTGCTTCTTATTTTGATCTGTCTTCATGATGGTTATGAAGACACGATCTCATCGCTCCAGTTCGGAAGATACTATCGAGAGGCTGGCCACCTCTCGTCTTGTTCTTCAGGGCCTCGAGACCGCAGCTCCTGTTGTGCCGACTCAGGTTGGCATTTCTGCTACATTGGAGGTGCACCTCCGTCTGTACAGAGACCTTTTCCGTCATTTCTGATTCTTTCAGCAGCAGAGGCCAGCTCAGCAGTATCAACAGCAGGGTCTTACAACTTTTCAGCAGATGCAGCAGCAGCAGAGGCACCAGCAGCAGGCACCCCGTCAGCAGCAGGTAGTCGTTTGTGCCTTCTGCAAGAAGCCGGGGCACATGATCCATGAGTACAGGAAGAAGCTAGGCAAGTGCCTACTTTGTGGTACGGGAGATCACCAGTTGAGGGACTGCCCAGGGGCTTTTGGGCGAGGACAGCAGGGAGGTGGAGCCAAGGCTCCAGCAGGCCAGCAGAGGGGACCAGCCCTGCAGACCCAGCAGCAGAGGTTCCAGCAGCACCAGCAGCAGGCACGAGGTGGACAGCAGGGGCGAGCTTTCGCCATGGCAGCTGAGGATGCCGAGGCCATCGGGGAGCTGATAGCAGGTTCGGTTCTCCTAGATTCCCTTCCAGCATTTGCACTCTTTGATTCCGGTGCTTCCCACAGCTTTGTGTCAGTATCGTATACTATTAGACACAGTTTGGTTTCTGAACCATTGCCTAGGACCTGTAAGATCACGACCGGGGATGGGATCATCCTCGTGAGTGATGTTTGCAGTGGGCGGAGTGTCATATTGGGATGCCGAGAGTTGGGGGTGATTCTACTAGTCATGCTATTACCGAACTACGACATTGTATTAGGTATGGACTGGCTGAGTAGACACCATGCCCGCATTGATTGTCGTGGGGGTAGAGTTTTGTTCGGGGCGCCAGGAGAGCCAGAGTTTGAGTACACCCGGCGGCAGGCAGAGCAGGACGGTGAAGTCTTTTGTAGAGCTTCAGTTGAGGAGCAGGTGGCTCCGCATCCCTTGATCGCAGAGTTTATGGACGTATTTCCAGAGGAGTTGCCAGGGCTTCCACCGGACAGAGATGTAGAGTTCTCGATAGACTTGGTTCCCGACGTGGAACCGATCTTCCAGCATGTCTATCGAGTGAACAACAGCGAGTTAGTGGAGCTGAAGAAGCAGGTGGATGAGCTGCAGGACAAGGGCTTCATTCGCTCGAGTTCTTCACCTTGGGGTGCACCGGTACTTTTCGTACCCAAGAAGGATGGGTCGGTACGGATGTGTATCGACTACAGGGCACTTAACAACCTGACGATCAAGAACAGATACCCACTGCCGTAGATCGATGATCTGTTTGATCAGTTGAGCGGAGCTCGGGTGTTCTCCAAGATTGATTTGAGGTCAGGTTATCACCAGGTGAAGGTGAAGAGGGAGGATATTCCCAAGACCGCTTTCAGGACGCGGTACGGGCAGTTTGAGTTTTTGGTTATGACGTTTGGGCTAACCAATGCACCAGCAGTGTTTATGAATCTAATGAACAAGGTGTTCCCCCAGTACTTGGACAAGTTCGTGGTGGTGTTCATTGATGATATCTTGGTATATTCCAAGACTGAGGAGGAGCACGAGGAGCATCTGCGGATAGTGCTAGAGACTCTCAGGAGGGAGCAGCTTTATGGAAAACTCTCCAAGTGTGAGTTTTTCTTAGACCGGGTGGACTTCTTGGGGCATGTGGTGACTGGAGATGGTATCTCAGTTGACCCCAAGAAGATTGTAGCAGTTGAGACTTGGACAACGCCGACTTCAGTGACAGAGATTAGGAGTTTCCTGGGGCTGGCAGGATATTATAGGAGATTTGTGCAGGATTTCTTCCGGGTTGCAGAGCCGTTGACACGGTTGACCCGAAAGGATACTGAGTTTGTTTGGTCAGAGGAGTGTCAGGCAACTTTTGATGAGTTGAAGAAGCGGCTTACGACAGCTCCGATTCTGACATTGCCTTCAGGGTCAGGTGGATTCACTATTTATAGTGATGCTTCAGGGAAGGGGCTGGGTTGCGTCTTGCAGCAGCATGGAAAGGTGATTGCCTATGCTTCCAGGCAATTACGTCCCCATGAGAAGAACTACCCTACCCATGACTTGGAGCTGGCGGCGGTGATTTTTCTTTGAAGTTGTAGAAGCACTATCTGTATGGCGAGAGGGTGGAGATTTTCACAGACCACAAGAGCTTGAAGTATGTGTTTACACAGAAGGAGCTCAACATGAGGCAGCGCAGTGGCTTGAGTTGATGAAGGACTTTGACATCGCACTTCAGTATCACCCGGGGAAGGCCAACGTGGTTGCCGATGCCCTGAGTAGGTATCCGAAAACCATATGTTTGACTATGGATCGGCACCTGCTTCAGATTTGGAGAGCCTTGGGATAGAGATGATTGTGCCCGGAGTGCAGATGCAGTTATGGGGCCTTCAGATACAGTCGGACTTGGTGGACAGGATCAATGCGACATAGTTCGAGGATGTGGCTCTGCGGTGTATCCGAGAGCAGATCAGTACAGGATTGGAGAATGATGAGTTCTCACTTGCAGAGGATGGTGCCCTGAGGCACGGTTCCCGGTTATATGTGTCCAGCGGGGAGCTCAGAGAGCAGATCATATAGGAGGCTCACAGATCGCAGTACTCTATACATCCTAGTGCCAACAAGATGTACAGGGACCTGCGAGAGCATGTCTGGTGGTACGAGATAAAGCGGGAGGTGTCCCACTTCGTAGCTAGATGCTTGGTCTGTCAGCAGGTCAAGGCAGAGAGGCAGAGGTCCGGAGGATTATTGCGGCCGTTGCCCATTCCAGAGTGGAAGTGGGAACACATTACCATGGATTTTGTATCGGGGTTGCCGCGTACGCCAGGAGGGAAAGACGCGATTTGGGTCATCGTTGACAGGTTGACCAAATCGGCCCACTTCTTATCATTCAAGGTGGGTACGTCTACAGAGAGGCTTGCGGAGTTGTATATGAGACAGATAGTCAGGATTCACGGAGTTCCCGTCAGCAAAGTCTCAGATCGGACTCACTACACCATAATAGGCGATTACCCACGGTTATTACCGTGACAATTATTTTTCGTCACGGTAATAACCGTTACTAGTTGGGCGTGGTTAATATTTGGTCACGGTAATAACTGTGATAAATATATGTTTTAGTAACGGTTATAACCGTGACAAATATATATTTTAGTAACGGTAATAACCGTGACAAATATATGTTTTAGTAACGGTTATTACCGTGACCAATATTCCATTTGTCACAGTTATTAATGTGGCAGTTAGTTTGTTGTCACAGTTTTTACTGTGACTACATTATTTTTTTCGTCACTATTCTCCACTAATTGTCAGTTATAACCATTACAATTGGACTATTAAAATAAAAAAACTACATTCAACTCGTAACTAAACAATAAACAACATATCCAATTTCATAATATTTCACTTTCATAATAATTCAACCATTCCAAACCAATAACTAAACCACAAAATTTTCAATAACAATTTCCAGCAAATAACTAAACCACATAATTTGCAGTAACAATTCAACCATTCCAAACTAGAAACAAAACCACATAATTTCAAAGGTAATATAGTTTGAGACAAAACCACAATTCAACCATTCCAAACCACACAATTCAACCATTCCAAACTATGAAATAAACTTATTCAATAGTAATATAGTTTGAGACATTGTATATAAACAAGCATTCAACCTACTGTCCAGTGATAATCATAGTTATATAATTCCTATATATAACTTTTTCTTCAGTTATACATTCATGAGAAGTTTCACATGGAAGCAACCAATGATAGCATCTTCATTTTCGTCGATGTCATCTTCTTCATCCTACACGCACAGGATGAAAACCTTTCCAAGTTCAACGCTCTTTTATTGTCACAGTAATCTCTCTATCAAGGAAAATGAGCATTTCTTAGATACTCGATAAGTTCAGTGAACCTTTAGTCTGACAAGAAACATGCTGCCACCTGAATGGATTTTATTTCATAATACACTAAACTAGAGAAAAAATAACTTATCGGGGGCAGCTACCATCATTTTGCAGAGAATGACTTGCAAATAGTAAACTGAACCATGGCACCAGTTAGAAAACATACATGGCCTTTTGGCGAACGCTTCCATTTTCCCATGGAGGGCCAGATCACAATAAGGTTGAATCCAAGATCAAATTGAGCTGCACGAAACTTTAGTTAATGCATTAAAAGAGAAGAAAAAACTTGACCAGTATTCAATTCTATGAATCAGTACTTGGGAAAAGAGGAATTGTTATATAAAGACTTGTAGTTTTCTACAAGATAAACACAAATATTTAGAGTATATTTTAGAAATTTACCAGGAACAAATCATGTACTCGTCGCAAATCAGACTTCCATTCCACTGTATCGTGAAGACCACCATAGGCAAAAGGGAGAGTAAGACATAAATTTGAAAATAATTTAAACAACCAGCCTAAGATATCTTCTATCTGGGGTTTGATGCATACTTCAGTTTCCTAATGAAGGCAAAAAAGAAAAGGAATATGAAATTAGCCAAGTATATAGAGCCAGATAGCTCCACAGAAGCACTTTGACACTAGGAAAATCGGTGTCGTATCTTTATCGCATCATGCCAAACATGTATCAGAGACGACAGATGCATTAAAAAACATGAGCCATTTTTGACACCATTCCCGAAAGGAACGTGCTTTTCAAAAAAAAATAAGCAGGAGCTGTGCCAAACACCAAACCTAGCCTAATCCGGTTCAGTTTATTATTGCCAACTTTTGCTTCCTACAAAATTAGTATATGCCATGTCTGACTCGGAACGACTCCAGTCACTAATTATGAACATATCCTTGTCTTATCACAAAAGGATGCAAAATTGTAATAATCTCAACATGCTCATGATTTTGGGTTATTTATGTAACACTACTACGAACAAGTAACAACCATGTTCTCAAAAGACCACATGATGTTTCAACTTGTCGCCATACCATACAAATGAGCATCTAGATAGTGTGAGATACTTTGTTAAATTGCAACTGTCAATTTTAGATCCACTTCCTGAATAATTTTATAACTAAACTGCTGCTATCTCATCACCTGCAAAGTTTTTGGGCTGCTACTATGGGGCCAGAGCTTAGTAGGTGTCTCCATTTGTGACTTTGGGAGGTTAGCTTATTTGTAACAATGGCAACGATATTAGACTGTTGTATTGCAGTTTATGATAGCGTTGTCGAATTTAGTATGATGATACAAATGATGACATAGATTTCTTTCATATTTAATTATAATATATCTACTCTTGTTGTGTTGTGTGATCTCGAATAAGAAATATTGAGATGAAAAGGATCGCGAGAGCTAAAAATTCAAGTGTTGTCCAACTAGCAATTAAGAAATATGACAAGTCATATCTGTGGGCTGTGATTGAAAGTTTTTATAGTTACCATCAATATTGCAAATTCAACAGTCTGATAAATGGCTTGAGGTGAAACAACCATAATAGAGGAACCTATAATGTGGAAAAAAATTATATTAGAAGCAGATAATGTTGTCAGTTTTCCTAATTTTAGAACAAAATCTTCAGTTCATGAGAGGTTGCTTATTGTAACCCAAATATCGCTTAACTCTTGAGCTCACAAAGCCAAAAGTCAGATAAATAAGACAAGTCAGTGACTGGGTTTTCCTGAATTTCACATTTAACTTGGAGAAATAGTTAATGGAGAGAGCTTCAACTTGTGAGAGACTTTTGAACCTCCACAGTAGCCTTTGGAACAAGATCATGTACTTATCACAAATCAGACTTCTATTCCAATGTATCATTAAGACCACCATATGCAGAAAGGAGAGTAAACATAAATTTGAAAATAATTTAAATAACTAGTCTAAGATATCTTCTATCTGGGTAAAAAAGAAAAGGAATATGAAATTGGCCAAGTATATATAGAGCCAGATAGCTCCTCAGAAGCACTTTGATACTAGGAAAAATCTGTTGTAATATCATGAAGCTATATATAAACTGGGAATTGGAAACCATGCACTTCTACAATTTATGAGATTTAAATAGAGTTCTCCGAATCTATTTACTATTTGAAGAATAGGTATTCTATCCTTATTTTTACTGGATTTGTACCCGGGATATGAATCAAAGAAAACCATTTTTACAAGTTTCAAATCATTTTTTTTCAGTTGAAGGGAGTAATTTTTTTCCCTGGTGCAGGTGAGACAACGATGTCCAAGTTACAAGAACAGTAAACAAATCATAACCTAGAACTTCTCAATAATCAAGCATGATTTCAAAAAGTAGGCATGACATGAGATATATGACAGGTAAATACAAGGTGCTTTCCAAACTTTCCTAGAATATCATGTGACCACAGGTTACAACCAACTTAGAACCGAAGATATATCCTACCAATAAGTTTACAAATATACCCTTTTGCTTTCACCCATATCGGCCTTGTTACCGACCAGAATCTTCTTGACTAATTAGGTTAACGTAAATTTTCAGTAGTAGTTACAACCAATTAACAAGATGAGCATCCTACATACTTCACTTGATAAGATACTCTCCAAATATCTTGGATTTATGTACAATCTACTCAGCATATCATATTGTCAGTCTTAATTATTCCGTTAATGAGCCAACCATATTATGCAATTTGCAACAGGCAAATCCTGAGCCATATGATCCCATCCTTGTTGACAGTAAGAACTATGAAGTGGTTATTAGTATGGGTCATCATGACAACACAAATTGATTTTTTAATATTGATTCAATTAAAGATTCCAACAGAAGAAAAAGAAATGATGCATACATTAATCTATGGCCTCTCAATTACATTGGTTTTATGTTGAGGTTTAGAAGAATCAAGAACCTAATAATTAGGTTGTAGATAATCAATATATGATGAAACAAATAAGGAATCTGCAAAATGGTGGTTTCTAGACCCAACTTGTATTCTCGTTTGTAATCATAGCTACAAAAGTATATAGTAGCATGAACTTTAGTACAAATCATAAGAGAGATATAATACTCCAGAGAGAGAAACTCACCTTATATAACAAAGTTTCTCTTCAGTGTCTCTTAAAGTTTCAAAATCAGAATTCCTATTCATTGCATAACTATATAATGTAGCAATGGTTTGATTAGATAATAAATGCATAACTATAGCATGACCAATTCCAAGTATATACACAACTAATACATTAGTTCATCCTCTTCGAGAGAACAGGTCAATCAGATAAGATGTTGTGTCTGCCAACTACATTAATATGCTTCTTCGTGAGATGAGGAAATGAATATCTATCTACAATACGTACCTAGAACATAAAAATATTAAGAAAAAAAGGTGAATACTTTTTAGAATCATAAGATCGTACTAAAATAGGTTTAGATCTTTGTGCAGGATGGTGCTGGCCCCTTTCCATGATTTTATGTAACGTTTGCAATATTCGAGTGTAAAATCCTGGAAATTCATGTAAGAATGTATTTCCCTGTTCTCTGGGCAATTTTATTGTAGAATATATAGGCAGTCACATTTTGAAGGGTGTACTTTGGTATTGATATTTGTTCATATGAGCTAAGAGACATTATGGAGATCCTAAGGACTAATATCCTCTTATGTAAGGCTACAATCTATATATATGCAGGAAACTCCGTATGGGGCATGAGCCATCCTAAAATCCTCTGCTTCAACCAAAACAAGAATGAAGGTATCAACAAGGCTGCTGGCAAGATGCTGGATGAACTGTTGTTGCTGATATGTTCAAACTTTTATTTGATTCTGTTATGAAATTTGAAGAATCAAATCGAATAATTCATGATGTGTATGATTGCTAGGAATGGAAGAATCAAATCGAGTAAGGCATGAGCAAAGCCTTCAACAAACATCAAACAGAACATCATCACCGCCTACATATAACTCTTAGCAATGCTAGTGTTGAATATACCATAAGTGAAAGAAGCCACATATATATTTACCTTTACTAGAGGTTTATTGCTGCTTAACCAAGTATTGCTTCACCCTACAAGTCTTACTTCCTCATGCTGAAAGCAATCTGAGCTATCCAGTTCTGATAGGTACAAGGAGTAATGGAGTCAATGAGCATGAAAACAAGTCCTTCGGCCTCTAGTTTATCCCAATCAATTTTAGCTTTAGAAGGATGTAAAGGTTTCTGGGACGTCATTGGAGCTGCATATATAAAACACAGAAAAATCAAAATCAAAAGCTAGGAGACACAATTTAATTATCTGGAAAACTGGCACTAGGTTGTCTATAAAATCCAAGAAAAAAGTCATTTATTACTAGCATGGTTTGTTTTCCTTGCCATTATTACCTGAACCAGTTTCATGCCCAATTCTTGGGTCAATATTTGTAAGTGCAACAAAGTAGAATAATGAAGAGAAGTAATGGAGTGCACAAACTATGGGTCAATATTTGTAAGTGCAGCAATACTAGATTGGCAAACTATGGGTCAATATTCTTAATCTTATAGGACTCAGCTCCTGTATTGTCCAAAGATCTCAACTGCCTCTATCTTTTTTTCATATGGACTCGTAGTTTTTCTTTATCCTAGCACAACCACCTTTGGTATTTTAAACAATATACTAATCTTGAGAGAAATATATAAATGTTTCTCTATAATAAAAGCATTGTGTTTCTGTACTACTTATCATGATTAGGAACAATTATCTTTCATAATCACTAATTCTCAAGGTCTACAGTATCGGTATCAGCCGTATCGGCAATATCGGGCATTTTGGATCGATCCATCGGATTCTTTGGTATTGGAAAGAGCATAATTATTAAAATTTTAGAAAAACTATTTTATACATAGACATAATTTTAAGTATTTTTGGTGTTGTTTCTTTGTATGAATGAAATAGCAGTCACAATTGTTCCTTTTATGAGATGACACACTCCTCGCAGCAAAACCAAGTTGATCATGCTATTGGGTCCTTGTATTGTCGATCTATAGGAATCTATACAGGAGCTAGCTCATTAATGATCAAAACAAGCAACCAACAAACAATCGATCAGATCTGTAGAAGCATTACTAACAACTCAAACCCATTTTCCCCCAAAATGAAGATTTAGCCACGAGCGGGCGACAACGAACGAATTAAAATGAATGAATGAGAAATGAATCCAACTCTTGTTCAATTAGGATTGAAGAAGTAGCACAGAGAGAATTTATTGTTATACCTCATCATGTAGTAGTCGTCGTGGCAAGCCGGAAGCAGATCTATGTCGACCAAGAGGCTCCGGAACTCTCCCACCATCCTCTGAGCCGAAGAAGAAGAAGTAACCGATTCATCCGCTCTCCTCCTCCTGTTCCTCCTCCTCCTCTCCACCGCCATATCTCCTTCTCCTACTCCCACTCCTCATTCTCCTCGGTGTGTGCAGATCGATATTGACAGCGAGATCGGCATCGCACATGGTGATCTCTGGATCGATGCCCTATTTTTTGTACAAAAGAATAAATTGAGGCACCAAAGATTCGAGAAGAAGGAGGTGTCATAGGGGTTGAAGCGGGACCTCAAGAGGGCTAAAATGACGAGTTAGGGAGGACAGCCAGCCAGAGCACCAACGGGTCTAGGTCACCAGCCCTCACCATTAGTGGCTCAAATCCGGGTGTGGATTCTTTGGTATCCTCCGATATTTAAGATCGTCGAAAGTATTGGTGGAGGAGAATTAGGTCATGGAGAGAGGAAGCTCGAAAGAAGGAAAGGAGAGGGAATGGTGAAAAAAGAGTGGGAAGTGAAAATTTTTTATTTCCAACACTTTGACTGGTATATATGAAAAATGGGGGCAGGTGACTTTTTCTTTTGTAACGGTTTTAAATGTAACAAACATTATACAAATAATTATTTTTTCAAAATTGGAGTTTTTGTAACAGTTTTTAATAATCGTAACAGTCATTACCGTTACAAATCTGTCACAGTAATAACTGTTACTAATTACAAAATAAATGTGTTACAAATTGGTTGTTTTGGTGTAGTGGGGATAGTCGCTTCACTTCTCATTTCTGGAGGAGTCTGCAGACTAGCTTGGGCACTCAGCTCAAGTTTAGTACTGTATACCACCCCCAGACGGACGGACAGTCAGAGAGGACTATTCAGACACTTGAGGATATGCTGCGGACGTACGTCCTAGATTTTGGAGGTTCCTAGGAGGATCACCTACATTTGGTAGAGTTTGCTTACAATAACAGTTTTCAGGCCAGCATTGAGATGTCATCGTTTGAGGCTCTGTACGGGCGTAGGTGTCGTACACCCTTATCTTGGGATGATGTTGGAGAGCGAGCTTTACTGGGACCAGAGATGGTTGTTGATGCAGCCGAGAAGGTGAAGCTCATCAGGGACAGACTTCGTATGGCACATGACAGACATCGACACTGGGCCGATAGCCATCGGAGGCCGCTGGAGTTTGAGGTACAGATTTAGAGATAGGATTAGAATTAGGTTGTATTTTGTTTTATTTGTTTGATTGATCGTGTTTGATTTTTAGTAACTTGAGACCTTGCTTGTGATTAGGTTGGAGACATGATTTTTCTGTGGATATCTCCGACTCGTGGTACGATACATTTTGGTGGAGGTAGAAAGCTTAGTCCGCGCTTCATCGGCCCTTTCGTTATCAGCGGGAGAGTCGGTGACGTGGCATACAGGCTAGACTTGCCACCTACACTAGTGGGAGTTCACAACATATTCCACGTATCACAGTTGAGATGGTACGTGGCTGACCCCAGCCATGTACTCGATCATTCGGATATTGAGGTTGGACCTACTCTCAGTTATCCAGAGCAGCCTGTGGAGATTCTAGATCGCCGAGAGAAGGTATTGAGGAACCAGGAGATACCCTTGGTACGCGTCGCATGGAGGCATCATTCTCCAGGAGAGTCTACCTGGGAGCGGGAGGATGAGATGCGCGAGCGGTACCCCTATCTTTTTGGACCTTGAGGTATACTTTTCTATCCTTCTTAGCAGTTAGTTTCGCCTTTAAATTTTGAGGACGAAATTATTTTAAGGGGGTAGATTTGTCACTACCACTATTCTAGCTTGAGGGTATTTTGGTCATTTTCAAAATTTTGGAATTAATTTAGAATTATTATGTATTATTTAGATTTATTAGAATTAATATGATTTTTAGTGATTTTTAGTGGTTTTTAGTATAATTGATTTTGGTGTTCTAGTGGACTTTGACTTATGTTGACTTTAGAGACTAACCTAGTGGCTAACCTAGGTCATGACTAAGTGATTAGGATATAGAAACCTAGGTTGACTTAAGTTAGTGAGGATTAACTCATTGGAATTAGTTTGGGAAAAATAGGATTTATATTGATTAATGAATGGCTTGTGAAATCACAAGTCATTTTATGACTTAAAGGCTTAATGGTCCATAGGCCCACAACCCATGAACCCAAACCCTAGCCATTTCAGCCACTTGGCCGGCCAACTAGTGTTCCCTTCCCTATTTATATCACCTTGAAATTAGGGCTTGCCTTTTTAGGAATCATTGCCATTTGGAAGAGGTGAGTCTCCATCTTTGTAAATTCTTAGAAAATCCATTTTTACTCCAAATTCCTCCAAACCAATTGCAATAGGACCTAATATTAGTCTTCTTGCTGTTGGTGTTGAGTATTTTCAGGAAAGACACAATTTGAGGGAGTTTGGTGGCTTGAACTCTTCCCATTTGGGGATTTTAACCCTTTGTTCATCAATAGGTATAATCCCTTCTACTATATATAAATTCTGTTAAAATTCATTTCTAGGATGTCCTAACCCTAACCTAACAGTAGGATAGGCTAACCCTAGAATTTGAACCCTTTTCGTGTCCGTATCGGACACGTATCAACGTGTATATGAACGTGTTCGACGAAATGCCTCAAAGGGCATTTCGTTTGATTTTGTGATTTGTGTTTGAATAGGAAAATAGATATTCACCTCGCTTATGCATTTCTTTGGCACTGAACACAATTTTGTGTCGGGTTGGGTCGACACAGGCACGTGGACACGCGGTCGTGCACCCACGCGCGCGAGCAAGGAGCTTGTCCTGCTGTTTGGGTGGCACTGCTCTGTGCACACAGCATTTCAACCCATGAAACTTGACACATGTGTCATTTTTATGAGTGATACGAGAACCCCAGGCTGACACAAACCCTCGTGTCGTATCGGACACGTATTTTGCCTGTGCACGTGTCGTGCACTGTGTATACCAGTGTTTAAAGTTTGTGTTCTTGTGTTTAATTGTTTTTAATGCTTTTAAATCATGTTATTAATTATTGTTTACATCCTAATTATGTTATTTTAACTATATTAGATTAGTTACATGTTTGGATTGGGTTTAATGTGGGAGTATTATTTTCAAATGGGTTTCGAATAGCATTTCTGATACTCTCTGATATATTAATTTCCAGGTAATTTCCAACCCATTTAAATTCCCTGTTTTGTTATGTTTTTCAACTGATTTGATCCCCACATATTATAATACATGTTAGCTAAGTTTTTAAATTCAAATATAGGCTTTTGGATTGGGAAGGGGATATTAGTATGTGGATTCATTTTCGAATTGTTGAACTGGGATTGTGTTCCCAGTTATGAACCTGAGATTTCATTTGCTAACTGGAAATTTATGTGGGATATTGGTATTGGATTGTTTTTCAAAACTGTCCTTTAACTGTTAGAGTAGCCTGGATCGATTTCCTTTGCATTTCATAAGCTAAACTGAGATGAATTGATTCCTATGTAAATCTGGTATTTTGAATGTGGGATTTGAACCTGCGGAATAGGTTCTGTGTTCTTAGACTGAATGAGAATTCTAAAACCTGAGATTGGTTATGGTATGTGAGTGTTGGGTTTATTCCCTAATTGAACTGATTTCTCTTTTCCTTGCACTGCATGAACTGTTCCTGATTTCTTTCATTTTGTTTCAATGTATGTTCTTCTTTAGAAACCTGAAAATAGGTTGTTGGCTAATGGGTGGTTTCAAATATGTGTATACCTGAGTTAATCCCCTTTCATTTTGAAATATGAGAAACCTGAGATTCATTGCTAACTGTTACACTTGATTCAAACTGAATATCTGAGATTTTGGGGGGTATTGATTTGATTTGTAAACTAAATTCCTTTCTTTTCCTTTACTGTCTTCTAATACACACACAACCACATTTGCACATATGTATGCACTGCTAAACTGAGAATAGAGGGGGAGGGGGTTTTTGATGTCATGAACTGTGAAACCCGTAACTTTTAGATAATTAATTTAGTTAGTTAATTATTAAATCAGTATTAGTTGTTAATTTGGGAAAATGTATTTTTTAGAAAATTAATATTCTGGAAATTTTGTCAAAACTCGTAGATTTTTCTAAATTAATATTGTGTTAGATTAAATTTTTTTAAGAATATAATTTCTGGACTTGTGATTGTCGGGCCCAAACCTGAACCCAAAAATAGTATTAAATTAAAATTAGAGTTAAGAAAGATTTAGTTTCTAATATTATGTAACATTTTATAGCCCAATTTTGAGCCCATTGGTTTTAAGCCCAACCATTAAGATTTGGATGTTAAACCCATTTCAATTTAAAAGCCATTAACCCATTTAGTTAGAATAACCAATTCCTTAATTTTTTAGACAGAGAGAGAGATAACTCTCATTCTCTGTTGAACCGAAGTCTTTCGGTTGTCCGACCCTTCTTCTTCCCGTAACTCCCCGAGCCCCTCCGTTCCTCTTCCGAACGGCCATGGCCGTTGATCTCCTCCCTTCGGTTACTTCCCTACTCCTATTTAAGCCCTTCACCACCATTACCATCTCCATCCCCACTCCCAAATCCTTTCCCAAACCGTGCCCTAACCCCCAAAATTTCTCCGACGACCTCACCGCCAAGGCGCACCTTCCAGCGCAGCCCGATCTTCCGGAGCGACTTCCCCGAGCACCCCATCCTCCTCCGCCCGCGCGGCCCTCCTCCCGGCCGACCCGAGCCCGGCGCACCACCCTTGGCCGCCCGCCACTGGCCGCACCCCCTGTGCGCGCGCCCTCCGCGTCCGCCCTTTCGGCGCCAGCTTCCCGAGCGGCCCCGCCGCTGTGATTTCTGCGGCCTGACCGGCCGACCTCCTCGACCGACCTCCCTCTTTTCGAGCTTCCGATCTTCTGTTCCGAGCTTTCCGACTTACTGTCTGCGGGATTCTGAGTCAGATCTGTGGGTTTCCACTGTCCGCGAGTGCTGGAACGTTCCGAGTCCGAGGCATCACTTCGGATTCCTTCGTGTTTTCGGTAATCTCTGGATAGTCCCGTAGTTCTTTTGGTCTATGATGAAATTTGGTCCGGGAATTTTCTTTGGAAAATTCGGTTTTTGGCTATGTTTCTGGTTTCGGACAATTGTCCTCTGATTTTGGGTTCTGTGATTTTTGCGTGAACTATTTGGAAAGAGTTCTATGGAAAAAAATTTGGTTTTCCGAATTTACTTCGAATGCTGTGGTTAGCCAATGTTATTGGATTATGATTCTGTTGGTTTTCTTAGTATTTTGTGGGAGTTCCTTAATTCATGTTGGCTCGGGAAATTCCTTAGTATCGGTGAACTTGGGAATTCTGTTGGTTGAGATCATTTTTCAGGAAAATCGGCGCATTTCCCAGTTTTGGGTTATCCCGAAAATAGAGGGAATGCTGCCGAAATTTCTATAAAAAATTGATTATATAATTTTAAAAATGATTTTCGGAAATGATAATATTTTTGGGCGACGACCTTATCGGTATATGGGCCCCAGTGAAATGCAAACGCACCGGCTTGTCTGGACGTTGAGGCAGAGTAGCTGTAAATGAAGATTGGACCAGTTCTGAGACTCATTTATTTTTATTCTTAATTATTAGTTATTATTAATTTTGTAGGTAATTTTCAAGACTAACGTTTTCTTTCTCTTATTTCAATTCATGGTAATGTAAGGGCATAAGCCCATTTATTTATCTATTTTGTAAATTGTAATAATTAGGAATTAGCTGTGGATTTGTTGAGTTTGTGAACGCGTAGAATTAATTAATATTATTATTAATTAATTAGTTAGAAATTCATGATTTTCTCACTTAAAGAAAAGAAAAATATATTTATATGTACAATAATAAAATACTAACTTTTCCCAATAAAGTTGATAAAAACAAGTTTTCCGAAATAAAACATAAATTGGATTTTCTGAATTGTAACTCACTAGAAAAGCGTGTTTTGATTGTGTTGATTAATACAAGATTAAAATTGACTAGGAAACAAAATCTAGAGATTGTAACTAGATTCTAGAGTTGTGGTTTCTGAGACATAATTTTCGGAATATAGGATTTCAAAGAAGAGAGGTGACTGTTCAAAATCCTGAAGAACCAAACTCGTCCAACTTAAGAAATTTAAGGCAAGTACATTTATGTGGATTTACGATTATTTTAGCAATCATTTCATTGCAATTTTAAATCACTGTTCAAACACGGACTCTTTCGGGAGTATTGACTGTACTGTTGGGGACTGGGGGAGTAGAGTAGTGGATATGACCAAATCCAAAATTAGGATAACTGACTGTATTAGCTTTCCCCTCTTCACACGGGGACAAGCCATACCGTATCGCTAGGATACTACTGTAACCCAATCCGGTCATATTCATTACCTATTCATATCACTGTACTGTATTTCAAAACTGTTTCATCTTTAAAAACTGTTTAAAAGTGCATGATATTAATTGTCATTTTAATTGTTAAAATTTGCATAAATTGTACTTTGCTCCCTCCTGACTGGAGACAACATTTTAGGTATTACTGAGGACCTGGAGATGCTGATCAATAGCTACTATGATCCCGATTTGTATCCGGCGGTACTTCCAGCTGATGATGATGTTGTAGCGTCTCCATAGATGCTACTTTAGTTTTGAGTTTATTAGTTTCTTTGTTATTTTTAAGTTATGAAACTTTGTAACAGAACAAATTTTGAATTATCGTTTAAATAAATGTTGTGGAAAATTTAGTTTTAAATGTTGTTGATCACCTGCATATGGATTACAGCTTACTGCCGCCGTCTCATCAACGGTGCAGGCTGGGCATGATCCGATTCGACCCAAGTATTTGGGGACCGGGTCGTGACATATTTTTAGTGGTGGCCCATGCAGGTCGATCAATCAACAACTTAGAAAAACCTAGGAAACATTTAGAACAATAGAACATTAATTTACCACAACATAGGACCGAAATGTATTATAATTAAATATTTTTTTGACTATAGATAGGCTACCTTGCTTATGTTTATATCCTAAACCTTCCAGAGGATGGTCACTGATAAAACCAACCCTGCTGGCGATGGAATGTCAACACCTGATCAAACCCTACCGCCTCAACCAAGTTCGGGTTTTACACCATTGAATGCACCTCGTGGGTTGTTTGCCGCTTCAACGGTGGATCCATCATCTTCCCAGACGGAGATGCAACCCCCTGTGGTTACGCCCACTCCAGCTGCCCCACCGGTGCCTGTGGACCCCACTGACCTCATAGGTCTGCTAAGAGGAGTGCTAGAAGCCCAAAGAACTCAAGCTGAAGCTCATCGCGAGCAGACGGCCATTATGAGAGAAGGCATGGAGAATGCCCATAGCGTGGCAATAGCTGTACTGGAAAGAGGAGAAGCAGCTCAACAGGTACCAAGGCCTGCCAAGGTAAACATAAATTTAAAGATTAATTTATGTAATAATAAGCCATTTA
Source organism: Iris pallida (assembly GCA_029216955.1). Classification (NCBI taxonomy): domain Eukaryota; kingdom Viridiplantae; phylum Streptophyta; class Magnoliopsida; order Asparagales; family Iridaceae; genus Iris; species Iris pallida. Next base: position 36,989,140 of record JANAVB010009198.1, on the reverse strand, counting down.
ATTAATAGAAATCATATTGCCAAGGTGGGCGATATTGAGAGCTTTAAGAAGCAGAACCCTCGACCCTTCAAGGGAACCGAGGGAATCGTCTATGCTGACGAATGGCTCGACAATATGGAGCGTCTGCTGAGCGTCGCTCAACTTCCAGAAGACCTCAAGGCTGAAGCAGTGGGACTCCAACTGCAGAATGTAGCAAGCACCTGGTATCGGAATGAACCCCGACTCCAGGATAGGCAAGTTGACTGGGACACCTTCAAGAGGTTGTTCCAGAGGAAGTTCTTCCCAACTTCAGAGTTGCGGGAGATGGAGCGACAATTCCAGAACCTGAAGCAGGGCAACATGACTGTGGGAGAGTATGCTGCTGAATTCGGCCAGCTCAGCCGATTTGCCAAGAACCTAGTAGCTGATCCTGACGATCGTGCTGAAAGGTTCAGATATGGACTGAGAGAAGAGATCCGCACCCATGTGATCTCAGGCGGTGCCAAGACTTATGAAAAGATCCTGGAGCGAGCTCAAGACATAGAGAAGAGCCAACCTGCCCGCTCGAAGAGAGATTATCCTGGAACTAACAACTTCCAGGGTAATCAGAAGAAGCCCAACAACAACAATAACAGCAACAACCATCCTCCTTACCAGCAGGCGAGGAACAATGACAAGGCGCCTCAGAGGCAGATCCCCATCTGCGACTTTTGTAAGAGGCCGGGACATCTGGCGAACATCTGCAGGAAGAGACTAGGGCACTGCCTAGTCTGTGGGTCTTCCACCCATCAAGTGAGGGACTGCCCTTTGTCGACCAACCGGACTGGGGCAACTCCGCAGAAAGGACCTCTGCCCACTCAGCAACAACAATTTGGGCAGCATCAACAGAAGACGGGACGAGCTTTTGCCCTGACAGCAGAGGAATCAAAACCAGCTCAGGAACCTGTAGCGGATGTCATATCAGGTTCTATCTATGTGCATTCCTACCCTGCCTTAGCTTTATTTGATTCGGGAGCATCTCATAGTTTCATAGCCACCAAATTCATATCTGCACACCATATAGTTACTGGCTTTAGCAAGAAGATCTGTAGAGTTATGACTGGAGAAGGACCCCTACCTATCACTGAAATCTGTGAATGCCCTATCACCATAGCTGGCCACAACTTTATAGCACCTTTGCTTGTCATGCCCTTACCTAACTATGATGTAGTCCTAGGGATGGACTGGTTAAGTAAGCAGCATGCGCTGATAGACTGTCATCGTGGATGTGTAGTCTTCAGTCCACCTGGAGAACCGGAGTTTGAAATCTCTCGAACTCCGGAGGAGATGGAATGTGTTACCTATACCTCAATCACTGAAGAGTCCAGACATCCGCACCCTATCATAGCGGAATTTATGGATGTTTTTCTGATAGTCTTCCCGGGTTACCCCCAGACCGAGACTTGGAGTTCACCATTGACCTAGTCCCCGGTTCTTTCCCTATTTCTAAGGGATGCTACAGAGTCAACCCGAAGGAGGCCAAGGAGATGAAGGATCAGATCAATGAACTGAAGGCTCTGGGATTCATTCGAGACGGAGCTTCACCCTGGGGAGCGCCTGTCTTGTTTGTTCCCAAGAAGGACGGAACTGTGAGGATGTGCATCGACTACCGAGCGCTGAACAATATCACAATCAAGAACAAGTACCCTTTGCCCCGGATCGATGACCTGTTTGACCAACTCAGTGGAGCCAAGGTGTTTTCCAAGATTGATCTCAGATCTGGCTATCATCAGATCAAGGTCAGGAAGGAAGATATTCCCAAGACGGCGTTCAACACCAAGTATGGGCAGTTTGAATTCTTGGTCATGCCGTTTGGATTGACAAATGCTCCTGCGGTGTTCATGAACCTTATGAACAAGGTTTTCCATGAATACTTAGATCAATTTGTTGTTGTCTTCATTGATGACATTTTGATCTATTCAAAGACTGAAGAGGAGCATGAGGAGCACCTCAGGAAGGTTCTGGGAACTTTGAGAAAAGAGAAGTTATATGGTAAGCTATCCAAATATGAATTCTTTCTAGACAAGGTGGATTTTCTTGGCCATGTTGTCACAGGAGAAGGAATTTCGGTGGATCCTAAGAAGATAGCTGCTGTGGAGAAGTGGTCTACCCCAGCTCAGTTGCTGAAATCAGGAGTTTCTTGGGTTTGGCGGGCTACTACCAGGAAGTTCGTGAAGGACTTTGCTAGAATTGCCGAGCCAATGACGAAGCTGACTCGGAAGAATGAAGAGTTTGTCTGGACGGAAGATTGCCAGGCTGCATTTGACGAGCTGAAGAAGAGGCTTACCACTGCACCAATCCTTGCGCTACCCGCAGGATCCAGTGGTTTCACAATCTACAGTGATGCCTCTGGAAAAGGACTGGGATGTGTTCTTCAACAGAATGGGAAAGTGATTGCTTACGCATCTAGGCAATTACGGAACCATAAGAAGAATTATCCCATACATGACCTGGAGCTGGCAGCAGTTATCTTTGCGTTGAAGCTATGGAAGCACTATCTGTATGGAGAGAGAGTGGAGATATACACAGACCACAAAAGTCTGAAGTATGTTTTCACTCAGAAAGAGTTGAACATGAGGCAAAGAGATGGCTGGAGCTAATGAAGGACTTTGACATCGACCTGCAATACCACCCGGGTAAGGCTAATGTGGTCACTGATGCACTTAGTCGATACCCAGTGGCGATGTTCTTGACTAAGGAGCGACATCTGCTAGAGGACATCGAGAAGCTTGGATTAGAGATCATATTGCCTGGAGAAAGAAGGATGGAGCTGGATGCTGATTCAGTACTGATGAAGTTGCAAGTGAGCTCGTATCTGATGGACAAGATCAAGGAGACTCAGTTTCAAGACGAGGCACTTTGCAAACTGAGAGACCAAGTGTTGGCAGGAACACTTGAGGGTTTCTCAATCGCCAGTAATGGAGCTTTGAAGAATGGTGCGAGGCTTTTGTACCATCTGGCGAACTGAAGAACGAGCTGATGAAGGAAGCGCACCAGTCGCAGTATTCTATACATCCTGGAGCTAATAAGATGTATCGGGATATGCGCACTATTGTTTGGTGGTATGGAATAAAGAAAGACGTGTCCAGATTTGTGGCGAGATGTTTGATCTGTCAGCAAGTGAAGGCCAGTAGACAGAGACCCGCAGGACTTCTACAACCGCTGGACATTCCGGAGTGGAAGTGGGAGCACATCACAATGGATTTTGTGTCAGGTTTGCCTCGTTCCCAAGGAGGGAAGGATGCCATCTGGGTTATAGTGGACTGACTAACCAAGTCAGCTCACTTTATCCCCTTCAAGGTTGGTTTATCCACCGAGAAGTTGGCGGCACTATACATGCGACACATCTACCGGATTCATGGAGTACCGGTAAGCATTGTATCTGACCGAGACACTCGTTTTACCTCTCACTTTTGGAAAAGTTTGCATGACAGCCTGGAGACACAGTTGAAGTTCAGCATTGCTTATCACCCCCAGACAGATGGTCAATCAGAGAGGACGATTCAGACACTGGAGGATATGCTGAGATCGTGTGTCTTGGAGTTCGGAGGATCGTGGGAAGACCATTTGCACTTGGTAGAGTTTTCTTATAATAACAGCTACCAAGCCAGCATTGGTATGACCCCATTTGAGGCTCTGTATGGACGTCGTTGCCGTACACCTTTGGCATGGGATGACGTAGGAGAAAGAGTACTGCTGGGTCCAGAGATGGTGACCGACGCAGTAGAGAAGGTGAAGATAATCAGAGACAAGCTCAGAATTGCTCAAGACAGACAGAAGCATTGGGCAGACAGCAGTCGTCGACCACTACAGTTCGAAGAAGGAGATAAAGTCTTTGTGAAGATTTCTCCTACCAGAGGAACAATCAGATTTGGCAGAGCTGGGAAGCTGAGTCCCAGGTACATTGGACCATTTGAAGTTCTGAGCCGGATTGGAGAAGTGGCGTATAGGTTAGCTCTACCAGCTAATCTAGAGGGCGTGCACAACGTCTTCCATGTCTCACAGCTTAGAGGCTACGTTCCTGATGAGAATCACATTTTAGACCACTCAGAGCTGGAGATTGGACCCAGCCTCACTATGCCTGAGAAGCCAATGGCGATTCTAGACCGAGGTAAGAAGAGGTCCAGGACCTCGGTGACTCCGATAGTTCGGGTAATGTGGAGGCATGATTCCCCAGGCGAGTCTACCTGGGAGCGAGAAGATGAGATGCGGGAGAAATACCCGTATTTGTTTGAGACCTGAGGTAATTTCTAACCCAACTCTTTAAATTTCGAGGACGAAATTTCTTAAGGAGGGAAGGTTGTGAAACCCGTAACTTTTAGATAATTAATTTAGTTGGTTAATTATTAAATCAGTATTAGTTGTTAATTTAGGAAAATATATTTTTTTAGAAAATTAATATTCTGGAAATTTGTCAAAACTCGTAGATTTTTCTAAATTAATATTGTGTTAGATTAAATTTTTTAAGAATATAATTTCTGGACTTGTGATTGTCGGGCCCAAACCTGAACCCAAAAATAGTATTAAATTAAAATTAGAGTTAAGAAAGATTTAGTTTCTAATATTATGTAACATTTTATAGCCCAATTTTGAGCCCATTGGTTTTAAGCCAACCATTAAGATTTGGATGTTAAACCCATTTCAATTTAAAAGCCATTAACCCATTTAGTTAGAATAACCTATTCCTTAATTTTTTAGACAGAGAGAGAGATAACTCTCATTCTCTGTTGAACCGAAGTCTTTCGGTTGTCCGACCCTTCTTCTTCCCGTAACTCCCCGAGCCCCTCCGTTCCTCTTCCGAACGGCCATGGCCGTTGATCTCCTCCCTTCGGTTACTTCCCTACTCCTATTTAAGCCCTTCACCACCATTACCATCTCCATCCCCACTCCCAAATCCTTTCCCAAACCGTGCCCTAACCTCCAAAATTTCTCCGACGACCTCACCGCCAAGGCGCACGTTCCAGCGCAGCCCGATCTTCCGGAGCGACTTCCCCGAGCACCCCATCCTCCTCCGCCCGCGCGGCCCTCCTCCCGGCCGACCCGAGCCCGGCGCACCACCCTTGGACGCCCGCCACTGGCCGCACCCCCTGTGCGCGCGCCCTCCGCGTCCGCCCTTTCGGCGCCAGCTTCCCGAGCGGCCCCGTCGCTGTGATTTCCGCGGCCTGACCGGCCGACCTCCTCGACCGACCTCCCTATTTTCGAGCTTTCGATCTTCTGTTCCGAGCTTTCCGACTTGCTGTCCGCGGGATTCTGAGTCAGATCTGTGGGTTTCCACTGTCCGCGAGTGCTGGAACGTTCCGAGTCCGAGGCATCACTTCGGATTCCTTCGTGTTTTCGGTAATCTCTGGATAGTCCCGTAGTTCTTTTGGTCTATGATGAAATCTGGTCCGAGAATTTTCTTTGGAAAATTCGGTTTTTGGCTATGTTTCTGGTTTCGGACAATTGTCCTCTGATTTTGGGTTCTGTGATTTTTGCGTGAACTCTTTGGAAAGAGTTCTGTGGAAAAAAATTTGGTTTTCCGAATTTACTTCGGATGCTGTGGTTAGCCAATGTTATTGGATTATGATTCTGTTGGTTTTCTTAGTATTTTGTGGGAGTTCCTTAATTCATGTTGGCTCGGGAAATTCCTTAGTATCGGTGAACTTGGGAATTCTGTTGGTTGAGATCATTTTTCAGGAAAATCGGCGCATTTCCCAGTTTTGGGTTATCCCGAAAATAGAGGGAATGCTGCCGAAATTTCTATAAAAAATTGATTATATAATTTTAAAAATGATTTTCGAAAATGATAATATTTTTGGGCGACGGCCTTATCGGTATATGGGCCCTAGTGAAATGCAAACGCACCGGTTTGTCCGGACGTTGAGACAGAGTAGCTGTAAATGAAGATTGGACCAGTTCTGAGACTCATTTTATTTTATTCTTAATTATTAGTTATTATTAATTTTGTAGGTAATTTTCAAGACTAACGTTTTCTTTCTCTTATTTCAATTCATGGTAATGTAAGGGCATAAGCCCATTTATTTATCTATTTTGTAAATTATAATAATTAGGAATTAGCTGTGGATTTGCTGAGTTTGTGAACGCGTAGAATTAATTAATAATATTATTAATTAATTAGTTAGAAATTCATGATATTCTCACTTAAAGAAAAGAAAAATATATTTATATGTACAATAATAAAATACTAACTTTTTCCCAATAAAGTTGATAAAAACAAGTTTTTCGAAATAAAACATAAATTGAATTTTCTGAATTGTAACTCACTAGAAAAGCGTGTTTTGATTGTGTTGATTAATACAAGATTAAAATTGACTAGGAAACAAAATCTAGAGATTGTAACTAGATTCTAGAGTTGTGGTTTCTGAGACATAATTTCTGGAATGTAGGATTTCAAAGAAGAGAGGTGACTGTTCAAAATCCTGAAGAACCAAACTCGTCCAACTTAAGAAATTTAAGGCAAGTACATTTATGTGGATTTACGATTATTTTAGCAATCATTTCATTGCAATTTTAAATCACTGTTCAAACACGGACTCTTTCGGGAGTATTGACTGTACTGTTGGGGACTGGGGGAGTAGAGTAGTGGATATGACCAAATCCAAAATTAGGATAACTGACTGTATTAGCTTTCCCCTCTTCACACGGGGACAAGCCATACCGTATCGCTAGGATACTACTGTAACCCAATCCGGTCATATTCATTACCTATTCATATCACTGTACTGTATTTCAAAACTGTTTCATCTTTAAAAACTGTTTAAAAGTGCATGATATTAATTGTCATTTTAATTGTTAAAATTTGCATAAATTGTACTTTGCTCCCTCCTGACTGGAGACAACATTTTAGGTATTACTGAGGACCTGGAGATGCTGATCAATAGCTACTATGATCCCAATTTGTACCCGACGGTACTTCCAGCTGATGATGATGTTGTAGCGTCTCCATAGATGCTACTTTAGTTTTGAGTTTATTAGTTTCTTTGTTATTTTTAAGTTATGAAACTTTGTAACAGAACAAATTTTGAATTATCGTTTAAATAAATGTTGTGGAAAATTTAGTTTCAAATGTTGTTGATCACCTGCATATGGATTACAGCTTACTGCCGCCGTCTCATCAACGGTGCAGGCTGGGCATGATCCGATTCGACCCAAGTATTTGGGGACCGGGTCGTGACATGAACTATTAGTTATAACCTGCGAACTGATTTGATTTCTTTAAAATCTGAGTTTGCTTATTTAATCAAAACCCTGGAATTGGTTTCCTGCCACTGTTCTTCACTCCTTACTGTTCTCAAATTTTGAACAGTCACACACCCTCACATGTCTATGGCAGTACACACATGTCTCACCCTCTTTCACACACACACCCTTGTATATTCTTGTGTCCTCTCTCTCCCTTCCTATGTATACATAGATATATATGCTTTGTGTTATATATAAGTTACCTATGTATGTATATATGTTGAGGGATATATATATATAGGCATCCTATAATATATAGTGTTGTATTTTATATATATTAGTTATATATATATGAATGTGTGAAAATATATATATATATATATATATATATATATATATATATATATATATATATATATATATATATATATATATATATATATATATATATATATATGATATTATGTGATATAGAGTATGGGTGATATTGTATAGTGGCTATAGGTTATATGTATTCTTAATAGATTATATTAATATAGTATTTGTGTATTATTAGATATGGTCAATGTCATATGGTTATGTGATTATGGTATGGTTAGGCATGGTATGCCTAGTTGGAATCTAGATAGACTGTTTAGTCTTATTAGACCTATAATGGCTTGTTAGACCTAGATTAGACTAGTTGACTTAGGTTTGACTTGGTTGACCTAGTTTGACTTCTAGTGTTGACCAGAGTTGACCAAGAGTTGACTTTGGTCTAAATTGACCTAGATTCATGTAGAATGCATTGTAGTGCATTTCATTACTATTCTGGACTTATTGTGACTTGTACTGTTCTAAATAGGAGCCAGACACCACTCCTCGGACAGTACTTTCATCTCGGACATTCAGTTAGCAGACGAGTACATTCTCTGATCTTTTCATACTTATCTGGACTATATTCTTGCTCTAGATTACTTTACCTGATGCTGACACGTATTTTCATGGATTAGTACTATATGGATCCCTTTCTGAGATGTTATCCCTCTGCGGGTGCATCGGGTATTTTATGTTCATTTACTTTATCATGTGCATCAGGTACTCCTTGTACTCGTACTAGTTCATGTTATTGTATGTTCTCATATGCTTTCATGTGCTTTATCACGTGCCTCATGTACTACTCATTACATGAGTTCACGTATCTTAGTTGTATTCATGTGCTTATAACGTAACTTGAATGGATCCTTGTGTATTGATTGGGGCGGGGTGAGTAGAATTGGTTATGTGATCATTATCCCAAGTAGCTGTATAAATGTGCCTCCTTATTTGTATTCATGTGCCCCTAAGCCGTTTACATAACCATATTGTACTCTAAATCACGTAGTCACTTACAGTCTCTACTATCATGTATTTACTTTCAGTTACAAAATATCTCCTGTTTACTTGTACTTCCATTCAGCACTTCCTGTATTTTACTCTATTGCATGAATTATACTCCTAACCTGCTATGAACTGTTTGAGAGATATGTGCTCGTTCCCGTCCTGACTGGACCTATTAAAAATATTACAGAGGACGAGGCTGAGGCGTTTTGCCCTACTTACTACGGTGCCACACTAGATGAGTGCCTGGACTTGGACCAGCAGCAGGATCCATTAACAGTAGACGACACTCCATTAGTTTAGGATTGTCTTACTTTTCTGGATCACTGTATTAGATTTTGAGATATTCTGAGATATATATTATTTTAGACACTTAGAATTCTGGATTGTATCTCTGTGATCATCTGTTCTGGATATATTATCTTTCATTATCATTCTATCTTTCCTGTTCTACCTTAGCTGTGATTGAGTTATATTTCTGTTATGTCACCCCCATTCAGGGAGTATAACTGTTATTACCTTCAACTGTTATATGTTGTGACCTAGGACAGCGTTCTACCGCCGACACTGCGTCGTAGGCTGGACGTACCCACGTCTCGTGCCCTTACTCTAGGGTGCGGGTCGTGACACTTGTTGTCTCTAGTACTTTTATGTCATTATGATTGGTGAATTATGGTGATTATCATGGGATGGTTAGATGCTGTGATGTTTATTTTCAGGTTATTGTTGGAGTTTTTCCTAGATTGGTACAGCTTAATTCGTCGTGTCTAACGACGAAGGCCGGGCATGTCCGACTCGTATCCGATTATTCGGGAGTGGGTCGTGACATGTTTTTAATAGTAGCCCATGCAGGTCAATCCTAATGGTACGTAGGTATTAGTGTACTATTGGAAGACTTGATTAAACTAAGGAAACTTGATCACAACATAGAAAATTCAGGAAATAAGGGTATACCAGGTATATCAGGTATATTGATATCAATAAACACTTGTTGTTTTAGGATTAAGACATTTTAACAGTTTTTTATTTTTCAGATAGTTCAAGCACGCAACACCGAAATAGTCGATCCATCTACACTCGAAGGTTTCGAGCTCGCACTACCTTCTATCACTCTACTATCCCCATAGGTAGTACGCAGTTGACGGAGATGTTTGAAGAGTCCTTTGATAACTAGAGGGAGCATGCCATCCTTTTCCCAGCCAGACTTGTGGATACACTCTCCGACCCAGGAAGGACTTCTGATTTCCAGACTCTCGGGTCCTTGGACTTCTCCGACACCGAGCACATTTCTTGCACCGGGGAGCAGATCAAGAACCTGTAGCCGCCACTAAAGATCATCCAAGTCAATGAGGACCCAACTCCTCTAAAGATTGGAGCTACCAACCAGGAGATCCAGAACGTAGCATGGACAATAGAACAAGACGAAAGTTGAAGGCCAAGGGAGACATGAATACTTGAGGCGGAAGTAGCAACTACTATGGATCCGCAAAGCGTCGCCACACTCAGACAACACCTCATCAGCCGCGTCATCAGACTCAGATGATGACCATTTATGTCTTCTGTCGCCATCCAGGACATCACTTCGAGGAGTGCCGCAAAATACTTGGACTCTGCCTATCCTATGGATCTTCTGTCCACCAAATAAAAGATTGCCAAAGGATCATAAAGGTCGAGGAGCATCAGGATCTCAGCAGTCAGCACACCAACAACCACATATTCCTATCAGAGGCCCTGCACTCCAGCACTAGCGGAAGATTCAGACTCAAATCCAGCCAACGACCAATTATAATTTATGCCGCCGCCTAGGACACCACTACAACAAGTGCCACAAAAGACAGAGGTTATGCTTGTACTACGGATCGCCTGCCCACCAAGTCAAGGATTGCCCAGAGACCGTTGATCACACTGCCCAAGGACAAGCACGAGGAGCATCAGGACTACAGCAAGGGGACCCACCTCTTTAGATTTAGCAGTCACATGGAGCACTACCGCAGGGACCAGTCTACATCATGACAGTTGAAGAAGATTGAAGAGATTCCAGTCCCAAAGAAATACTGAAGATAGACTGAAGACAGAAGGGTTCTTTTGTATGGTTGGGAAAATCATGTATCTTGATTCGCAATCCAGTCTTCCCTTAAATTCCTCCTAATACATTGATCATTTCTTAAAACTTCTTGTTTTCTATTTTGAACCCTTGGTTGATGTTCAAAACTTATTTTGAGATATTGTTTCCTAATTCGGTAAATTTGTTTCCGATCCACAATTTGATAATTATTTGAAATCCATTATTCGATACCGTTTACATATTCAATCATGACCTTGTTGCCTAGTGATGGCTCCTATTTGAAAATTTTGTTCATTTATCAAACTTCGTGTTAATTAAGATTTAACTCCTACTCGAGATTTATTTCGAAACCTTGTTCCTCGTTCGAAGCCTTGTTTAAGCTTCGTCCTATTCAGGACATTATTGAGGATTCCTTTGAAGATTTTAAAGATTTTGTTTCCTAGTTGAGATTTGACTCGTTCTCTGTATGAGATTTTGCTTTCTATTCGTAACTTTGTTTCCATTTTAAGAATTGTTCTCTATTCATGACTATGCTTTGCCTATTTTGATTTGCTTTGTATTCACGATTCCGAACCTTGTTCTTATTCGTTGATTGGTACTCCTCCATCCTCTCTTCGTAACCTTGCTTCCTTTTCTAGTTTATACTCAGAATTTTGTTTCCTGTTCAGAACTTGTTACAAATAGTAATTTTGTCTTCTACTCGGGGTTCAATTCTATATTCAGGGCTTGTTGGAATTTGGTGTATTCAGGACTTTGATTCTATTCGAGATTTTGAGATTCCATTTCTTATTTCGAGACTTTGCTTCGTTCGTGATTTTGTCTCATATTCAAGATTTTACAGACATTGAAACTTCAGTTCCTACTCGCGGCTCGATGAGACCTTGTTCCCTATTCGATACCTTATTTTCTTGTCAAGATTTTCTATTCTAGAGTTTATTTTCTAATCACAACTTTGTTGATATTGGTTCTCTATTTGAGACCTCGTATTCTATTGGAGGATGTTTTCCCTTCGAGATTTTGTCTGAGATTTCGTGGTTATTGAGATATTATTGAACCTTATTTTCGATACGAGATTTATTCCTTATTTTGAGACCTTGTCTTTTATCTGATGCCATGCTTCTGTTCATCCTTCGAGACTCTGTTATCCCTTCAGGGACAACGTTCCATATATGGGATCTTGTTACCATTCCAAATTTTAGTTGAGATTTTAAAATCTCCCTGTTTGTCCTTTTTGTACTCACTACTCCAGGTTGAATCCTTGTTGCTTCTTGGTAACTAGTAAAACCCTTTGTTTTCTAAAAAGGCAGATAGCATCACCTTTTATCTTGACATAGACTACCGGAACTCATTTTGAATTCTTGAAAATTTTAAATTCCCATGAATAAAGTTGAGAGACTATACGATGATCTACTGGGGCGTGGCAGTTGTGCACTGCAGTTATTATCTGGACTACGAATACTAAGGGTTCACTGCAGCCAGCAGCGCACTGGCGAGGCATGAATTCTAAGTTGAAGTAATTTCAGACATTCATAGGTTTTCGAGTATTATTGAGACTTTGTCATATTCTTCATATTTTGATCTCTTGGGTTGTTATGTCAATGATTGTTGGAAAATGGATAAAGTTGACAAAATATTCGGTAACATATTACTATTTGAGTCACGGAGCCGAAAGTCCACTGCAGTCAGATATGTACTGGCGGGGTAGGGATTCTAAGCAAAGTGATTTCAAATACCTATATGTTCTTGGGTATCATGGAAACTATATTCCCCTTTTTCATATGATTATTGATTTTCAATAATCACAAATCTTTGCACTCTCAGCTTGATTTGATACTAACCTTTCCGGTAGACTCCATGCACCTTCTCGATAAATCCTTACAGTTCTTCTTGCATGAATCATTTGATTTCCTCAATAAATACACTGTAAGATTTTGATCCCGTTTTACTAAATGTTTAAAATCGTATTTATATATTTCGAATATGTTCTGTCTAAACTTTGATCTTAATCATGTCTATCTAACCGTGATTTTCCTATCTTGTTCTATTCCACTTGTGCTAAACTCTCGATTCTAATCGTGCTTAACATATCGTGCTTCCTGGGTTTACTCTTCTAAGTCATAATTAAAATCCATTCCACCTCGTGCCTTTTTGATTCTTGATCATTGATTAGATTATGTTATTTCAACCCCTGTATGAAATTCTTGTGCATAGCCTTAATTAAACCTTGTTTCATTTCGTGTCCAACCAATTTTGGTCATTAACCATCATGCCACTTCACCCATTTATTTTTGTCATGATATGTCGTTTTAAAATTTTACGATTTTCGTATCTAGTCGTTGAGCATATTCACACTCGCGTCTAACCGATTTTGAATTTCGTGTCATTCATGTATCGTGCCATATTCTTTGAAATTTCGAGGGCAAAATTTTTCAAGGAGGAGAGATTTGTAACTCCACCTTCCTATTTTTAATAAATTTTTATTCTAATAAGTTTTCACATGAATATTTTGTAAAATGCTCAAACAGTTATTTAATCATTAAAATATATTTTTCCTCCCTGGATATTCACCGTTTTGGGTCTAAGGGTTATTGGGCCTCACTGTGACTTGGGCTTTGAAACCATGGGCTGGGTTTCATCTCATTAGTGGGCCAAGAGCCTTGTTGCTGCTATTTAGTATCACAGAGTAGATTTCTTTTATTCTCAAGGAGAATTCCTAACTGCCATGAGGAACAATTCAGCCACCACCATTTCACAACCATGTGCTGCAACAACCTTTCAAATTTTAGCTGCCATACTTTTTCTACCATTTTAATTCACCCCTTCCTTTTTAATTGAGGCCAACTCTCTATTTATACTCTTCTCTTCTCATTACTGTGCTGCCAAAGTTTCAAGAGGAGCAGAGTTCTTCGTCTTCTTCTCGACCCCATCTCCTTCAAGCTTCGATCGGCCATGGCGGTTGGCGACGGCGCATGGGATCTCCAAGGCGTCTAACAATAGCAAGATCTTTCTGGCATCATCAGCAGCGAACTCGGGATCTCTTCAATCAGTAAACTCTTGTAAGCCTAAATCGATCCCTCTCATCTCCTTGGATTTGAATATTGATCGTGTTCGACCAATTTTCTCTTGCGTAGATCAACTTTGGGTTTACAGATCAATGATCGATCTGTTCTGAACGAATTATGATTTATTCCAGGATCTATGATGATTCGTGGAGAGCTGTTGTTCTTCTAATTCACCCTCTTGATCCAAGGATACTCGAGATTGTAAGTATCAGGACCTCAATCTATTTTTCAAATGTATTTTTGATACATTCTTGATGAATTATTGGACAGATTTGAGTGAGATCTACTTTGGTGGTTGTTATCATCTGTGTAGAAGTTCCTCTATTTTCTATAGTCGTCTAGTGTGGACACTTGTCAATCAAGATCTTGAGTCGGATACAGGTGAGTATCCGGATCTTCAATTTTAAGAATCATCCTGACTCGTTGCATCATTCTTATTTGACTTATTTTGGTTCCTGCTGTGTTTGATGACTGGTTCAGAGAACTAGGAATATTCGAAGATTGAGATTTGTGTAGATTTCCAGAGATTGCAATCCATTTCAGATCTGATTTTGTTAACAGGTAAATTCTTACAACTCCAATTACATTTTGGTATTTACTTTAGGGAAGGGGTGCTGTAATAATTAGACTGTAGCCGAACATCAGGATTCTTAACCTAGGAGTTATCTTAAGTTGGTATCAGATGATTTGGGAAATCTATGGTTGGTTATTTTGGTTATGTTGGTGATCAACCTGTTACCTAGGTGTAGATTTCTGCATTAGTGAACTTCAACCCTGATCGTAGTAGATTTTATTATGATTAAGTGTTGCCTGTAACCGAGAGCAATTGCCTTGGAGATATCCAATGAATGTTAAGTTTGAATACACCATGGGAGTTGCATCAGCCTTAGTTAAAACTGATTAGTATCAGTACTCAGGATTAATGACTGATTTACATCAGCCTTAATCAGGACTGAATTGTATCAGGTCAGATTAAGGACTGATTTGCATCAACCTTAGTTAGAAACTGAACTGTATCAGCCCTAGTTATGGCTGATTGTATCAGTCCTGGTTTAAGGACTGATTTGTGTGCTCTGTTTTGGACTGAACCTTAAGTGCTGCCAATTTTTTTGATTCTTTAAACTAAATATTTCTAGTAGTTGTTTGTGTATTTTTTTTGGTCATAATGTTAGGTTTAACACTGTTGTATAGAAGTCTGAACTTGTGACAGCCTGGGATCTCATATTTCAGACTATGGGTCAAGTACCAGTAGGAACCCTATGGCAAATTCAGTTGAGGTAGCTCTAGTTTCTGGATATTATATAGTAGATGCTTGGCTTTGAAAATTGGACAAGGGCTAGGGAGAGGAATAAGTCAAATTATTGCTTAGGACAAGGTAGATGTTAGTTTAGTTCTTTGATATTACATGTTTAGTGCTGATAAATTGTTGGATAACTATCTTAGAAGTTGGTTTAGCTGCATGAACATCCAGACTGTAAGGTATGACTTGATATGTGAAGGATACCCTGGCATTCAGTCATGTTTTGAAGAGAGTCTAATACGAGATACTTGAAAACTTAAAACAGAGTTAGGGAAACCAATTTTCATTCACCTGGGTTGATTGTGGTCCTTCAAGCCGAACCTAGCTGGCTTTGTTTCATTTAGTACTTGCAAATTGATTCCAGTAATGTATGCCTAGAGAGGTGAGTAGCAATTGTTGACAGCAGTATGGTACAGGGCATGCAACCTTTGTTTATGTTAAGTCAGGATTCATTTACTGTTATAGTTAGGAAGGTTTGGTAGCAGTCTCCTATTGAGTCACAAATTGGTCAACTTTAGCATGAAAGCTAAAGTTGGAATAAAGGATGACAGGTTAGGAAATTAGAGTTTGTTGGTGGATTTATCCTTTGTGATTAAGCTGGGTTTTGAGAGTTCATGTTGCGGCAGTTAGCTGAGACTATTGTTTGGTACCATCTGGTACCTGGCCATTCGAGAAGTCATGAGATATGAGGGTTATATCAAAGGTGCCTGCAATATAGCAAGGGTACTTGCTGTAGTCAAGAACTGTAAGTAATACCAATAGGATTCTTTTAAAATCAGGTTTAGTAGATAATACAGGTTTTAGGAACTTTCACTTATTTAGAGTAGTATTGCAGAACTAAAAAGGAACTCTTGAATTTGTTTTAATGTCTGAATTTATTTCAAAGCCTAAATTGTTGACTGGGAATTAGGGACTAAGATTTCCTCATGTTTAAACCTTAAGTAATAATTAGAATAATAGCTATGAGCTCCAGTATATTTCTTTTAACCAAAATAGACTTTAGAAGATAAGCTTTACACTAGGAGAGTTTTGTGTTCAACTTCAAAACCTTTATTCATGAATAAGCTAGTTTAGGATAGAGTGCTTATTAATCAACTTATAAATCATTTGACAGAAGAATTTTCAACTTTACTACCCACACTTGATCACCCGGAGCAAGACAAGTATACTCCTCGGACTTGTCCATTTCTTCATGTCTTGTATATTAATGCTTGTATCTCCTTGTTGACACGATGTTTCACGAGATTGCCTTGTATCTTGTTCCTTGAGTTTACTTGTGTCTGGGAGGGGAAATAATACAGATGTGTGATCAAATCCGAGTTACTATTCATGTAAATAGCTTAGGCCCCACATCGTGCACGCGGGACCGAAGCCGTACCATTTCATGTTCATTGAATCTACCCAAGCCGATCACATACTCTGGATGTATTTCGATATGTTGCACACTTCAGAATTCATGTTGTATTTCATGTTCAGGACTCATTTCATGTTCCTTGTATCTACTTTCAGTATTCATGTTCAGATTTTATGTCTTGTTCTCATTTCTCGTACTTTATATATATTCTGTGTTCTTGTTCATACCATGATGTTCATGTTCATTTCCTTGGATATACTTAGCTTCGCTCCTGACTATGATATGTTGCAGGTATACTTGCAGTGTACCATTCTACTTTATGGGCCAGAGTCCAGGATATTAGCTGAACATGATAGAGCCATGACTTAGCTTGAGGTTTCAGGTTTAGATTGTTTTAGCTATTCCTCTAGATATTGTATGTTGTTAGAATTCATAGTGTATTTCATTCTTGTTGTCTCTAGTTCTTTTATGTCATTATGATTGGTGAATTATGGTGATCATCATGGGACGGTTAGATGCTGTGATGTTTATTATCAGGTTATTGTTGAAGTTTTCCCTAGATTGGTACAGCTTACTTCGTCGTGTCTAATGACGAAGGATGGGCGTGTCTGACTCGTGTCCGATTATTTGAAAGTGGGTCGTAACAATTGGGGATGTATCTAGTGATATTTTGGACCTATTCTACTTTCTCTCGATATAGATGATGTGATTAATCTGATTCAATACAATTTAAAGATAATTAAAGGTTTAGAACAACTTACTACGCTGTCTCATAGCGTAGGCTTGATGTGTCCGACAGGTATTCAAATATTCGAGAGCGGGTCATGACATATTTTTAGTGGTGGCCCATGCAGGTCTATTTTCGCAAAATTATGCGAACTCGTGATAGTACTTAAGTTAGTCGTACTATTACGAGACTGCGACTAGGAAGTGCTCATTCACAAATATGATTGATTTGATTTTAGGAGAACGACTAGGGCTAGGAGACACTTGTTCAATTTGACTGTTGGGTAGTTAAGGTTACTACATAGGACATGTGATTTAGCCAAGTATTTATTGAATTATAAACCCTATTAGATGTTTAAGGAATTTTCATAGAAGGATATACTATTGTATTTTAATACTATGGTATGATTAAAGGTAGGTTGACTATCAGCTTGGTAAACTAGGATTTCCTATGATTCAATTCCTAATCTTGATCATCTTTGTCCTCTCTAACTATCATCATATCGTAAGCCTGAATTGATTATTTATTTTCCATTTTTCTATAAGGAATTATTTTTATAATTTCTGATTCTATTATCCATATATGAATCTCGAGTTAGTTTTTGATTCAAAGTTTTCTCCTCAATCATTTGAATATCTATGAAATAGAGATTATAATGTTTATACTTCTCTTGTCTTTAGTTATTTCCTCCTTAATCGATTATTTTATTTTCAAGAATTGAGACTTATAGGATAGATACTTACACTTTTCATATCTTGATCGTCTTGAAACTTGTTTGAATTTCTAGAAGCTCCTTTGAAATTTTTATGGATATAGTTTGAATACTTTTCAATGACTTACAATGGTAAGACAGATGCGCACTACCGCCATTTATTTGAATAATGGAGACTGCGGATTTACTGCAGCTAGCAGCGCACTGGCAAGGCATGACCCCTAAGTTGAAGTAATTTAAGGTAAGTGTAGGTTATCAAATTTTATTAAAACTATGTCCAGTTGCCCTATTTTGATCTTTGACTTGTTATGTCAATAATGGACAGAGTTAATAGAATATTTAAGTTATGAAACCAAGGATTTACTACAGCCAGATGTATACTGGTGAGGCAAAAATTCTCGATAAAATAACTTCGGATATGCTTACGATTTTCGAATATTATAGAGACTATATCCTTTTTGGCATATGACTATTGATTTTCATGATTCGCAATTTCATGCACCCTCACTTGAATTTGATTTAGTTCTTATCTTTTCCTTTCTTGAACCTTTCTTTCTTATCCTTTATTTTCATATCGTTATTAGGTTTTCTAGTAATTTTTTAAACCTATTTTGATTTCTTTCCACTAGATACATAATCGTATCTAGATAGATTTGATAATCGTGCCTAAATGATTTGGGTTAACCAACGAATCATGCTGAAACAATTTCGATTTGATTATTCTTAAACGAGTTTGATCGCGACTAGATTATTTTGATTATATCTCGATCGTGCTAATTCACATATTTTTTTTCAATTTTATCCGCGATTATGCCTGACAAACTAATCATAAATTGTATCATCTTCTTAATTATATCCTTTATCGTGCCTATTTGTATCAATTGATCGTATCATCTTTTGATTATATTCTTAGTCGTGCCTAGTCGTATCCTTTGAAAATTCGAGGACAAAAGTTTTCTAAGGTGGATAGATTTGTAATACCCAAATCCTGATTTAAATTCGTTTCTCCAAAACTAGTTAGTTTTATTAAGTTTATTAAGAGTATAATTTTCAAATAAGCTTTTATTTAGGAGAATGGATTTAGTTACTATTAATAGCTATAGGAATTCTAATATTCTTATTAGGCCGACCAAGCTCATCTATTTGTCTTCTCTTTGTCTCAGCCTTATATAAAGTATTGGGTCACCATCAACTGCGAGCTTTAGGTATAGAACGGTGGATTGGTTAATTAGTATTTAGAAGTTTATAGATTTAGGACTAAGTAGCATGTGATTATTGAGATGGTTAGCCAATTTACTTCTAGAAATTTCAAAGTTAGTTAAAGGTTGAACCTAGTTAACTAAATAGCCCAGATTAATTATCAACATGTTCTTGGGCCTATAGCTTAGGACAAAGCCCATAAATAGTCTATTTTCTCCATTCATTTTATCCAAGCCCAAACCCATTTTTCTTTTCACATCCAAACTCAAGCCCATAAACCCATTCCTATTAAGTAACTCCCAACCTCTTACATTTCGTAACTTCCAACCTCTTACATTCGTAACTCCCAACCTCTTACATTCCGTAACTCCCAACCTTTTACATTCCGTAACTTCTAACCTTTTATATTCCGTAACTTCCAACCACTTACATTCCCTAACTCCTAACATTTTCCATTCCGTAACCCCCGACCCTTCACATTCGTAACTTCCTTTCATTTCTCTATAAAAAGAGAAATGTTGAGACAAAACTTAAGCATTACCATCTTCGTCCTTTGGAGCAACCCAGCGACCTGTGCCGTACTCGCCATCCCCAAGCCACCGGAGCCATACCGACGAGCCGAGCTTCGTCGACAACCTACGAACCACCTTCCCGATCATAATGTCACGACCCGATTCCCAAATTGTTGGGCCGGGCCGAGCCATGTCCAGCCTACGCTTGATTAGAGCGTAGTAAGCTGTTCTAGACAGTCAGGTAATAATGATAAATGTGCTAATAATTAAGATAGTTTAAGAATGATCACAACACAGCTTCTATATAGATAGATGAAAAACCACTAAGTTTGTTACAAATAGTACACAACCAAAAGTAGTACTGGAGACAAGGTCCAGTTTAAAGGTACAAAACAGCGTCTGTGATAATAACCCAACACTAAGTCAAACTAAGCAGCTAAGCAGGATTCCCTGCTGGAATATCCTCAACTGGAGCTCCATAGTACAGGTCACAAAGCATTTCTTCCTCGGTCAAAATACCTACAACGTTATCCTGTCAGGACGGGAGCAAGTACAACCTCTACTACTAAAGTACTGAATGTATAATGCAAGAGATGTACAACAGGAACATGGTATGATAAGACTGAAAAATAGACATACTGGAATCATGGTAAATCATATAAAGCGGAAAATCATGGTATATCTTGGTTATCATTTTAAGACACTCTTGTCAATTGTGGCATATTGTACATTATGTATTAAAACTGGAGCAGGTATGAGATCGGTCAATAGGTGCTATGCTAGTTTACTGCAATGTACGTATGTACATTCCACAAGTCCAGAAACTACATTCTTAGTTTACTGCAATGTACGTAAGTACATTCCACAAGTCCAGAAACCGCACTGCTAGTTTACTGCAATGTACGGGAGTACATTCCACAAGTCCAAAAACTACACAATTAGTATACTGCAATGTAAGTGAGTACATTCCACGAGTCCAGTAACTATACTATCAACTCTCTCATAACCCAGTAATCATCATGTAAAAGATACGGGAAATAGTGTAAAGCATGGTGGGAACTGGCAATAGTATGAAACGTGTTATAATTTGACTTGCTACTCCAAGGATCAGCATTCACATGGGTTGATTAACATTCTTTTATCAAATAACAGTGTTTTAACATGTACAATTAACAAAAGACTTGCAACTGGATTAATGGTAATTCACAAGGTTGTCACATGTACTTAACATTAAAAGACAGTAAATGAGTTTGTAGATGTACTTGCCTGGAGCAAAGCAATGCAATGACAATAAAGCTAAGATGTAGAGTGTCCTGGCACTGAAAACATATATATACTCAGACTCTAAGTTACAAGACAATATAAATACACTAGTGATGTGAGAAGGCCAAATTGGACATTGGCTAGGTGAACTTAGCCTAGGGGTTCAAAGTGAAGTGATTTGGCATCTAAACTAACACATGGGTCTCCCATATTAAGGCTGGTTAGCAATCCAAATACTAGAAATACACAAAAATCACAAGTCATGACTTAGTCATAATTATTGGTAAAATAAACATTCTGTACACTGTGTTCTAACAATTTTAGAAAATACTAAAAATCTCCAATAAATGCAAAATAATATACTGACAGAAACCTTGTTAATTATAGAAATTTATTATAATTTTTCTGGGATTTATTACCCAACAGAAGTATTTTATAAAAATCAGTTTTCATAAATATATAGAAAATGAGTTCTGGTTTGATATGCAAAAACAGTGTTAAAACTGTTGATAAAATGTTATAAAAATTATATTAAGTTGTCTAAATTAACAGAGAATCTAAATACTATTTTTCCAGAATTTTTACAGCAAGCTAAATATTTATAAAAATCCAAAAACAGCAAGTTACATAATTCTGAAATTAAATAATTAATTATCTGTATATTTTGTCCATGTATATAAATGAACCAAGGTTCAAATACAGGACCCAAGACCATGATTCAAGTCCAATATGACTTGTGCAGGCCTTGAATGTGTGAAAACACATTTGGTCCCAAAAACCCATGCTAGGCTTGGACACCAAAATGGTTGCAGTTAATTAAATGTACAAAAATACAATGTATAAAAAGAGCAGGAAATATAATACTATTTTATTTAGGAAAAATACACATAGAAGATGCAAACATGAAAATATAGTAAGTAGGTAATTTTACATATTTTTATGGAGGCTAGTTATGTACAATTATATGTACTTATACAATATATATATATATATATATATATATATATATATTCATAAGGAAATACATATATTTAAAGGAATAATATATATATATATATATACAATATATAGGAAAAGTATATATATAGGGATATATATACACTATATATATATACAAGATATACACAATAATAATAATAATGCTAACTAATATTTTGTAGAAGAGGACATATATATATATAGGCAATATATATATATATCTATATATATATATATATTATATATAAATATATAAACAGAAAAAAGAAAAAAAAGAAAAAGAAAAGAAAAAGGAAAAGGAAAAGAAATAAACAGCAGGGGGGGGCTCGAACTCGGCCTCCTGGCTAAGCCAGGGGTGAGCTTAATGAGCTTGGGCTGGCCAGTGGGTCGGGTTCGGTTCGCGTGTTAGGTTAGGGGTCGGGTTAATTATAAGTCAGATTTTAAGTTAATGGGGTTTAAACCCGTTAGCACAACTTCAAACCCGATAGTTCGTTTAAAGAATTTTGTTCGTATCCTCGTATCCTGACAGTTAGGGACACGAGTCTTGTGTCTTAGGCTTAGCACGACACGCACGAGTCCTAACTCGCGTGTCCAACCCTACCAGTAGGTTCGTCGTGTCCAGGCGAGTCTGTGTCCGTGTACACGAGACGTGAGTCAACACGAGCACAAAGAGACACGTACGTGTCCGGCGTCGAGCTGCTGTCGAAGGGGCGATCGGCGGCTGGGGGCGTCGGTGTCACGGCGCTCCGGTGGCGCTGAGTTCGCCTCGGCATGGCGAACTCGTCGATGGTGGTTTGGGTCGACGACGGCGAGCGGTGGTGGTGGAACGAGGGTCGCCGGAGTTGGGTGTCTGTCGAGTTTGGGAGTGGGAAAACGCGGCGGAGCTCTGGTCGTGAGTGGTCGAGATGGTGGTGGTCGAGTTGGGAAGGCCGAGGGGGTTATTTATAGGTCGATGAAGGCGGTGTGAGTCGTCGGATTAGGGTTAGGGTTAGGGTTTAGCCGCCGGAAAATTAGGGTTGAGGCGGTGGGGGGAGATGGGTGAGGGTTGCAAATTATTTATTTGCAAAATGACTTCAGAACAATTAGTTTTATTACAAAACTCAATTATAACAATTTAACTAATTGCAAACTCTAATAATAACAATTCAGTTAATTGCAAAACGATATTAAAACATTTGAATTAATTACAGAACTTATTTAAAACATTTGAAACATTTGCAAACTGATATTTTAGTAATTTAAAACCCTTTAAAAATCATTTAAAATTATTTAAAAATTCTAGAAAATTCCTAATAATTATAATAAAACATTTTAAAGCTAATTTAATCACTAATGACCAATTATTACTAATAAACAAAAATTTTGAAAATCAGGGGTTGACAAGTCTTCCCTCCTTGAAAAATTTCGTCCTCGAAATTTACAAGAACTGAAGACACGCGAGGCAACTAACGTTTTTAAAAATAATTACAGCGATGACTAAGGCTATCTCCTAATGATGGAACGTCTATGAAACAGGTCTACTGGTCAATGGCTTGGTCTCATGGGTGCAGTTACTAAATGATGGTTTGGCATGAGTCTAGTGATAGGTAACTTAATGAGGCACTAGAATCAAACAGTCATATGCAAATAAATCCAACCTGTGGCACCGTCTGTCAAGTATTCTGGCTCTGGCTTTGGGCCCTGCACTGGTACTGCTGCCTGGATGGCTAAAGGGTATGCTCTCCCTGAAGGTCCTCTGGTAAATGGCTTCGCCTTCGGGCACTCCCGAATCATATGGGTGGAAGACCCGCAAGCAAGATACTGGCTCAATTTCTTCCTACAGATGGAGACATCGTGCCCTGGCTTTTTGCAGAAGGCACAAGAGACCCACTTCTGCTGCTGGTGCCCCGGATCTCGGGCAAATGATAACTGATGCTGAGGATGAGCTGGTGGAGAATAGGCCTGCTGGTGCTGGGTAGTCGTCCTCTGCTGGAAAGTCTGGCGCTTGGACGGCCCGTCATGATGTGTGGTAGCTGGCCTCTTGCAAGACAAAAGACGCTCCTCGATACCTCGGGCTCTCTCCAGTAGCTGGTAGTAGTCTGTGATCCCGTTGGCCACTAGTAAGATGCTAATGTCCGGGACAAGACCATGGCAGAATCTGCGAGCCATCTCCTCCGGGTCGGCTACTAAGCTCGGGGCAAAACGACTGAGTCTGCTAAACTCACCTGCGTACTCATCGACTGTACGGCTCCCCTGTTGCAGATTCTGGAATTGCAATCCCATGGCAACTCTAGCGGTGGTGGAGAAGAACTTCCTCTTGAACTGGATCTTGAATTGCTCCCAGTTTCCTCTGCCGCCAATGAACATCGTCTCATTTCTGAACCAGACCCCTGCCAGGTTTGCTAACAAAAATCCTGCTGCCTCGACCCAAAGGTCGTCAGGTAATCTAGCCCCTATGAGCTTCCTCTCTACGGAATCTAACCAGTCATCAGCTACAACTATGCCTTCCGTCCCAAAAAACTCCTTCGGATTTAGGTTCATAAAACTCTTGATACTACCTAGCCTCAATTGATGTTCTATAGGTTGCGAGACGGGGGAATGCTGAGTATTCAGGAGCCCCTGGATCAAAGCCAGTAATTGGGTTCCGTCAAGGGAAACAATAGTCTGGGGAGGCATGATAGGAGGTGGGGGTGGAGGCATCTGGGTCTGCGGGGTAGGAGGTGGTGGAGGTGTACCGTCACCTGAGGTGGCGGAATCGGGAGAGTGTGTAGGGTCCATCTATTTATAAAAGACAAAGGAATTATAAGAATAAAGCAAGCAGTCATAAGCAAACAATTTAGTTACACTACCGGTCCTACGCTGTGATGAGTTTTCCTATGTTGTAATCCTAAAATTCCTCTAGGTGTTCTAGATGTTGTTCCTAGTGTTATCTAGTTATCCTTAATTTCTGCAGGCGTGCTTGGTACAGTAACGTAACCAAACAACTTTAGTCAGGACCTTGCATGGGCCGCCACTAAAAATATGTCACGACCCGATTCCCAAATTGTTGGGCCGGGCCGAGCCATGTCCAGCCTACGCTTGATTAGAGCGTAGTAAGCTGTTCTAGACAGTCAGGTAATAATGATAAATGTGCTAATAATTAAGATAGTTTAAGAATGATCACAACACAGCTTCTATATAGATAGATGAGAAACCACTAAGTTTGTTACAAATAGTACACAACCAAAAGTAGTACTGGAGACAAGGTCCAGTTTAAAGGTACAAAACAGCGTCTGTGATAATAACCCAACACTAAGTCAAACTAAGCAGCTAAGTAGGATTCCCTGCTGGAATATCCTCAACTGGAGCTCCATAGTACGGGTCACAAAGCATTTCTTCCTCGGTCAAAATACCTACAACGTTATCCTGTCAGGACGGGAGCAAGTACAACCTCTACTACTAAAGTACTGAATGTATAATGCAAGAGATGTACAACAGGAACATGGTATGATAAGACTGAAAAATAGACATACTGGAATCATGGTAAATCATATAAAGCGAAAAATCATGGTATATCTTGGTTATCATTTTAAGACACTCTTGTCAATTGTGGCATATTGTACATTATGTATTAAAACTGGAGCAGGTATGAGATCGGTCAATAGGTGCTATGCTAGTTTACTGCAATGTACGTATGTATATTCCACAAGTCTAGAAACTACATTCTTAGTTTACTATAATGTACGTAAGTACATTCCACAAGTCCAGAAACCGCACTGCTAGTTTACTGCAATGTACGTGAGTACATTCCACAAGTCCAGAAACTACACAATTAGCATACTGCAATATAAGTGAGTACATTCCACGAGTCCAGTAACTATACTATCAACTCTCTCATAACCCAGTAATCATCATGTAAAAGATACGGGAAATAGTGTAAAGCATGGTGGGAACTGGCAATAGTATGAAACGTGTTATGATTTGACTTGCTACTCCAAGGATCAGCATTCACATGGGTTGATTAATATTCTTTTATCAAATAACAGTGTTTTAACATGTACAATTAACAAAAGACTTGCAACTGGATTAATGGTAATTCACAAGGTTGTCACATGTACTTAACATTAAAAGACAGTAAATGAGTTTGTAGATGTACTTGCCTGGAGCAAAGCAATGCAATGACAATAAAGCTAAGATGTAGAGTGTCCTGGCACTGAAAACATATATATACTCAGACTCTAAGTTACAAGACAATATAAATACACTAGTGATGTGAGAAGGCCAAATTGGACATTGGCTAGGTGAACTTAGCCTAGGGGTTCAAAGTGAAGTGATTTGGCATCTAAACTAACACATGGGTCTCCCATATTAAGGCTGGTTAGCAATCCAAATACTAGAAATACACAAAAATCACAAGTCATGACTTAGTCATAATTATTGGTAAAATAAATATTCTGTGCACTGTGTTCTAACAATTTTAGAAAATACTAGAAATCTCCAATAAATGCAAAATAATATACTGACAGAAACCTTGTTAATTATAGAAATTTATTATAATTTTTCTGGAATTTATTACCCAACAGAAGTATTTTATAAAAATCAGTTTTCATAAATATATAGAAAATGAGTTCTGGTTTGATATGCAAAAACAGTGTTAAAACTGTTGATAAAATGTTATAAAAATTATATTAAGTTGTCTAAATTAACAGAGAATCTAAATACTATTTTTTCAGAATTTTACAGCAAGCTAAATATTTATAAAAATCCAAAAACAGCAAGTTACATAATTCTGAAATTAAATAATTAATTATCTGTATATTTTGTCCATGTATATAAATGAACCAAGGTTCAAATACAGGACCCAAGACCATGATTCAAGTCCAATATGACTTGTGCAGGCCTTGAATGTGTGAAAACACATTTGGTCCCAAAAACCCATGCTAGGCTTGGACACCAAAATGGTTGCAGTTAATTAAATGTACAAAAATACAATGTATAAAAAGAGCAGGAAATATAATACTATTTTATTCAGGAAAAATACACATAGAAGATGCAAACATGAAAATATAGTAAGTAGGTAATTTTACATATTTTTATGGAGGCTAGTTATGTACAATTATATGTACTTATACAATATATATATATATATATATATTTTTTTTTTCATAAGGAAATACATATATTTAAAGGAATAATATATATATATATATATATATATATACAATATATAGGAAAAGTATATATATAGGGATATATATACACTATATATATACAAGATATACACAATAATAATAATAATAATGCTAACTAATATTTTGTAGAAGAGGACATATATATATATATATAGGCAATATATATATATATATATCTATATATATATATTATATATAAATATATAAACAGAAAAAAGAAAAAAAAAAGAAAAAGAAAAGAAAAAGGAAAAGGAAAAGAAATAAACAGCAGGGGGGGGGGGGCTCGAACTCGGCCTCCTGGCTAAGCCAGGGGTGAGCTTAATGAGCTTGGGCTGGCCAGTGGGTCGGGTTCGGTTCGCGTGTTAGGTTAGGGGTCGGGTTAATTATAAGTCAGATTTTAAGTTAATGGGTTTTAAACCCGTTAGCACAACTTCAAACCCGATAGTTCGTTTAAAGAATTTTGTTCGTATCCTCGTGTCCTGACAGTTAGGGACACGAGTCTTGTGTCTTAGGCTTAGCACGACACGCACGAGTCCTAACTCGCGTGTCCAACCCTACCAGTAGGTTCGTCGTGTCCAGGCGAGTCTGTGTCCGTGTACACGAGACGTGAGTCAATACGAGCACAAAGAGACACGTACGTGTCCGGCGTCGAGCTGCTGTCGAAGGGGCGATCGGCGGCTGGGGGCGTCGGCGTCACGGCGCTCCGGTGGCGCTGAGTTCACCTCGGCGTGGCGAACTCGTCGATGGTGGTTTGGGTCGACGACGGCGAGCGGTGGTGGTGGAACGAGGGTCGCCGGAGTTGGGTGTCTGTCGAGTTTGGGAGTGGGAAAACGCGGCGGAGCTCTGGTCGTGAGTGGTCGAGATGGTGGTGGTCGAGTTGGGAAGGCCGAGGGGGTTATTTATAGGTCGATGAAGGCGGTGGGAGTCGTCGGATTAGGGTTAGGGTTAGGATTTAGCCGCCGGAAAATTAGGGTTGAGGCGGTGGGGGGAGATGGGTGAGGGTTGCAAATTATTTATTTGCAAAATGACTTCGGAATAATTAGTTTTATTACAAAACTCAATTATAACAATTTAACTAATTGCAAACTCTAATAATAACAATTCAGTTAATTGCAAAACGATATTAAAACATTTGAATTAATTACAGAACTTATTTAAAACATTTGAAACATTTGCAAACTGATATTTTAGTAATTTAAAACCCTTTAAAAATCATTTAAAATTATTTAAAAATTCCAGAAAATTCCTAATAATTATAATAAAACATTTTAAAGCTAATTTAATCACTAATGACCAATTATTACTAATAAACAAAAATTTTGAAAATCAGGGGTTGACACATAACGAGGATGATTCCGATGTCGATGTGCTCGAGCTGACAGAGGACGATGATCCGACGATGATATCGACGTAACCGCGACCACCTTCTTCTTCTTCCTCGGTAAGAAACTAAACTTTAGCCTTGGTATAGTTTAAATCCAAGCAGATCTCTTATGCTAACACCAAATTAATCTTAGCCCAATGGTCACTTGATTGTCCCTAGGATTCGGTCTTGACAGACCCGACTTCGAATCCTATGTTAAACTTTTTTTTGGGTAATATATATTATATTATTTATGGTATTATTATATGTAGTATTTATGTATTCATGTATTTTCTTGTATTTTGATAATTATATACTAGTGTTCGTGCACACGTAATGCATGTGAAATGTATTTTTGTGCAATATATTTTTTTATTTTGCTAGAAATATTGATACATACATACTACTATTGTATACTTTGGCTTCTTGGACATTCCACTGACATCAGGTAGATCCTATGCCTCTTATTTTGTATAGACTATGGGTCTACCGTAAGCTTGGACGAGATCCGTCCCGATGATGGATGCATTTGGTATTTTTTTAATTTGGCTAAGGAATGACTAGTTAACAAATTTGTACCTATATGATACATATGTTTGTTGATGATTGTGGAGATTTGTGATGGACTAATGTGCGGTTATTGTTGTATTGTCATTTTGAACTTGAACCTTTATGATACATTTGTTTGTAGATAATTGTGTAGATTTGTGATGGATTGATTTGGAATTATTGTTGTTGTCATTTTGAATGTCTCGTGTTCTAAGTTTGTACGAATTATAAAGTGTATATCTTTATCTTGTTTTAAAATTGTTGAATTGAGCATTTGTAGATGTGAAAAATGTAAGTTTTTCAATGGAAAATGAACAATTTCCATGGAAAAAAAAGTGCAATCAAACAGCAAAATAGCATTTTCCAAGAAAAATGACCATTTTTCGTGGAAAATAATGCCAATCAAATACCCAAATTAATTTTTCCATGAAAATTTGTTTGATTTTTCACAAGAAAATAATTGCAATCAAACACCGCCATTATGGAAAATTTAGAATTCCACGGAATTATTTTCCTAGTAAAATAATTTCGTGGAATTAATTTCTTTTTCACGTATTTTCCATCTTGCAATTAAACGCACCCTAAATGTGCATACTGGTTAGAGCATCAATGGCTTCCTATGCATGTCATCATGTCTAGGAAATGTACATTAAATGTGTATATTGGTTAGAGCATCAACGATTTTGCTTACCACAAAAAGATGTCAAATTTTAGAAAAGTTGCTATCGATATTTTAATTTTAATTACAATAAATAAGTTATGCCTATTATAGACACGGATTAAAACTGAAAGTTGGGTCCCTGAATTAGATTTGTAGTAGTTTGCAAGCATATTATTTTGAAAAAATTTCCTTCAAGTTGAAGAGAGAATGAAACCTTAAGTTGGAAAAAACTATATAGTAAATATAAAAAAATAATATATTTGTGTTTATTAAAATTATATACAACTAAACTTATTAAAAAATTCAATAGGATATTTGGACATCCATTTTTTTAGAGCAACCCATGTCAATAGTAACATTAATTTATTCAACTATCAATCAACTATTAAGTTATTGATATTTCCTCATTGATGTAGTTGATAGTCTGAACAATAAAGTCGACTATTATATTATTAAGTATTAAAATATCAACTACTACGGCTAGAACTATCAACTAAGATTAAGTCGATATGGTAAAAGTAAGTTGTTATATCAAGATATTTTAGCTAAAGACTTCTCGGCTACAGTTCCAACTTATATATTATCATTTCAATTTAACATTAGAAATCTAAGCACCAGTAACGTCGATCATGCATGTCAATCATTAGAATACTATAATGATAAGAGTGAGCATGGTGACAAAAATACCAACACCACCAACTCCTCCAACGCTCCCGAACGCTGTCCCGACGAACCCGATAATAGCGCCAGTGATGATCTTCCACCCAAACCTCATCCTCTGCAAACAATAATAATATAAATGTCATTTATCTTCATATGCAAAATAGAGAATGCATGCATACTGGATACTTGTTTACGTACATGCCAAACATGGTGGTAAGATGTCTACTCCGGCTGCCACAGGAAGTTAGAGATCTTGTGGAAGAAATTGTTGGATGAGCTCGAAACCTTGTTGTTGACCGTGTCCTTGAGAATTGTCTCGGCTGAGACTACACCCACCGTCAGCGGAATCAAAAACTCGTTTCCTTAAAAGATAAAATCTTATAAAATTATTTTTATTGTCTAAAAAAATGTCAAAAGTAAAGGAAGTTACCTGCGCTCCAGAGATAAATGAGAGATAGCTTTTTGTTTTGTTGTTAGCCTGATAGTTATAATTTTTTTAATTATGCAACCTATAATAGAGAAATAAAAGATAGTGCATCATAAAATAGATAGATAAATATGTTACAATAATCTTAAAAAACAACTACATTTCCTTAACACTTTTTACATCTCAAAGTCATCATGGTCTGTCACGACACATAAACTAGAGAAACCTAGGAGAACTATAATCCAAATTGCTGTAGCATGAGATAATAAAAAAAAGTAATAATTCAAAACGGTTGAACACAAAGTTCTAGATTGCTATCACTTATGGTGTAAACAAAAAATGTATATAGCAGACTAAGAAGAATTAGATGCAAATTTGACAACCATATGTTGCAGAATTTGTAAAGAAATAAAGTAATTATTAATACAACAAACAAATACTATATTTAAGAAAATGAAGCTAATAGTACAACAAATAATAATTCTACAGAAAAAATCGAAAAATAAGGATGAGAGGATGCTCACCCGTCGCCTATGTTGGGTTCGTCAAATTGTTTATCCACAATCCTATCCAAGTTACAAAATGCTCTCCTCTTAATATTTTCAAAGTTTTCCTTTCTTTGAAATTTTTTTTCTTCAAGAAAATTAATTCAGTTTGAGAAAAATTAAAGGGAAAGAGAGGAGAGACTTAAATCATAAATGGAACCGCTAGTTGCAGTTTCTTTTCCCCAATTCCAAAGGGGAGAGAGCGGTTATAATAATGGGATGATGAAGATGAAAATGACATTAGTATCCTTAAATAAATATCATTTAACAATGTAACTATCTAATAATTTATATCATCCAAATACCCCTGGTATTTGGATTATATAATAGTATAGATTGCATTTGTGTGAAATAAAATACTGGTATTTAGTGTTTTCATATGTAGTATTTATTTATAATTTTCTGGCATTAAATATTTTTATTTATATTTTCTATTAATTAAAAACTGAAAGAACTATTTAATGTATTTTATGTATATTGATTTTTAGTAAATATTTACCTGCCCTATAAAATTAAATAAAATTCAGAATCAAATACTAGATTTTCTGTAGAACATTTTTATATATTTACATGATAATTTTAGGTTATTTTTAATACGCTAAAAATTATTTTATTTTAACAGTTAATTATAAATAATTGTTTTTAAAATAGTTTTTGATTCAAATAATTCTATAAATAGTAATTTTTGTCCAAAAATTCTACAAACTTGATACCTTCATTATTTTGCCTAATTTTGACCAACGAAAAATAGTAGCATGTTAGCTTGAGATCTTTGACTATTTAAACGAAGATTGTCGGACCCATTTTCATAAATACTTTATTTATTTAATAATTAAAATAAAATATTTTTAAATTACTATTAAATTCCTGTAAAATATAAGTAATCCATGATTTGTGATTTTAACCTAGTAAAACCAAATTTTAATGTGTATTAAATATTGTGGTAGTCTTAATGTTCAATGTTAGGACTAGTGTGCCATGACGGCAAGACCCATGTCTAGCACAACTTGACCCCGTAAGTAAGCACTTTAACTCTAAACTAAGCAACATTATACCTTGTTACAGCTTGAGGACTTTGGACATCAACATTTAACATCAATCCTTCGGTAAATCAAGGCAAGTACACTACAACATACAAATCTGTACATGATATGATTTGCAGGCTTCTGTTACCTATTGTATCTTCTTTTTATTGCATGTTGTCTTTAAATTCAAAGTTTGTAAGTATAACATGTTTCTCATGCAACAAGCCTCTTTAATAAGAATTGTATCACATGCTGCAAGTTGTACACATTACCGACACTAGGGAGGGAAAAATGTCTAGTTAATACGTGATCAAAGCCCGTAGTGTAGTACATGTATCCGAGCTTGACTGCACATCGTGTACGTGTAGTCAATGTCGTACCCCCAAGTTGTCTTTATTTATATGTTACATGTTCTCCTATTTTAGCCGATCATGTATCTACTAGCTTTTTCAAAGCCGCACTTTACCTATCTAGTCTGAACATATTTTACAAGTATCTTCTAAACATGTTATCGTTGTTTTATAAGTATCTCTTGAACATGTTGTCTTTACTTTATAGAATCTCCTGAGTATGTTATTTTTATTTTCCAACCAAGCATGTTACCTTTTCTTTCAAACCAACCATGTCTTCTTTATCAGTTCATTCTTATCATGCCATGTATCAGTAGCGTAAATTGTAGGGTTCTACTTTGCTCCATTCCTGATTAGATTGTTGCAGGTGAATTGACCGATGAGGAGTTGCTTGACAATTCATACTATAGACCTGCTACTGAGATACTAGCCCACATCCCAGGGGATGTCCCTGCCGAAAAATACCCTATAGCTTAACTTATATTTCGTTTCTGAACTTGGTTTGTAATAATTAGTTAACATTCATTTGGCTGGTTTTGACTTCCATTACTTTTGTATTGGGTATGTAACTACAGACATTTTGGACATATTCTAGTTTCTCTCGATATAGATGATGTGATTAATTTGATTCAATACAATTTAAAGATAATTAAAGGTTTAGAATGTCATGCCCCGGTCATGTAGGACTGATTGTCCTCACTAAGGCGTGATGCCGCATGAGCCAAGGTTGCGCTCATGCAAGGCTAAGTCCAGAAACGGCCGTTTGAAGCTAGGCTACAGAGTGTCCTCATTTGCAGCAGAAAGTAAATGAAAACAATTTCAAACAAACTCAATAGTCTTTATTGATATTCAAGAAGCAGTACAAGCGGTGTTATGCCGAGATTACGATTCACTTAAGCTCTCTCTCTTAAAACATAAAAGGCGTGCCAAGTGGCTTACAAGATGGAATGATTCATGACGATGTTCTGATACATTATGTCCCGTATATGGTGCTTCAGTTCCTTTGCAACACTCCAAGGCTCCAGAGTTAGCTCCGCGTCTTAGCACGTTCGAGGAAAGTCTCCGCTTCTTCCGCACCCTACAAGCAGATTATGTGGTTATCAGTACATTTTTATGCACTGGTGGAGAGGCTAGCTCACCCACTCGCTATCATTAACAAACACGTTCATTTTATTTTTGTACACCATCTATTATTTATTGTCCTACTATCTTGTCTTAGGGTCAGTTTCATGGCATATCATTCAAGCCTATCTCATGTTATCGATATCAAGTGTCGCATAGAAAATACTTGCGCAACTTAACATACTTACCGTATGATCTTTTCTGTCCAAGTAAACCAAGTTAGCCAACAGTTCATATGTAATGACTTAACGTAATATTGCATAGGTATTCAAAGGTGTCAAGGGCGTGTTCCTGCCTCAGGGTCTACGAAGTATCGAGTTTGTTAAGTTATGTTATACTCTAAAAGCTTTATTCTGATGTTCACGTTCACTCAGTTGTTTAGCCTACTCAAGTTGTCAGGATGTGTTATACTCAAAAGTTGTTCATATATATTTCATTTAGTAACTTCGCATGTTCAACTTACACATATTACTTGTTTCAATACAAGGTCTCGCACGCGGATTGCCGCAATCGAGCCAACTTAATCTATATGCATCGGTCACTGGCACCACAAGACATTTGGATATGTTCCTCTTGGTATTCTCACCTATTAAGCATGATGGCTGGTACACGTTGATAGTCTTTTGAAATACCCGGCCTTACGTCTCTTAGGTGGCCGAGCCCGTACCCAAGCATCCCGTAAGCCATTATTCCGCCTAGGCCGGCCACGATGTCATTGATCCTATATCAGAATCCTCATTTGATTCTTTTCCCCCGTATACGAGTGGGTTTTCCACGACCATTTCATATTTTCTTGTCATTTTTAACTTAACGGCTGTCTTTGAGCCATGGGTTGTCTGTGAGCCATAATCTATTATCGACCAGGTTGGCGACGGCGTCCGTACAACGCGGGTAGCGAGTCCCGTTGCACGTTTTCGTCATACATGTCGCTAACCATTCCTTTCTTTATTATCTTTCATTCATTCTTTTCTCTATTTCACTTGTTCATTCGTTCATTGATTCATTCACATATTCATTCATTCATTCATTCGTTGATTCATTCATTCACTTATTCGTTCATTCACTTATTCGTTCATTCGTTCATTCATACATTATGCAACTCCCTGTGCGGGAACCGCCTTGGCAACCCATCGGTCCCGAAGCCTTTCAATGTTTCTATACTCTATTCGGAACGACTATGTCGATAGTCTTTCTGCTTCATTTTAGTAAACCATTCATTATTTCATGTCTCAAGTTGTGGTACGATTCTAAGTGATAAGCCTATCGTTCGTTATTGAAAGCATAAGTAAATCTACTCAAAATATAAGTTGTGCATTGGCACGAGCGTGGAGTGCAGTGCAAGGTTCAAGTATTACTCTAAGTTCTTTTCCATGTTCTACACAAACATACAAAATAGGATTATTTTCTTAGCTAGGTGCGTTGAGTCATTTTGTTAGTATACAGATATTATCGCCTAGCGATTCTAGCAATATTATCCGTATTATTATGTGTCTAGGCTAAGCAAAGTGTCACGACCCGCACCCGCTTTTCGGGTCGCGAGAGCGTGAGCAAGCCATCTACGTATCAAGCGGACTCCAGCCCAACTCCAATACATAAACGCAGTCTGGACTATGGTAATGTGCCTAATCAAGGCAAGGCAAAACTATATCTCAATCCATAATAAGAATATAAAACATGAATGAACACTATGGGTCGTGGTCTGCAGCCCTCTAGCATACATGTTCGATTAGACTCCAAGAATTAACATGAGTCTATAAAGTAAGCTAACAAACAGAGTATATCATGATAAGGAATGAAAGCACGAATGGATAATAACCGTAACATCAATATACCTGGATCCTGCAAGTGTATCACAAACATCTACCATCCTGCTCTGCTAACTAACTCTATACAATCGCTAAACCTGAAAAGATCATCAGGTCCTCAGGGGACATAGCAAGATACATAAAAATATGCCTATCTAACAGTTCTATCATGCATAAGAATATAAACAGTCTATAAACAGAAAACGAGACGAAAACTGATAAGTGGCTACTGACAAGTGACTATGAACACGGATATAGAAAACAACTACGCATAAATAAACTGCTGGAAGAGAACTGGTGAACAAGAGATCAAAGGATATCAAACCCTCTTCCCGAGTGTGGACTCGATAGTTTGAACTAAACACTAACCCTCGCCCTGAATGTGGACTCGCAGGTTAGTTCACGACAAACACCCTCTCCCCGAGTGTGGACTCGCAGGTGCAAACAGATCAAGACAAACACCCTCGCCCGAGTGTGGACTCGCAGGTGCAAACGGTCAACCCATGGACTCGCAGGTTAAAAAAATAAAACAAGAATTAGCGATTCAGTTACACGCACTCACTCCATGACACGATACGACTCAGTCAAGGTACATGTGATGACCCGGTACAACTCAATCAAGGTACATGTAAAGACAACTCTCATATAGTTTATAATATCAGACTATGGACAACGACGGTATATAGACGGGACAATAACTAATATACATGATAAGAAGAAAAGCATACCAATCAAACCAATCCAACTAACTGATGACATATAACTACTAGATAAGGAAATAAGCATGCAATAAACTGTAGAGGGAGGCAAGGTATACTTGCCTGGTGGTAGCACGAAGAACCAACAATATACCGTCAACAGGTAAGCCATAAAGTCCAAATCTCACAACTGTCTCCGAAAGCTGAAATAGGTTTTCAGAATAGTCAAATTAGCTAGAATTGCCTATCCATAATTCCAATTCTGGATACAAAGGCAAAATGGTAATTTTGGGTCAAAACGGTATCCGTCGTTGGATCTGCTTTGCACCGAAAAGCGTGCCAGAGTCAATGGTCTCTAAAGTCGTCAAACTATATGTCTACGGATTCGTTTTGATGATATGAACCCAATGGTATGTCCAATTTTGGATTTCAGTGGGTCGTGCACAAAATCGTCCATTGAGTCGGATCGTGGGGCCTGCAAAACGGCGATCCGATCAACTGTCCATGAATCGAACCAAATTTGGCATACAGGACCATAAAAACGATACGGTCCTGTTGGTAAAAGTTTTGTCTCGATCTGACAAACGTGCACAAAGTAATTAAAATTTTTGCAAAGTGGCCGATACGGAGAAATTTGACGGATACGCATCAAATTCGTCGCGTACGCGCAACCAATTCGAATTCCGTCAAAGCCCACACGTCCGCGAAATCAATACGCACCTTTCGATACTTTCGGTTCGTGACCACGTCGCCCAATTTGGCGGGACGCACGTCATATCGGAGGATTTTTCTAATTTATATACTAATCTATATATAAAAATACAATTTGATTGTGATGCATGTACGTATTTATATAAAGCCTAATTTTGTATATCATAAATATACTTATATATATGCACAAGTGTATATATATGTAACCTA
Organism: Iris pallida; assembly: GCA_029216955.1. Taxonomy (NCBI): domain Eukaryota; kingdom Viridiplantae; phylum Streptophyta; class Magnoliopsida; order Asparagales; family Iridaceae; genus Iris; species Iris pallida. The sequence goes on along the minus strand of JANAVB010009198.1, from coordinate 36,952,129 downwards.
AAATCACCAAAATCTAAAAAGAACATTTTAAGAAACTCTGTTCATAGTATTTCCAAAATAAATAACCATTTAAATAATAACATTTATATTTTAGATATAACAGTATATAGAAAACTTATTTATTAGCCATTAAAGTCAAATACGAAAATATATACATATGTTACAAAATACACCTACATGCATGTCTCTGGACGCACTACATGTCTACATGGGTTCGGGTTTGGTTTGGGTCCAGTTCGAGCTAAATCGGTACAACCGGGTCTCCTACAAGTCAATAATATAATTAATAAATAATTAAAATGTCTTTAGAGGTTAACTCGCAACTTGGCCTGGTTTTCCTAGTTAGGATACACTTATGGCTTGACCTTCCCTACCATAGCTAAAACACTAGTCAAGGCACCCAACTACACTATCCGTGCCAAAATTCTTGGTCATCTTGTACTCTAAATTTAATCGTGACTAAAGACATCTATCGTAATAATTAACTAATTATTTATTTATAACATTCAAAAATCACCATTTAAATCAAATAAATAATAAAAAATATTTTAAATTTTTTGGAAAGAGGAGTTACAAATCTACCCTCCTTAAAAATAATTTCGTCCTCGAAATTCTAATTCATAACTATTCCTTAAATTCAAAAAAAACTTATACTTTTAACTTAATCTCCTTAAATTTTAATTCTTCAAAAAAAAATAGTTTATATCCTTCTCCTAGCCATTTTGCAACTACGAAACCTCGAGGACTTTTACCCACCTTTGGTCATACTACTCCCTCAAAGGTATGTCACTAAAACTTTATAACCTTCTATCTAGTTTCTAGAATCATTACCCATAGATATCTAAGACATATTGCATGTATAATCCTCCCATATCTATCAAACAACCAAAAATTAAATAATATACTATAACTTAAGAATTTCTGATAAATTCTAGACAGCACAATCGTTCGTCACCCCGAAATAGAAAGAGACAAAAATAAATGGTTCGGAAGGCAAGGAAGAATAATTGAGGAAAATATGAAATTTTAAGGACTTAGAGAAATTTCTAGAAGAATTTTCAAGGTAGTATGGATTGAGATTTCTAAGGTTTAGTCATAGTTGCATGCTCGTATCAGTACAGTTACGTAACTGATACGATATGCTCTGACCTGCATGGGCCACCAAACAAATATAGGTTCATTGGAGCCACCCACCTTAGAGATGATCGCATCGGCCGAGCGAGACTCCGAGCGCGCCTTTGAAAGCATAAGTCTGGATTCTCCTGAAGGGCCAAATTAACACTTGTATCGATTCGTATCGATACTTCATCGGTTCAACAAAACTCTTCGAGTCAACGATTCATTTGAGTCGTTGCATATGTCGTTCGAGTTGACGTTTCACTAGGGCGGAGCGGGTCGTTACATAATACACCACTCAAAATAAGTCTCGTCCTCGAGACTTTCCTAAGTGCACGTCGTCCTACCGATCCTTAACTCATATCGTGTGCGTATCTTAGATAATTCCTATCGAATGACTTCATCCTTAGATGGTATCAAACTATACTCGGTTATCCTTCCAGGTTTCGTGTTGCATGTATTTGGTTAATTTCATTTGAATGACTTTTCACTCATTTGAGAGTTGATAGTACTTATTCAAACGTCGTGTTTCAATGAATTGGTCTCTATTGTGTCCTGTCAAGGGATTATAATGGTCACACGAGGTACGTTATAATTTGTCAAACATGAGGGTCGTAGGCTGAGGTTAACTCACCCATCCGTTCATCTCAACAAGTCCACTTGCGGCTGCATTCGAGTTCATCGTATCGCTGAGTCTGGATCATGCACATATTCAAGACGTCCCTTGAATACACACATTTCAACCAAGCTTAGCGATAGCGAAGTCGGATAAGCTACTCGTGATAGTTTCAAATTATCAATTGTTTTTACTAGCTCGGTTAAAATCGAACTCCATTTCGTTCAATTATCGTCTATCTCGATCTTCGAGATGACCCGATTCATTTCTCAAGCTACGAAATCAATACAATTTCTTCTAGCAAAGTCGACCAACATCCACGTAACTCTAGTCCCGTTTACGGCCAAACATTGTACTACCACCAAGTATGTCTTTCCTCAATGATTAAAATTTATTATCCTAACTTTTCTTGTACATCACTGATTTCTATCATTCACTTCGTTTGGGGCTGTTAATGTTGTCGCAAACGTATACTCCCAGTTCCACATCCTAACTCTAAGTCTTGTTGCCCCAGGTTTATCGTCCGTCCGAACGATACTCTAAAGTCGGTCATGTAGGTTCAATCACCCGACATATGGTTGTCCACCTATCTGCTAGGTTAGCTCCCAAGGTCATAGTTACAAGTCAAGTTCTTGGTTCATCGCGATAGTCGTTGCACGACATTCGTCCCAATCCTAAGGTCAAACCGTTTGTTCGTTAGTACGGGATACTTCTACCCAAGCTCGTTTCACTAAAATTATCTAAACATCGAGCAGTGTTCATCCTATTCACATCAAGACACTCTATGCATAAGGTTCGAGTTTGTTCAGCAAAGTCTTGCTATAATAGGTTGTCCTTAACCAAATTATCGGCATCTCAATTTCGTACATCCAAACTAGCATTTTTATAGTCTATCTCTTCAAATTTGTTTGATACAATTCACCAATCCATCATATCCAATTCACATAGTTGATCACAATGTCGTCTAGCCAAGCAATTTGTTATACCCCAATTTTACGCAAGTCTGATTATCCACGGCGGACATGAATTACCATGCCAACATTCTCGCAGAATAATCATCCTCATTGGGACATAACTATTGCATTAAGTCTAGTTAGTTAATTCTCGATATGCGGATTGGGTCTACTCAATCCTTAAGTTGTTTCATCGCTAATCACAAGTCTGAACTATCCTCAAATTCACCTTCGCTTCAAACCACAAGTCGAAGCAATTCAAATTGCCATGTCAAGATATTTCGAGTTAGATCATTCCTGCTGGACATGAATCACTATGCCAATGCTCACGTAAAATGAATGCCCCAAATCCGACCTGACGTATGTGCGAGACTGGAGTTGCTTTCGCGCAAGACAAGATCATTGTCATTGTGGTTATCACCGAACAATCAAGTCACTTCCCTTTCATCCAAACATTCATTTCTATTAAAATCCCAAGTACAACATCCATCAAAATACTATCATTTTACATGATCATCATTTATCGAATCAGAGTACCCCCGAATTAGCGTACATTAATCTTTGATATGTCTCAATACCATCGATGATGTACATAACCTGGCGATCATCCTTTTGTAACGAAATCTGAATCATGCAACTTAATTCCTCAATTTGCATTATTTTATGCCAACTCAAGTCATTGAGCAACATCTAGTCCAAGTCCTTAGTCATTCTTGTATCTTTAAATCAATGTTCATGCATGCTATCTTCCAATCGTGCTATCAACGATCTTGTCTATGAATACTTTACTTCAACTCAAGTTTTGCCGAATTCGACTATTCCGAGATCGCACGTATGATCCACCAAGTTTTTCTCGACCAAGATATTATTTGTTTCATCATTTCGAATCTCTATTCAACTATTTTGTAATTCCCACTACACATTCGTAAATTGTCCCAATGATATCTCGTTCGAGACTCTCGAAATCACAACCATCTAAGTGTTACTCGTTCTAAGGCTTTGCGCGATAACATCGCTTGCTGATACACTCGTTGCTACCCATAAATCCTTAATTTTGCTCGAACAATTTTTAAGACGGTCCATACACCACTCAAGATTCGAGCCACTCGACTTATCGTCGAAAATCATTCTTATTCCTGTTCCCGAATATTGCATACACCACTCGAGGTCAAGTCATTCGTCAACTCCTTAAAAGGGTCATTCGATTCACAATCGACATGTTCATATATACGTTCGTCCGTTCCTCAAAATCCAAGAGTCATTCTCTATGTTCGCCTTATCGTTGGTCTGATAGCATCTCTATCGACATACGTTCTAAGTTACTAATTTTTGTCCGAGCGATATTCAATCTCGCTCGCAACTCGTTCGCACCAGAAGGTCTAGGTGCACGGAACTCAACACAACTTACTCATAGGTTGTGTGCATAGCCGCCCCGTTCGGACTATACTTCAGTCTCGTACACTCGTTCGCTATCGTCAGCGTAAATTCATTTAGGTATGCGTAATATTTGCTAACTTTAGCATTGGTTCCTTTCAACTCAAGTCCGTCATAGTTTGGCACAAATTAAGGCCATCGCACATCGATCCCGTCCAATCGAATACTTATACAAGCTTTTGCAAAAATTAGACTTATTGTATAGAATATTCCAAGGGTCAATAAGAGAGAGCGTACATTTCTTTTTTCCACGATCGAGCTTTCAAAACTGAGAGAATCGATTTTGAAGTCCAAGGAAATAAAGTCATGCTCTGATACCAATCTGTCATGCCCCGGTCCCGTTGGACCGATCGTCCTCGCTAAGGCGTGATGCTGCACGAGCCTAGGTTGCGCTTGTGCAAGGCTAAGTCCAGAAACTGTAATGCCCCGCTCCGCACGGTGCATTATGCTGAGTCATTGACTCGAAGAGTTGCGTTGACCCAATTACGTATCGATGCGAATCGATACAAAGTGTTAAGTTGTCCCGAGCAATGCATCGAACTAAGTCGATGCGAAGAGTTGCCTTGTCCCAAAGAATGCATCGAGTGAATCGATGCGAAGCGCCACGTTGCCTCGAAGGATAAGTGCGTTGAGATGGCTCGAAGACTCTAAGAAATCGAATCGACCAAGGCGCAAGTCCGAATCGATGCAAGTATTGATTTTAGTTGGTTTCATGTGCAGGCTATAGGTTTACGCTGAAATGTTAGAGGTCGATCTTTTACCTTATTCAGTAAAGGGTCCACGAAAGCAAATCGTCGCCTTGCGACGGACGGAAGCGTTGGCACGCTAAGGCAAATCAGACGTACAAACTCAGTAAGCACGAAGTGCTCGAATGGCTAAGTCAGGAGAGTGGCCGTGCAACGAAGTTATGAAATTGAGCCGCATCGGCTCGGCGAAACGAGAAAGGCGTATCGACTCAAGGTGGGAGGATTGACTTCTTTTTACTCCTTCATTCGATAAGTTAAATATATCATTGTATGTCGAGTTAACCTATCAACGCCACGGGCGTGGCTCGATAGAGAGTTAAACGTAGTGCGTGTCGAACACTAAGATAGAACAATTGAAATGAATCGTACGGCAAACGTACGAGTCGCTATGGAATATTGGATATCGCAAAGGCGAGCGCCTCGGTGCACAAGCCGCAAGAATATGGGATAACTGTACTCGACGAGTGCCTTAGTGCACGAACCATACCGTGCCTTCGCGTACGAGTTAGAACGGCTAGAACATTGAAAGACAATAGGCGAGCGCCCTAGCGCGCAAGCCACGAACATTGAATGCTCAGTCATAGAACATCGGAATACGGTCGGAACGTGCCTACGTGCATGGGATAATAAAAGATGGCTTCGTTGTGAAAGAATACAGTTGTGGCATGAATGTGGCGGAACTGTCGGATATGACATAATGCCTCGAAAGGTATTCGAGACCTTCGGGTCGTTCGGTTGACGAGCATTAAGTTGAGGCATGATGCCATTGAAACATTGAAACAAAGAATGAAACGTAAGAGATAGAAAGTTAACGGAGAAATACGAGACGATAATGCGGCATGATGCCCATCGAAATGTTCGCGGCCTTCGGGCGTTCGTTGAGAACATTGGGGCGTTGTGCCAATTGAAATAGAGATAAGAGAACTTGCTTGGTTGTATGAAATATAAGATTCGTTGCATGGTCAAATGGACTTAAAGACTATTGCCCGTGCACGGGTGTTTCTTCCCTCGAACGTGATCACCAGGGCGTTGGGACCGTTCGGCCTAGGAGGGACTGCGATAATCGGTATTGTTGGTGCACTTCGACTAGACGGGTAGCGACTGTCTAGTGAATGTGATAAGTCACTTACAAGAGTACTTCGGGGGTCCTCTGATTTTGGTTAGCAACCACAACTGAGTGATTGTCGTCTTACATATTCGATTCGATAAATATAAGTCCATTCTAGCCCGAAAAGCTAGTGACCTTCATATAGATAAGGGCGATGGTTTTGGAAGTGCAAGGTATGCGTATATCCTGCATGGACGGATTCTGAATAGAGAGCACTTATAACATGACAGGGAAAACAGATAGGCGTATTCACCTTGCGTCGGTGCAAGGGCGAGTGCGTCGATATTGCTAAGTTGCGCCATAAATCAAACACGAGAATGCTTGCTTGCCTATTCAATTCGATAACATGCTTGCTATGATAATATGCTTTACGCTTTCGAATATGCCATGAAATTGACCCTAAGGAGAACATAGCAAGATCATAAGCTAAGTTGCATGATTCAACACAAATATTAAAATGTCGGTTTGGAAAGAAGAGCTTTGCTTCAGTACATGCGAGGACGAACGTACTGATCCCCCACCAGCTTCATGTAGGGTGCAGGGAATGGATTGCTCGCGGCGAAGCGTTGCTTGAACGCGTTGAGGCTTGGAATGCCGAAGCGTATTGAAGCGTGCGATCGCATTGACGCTCGGACTCGCGACATGATTGATGCGGTCGAGATATAGAAGGCATGATGTATGGAACGACGAAATCCTTTGTGGACAAGAGAGAACCTGAGTGTTGTAGCCAATCTGGCAAATTTCGTTGGGCTATCGAAAGCCTTTGTAATCTGATTTCGAATATCAATAAAGAGAATCGTTTTGTATACTATGTTTTCCTTTCGTTGTGAATGTTCAACTTAAAGATAACCATTTGAGAACTTGTCATCTTGCCTTGCACGAGCGCAACTCCAGGCTCGTGCGGCATCACGCTCCAGCGAGGACGATGATTCGGGTGATTCCGGGTCGGGGCGTGACAAATTGGTATCAGTGCTCTAGGCTCAATTTCCTCTGGACGCTTGCTTCATTTCAGTCTAAAAGTTGCCCACCACCAATCGAAATCACTCTTGACTCTACTCGATGCCGCACTGGATGTTCCATACAATAAGTCTAATACAAATCATGTAATTTTGCCGTGTGTTGTTTGGAAATTACATGGTGTTAGTTAGAAAAGTAAGAAAAGATTTGTTGCTGCAAGTGCAACAAGTTGCGAGATATGAATTTGAGAATTTGTGCCGTAGATGCAATACGTCGTAAAATATGGTTTGAGATATTCGTTGTTTACAACGAACAATATAAGAAATGTTGGTTGTATCGATACAATGATAGTCGTAGAATATTGCTGCAGCAATTGCCACGCGTTGATTGTAAACGATGCGTTGAAAAAAAATGAAAGTTGATATGGAATGTGTCGAACGAATTCACATATCGATTTCGAATGTGCGTTTGTGATAAAAAACGGTAAGTCAATATCGAATATATTGAAACGGATTTGAGCATTGACTTTGAATGTCGGAAAGGAAATGTTGCACGATGTGCAATGCGTATCGAGAATAAATCGAAGCACGAGGTGCGGTAAATATCGGAAATAAATCGTTGTACGATGTGCAATGCGTATTGAGAGTAAAATATTGTACGTGGTGCAACGTATGTCAAAAAGTAAAATTATTGCACGTGGTGCGACGCGTATCAAAGTAATCGCTGCACGAAGTGCAACGAATATCGAGAATAAAATTTTGTACAAGATGCAACGGAAGAAAATAAAAGTTATAAATCGAGAAACGAAATCGGTTCGGTTGCGCGCCGAACTTGCATTGGCAAATGAATGCATTGGCCGAGTTGCGTCGGATTTTGATTAATCAAAGTTACGGTTGTGATCAAGCATGATCACTGCGGAAATCGTGAGTCGGAAGAGATCGTTGGTTCGTAAAGAGTACGTTGCGACGGAAGTAACTTAATTTCTGGGTGGTATATGGCATACCACCGATGCAATGAATGGCTCGATTCCGAGTGGTATATGCAATACCACTTGTGCGATAAATTGCATCGACATTTTGTGAGAATTACGGAAGGTTTGTCCGCAACGGACGGGATAGCACCGAGACTCGATTGAGAATTTGTACGACGACATGTTGATGCAAGTGTTCTTCGATGATCGGTTAGAACGGTAAGACGGGATTTGTAACGTTGAATGATACGTCGATTGAAAAATTTATGTGTCGGTCGAATGACGGGAACTAGCGAAACGATTATGCCTTGAGGCAACAATCGGATCGACGGGATAGGAAACTCGAAACGTTGAAATCGAACCGCACTACTTGCGATCCCGATTGAAATGTTGGGCGAGACGAATCGAATCGTACGACTTGCATTTTCGATAAAGAATGTTGGGCGATGCGAATTGTAATCGAATCGCACGATGTGCGATTTTGGTAAGAAAGCTGGTTGACGCGAGTAATCGTGCCTAAGAAATAGTTGGTTACATTACGGCGAAACTCATTTGAGTACGACTGAAAACACGCAAAACTTAGAGGGCGAGATCGTATGACTTGAGGGTTCGATGTTGGATAATCGGTAACTCAATTACGCGATCGAAGTATAGCGGGATGCGGCAAATCGGAGAACGAGTCGATGCGTAAGGAAAAGTTCATTACAAACTTGAATGTATACGATACGAGTTAAGTTGACGTTGAAACGGATTCAAAGTTGACCTTACGTTATCGAAATGGATATGGCGTATCGAGATCGATACGTAAGAAAACGTAAGCGATGTGAGAATACAAAATAGAGTGTGCCTCGAGCTATGAAATTTTGTAAGTAACGATACGAGATTGAAACGAACTGGTTGATCATGAACTTTGTGATTTATCAAAGACGAGACTATAAGTCATCGACGATTGCTCGATGCGTATAGCATCTCGTGTGTCGACCGCGAAATAAGATAGACTCGAACTCAATACGAGTAGATGTTTCATAAATTGCGAAATCATCGACGGCAATGCATGACTTTACTCAGAGGATAGTTGCGCATCAGTTGCGCCGATAGAAATGGTTTTGTCCGGAATTGGAAAGTCGCGTAGAAATCGTCGGAACGTGATTTGGCTCTGAAATAAGATATAGCATGGTTCGTAGTAAACTGTCCTTCGATGATGATCCACAATTATCGAGCGTAGCTTCGGGGCAGCTGACCCTAGAAGACTTGACCGCCAAATCAAATTGAATGCTGCAAACCGTAAGATGACCCATGCGATATCGCATATGAGATTGCATCGATAACAAATACAATGTGGTGCATGTTGACGATAAGTCTAGGCGATCGAGAATTGTTGGAACAACTTTCGATTGAGAATGATATAGTTAGATGTGAGTATTCGTCGGATGAATACTTGAATGGTTATGTTGGTCGACGATAGAACTTGAAATTCACCAACGAAATTGGTGATTCGGATAGGCGATTGCGAGATTCGTGCGATGCACGAGAGAGAACGATAAGAGAATGACTTACGAGTCATGTCGTTAGATTCGGATTCACCTTGCAATTGAGCTTGCGTGAATCGAAATTAAGTTCGATGTTGCGAGACGGATAAGTTGGGAATTTGGCTAGTGAATTCCTACTCGTTAGGAAATCGAACGTAAGGCGTGTCGTAAAGACCTCGTGTCAAGGCGATCGTTGTCTTGAGCACCGTCGCCTTGATATAAACTGTTGTGTCGGATAGACTGTGGCCTTTGTGCAATGTTAATTTAAACTTGCGTCGGGAGAAGCTGAGCACGGTGTCGAGGTAAGTCACCTAGCGGACGTAGTCCTGAATGTTTATGCTTTTGCAAGTCAACAAAAGAGAATCATGTCGAGATAGGATACGAAGTAAAACATCGAAAATTGTTGGATAGTGATGCCGAACGCAAGGCGTTGCTGAGACTCATTGCGATCGGATGTGCGACGGCTTGACGCGACGCATAGAATTGATAGTCCTGATGGAACACACAAAGTGAGAAATGCGATTTTGAATCGTATCGTATGCCTTAACTTTTGTTGGCGAATCGCGTATGTATCAATATGCATGTGTGCTAGAATTGCGAGAACAAGTAATAGAGCCAAGTCCGATCAAGAATACGAGATGGCAAGTAATTGAGAATAAGAGTTACGTGTTTGCATTGTTCCGATATCTTACAACTGAGCTTGGCTAAAATGCATATATTGGTGGGACGCCTAAAATATGTGTATGATTCCAGACTAAGTTGTACGATCCAAACGATAGTGAGACGAAATCGTGGAATGATCTAATGAAACCCTTGGAAATTTAGTATTGGTTTCGGTTCGGGATGAACCTTGTTTTGAGTGGTATATTCTGTAATGCCCCGCTCCGTACGGTGCATTATGCTGAGTCGTTGACTCGAAGAGTTGCGTTGACCCGATTACGTATCGATGTGAATCGATACAAAGTATTAAGTTGTCCCGAGCAATGCATCGAACTAAGTCGATGCGAAGAGTTGCCTTTGTCACGCCCCAGAACCAGAATACTGGAGAGCGGGGGCAGACATAGCCAGCTACGTATATTGAAGTGCAACTCACCTCGCTATACGGTCACGGCTGTCTAGAATACATGAGGGTTTAACTACAAGCCAATAGTCTCTTAAGGTCATGAACAAGCCTAGTGTCTCAATCACAAGCAAGTAAGTAAGTGTTACAAGATGTATGATCATTAAATATACAATATAAGGCGTCCCAAATATTACATATTCAGCTGATCATGAAGCTAGTCGTACAAAATGTCAGGACTAGCATGAGTTTAGCCATACATGATCAACCCTAGGATATGTTAATCATGTTACAGCCCGTAGACAGACGGTAAGTAAAAGTGCAATCGAGCTAAACAGGTGCTCGTCGGCTAAATGCCTCAAAAGAATATTTTTACAATAGAGTGGGAGAGCCAAAAATAACCCACTCGTTGCCAGGGTTCCGTCTAGTGTTCACCATCTGGCAGGAAGGTTGGTGGATCCTCTGGAGCTGCTCCAAAATCTGGCCACACAAAACCAGCTGGGTCAGTCCCCAGAAAGAGCAAGTGCCACAAAGGAGGCTTCACTTAAGAACTAAAACCAAAAATCAGCACAAGATATAAATAAAAATAAGAACTGGAAATAAAGAAAGTACACCAGGATGATATACGACGAGATAACCATGGGACCGTTCAGATAACCAGGTTACAACCCGTAAACCAAACAAGGACCGGGGTTGTAACCTTTCGTCTGAACAGAACTTGGAATTCTCCCCATTTATCAGTAAAATAAATGTAAGCATTCTGGTCATGCAGTAATCTGGAACAGGATCAGGGCAAGACTAGACTAGTTAAACTTTATCCAATCATTTCACGGCCAAGCAAGAATTACGGCTTGATACTTTAACTAACTAGGGTTGTCACAAGCCTAATTACTAATAAGATGCAGCGAGATTATTCCACAGCCACAAGCCCTGCAGACCATCCAGGTTACCCAGGTCGAAAGATTAGGGTTGAATTCAGGTGGGTACATCGTCCAGGAAATGCATGTACCCTTAAGTAGCTTGAAGGGTGCAACACATGACAGTGTGCTAGAAATGTGCCCTACTCGACGGCAGGCTACAGATCCCAGGCGCGCCCAGGTAACGGGATTGCCTGTAGCTGGGAAATCTCTTCATGACTAATGAGATAATCTAGTTGTTAGTCCTTAGTTCATTTCAATAGGTACTCCTGACCGTGGTACTCAGGAGTCCCATCCTAGACATGATGCAAGACAGGACTGGTTTATTTATACAAGCACAATCGCCTACGGTGTCCAGGTTATTGTACAAGTCATGTTATGTCAGGTAGCCGTCGTAACAGCTTATCACGATACAACTTATCAATATACAGGGGTATAGAAGAGTCAAACTTAAGGAAAATAAAACCGAAGTGACATGCTGACATAAGACCAGTCAGCCAAAGGCCATACGCTCAGGTCAGGCTATGCTCAAGTCAGGCTACGCTCAGGTAAGGCTACGCTCCCAAAAGGCAGCGTATGAGGTCCATACGCCTCCTTGTCACCCAAGCGAGCGTATGCGAGTCATACGCTCCAAAAAGGCAGCATAAGGACTCCATACGACTCCTGGCTATCCAAGCGAGCGGATGCAAGTCATACGCTCCAAAAGGCAACGTATGTACTCCATATGACTCCTTGTCAAGCAAGCGAGCGTATGCGAGTCATACGCTCCCAAAAGGCAGCGTATGGGGACTGCGCTGCGCTAAAGAGCGCGCACAGCTCAGTGACGCAAGCTAAAAAGCTCATGTACTGCTCACTATCTTCTCCAAATCAGCAGGAACTCCATGGGTAGAATCTAAAGCTTCAAAAGTCCATAACTTGGTCAAGATAAGTCCAAATCCAACTTTTCAAAGGTCAAAATCGGGTAGAATGAAATGCTCTACAACATGGAACCATCAAAACTTGAAAACAAAGAAGTTTGATAGATCAAAACCACCAAAATCTAAAAATAACAGATTTCTAGATCTACAAGAATTAAAGCTTCAAAATAGAAACTGACAAGTTCTAAAGTGTCTTAGAAACGTGGGGAGAAGCTAATGGAACAATAAAAAGGAGCTCTCTTGTGGAAGCAAGTTGCACTTGCCTAAGGGTTGGGGAGTTGTGGAGAGGAAGGAAGAAGAAGAAGAAATAAATGAGAGTTATGGAGGAGAGAGAAGGTTGGTGGGGAAATAAATATCATGGGTGGTGGTAGGTAGGGGGTTCATCCCTTGGGTTCATGATGAACCAAGCATTGGGCCGGCCGAACCAATGCCAACCCAAGCCAACCCAAACCGAGAGCAAACCAATGCCAAGAAATAAACAAGGAATAATACAAGAAAATACGTACACGTATTTCCAAAATACGTAATACGAACCACATGCATTACAACTCTACCCACCTTAAAAGAATTCCGTCCTCGAAATTTAATCAAGAGGCTAGAGGAGCAATGACAAGCTACATTAATCACATACAAGCTATAACTAGGCAGACAATCACTCATTCAAGCAAGGAATCGAAGGCATGAGGCATAAGAAAGACATTATACCTCACGAGTAAAACAAGTCGGGATATTGCGATCGGATATCATCTTCACGCTCCCACGTTGACTCCCCCAAAGAGTGATGACCCCAAGCAACTCGGACTAACTTGATAGTCTTGTTCTTGAGGATCTTCTCTCTCCGGTCCAATATAGACACGGGCCTCTCCTCATACGAAAGGTTGGTACCAACAACCAATTCCGAATGATCCAGGATGTGGCTCGCGTCCGGAATATACCGTCGTAATTAGGATACATGGAACACGTCATGCACCTCACTTAGCGACGGCGGAAGAGCGAAACGATGGGATACATCTCCTACTCGCTCCAGAATGTCAAACGGTCCTATATACCTAGGACTAAGCTTTCCCCGTACGCCGAAACGAATGACGCCATGGTTAGGCGAAATCCTCAGAAATACATGATCGCCGACCGAAAACTCGAGAGGACGCCGATGAGAATCAGCCCAATGGCGCTGGCGATCTTGGGCAACTCGAAGATGATCTCTGACTCGCCTGACCACTTCAACTGTCTGGGCAATCATTTCTGGACCGAGCATCTGTCTCTCTCCAACATCATCCCAGGCTAGCGGGGATCTGTACTTCCTACCATACAGTGCCTCGAACGGTGCCATCTGGATACTGGCCTGGAAACTGTTGTTGTACGAGAATTCCACTAGGTGCAAGTGATCTTCCCATGAACCATCGAAGTCAAGTGTGCAAGACCGCAACATGTCTTCAAGAGTCTGGATCGTACGCTCCGACTGGCCATCTGTCTGCGGGTGATATGCTGAACTGAACTGGAGATGAGTTCCCAAACTCTCTTGCAAGCTACGCCAGAAGTGTGACGTAAATCTTGAATCTCGGTCCGAGGTGATACTGACTGGCACACCGTACAATCTGACAATCTGCCTGAGGTACATCTCTGCTAACTGAGCTGTCGACTGACCAACTCTGAATGGAAGAAAGTGAGCCACCTTCGTGAGCCTGTCAACTATAACCCAAATAGCATCTCTACCAGCTGGGGATCTAGGTAATCCAGTCACAAAATCTATGGTCATATGCTCCCACTTCCACTCTGGAATCGGCAAGGGCTGAAGAAGTCCAGCCGGTCTCTGATGTTCGGCTTTAACTTGTTGGCAAACCAAACATCGAGAGACAAACCGAGCTATCTCCCGCTTCATGCCATTCCACCAGAAATACTGCCGGATATCACGGTACATCTTCGTACTGCCGGGATAGATGGAATACTGCGAACTGTGCGCTTCTGTCATGATCTCCTGTCGGATATCTCCGCTGGGTACACAAAGACGCTTACCATATCGAAGTGTACCATCCTCATGAATGCATAACTCTGGTCTTCGTCCTGCCTCACATTCTGCTCTGAGTTGTTGAAGCTTGGAATCTGCTGACCGCGCCATCCGGATCCTCTCGACTATAGTGGACTGAACTTGCATACTGGCCATCAATGCCACACTGGAAGGGAGAACAACTTCAATACCCATCTTCTGAAGATCGGCTAACAGCTCTGGTTGCGCTGTTAGAAAATAAGCTCCGGCTCTCTTGCTCAACGCATCCGCAACGACATTGGCCTTCCCAGGATGATACTGCAGGTTAACATCATAATCCACAAGTAGCTCGAGCCATCTTCTCTGACGCATGTTAAGATCCTTCTGGGTAAAAACATACTTCAGGCTCTTGTGGTAGGTGAAAATCTCCACCCTGTCTCCATACAAGTAGTGCCTCCATAACTTAAGTACAAACACCACTCCTGCCAGCTCCAAGTCATGGGTTGGGTAATTCCTCTCATGATCACAAAGTTGTCGTGACGCATAAGCTATTACCTTCCCATGCTGCATCAGAACACATCCTAAACCTCTGCCTGAAGCATCACAGTACACTGAGAATCCTCCGGTCCCATCTGGAAGCGTCAGAATAGGAGCTGTTATCAGGCCTCGCTTCAACTGCTCAAAAGAACTCTGACACTCTGCCGTCCAAGCAAACTGCGCATCCTTGCGGGTCAACTGCGTCAATGGTGCTGATATCCGAGCAAAGTCTGAAACAAATCGCCGGTAGTAGCCGGCCAGTCCAAGAAAACTACGAACTTCTACAACTGTGTTGGGCACTGGCCACGACTCAATAGCCACAATCTTCTGGGGATCCACTTCTACTCCTCCTCGACTGATGATATGACCCAAGTACGAAATGCGATCGAGCCAGAACTCGCATTTACTGAACTTGGTATATAACTGGTGCTCCCTGAGGATCTGAAGAACCACACGGAGATGCTGCTCATGCTCCGTCTCACTCTTGCTGTAGACCAGAATGTCATCTAAGAACACAATCACAAACTGATCCAAGTAAGGCATGAAGATGCGATTCATGAGGTCCATGAATACTGTCGGTGTCACGACCCGCACCCGGTTTTCTATCTAAGTGGTGTGAAATATCTGTTTCGACATGTGAACGGCTAGGGGTAAATCCGGCATCTACACGTGCCGTGTGTAGATGCTATTGTTCACGAATAGACATCATGGGATAGTTCTGGGTAGTCCACATGTCTACTAAGATATTTCCCCTTCCGACTACTCCGTGTGACGAGCGTGTCAACAAGCAGCAAGATATATGTATAGACATGAAATGAAAAGACTACTATGAATCGAAAAGCAATCAGAAAGTGCACTTGCCTGAGGTCCTTAGCTGGAGAAACCAATACTGTACCACACGATGAGCCACAATCAAGCAAACACATATAGAAGTCTCCGGATGCTGAAATAAATAGTACCAACGTTCTCAGAATAGTCAAATTAGCTAGGATTGCCTGTCCTTAAGTCTAATTCTGGATACAGGGGCAAAACGGTAATTTCGGGCAAAAACGATGTCCGCCGTTGGACCCGCTTTGCACCGAAAAGCGTGCCAAAGTCAACGGTCTCTAAAGTCGTCAAACTACATGTCTACGGATCCAGTTTTCCGATACGAACCCAACCGTATGTCCAGAGTTGGATTCCGACGGGCCGTGCACAAAATTGCCCGTTGAGTGGGACCGCGGGGCCCACAAAACGATGTCGATTTCAACTGTCTCAGAATTGGACCAAACTTGGCATGCAGGACCAGAAAAACGATACGGTCCTGTTGGCGCAAGTTTCGTCTCGATCTGACGATCGTGCACAAAGTAATTGGAGAATTTGCAACGTGCACGATACGGTGAATTTCGACGGATACGCATCAAATTCGTCGCGCACACGCGACCAATTTGAATTCCGTCAAAGCCCACACGACCACGAAGCCGTTACGCAGCTTTCGATGCTTTCAGTTTGTGACCACGTTGTCCCGATTGGCGTGACGCACGTCGTGTGGAACAATTTCAAGGTTTTGAAAACAGATTTTTCGTGAACTTTGGAAACTGATTTCTCCGTGAATAATTAACAAAATCCAAATCCAAAAAGTAGGTCGTGATCTCCTATATGTTGTCTAAATAGGTGTTCAAGTAGAATTCCTAATAGGGTACTGTATCGATCAGAAACGATCTGCAATTATGGGTGATTGAACTGGTTTTTGCTCTGTTCTGTAACGGGTTTTTCCTTGATGTTCGCGTCGATTTCTCGACGAATCCGAATAGGTTCCATAAGAACTAGTTGATAGGGATCCTAGTTGGTCATATAGACTTTCTATAGGATTTTACGGAACCGCAATCCGTTGAATATACCGAGAGAAATATGATGATGAAACCAGTACCTCGCTTCGTGTCTTGCTGCTGTCAAGCCGGCGCCTGCGCACGCGCGGCCCTGCGCTGCGGTTCTCGGCCGCCTGTGGTGGCGGCGCCGGCGGAGAGCGGCGCGAGGGGGGTCGTCCATGGCAGGAGGGTGGCACAGGGTGGAGGTTAGGGTTTGAGGAGTTATCTCTCGATCTCTCACTCTCGATATATATTGTATACGAACGGGGGGGGGTTTAAGACTGCTCGGGTGTGGGGAGTTAGCGGGGCTGGGGCTCGGGCTGGGCTGGGCTCCCCCCTTGCTGTTCCCCTTTTCTTTTATTTATTCTTTTTTTTTTCTTTTTATCTTATTTCTTTTTTTCTTAACCATTGTGTATATATATATATATATACTTATATATATACACATATATACGTATACATACGTATATTTATATATATACACATACACCCATATATTTATATATACCTACCCCTTTACACGTATACACGTATTATATTATATATTGGTATACACATATACCATATACATCTATATACATATATTTATATATATATATACACACACATAATATTATATTAATATTTATTTATCCCATACACGAACACATATTTATCTATATACGTACATATTCTCACCCATATATTTATTTATATATATATACAAATATACACGTATACACATAAATATATTTATACATTTACATATACGTTCACATAAATATATACATATATAATTATATATACATATATATATATATATATAAATTACTTTATATACATCTATATATTCACAAACACATAACAAAATAATAATAATAATATTTAATAATAACCTCAATAATATAATAATGATAATAATAATAATAATAATAATAATAATAATAATAATAATAATAATAATAACCATAATAATAATAATGGTAATAATAATAATAATACTAACAATAATAATAATAATAATCTGAAAATTACTAAAATGACCCAATGGTAGTGTTGGGTGAATATAACCTACACCCTCCTCATTTGGCCCCGGAAAATCGTATAAATATTCTAATATGCTATTTAATATTAATAATACCTATAATTTACGTCTAATAAATATTCGTAGAAAATAATTGCCAATTCCAAAATATATACAAAATACTTGAACTTACCAAACATGTCTACAAGGTCGTACTTGGTCCCACTACATGCCTATTTGGGCTTGGATTCAGTTCGGGTCCAGTTTGAGCTAAGTTGGTAAAATCGGGTCATCTAAAATCAATATATTTAATTAATAAATAAATAGTTCATCGGTGAGGGTTAAGTCGCAACTTGGCCTGATTTTTCTAGTTAGGACACTCCTATGGCTCGGCATTCCTCTACCATGGCTAAACACTAGTCAAAGCATGCCACTGCACTATCCGTGCCACGATTTCTAGTCCCCTTGTACTCCAAATCTTAACCATAACGAAAATCATCTACCGTAATAATTAACTAAATAATTATTCCTAAAATTCTATAATCACTATTTAAATCAAATAAATAAAAATAAATAAAAATATTCTAAAGTTCCGGGAAGGGGAGCTACAAATCTACCCACCTTAAAAATAATTTCGTCCTCGAAATTTTAATTCATAACTATTCCTTAAAAATCAAAATCTAGTATTCCCTTAATCTCCTCAAATTTATTTTCTCAAAATAGTTGTATCCGCTTTCTTGTCATTTTGTAACTCCGAAAACTCCGAGGACTTCTACCCACCTTAGAGGCTAGAATATGGTGGCAAGGTTCCGTCACAGGGCTGGCCGATGGTAGCTACACTTGTATATAAAACCATCATGGTCATGGGAATACTAGGTATCTATCTACCAATTACGAGTTTTCGTCTTCCCAATCAGCGAAAGACAAAAACGATAAAGAGTTCAAGAGACGTCGCCGAATACAATTGCGTGATTCAAAGGCGAATATATAATTCGAGAGGAATTGTCAAGCAATTGCGGATGAGATCCTGGATATCTCTATATCTCAGTCCACGTAAGGTAATTAAATAAAGAGCGAACCAAATGCATCATGGTTGATCAGACCGTAATACAATGATTCTGATTAGACAATATGTTAGCTAGACATATGTCTTGGATCAAGCTCGATAAAATAGTAAGCTTGCAAAACTAGGCTGTAATAGCAACGTTGGTCAAGATAGTCAAAATATAAGTAGGCAAGATTTTTAGAAAGGGGCAATAAGTAGTTCGAGTTTTGAGAGAATCAAAATCTAACTCAAAATTTATACACAAATAATAGAATCAGAGATTATAAACTAACTCCTTACAACAAAAGAGAATTTTAAAATAGGCAATTCTAACTTATGATATAAGATTTACATCTAATAAGAGCAAAAGAAAGTTAAACATTTCATCAAGATCAAAGCCTTAATTCTAGGTAAGCCTAACTAATCAAGTGAATGACAGACTAACATTGAAACATATCATCGTATCAAAAGCAATAATGTATCTAATAAGCTATCCAAAATCAATAATTCCTTATCTAAATTGCATGGCCTATCTGGCAACCTTAACTACCCAACGGTCAATTTGAACAAGGGACTCCTAGTCCTAGTTATTCTCCTAAATTATTTTAACCCTATTTGTGAATGAGCATTTCTTGAGGGCAGGCTCGCAACAGTACGACTAGCGTACCATCACGAGTTCGCAATCTTTTGCGAAGACGGACCTGCATGGGCCACCACAAAAACTTGTCACGACCCGCACCCGGTTTTCGGATACGAGACGTGTCCAAGCCAGCCTACGCCGCAGAGTCGGCGGTAGAACGCTGTCAAGTCCGCAAGAAATAAATGCTCAAGAAATAACATTTGTTGCTCATTCACCTTTCTACATTTATTACAATATTTACAACATTTATCATTAAAGAAAATACAAGATTTTATAATCAATAAAATATTACAACTGCTATCTATTTCTAGGTTGACCTCAACATACCCAAGCCTTCCCCAGTGCTAAGAGTGATCGCGGCTAAACCTGAAAAATGTTGGTTATCCAGTCAGGATTGGAACAAGTACACAAACCGACGGCAGTGCAAAACACAATAGAATTGACAAGACATGAAAATAGCATATGAAAAATAAAACTGGAAGATAAATGATGTCATAGCACGATAAAGAAGTAAACAAGAAAAAACTAATAAAAGACATCTATCTAAGTGGTGTGAAATATCTGTTTCGACATGTGAACGGCTAGGGGTAAATCCGGCATCTACACGTGCCGTGTGTAGATGCTATTGTTCACGAATAGACATCATGGGATAGTTCTGGGTAGTCCACATGTCTACTAAGATATTTCCCCTCCCGACTACTCCGTGTGACGAGCGTGTCAACAAGCAGCAAGATATATGTATAGACATGAAATGAAAAGACTACTATGAATCGAAAAGCAATCAGAAAGTGTACTTGCCTGAGGTCCTTAGCTGGAGAAACCAATACTGTACCACACGATGAGCCACAATCAAGCAAACACATATAGAAGTCTCCGGATGCTGAAATAAATAGTACCAACGTTCTCAGAATAGTCAAATTAGCTAGGATTGCCTGTCCTTAAGTCCAATTCTGGACACAGGGGCAAAACGGTAATTTTGGGCAAAAACGATGTCCGCCGTTGGACCCGCTTTGCACCGAAAAGCGTGCCAAAGTCAACGGTCTCTAAAGTCGTCAAACTACATGTCTACGGATCCAGTTTTCCGATACGAACCCAACCGTATGTCCAGAGTTGGATTCCGGCGGGCCGTGCACAAAATCGCCCGTTGAGTGGGACCGCGGGGCCCACAAAACGACGTCGATTTCAACTGTCTCAGAATTGGACCAAACTTGGCATGCAGGACCAGAAAAACGATACGGTCCTGTTGGCGCAAGTTTCGTCTCGATCTGACGATCGTGCACAAAGTAATTGGAGAATTTGCAACATGCACGATACGGTGAATTTCGACGGATACGCATCAAATTCGTCGCGCACACGCGACCAATTTGAATTCCGTCAAAGCCCACACGACCACGAAGCCGTTACGCAGCTTTCAATGCTTTCGGTTCGTGACCACGTCGTCCCGATTGGCGTGACGTACGTCGTGTGGAACAATTTCAAGGTTTTGAAAACAGATTTTTCGTGAACTTTGGAAACTGATTTCTCCGTGAATAATTAACAAAATCCAAATCTAAAAAGTAGGTCGTGATCTCCTATATGTTGTCTAAATAGGTGTTCAAGTAGAATTCCTAATAGGGTACTGTATCGATCAGAAACGATCTGCAATTGTGGGTGATTGAACTGGTTTTTGCTCTGTTCTGTAACGGGTTTTTCCTTGATGTTCGCGTCGATTTCTCGACGAATCCGAATAGGTTCCACAAGAACTAGTTGATAGGGATCCTAGTTGGTCATATAGACTTTCTATAGGATTTTACGGAACCGCAATCCGTTGAATATACCGAGAGAAATATGATGATGAAACCAGTACCTCGCTTCGTGTCTTGCTGCTGTCAAGCCGGCGCCTGCGCACGCGCGGCCCTGCGCTGCGGTTCTCGGCCGCCTGTGGTGGCGGCGTCGGCGGAGAGCGGCGCGAGGGGGGTCGCCCATGGCAGGAGGGTGGCACAGGGTGGAGGTTAGGGTTTGAGGAGTTATCTCTCGATCTCTCACTCTCGATATATATTGTATACGAACGGGGGGGGGGGAGGGGTTTAAGACTGCTCGGGTGTGGGGAGTTAGCGGGGCTGGGGCTCGGGCTGGGCTGGGCTCCCCCCTTGCTGTTCCCCTTTTCTTTTATTTATTCTTTTTTTTTCTTTTTATCTTATTTCTTTTTTTCTTAACCATTGTGTATATATATATATATATACTTATATATATACACATATATACGTATACATACGTATATTTATATATATACACATACACCCATATATTTATATATACCTACCCCTTTACACGTATACACGTATTATATTATATATTGGTATACACATATACCATATACATCTATATACATATATTTATATATATATATACACACACATAATATTATATTAATATTTATTTATCCCATACACGAACACATATTTATCTATATACGTACATATTCTCACCCATATATTTATTTATATATATATACAAATATACACGTATACACATAAATATATTTATACATTTACATATACGTTCACATAAATATATACATATATAATTATATATACATATATATATATATAAATTACTTCATATACATCTATATATTCACAAACATATAACAAAATAATAATAATAATATTTAATAATAACCTCGATAATATAATAATGATAATAATAATAATAATAATAATAATAATAATAACCATAATAATAATAATAATGGTAATAATAATAATAATACTAACAATAATAATAATAATCTGAAAATTACTAAAATGACCCAATGGTAGTGTTGGGTGAATATAACCTACACCCTCCTCATTTGGCCCCGAAAAATCGTATAAATATTCTAATATGCTATTTAATATTAATAATACCTATAATTTACGTCTAATAAATATTCGTAGAAAATAATTGCCAATTCCAAAATATATACAAAATACTTGAACTTACCAAACATGTCTACAAGGTCGTACTTGGTCCCACTACATGCCTATTTGGGCTTGGATTCAGTTCGGGTCCAGTTTGAGCTAAGTTGGTAAAATCGGGTCATCTAAAATTAATATATTTAATTAATAAATAAATAGTTCATCGGTGAGGGTTAAGTCGCAACTTGGCCTGATTTTTCTAGTTAGGACACTCCTATGGCTCGGCATTCCTCTACCATGGCTAAACACTAGTCAAAGCACGCCACTGCACTATCCGTGCCACGATTTCTAGTCCCCTTGTACTCCAAATCTTAACCATAACGAAAATTATCTACCGTAATAATTAACTAAATAATTATTCCTAAAATTCTATAATCACTATTTAAATCAAATAAATAAAAATAAATAAAAATATTCTAAAGTTCCGGGAAGGGGAGCTACAGTCGGCGCATTGGTTGCTCCAAAAGGCATAACAAGGAATTTCCAATGCCCATATCTCGATCTAAAAGCTGTCTTCGGGATGTCCTGCTCTCTGACTCTGATCTGATGGTAACCTGAGCGCAAATCAATCTTCGAGAATACTGAAGCCCCCTTGAGTTGATCAAATAAGTCATCTATCCTCGGGAGAGGGTATCTGTTCTTGATTGTTACTGAGTTCAAGGTACGGTAATCAACACATAACCTAGACGTACCATCTTTCTTTTTTACAAGAAGCATCGGGGCTCCCCAAGGCGATCCACTAGCACGAATGAATCCCTTGGTTCTGAGTTCTTCAATCATCTTGTACAATATCTCCAACTCTGACGGCGCCATCCTGTAGACTCTCTCTGACACTGGGGCTGTCCCGGGAATCAAGTCTATAGTGAACTCGATCTCCCGCTCCGGAGGCATACCTGGAAGCTCTTCTGGGAAAACATCTGGAAACTCATCCACTACCCTGGGCAACTGAACTGCTGCTACTGCCATCCGCAATATCGGAGGAGATGACTCAACTTCGCCTCGGGAGAAAGAAAACTCCAACTCGCCTGGAATGCTAAAAATAACCCTGCCAATGTGGCAGTCTATCCTAGCATACTGGTTCCTCAACCAATCCATCCCTAGGACCACATCATAATCGGCCATCGGGAACTCTATCAATCTAGCGGGAAATTCTCTACCGCTAACTACGATCCGACACGAGGAAAACTGTAACACCCAGTTTTCCAAATGAGGGCAATTTTGAAATTTTGTAATTATAATCATTTAATAATGATATTTAAATCATAATGTGATTTTTGGGGATTTTTAGTTATTTTTAAAAACTATTTAATTGTGTGAAATATGGAATTGGTGTTTTGCTAGTGTAACCTTAGTCATGCATGACATAGAAGACTAATCATGACCAAGGAGCCTAGTCATGTGATTAGGAATTCAAATTACCTATTTTTAGCCTAAGGGTATTTTGGTCATTTTGACAATTTTGTGAATTTGTAATTTATATTAATTAAATATTGTGCTAGTCTTTTAGTGGAGCCTTAACCTATAAGTTAAGCTAACCTAGATTAGTCATGAGGTTGAAATTAGGGTTAGAACATTCCTACTAAGTGCCAAGTTTAGTAATATCTAGATATTATTAGGAAGATATTTTTCTTTTAGGATATTTGTAAAAAGAAGCCTCAACCAATAGGAAGGCTAGGAATTTGTTGGAGTGATCCTAACCACTCATCTAAAACCCTAACCCTAATGATTTCAACAGCCACAAGAGCCCCCCCCCCCCCTCCTATAAAGTCACATTTACAAAGCCTTAGCCTCTTTTACAAACCCTAGAAAAAGCCCTACTTGTTCTTCCCTAAAACTCTCCCCATTAATCCAAATTGAGCCCAAATTGAGTCAAATCAATTGCACCATCATCCCCAACAGTAGAGGATATTTTGGGGGCTTGCTAGCAAGGTTCGAGGACGATTGAACCGGAGAAAATCGAAGGAGACATCGAATCGAGGCTCTTTACATTGAGATTCTAGCTCTCAATAGGTAAACCTATCTACACCCATTAAAATCATGATTTTTCTTCATAGATGCATTCATTTAGGGTTCCCCTAGGTGTAGCCCAAGTTTGGTAGGAATTCGTGTCCATTTCGTGTCCGTATCGGACACGTATCGGTATTTTTAATAACGTGTTTGTTGAAATATTTGTTAGAATTAAATAGTGTTAATTTCAAAAACTAATTGAATGGAAAAATAGTTTTTGTAGTGTAGATCACAAATCTTTTTGACTGAGCACGATTTAGGCTCGTGTCCGTGTCCAAATTGGACACGAACACGCTGCACGACACTGTCGTGCAGTGTCCTGCTGCTCGGGCGTCCTAGCGGACACGACACGGCGACTCAAGCCACGAAACTTGGTGCACGTGTTGTCCTAATGACTGACATCACACCCATTAAGTTTTGCGTCATCTTGAGTCGTGTCGGGGGAGAAATCCCATGTGCACGGGTTTTGCACTAGCTGTGCACGCGCGGAGAATCCCCTCTGATACGGGGTTCGTATCCGCGTGTGACACAACTAGGACACGTCGTGCTGTGTCTGGGGTGTAGCCCTATGCTAGGCGAATCCACAGACACGAGCACGAGATGCGTGTCCCTCTGTGTCGAGAGCACGAGGCTCTGTCCTCGCCGCACGACACTGCTGTGACAGTTCAATGTTTTGGGTATTTAAATTATTTTGGACACATTCGTGTCCCGTTTGTGGACACGAATCATACCCCCTAGACCCATGACACTTGGTACTCACCCTGGTATACCTATTTGAGATTTTAAATGGTTTAAATTGGATTTCTTTTCACTTTGACTGATACACGTATCAGTCTGTATCCTGAAGCTTCATTTTCATATTTTAAACTGATATTTGATGTTTATTGGCATATTAAATCCATCTACATATGTAATAATTACTGTGGAGTTGGTTTTACAGGATAGTTTAGGTTTCATGATCGATTAAGGAGTTTTTAAACTTTGATTGGGATTTTGAATGGCTGAAAACTGAGAATAAAAACAAATAAACCTGAGATGATCAGGATTTCAAACTGAGTTTAAAACTGACATTGGGTATGCACTGTTTTTGAACTTTTCCTAAATTCCTGAGATGGTTTCAGGGTTAACATGAGATTAGGATTTGGGTTGATAGATTGAATTCCTGAGATTCCCTATTAACAGTTGAAACTGAAAACTGATTGTGGTTTTTAATTCAATGTTAAACTGAAATTAGAACCTGTGATTCAAATATCTGAATCCTGAGAACACTCTCTACATGTTTCAATCCTAGAGCACTCAACATATCATGTGTACAAACATCCCACACACACTATAATTCCTAATACTTGTTCTTCCCTTTTGACACATATTTATGTTACACACTCACTCACTGTTCAGATTCTACACACATGCCATGACACAGTACATTATCTCACTCACATGACACACAAAACCTGAGACTTGATCCCCTGTTACACTGATTTATGGTTCATGGTCATGTTAGATTCCATTACAGGTACATTACTTGAAGGTTGGTTTAGGGTGCATTGAGGAATAGTTTGAATGGTTTCCAGATTGGGATGCCAACTCCTATGTTCCTTTGAACTGTCATTAGGTTGCTAGTCTCATTCTATAACACATAGGAAACAAACTTTCACCACACTCTATCCTATTACCCTGTCACACTTTCACACACACACACACACTGTTTTGTTAACTGTCACATTGTACCACATGGACACCCCCCCTCACACACCCATTTATGTCCAATGTATATAGGTAATACATGTAGGTAGGTTGTATCCATGCAATGTGAGTAGGCACATAGGTAAATGATGTTAATTGTAAATGACATGAATTAATGACTTGGATGAATAAATGTATGCATGTTCCCTTCCTTAATGTTTTAGTCACCAACCATAGCCATGTATCACACAACACAGCATACACTCTACACACACATTTTGACACTGTCACTTTGACACACTACAATATGTTCACACACTACACTTTCTAAATTTCCTTCTTCCCTTCAATATATGTTTGTATATGTATGTTCACATATATCTAGTTTTCATACATATTATTATAACATGGAATGTGTGTGTGATGCCTATATATGAAATATAGTGTATAGATATTATATTGGGTATTGTACTAGTAGGTTTGTATTGGTATGGTAATAGGCCTAGAGTTATAGTGTTGACTTACAGTTGACCAAACCCTAAAGTTGACCTATTTTGACTAGATGTTAACTTTGGTTGACTTAGAGTTGACTTTGACCTAGATTGGCCTAGAAATCATGTAGATTGCATTGTAGCTTTCATTTTTCTTGTATTGAACATGTCATAACCCATACTGCTCTATTTAGGACCTTGTGACTCCGGTGCAGACATCTGATATTTCACTACTCTTCTCAGAGTAGCAGGCGAGTACATTCTCTGATAGATCTTTCATTTACTTGTCATTTACTGTACTTCAGTTCTAGTTAGTTTTATGTGATTCTTACAACACGTGTGGATATTCTGGATTCATGTATGCGACACACATACCATCTGTCTGGCCTCTATTTCTGGAACCACTACTGGCATCACCTTCTGGAATCACTACTGGAACCACCTACTGGAATCACTCTGGAATCTTTTGCTGGTATCATTATGTTTGGCTGGACTCATCTCTATTTCTCGTGTCGTTTCTGGATTCACTTGTACTTGTGGGCGGGGAAATATTAGAGTAAGACATGTAGACATACCCCAATCTGGAACCACTCCCTTGGAACTATTCTGGAACGATAGCCATCCCACACTTGGCCAAGTGTGCGGTGTGCCGTATTACCTACAGCCGTTTACATGTCGATCTCGGTATTTTAAAACACACTGTTAGAGTATAGGATGGACTCACCCTGGAACCTTTGATCACTGACTGGAATCATCTTATACCGGACTCATCTTGTACTGGAACCACCTGGTATCAGATTCATGTTGTCTGGATTACTTGAGTTTTGCACTTGTTACATTTACATTCTGAACTTATATCATGTTGCTCTAGTTCAGCTAGTTTCTATTTACAGTCTTATTTGCTATGATTCTTCTCTTGTTTTACTTGCATTACTTTCCTTGTACCTTAACTGTTCCTCTATACCATCACCTGTATACAAACTACCATATTCATCAATAAAACTGTCTATAACTGCTTTATAGTTCTCTGTCATTTACTTGGAATTTCTTGATGATTTGTACTCGTTTCTGTCCTGACTGGACCTGTTGAAAATATTACAGATGACTGCCCTGAGGATGTTTGCCCTACTTGCCTTGGAGCAGGAGATGGCTTAGCGACCTATGGCTCCGACACTCAGGAGTGATCGGGAGACTAGCTAGTAGACTTGGTTTAGTTTTCATGTTTTGGAATTTGAATTGTAATAACTTGAGATACGAGTTTGTATTTGAGTTTGTTTGAGATATTATTATTCTGTAGTTATAAATGTTATTGTTAGTCTTTAGTTATAAGCTTCTGTGTTATCTTATCGTTCTTAGACTGTGATTGAGATTCATTATATCTATACTTGTCCTCCGTTCGGAGTTGAGATTTGACAAGTACATTATATAATTGCGTGAGTTGTTGATTAGATAGTAACCTAGGACAGCGTTCTACCGCCGACTCTGCGGCGTAGGCTGGACGTACCCACTTCTCGTGCCCTTACTCTAGGGTGCGGGTTGTGACAAAAATACTCTATCTACTCCCACAAGACCATTACCAGTAAGTATATTGAGCCTTACTGATAATGACTCGGGCTCCGATCCTACCCGTGTCGCGAATCGTGCAGACATAAATGAATGCGATGTACCAGAATCAAATAAAGCTGAAGCTGGAAAGGAGTTGACGAGAATAGTACCTGCCACTACCTCTCCTGGTGCCAATCCTTCCTTCATGGTCAACACCATAGCCTGACCAAGCCCTCGGGGTGCTGGTCCCCTCTGCTGAAATCCTTGCTGCCTAGTCTGGCTCAAGGCTTGGGCTTACGCATACTGCTGGGGGTTCTGCTGCTGGATCACTTGGGTCTGAGGCGGCAAGGGCCTCATCAATGGATACTGCTGCTGCTACTGGACTGGTGCTGGTCCTCTCACCGAAGAGCTAGAAAGGTTGGTTGATGATGAGCCACCCCTGTTCGGGCAGGATCCAACCTTATGGTCTGGTGCTCCACAAACCAGACACAATCCCTGTGCCCTGCGACATTCTGCCACCACATGGCCTGGCTTCCCACAATGAGAACAACCCACTGCGAAAGATTGCTTCTGCTTCTGCTGCTGCTGAGGGTACGTCGGGGTGGAATGCTGAACCGACGTCACTGAGGCCGCTCGCCTCGGAGCTCCAATAGTCAAAGCCCTGGCTGCCGGGGCCGGTGCTGAAGACTGATTCATCTGGCCATGGGATCTCTTCCGACCTCCGACTCTATCCACAATCCTCTGGGAGGTATATTCATGCCTCCGGGCTGCTCTCATGACTGCATCAAAAGTCTGATGCTCAAATTGCTCAACTGCCAACAAAATCTCCAGGTGAAGTCCCTGCTGGAACCGTTGAGCTCTATCATACTCGGTTGCCACCAAGGTGGGAGCAAACCGACTGAGTCTGGAAAACTCGGACGCATATCCGTCGACCGTCCTGCCTCCTTGCTTCAGATTGGTAAATCTCGTCTGTAGATCGTACCGAGCCACGGCATCAAAATACTTGGTCTGGAATCTCTCTCTAAATACTGCCCAAGCAATGGGTGCTGCTAATCCAACGGCCTGCGCTGTCCACCAGCTGCGGGCAAGATCTAACAATTGCAGGCGCACAACGGCCACCTTCTCATTCTCTGGGGTCCTGGCTGCTTCTAGAACCACCTCTGTGTCTTGAAGCCAAGCATCTGCGGCGACATCATCTTCACTACCGTCGAAGAATGGAGGGTTCAAGCGCTTGAAGCTGTTGGCCGCGCTATTTCCATGATGACTGCCTCTGGTCAAAGCATCCGCCACTGCCTGTTGCAATGCATCTCCACGACGATCTTGAGAAGCTATCAAGGTCCTGACGAGCCCTACCAAAGTGCCATCATCAGGCTCGACAGGCTGAACTGGCTGGACTGGTGGTTCTCCGTCGGAAGGCACGACTCTGGAGGCTACTCCGGAGTGCTGGACTTGATCTCCAGGTTGTTGCTGGTCCGCGGAAGGTTCTCCGCCTTGCTGATCGGTAGGACCACGAATGATGCCGCTGAAGAAGACGACATAGGGAACAATAAGGAAGGACCAGGACAGATCAACGATACAAGCATATGATCAGGACAAGAATCCAGGGATTCAGAAGATACGAGCAGAGATCAAGGACGAATACTGATTGAGACATCTATTCGGTAAACCCTCACATATCTTGATTTACAAGACCTGCATGGGCCACCACTTAAACCATGTCACGCCCCAGAACCAGAATACTGGAGAGCGGGGGCAGACATAGCCAGCTACATATATTGAAGTGCAACTCATCTCGCTATACGGTCACGGCTGTCTAGGATACATGAGGGTTTAACTACAAGCCAATAGTCTCTTAAGGTCATGAACAAGCCTAGTGTCTCAATCACAAGCAAGTAAGTAAGTGTTACAAGATGTATGATCATTAAATATACAATATAAGGCGTCCCAAATATTACATATTCAGCTGATCATGAAGCTAGTCGTACAAAATGTCAGGACTAGCAAGAGTTTAGTCATACATGATCAACCCTAGGATATGTTAATCATGTTACAGCCCGTAGATAGACGGTAAGTAAAAGTGCAATCGAGCTAAACAGGTGCTCGTCGGCTAAACGCCTCAAAAGAATATTTTTACAATAGAGTGGGAGAGCCAAAAATAACCCACTCGTTGCCAGGGTTCCGTCTAGTGTTCACCATCTGGCAGGAAGGTTGGTGGATCCTCTGGAGCTGCTCCGAAATCTGGCCACACAAAACCAGCTGGGTCAGTCCCCAGAAAGAGCAAGTGCCACAAAGGAGGCTTCACTTAAGAACTAAAACCAGAAATCAGCACAAGATATAAATAAAAGTAAGAACTGGAAATAAAGAAAGTACACCAGGATGATATACGACGAGATAACCATGGGACCGTTCAGATAATCAGGTTACAACCCGTAAACCAAACAAGGACCGGGGTTGTAACCTTTCGTCTGAACAGAACTTGGAATTCTCCCCATTTATCGGTAAAATAAATGTAAGCATTCTGGTCATGCAGTAATCTGGAACAGGATCAGGGCAAGACTAGACTAGTTAAACTTTATCCAATCATTTTACGGCCAAGCAAGAATTACGGCTTGATACTTTAACTAACTAGGGTTGTCACAAGCCTAATTACTAATAAGATGCAGCGAGATTATTCCACAGCCACAAGCCCTGCAGACCATCCAGGTTACCCAGGTCGAAAGATTAGGGTTGAATTCAGGTGGGTACATCGTCCAGGAAACGCATGTACCCTTAAGTAGCTTGAAGGGTGCAACACATGACAGTGTGCTAGAAATGTGCCCTACTCGACGGCAGGCTACAGATCCCAGGCGCGCCCAGGTAACGGGATTGCCTGTAGCTGGAAAATCTCTTCATGACTAATGAGATAATCTAGTTGTTAGTCCTTAGTTCATTTCAATAGGTACTCCTGACCGTGGTACTCAGGAGTCCCATCCTAGACATGATGCAAGACAGGACTGGTTTATTTATACAAGCACAATCGCCCACGGTGTCCAGGTTATTGTACAAGTCATGTCATGTCAGGTAGCCGTCGTAACAGCTTATCACGATACAACTTGTCAGGTTATCAGGTTAAGTGTACTAGTCAGGAGTGCGCCACGACGGGCCACTATCTGGTCATGTCAGGTTACTCATGTCAGGAGTGCACCACTACGGGTCACTATCGTGTCAGGCTCAGTTATCAATTCCAAACATATCAAGTAAATTTGTGATTATCAAGTTCATGACAAAAGACGTAAGGATATAAAATGGACGTTAAATACCTAATAAAATATCAATATACAGGGGTATAGAAGAGTCAAACTTAAGGAAAATAAAACCGAAGTGACATGCTGACATAAGACCAGTCAGCCAAAGGCCATACGCTCAGGTCAGGCTATGCTCAAGTCAGGCTACGCTCAGGTAAGGCTACGCTCAGGTAAGGCTACGCTCCCAAAAGGCAGCGTATGAGGTCCATACGCCTCCTTGTCACCCAAGCGAGCGTATGCGAGTCATACGCTCCAAAAAGGCAGCGTAAGGACTCCATACGACTCCTGGCTATCCAAGCGAGCGGATGCAAGTCATACGCTCCAAAAGGCAGCGTATGTACTCCATATGACTCCTTGTCAAGCAAGCGAGCGTATGCGAGTCATACGCTCCCAAAAGGCAGCATATGGGGACTGTGCTGCGCTAAAAAGCGCGCACAGCTCAGTGACGCAAGCTAAAAAGCTCATGTACTGCTCACTGTCTTCTCCAAATTAGCAGGAACTCCATGGGTAGAACCCAAAGCTTCAAAAGTCCATAACTTGGTCAAGATAAGTCCAAATCCAACTTTTCAAAGGTCAAAATCGGGTAGAATGAAATGCTCTACAACATGGAACCATCAAAACTTGAAAACAAGAAAGTTTGATAGATTAAAACCACCAAAATCCAAAAATAACAGATTTCTAGATCTACAAGAATTAAAGCTTCAAAATAGAAAATGACAAGTTCTAAAGTGTCTTAGAAACGTGGAGAGAAGCTAATGGAACAATAAAAACGAGCTCTCTTGTGGAAGCAAGTTGCACTTGCCTAAGGGTTGGAGAGTTGTGGAGAGGAAGGAAGAAGAAGAAGAAATAAATGAGAGTTATGGAGGAGAGAGAAGGTTGGTGGGGAAATAAATATCATGGGTGGTGGTAGGTAGGGGGTTCATCCCTTGGGTTCATGATGAACCAAGCATTGGGCCGGCCGAACCAATGCCAACCCAAGCCAACCCAAACCGAGAGCAAACCAATGCCAAGAAATAAACAAGGAATAATACAAGAAAATACGTACACGTATTTCCAAAATACGTAATACGAACCACAGGCATTACAACTCTACCCACCTTAAAAGAATTCCGTCCTCGGAATTTAATCAAGAGGCTAGAGGAGCAATGACAAGTTACATTAATCACATGCAAGCTATAACTAGGCAGACAATCACTCATTCAAGCAAGGAATCGAAGGCATGAGGCATAAGAAAGACATTATACCTCACGAGTCAAACAAGTCAGGATATTGCGATCGGATATCATCTTCACGCTCCCACGTTGACTCCCCCAAAGAGTGATGACCCCAAGCAACTCGGACTAACTTGATAGTCTTGTTCTTGAGGATCTTCTCTCTCCGGTCCAATATAGACACGGGCCTCTCCTCATACGAAAGGTTGGTACCAACAACCAATTCCGAATGATCCAGGATGTGGCTCGGGTCCGGAATATACCGTCGTAATTGGGATACATGGAACACGTCATGCACCTCACTTAGCGACGGCGGAAGAGTGAGACGATAGGATACATCTCCTACTCGCTCCAGAATGTCAAACGGTCCTATATACCTAGGACTAAGCTTTTCCCGTACGCCGAAACGAATGACGCCACGGTTAGACGAAATCCTCAGGAATACATGATCGCCGACCGAAAACTCGAGAGGACGCCAATGAGAATCGGCCCAATGGCGCTGGCGATCTTGGGCAACTCGAAGATGATCTCTTACTCGCCTGACCACTTCAACTGTCTGGGCAATCATTTCTGGACCGAGCATCTGTCTCTCTCCAACATCATCCCAGGCTAGCGGGGATCTGCACTTCCTACCATACAGCGCCTCGAACGGTGCCATCTGGATACTGGCCTGGAAACTGTTGTTGTACGAGAATTCCACTAGGTGCAAGTGATCTTCCCATGAACCACCGAAGTCAAGTGTGCAAGACCGCAACATGTCTTCAAGAGTCTGCATCGTACGCTCCGACTGGCCAACTGTCTGCGGGTGATATGCTGAACTGAACTGGAGATGAGTTCCCAAACTCTCTTGCAAGCTACGCCAGAAGTGCGACGTAAATCTTGAATCTCGGTCCGAGGTGATACTGACTGGCACACCGTGCAATCTGACAATCTGCCTGAGGTACATCTCTGCTAACTGAGCTGTCGACTGACCAACTATGAATGGAAGAAAGTGAGCCACCTTCATGAGCCTGTCAACTATAACCCAAAT
The DNA here is from genome assembly GCA_029216955.1 of Iris pallida. Taxonomy (NCBI): domain Eukaryota; kingdom Viridiplantae; phylum Streptophyta; class Magnoliopsida; order Asparagales; family Iridaceae; genus Iris; species Iris pallida. The sequence continues at coordinate 36,918,557 of JANAVB010009198.1, read as the reverse complement.
AGCATCTCTACCAGCTGGGGATCTAGGTAATCCAGTCATAAAATCCATGGTCACATGCTCCCACTTCTACTCTGGAATCGGCAAGGGCTGAAGAAGTCCAGCCGGTCTCTGATGTTCGGCTTTAACTTGTTGGCAAACCAAACATCGAGAGACAAACCGAGCTATCTTCCGTTTCATGCCATTCCACCAGAAATGCTGTCGGATATCACGGTACATCTTCGTACTGCCGGGATGGATGGAATACTGCAAACTGTGCGCTTCTGTCATGATCTCCTGTCGGATATCTCCGTTGGGTACACAAAGACGCTTACCATGTCGAAGTGTACCATCCTCATGAATGCATAACTCTGGTCTTCGTCCTGCCTCACATTCTGCTCTGAGTTGTTGAAGCTTAGAATCTGCTGACCGTGCCATGTCGGTTTGGAAAGAAGAGCTTTGCTTCAGTACATGCGAGGACGAACGTACTGATCCCCCACCAGCTTCATGCAGGGTGCAGGGAATGGATTGCTCGCGGCGAAGCGTTGCTTGAACGTGTTGAGGCTTGGAATGCCGAAGTGTATTGAAGCGTGCGATCGCATTGACGCTCGGACTCGCGACATGATTGATGCGGCCGAGATATAGAAGGCATGATGTATGGAACGACAAAATCCTTTGTGGGCAAGAGAGAACCTGAGTGTTGTAGCCAATCTGGCAAATTTCATTGGACTATCGAAAGCCTTTGTAATCTGATTTCGAATATCAATAAAGGGAATCGTTTTGTATACTCTGTTTTCCTTTCGTTGTGAATGTTCAACTTAAAGATAACCATTTGAGAACTTGTCATCTTGCCTTGCACGAGCGCAACTCCAGGCTCGTACGGCATCACGCTCCAGCAAGGACGATGATTCGGGTGATTCCGGGTCGGGGCGTGACAGAAACGGCCATTTGAAGCTAGGCCACAGAGTGTCCCCATTTGCAGCGGAAAGTAAATAAACACAATTTGAAACAAACTCAATAGCCTTTATTGATATTCAAGAAGTAGTACAAGCGGCGTTATGATGAGATTACAATTCACTCAAGCTCTCTCTCAAAAAACATAAAAGGCGTGCCAAGTGGCTTACAAGATGGAATAATTCATGGCGATGTTCCGATACATTATGTCCCGTATATGGTGCTTCAGTTTCTTTACAATGCTCCAAGGCTCCATAGTTAGCTCCGTGCCTTAGCACGTTCGAGAGAAGTCTTCGCACCCGACGTAGTTCTTCCGCAACCTGCAAGCAGACTATGTGGTTATCAGTACATTGTTTTGCACAGGTGGAGAGGCTAGCTCACCCACTCGCTATCATTATCAAACACGTTCATTTTACTTTCGTGCACCATCTATTATTTATTGTCTTACTAATCTTGTCTTAGGGTTAGTTTCATGGCATATAATTTAAGCCTATCTCGTGTTATCGATATCAAGTGTCGCATAGAAAATACCTGTGCAACTTACCATACTTACCGTACGATCTTTCCTATCCAAGTAAACCAAGTTAGCCAACAGTTCATACGTAATGACTTAACGTAATATTGCATAGGTATTCAAAGGTTTCAAGGGCGTGTTCATGTCTAAGGTTCTACGAAGTATCGAGTTTGTCAAGTTATATTATACTCTAAAAGCTTTATTCTGATGTTTACGTTCACTCAGTTGTTCAGCCTACTCAAGTTGTTAGGATGTGTTATACTCAAACGTTGTTCAGATACATTTCATTTAGTTACTTAGCATGTTCAACTTACACAGATTACTTGTTTCAATACAAGGTCTCGCACGTGGATTGTCGCAATCGAGCAAACTTTATCTATATGCATCGGTCGCTGGCACCGCAAGCCATTTGGACATGTTCCTCTTGGTATTCTCACCTATCAAGTGTGATGGCTGGTACAACTTGATAGTCTTTTGAAATACTTGGCCTTACTTCTTTTAGGTGGCCGAGCCCGCATCCAAGCAGCCCGTAAGCCATGATTCCGCCTAGGCCTGCCACAATGTCGTTGATCGTTGCCTTGGAATCCTCCTTTGATTCTTTTCCCCCCGTATACGAGTGGCGGAGTGGGTTGTCCACGACCATTTCATATTATCTTGTCATTTTTAACTTAATAGATGTCTTTGAGCCATAGGCTGTTAGTGAGCCATAATGCATTATCGACCAGGTTGGCGGCGACGTCCGTATAGCGCGGGTAGCGAGTTCCGCTGCACGTCCCCGACATACCTGTCGCTAACCATTTCTTTCTTTCTTATCTTTCATTCATTCATTCATTTCTTTCTTTCATATGTTCATTCGTTCATTGATTCATTCACGTATTTCATTCATTCGTTGATTCATTCATTCACTTATTCGTTCATTCGTTCATTCATACATTATGCAACTTCCTGTGCGGGAACCGCCTTGGCGACCCATCGGTCCCGAAGCCTTTCAATGTTTCTATACTCTACTCAGAACGACTATGTCAATAGTCTTCATGCTTCATTTTAGTAAACCATTCATTGTTTTATGTCTAAAGTTGTGGTATGATTCTAAGTGACAAGCCTATCGTTCGTTATTGAATGAATAAGTAAATCTACTCAAAATGTAAGTTGTGCGTTGGAACAAGCTTGGAGTGCAGTGTAAGGTTCAAGTATTACTCCAAGTTCCTATCCATGTTCTACACAGGCATACAAAATATGATTATTTCCTTAGCTAGACGCATTGAGTCATTTTGTTAGCATGCAGAGATTATCGTCTAGCGATTCTAGCAATATTGTCTGTATTATTATGTGTCTAGGCTAAGCAAAGATAGGTTCATCGGAGCCACCCACCTTAGCAATGATCGCATCGGCTGAGCGAGACTCTGAGCGCGCCTTTGAAAGTATAAGTCTGGATTCTTCTGAAGGGCCAACTTAACACTTGCATCGATTCGCATTGATACTTCATCGGGTCGACGGAATTCTTCGAGTCAACGATTCATTTGAGTCGTTGCACATGTCATTTGAGTCGACGTTTTGCTAGGGCGGAGCAGGTCGTTACATAGAACAACTTACTACGCCGTGTCTCATAGCGTAGGCTGGATGTGTCCGACACGTATCCGAATATTTGAAAGCGGGTCGTGATAGTCATCCTGTTCTGCTATGGTCCCGGGATCCTGCCCATAATATGTATCATATATGGCCTCAAGCTCATCTGCAACATATCCAGTCAGGAGCGGAGCAAAGTACAATCTATAATAATGAAACAAGTACAACATGTGAACAAGTGAAGGGACAATGAACATGATGAAGCATGAAAAGTAAATACATAATATAAAATGTATATGAAATATGTACCAAAAGATCATGACATATGATTTGAAATAGATACTAGAGTATGTGACCGGCTTGGGTATGATCACGAATAAGAACCATATAATGGTACGACTTAAATCCCATATGCACGATGTGTGACTTAAGCCATGCAATACCTAATGTTGGTTTTGGTCACATATCCATAGTATTTTCCCTCCCCACGATACAAGTAAAGATCATGAACCACAATATAAATCAAGCCGTGCAACAGTGTGTCCAATAACATGACGTGAAGTAAATGAGTCAAAATCATAAAGGTACTTGCCTTGCTCTGGAAAATCAGTAATAGGAAAGTAGGTGTCTCTGAGTCCTCCTAGAATGAATTGGGAGTTTAATTAAAAAATTACAACTAACTAGATTTGCTAGTTAACTATTTATTCCTAGCTAAATACTAATTATATCACTAACTATACACATTTCCTAGTTATAATATATATATATATATATATATATATATATATATATATATATATATATATATATATATATATATATATATATATATATAAGGTATAACCTTCAAAAATATTATAGAGAACAAATAAAAATTAATATAAATATAGAGTCTAATGAAATATTGACAAATATATACAAATATATATAACATATATTACCAGAATATTACTAAAATGTATTAATAATTATTGGCAATAACAAACTGAAATTTATGCCAACAATTACTTAGTTGTACAAACAGTTAACTATACTTATTTCATCAAGTCTATAAATGGCCCAACATCAAGCCCAGCTCATTAATATTACTATTATTCTCATTTCTCTCATTTAATTGTCCTATACAGCCTGACCTATCTGGCTAAGCCCATCCGGCCTGCCACTGACATGAAACATAATTTGTCATCCAAACCCAATTTCTCAATTTAACTACACATCCAGATTGTTCTAATGTCCAGAATTTACACCAACAAGTAAACCCCCCTTTTAAAATGAGCCTGGCCCAAATCGTGGCTTACTGGACCTAGCAACAACCAAGTCCAACAAGTCTCATACTAAATCACAAGTCTTAATACAATACATACAGAACCAAGAGTAGAGCAAATATTTACAAACCAAAGCCTAGTAAAATATACAAACCAAAGATCCACAAATGAATATACAACCAACAGTCTAAAACGTATGCATACTTCACCCATATGCATCGAGCCACATCAGTTCAAAATGCATATTTGTGCCACTGTTATACCCTAATCAATCCCTTGTACACGACCACACAACACTCCCACGCTAGACACAACAAGTGCTAGACACGAACTACTGCAAGACACGAACCAGAATGGACACGAGCTACTGTTGGACACGAACATCCCGAACTCCCCCGAATCCTGATCATAGCCCTGCCCAACCCTTCATTAATCCTAAGTACAAAATGAGGTATTCTGCCATTTCAAGAAGGGTATAAGGATACCTGAGTAATGCGGATCTGATTCTGGAGTGGAGACACGATCCCAAATAATCGAACACAATCGCCTCGTGTCCAGCTGTGATCGAGAGTTCCTCTGCGGTATTCTATCAAACAGGTACCGAGCAAGAACAATATAGATTAGCCTCAAAGCAATAGTGATGTGCCCTACTCCAGATTCACAAAAGATCTTCAGAAATTAAGATACTCAAATTGATTACTTACAATTGATATCCATCCAAAATGTCCAAAAATCTCAGATCAATCTAACTCCGAGTCCCGAAGAATTGCTCATCTATAACATAAAAATGAAATCAAATCAAATCAAATCAAATCAAATCAAACGATCATCGATCATTTGATCATCCAATTTACAGACAAAAACTTGTTGATCGATAACTCACCGTGTCGTTGTCCTCGATCGTCGCACTGTTGTCGAAGAAGTATTTAGTGGAGAAGAGTAGATCGATCAGAGGTGAACCACTATTTGCCAAGAATCAGTCGTCGGAGGGGATCGTACCACCGAAGAAGAAGGCTGGTCGATCGTTCCCGATCTGGATCTGAGTTCACAAGTGTGCAAATCAAATGAGCAATTGAAGACGAGCAGGTTCTCAAAGGAGATCAAGACAAAACCTACCTCGATCGTCGATGCAGAGATGGAACAACGAGCTCGTGGGGAGGATCGTCGAGGAAGACGGAGATTCATCGTCGGAGATATCACGCATAGTCGTTAGGAAGAACTCGCCTCGTCGTTGCCGGAGAAGATGTTGTTTTGCTGTCGAGAAGGAAAAGCCTAGCCGTCACTACTCCAGGAGGTGATGGCCACCATCGCCATGGCAAAACCCTAGAAATTAGGGTTAGGATTCGGAAGAACTTGCTTGGGCAGGAAGAAGGAAGAAGAGAGAAGGAAATTTCCAAACAGAGCTCTGTTCTTCAGCTTTCATAACAGAAAGTAAAATGAGGGAGAAGAGGCTAGTCGGTTTAAATAGAGTTTGGAAGAACAAAAGATATTTGCAAAAATAATTATATTTAGTTAAAAATAACATGTTTCTTACAAACTAGGGTTAAAAATTAGTTAGAGAGTTGTTATAGGTTTGTTAGAAGGTTGTTAGAATTCTTGGAGAATAGTCTAGATTAGTTGCTAGCCTTGGTTAATTAATGTCACGACCCGCACCCACTGTGAGGGTACGAGAACGTAACAACGCTCAGCCTACGCCGCAGAGTCGGCGGTAGAACGCTGTCCTAGGTCACAACATCTAACAATTATATAACTAGCAGTTTATACTCCCCGAATGGGGGTGACATAGCAAAGGACTTAATCACAACTAAGGAAGATATAGCACGATATGAATAGAACTCAAGGAAATGAAATAGATAAAACCATAGTCTAAGATAATCCCAGCAGTACAAGTCTCAGATAAAAGAATATATACAAAACTGATCTCCACATAAAAGTCTAGCTAAAACATGTCCAACTACATAAAGATAAAAGCCTACCTATCTAGTCTAGGCAGTCGGGGGAAAGTCCTCAGCTACTGCTGGATCCTCCTGAGGGTCCAGCTCACAGGTGTCATCCAGTGCTGTCCCATAATAGGTATCTAGGCCAGCCTCCTCCTCATCCTCTGTAATATTTTCAACAGGTCCAGTCAGGACAGGAGCGAGCACAGTACATCTCAACAATTCATAGCAGGTTAGAAAATATAAACATGCAGTAAAGTAAGATACAGGTACTGAAAGGAAAACAGTATGTAAAACAGGAAAAGAACTGTAATATAAATATCTACTATACATAGAGAACTAGCAGTGACTAGTGAGTCAGAGTACGAGATAGCACATGTGAACAGGACAGATTTGCACAGGATGTCGAGGTGCACAGGAAACTACACTACAAGGAATTGTTCACACGACTACTAGCACTCCCCCGTATCCCCAATCAATACACAAGGATCTAAACAGGTTATGTTATTGCACAGGATATCACATGGGGGCCCATATAGGGTGCACATGATAGTATACATGGGGGCTCCGTGAACATGAGAGTACAAGATTCACAGGAGTACACATGTAATGAAAGCACAGGAGTACATGATGTAAGTGAAATGCACAAGCACAATGTACCCGATGCTCCCGAGGGGGATAACATCGCATGTAGAGATCCATATAGTACCAATCCGTGTGACCAACGTGACAGTACAAGTAAAGTAATCTACTGCAGGTAATAATTCTAAGCAGGATATGAAATGATCAGAGAATGTACTCGCCTGTAACTGAGTGTCTGATATGAATCGTACTGTCCAAGGAGTGGTGTCTGGCTCCTAAACAGAACAGCACAAGTCACAACAAGTCCAGAATGGTAAAATGAAGCTCTACAATGCATTCTACATGAATCTAGGTCAATCTAGGCCAAAGTCAACTCTTGGTCAACTTTGGTCAACCCTAGAAGTCAAACTAGGTCAACTAAATCAAACCTAAGTCAAACTAGTCTAACTACAGAATAGGATACCAAAATCACCACAGAAGCTTAGGAATACATAAACCGACACAACCAAACCGACACAATAGGATACCAAAATCACCACAGAAGCTTAGGAATACATAAACAACCATTAACCCTAATTTTCTATTCAAAAACTTTACACAAATGAAATCGAAATGCCCTTTGAGGCATTTCGACAAACACTGAAACAATGGATCTGATACGTGTCCAGAACGGACACGAAACTCACGAACCCGACACAAAACCTATGCTAATGCTTAGGGGACTCCTAGGGCTCCCTAATGATGAGGACCAATCGAAATTTCATGGAAGTTTGAGAGAGTTACCTTAGTTTGAACCTTCAATGGAAAAGGGCTTTTCTCTACACTTTTGCTTGATGTCCCAAACACTCCAAATTATCTCCAAACTGAACCAAACCTCCACAACAGCAAGTAAATCACTATTAGGAACCATTGCAACAAGTTTGAGGATTTTAGGAGTTAAAATGGAATTAATATGGAATTTACAAATCAAGAACTCACCTCCTTCTTCTTGGATCCAAAATTTCTAAAGAGGGAGGCTAGCCCTAAGTTTGAGAGGGGTTTTTATAGGGTGGGATTCCCTAGGTTCAGCTAGGGATGGCTGACCACTTGGTCTTGGGTTAGGGTTGAGCTAGGTTTGAGTCCAATCTAGCTAAGTCACAATAATGACTTGTGAAACCACAAGCCATTCACCAAATCAAATGATTTCTAACATTCAAATTCTAGTTCTATGAATCACTAACCACTAACTTGAGTCACACTAGGTTAGACTAGGGTCACTTGACCTAACCAAGCTCAACTAACTATGGTTAGTTCCTAGGTTAGTCTACAAGAGTCAAAACTGACCAAAAATCAAACCAGTCCAAATAAATCCAAAATAAATTCTAAAAATTCCCATAAATTCTAATTAATAATAATAAATTTTATTTAATAAATAATAATCCCAAATAATTCTTAAAATTATAAAAATGACTAAAATATCCCTCAGTCTGGAAATGAACACTAGCAAGACACCAAATCATAAGTCATGAATTTAAATAGTTTAAAAATAATTAAAAATCACTAAAAATCATAACATGAAATAAATACCGTTAAATAATAATTATAATTACAAAATTTCAAAATTACCCTCTTCTGAAAAACTGGGTGTTACAATCCTACCCACCTTACAAAAATTTCGTCCTCGAAATTAAAATGGTAGTAGCCCTTCTAGGTCATACACCCCACAATCAAAGTCTCAAACATACCGTCAGATAGTCATATGCGTCTGTCCAAAATCATGATACTCAGAATCTTCGTCGTGCTAGTGAGCATGGCTACGATAATCACAGAGTCCTTGACTAAGGTACGTATCCTTAGGTTCATGGTATTTAAAATTTTCGCATTGCCGCATGCGACGGCAAAAACCTTAAATTTCCATACCCGAAAAATACATCCAAAATCTGACTATATGTCCTCACTATGCCAACTAACACGACCATCAAGATTCTAGATCCCATAACTGAGGTGACCTAGCCCATATGATTTTCTCAGAAGAAAAACAAACATAACGAATCACCAGATCAAACTTATCAACAATGAGGAAGCAGATATAAATAGATGGAATAGAATTTCAGGATAGGTATAATGAGACAAGGTAGAATGGAATCGAGAAGATCAGAACCTGCTAGCACCTCTCCTACTGCCTGAGCATCCTCAAGTGTCATGGCGTAAGCTCGTCCTTGCTGGCCTCCCCTGGCCTGCTGCTGGTGCTGGACGAACCTCTGCTGCTGAGTCGGCAGGGCTGGTCCCCGCTGCTGGCCTGCTGCTGCTCCGGCTCCTCCTTCCTGAGCTGTTCGTCCCACAGACCTAGGACAATCCCTCATCTGGTGATCTGCTGCTCCGCAGAAAAGGCACTTCCCGAGCCTCTTCCTGCACTCATTCCATCCATGCCCTGGCTTCTTGCAGAAGGGGCAACTGACTGTCTGCCTGGGTGCCTGATGCTGGAACTGCTGCTGAATCAGCAGCGGCTGAAACTGCCTCGGCTGCTGGTGCTGAAAGTGAGGCCTCTTGGCCTGGCCTCCGCTGCTGCTGCTGCCCCCAGCTGGGTCTCTCCCTCTCTTGAGCCTAAGCTCAAGGTCATCCTCTGCAGCTAGTGCGTCCACCAGTATCTCCTCAAATGTAGTACTGCGGGCGTTCTTGGTGTAGGACTTGACCTCCTTTACCAAGCCCTTCCGGAACCTCCGGGCCTTTGTCGCCTCCGACAAGTCCTCTACAAATCTGCCCAGACGGCAGAACTCTCCTGCATACTCCTCTACGGACTGGCTCCCCTGAACTAGGGCCTCGAACTGAGTCTCGAGGGCTCCTACAGCTGCCTCTGGAAAGAACTTCTTCTTGAACAGCTCCTTGAAAGCTGCCCAAGTCTGCCCTGGCGTGCCGACCCTCGGGTCTGTCTGGTACCAAGTGCGGGCCAGGTCCTGCATCATACTGGCCGCCGCCTCAATCTGAAGCCTAGTCGAAATCTCAGCCAGCCTAAAGATCTCCTCCATATGCTCGATCCACTCATCGGCATACAAGATGCCCTCCGTCCCCCGGAAGTCTCTGGGGTGCATCTTCTGAAAGTCCTGAATACCCTTCTCCCGCGGCTGATGAGGCTGCGGGGCTGCTGCGGGCTGAGCCACTACTCTCTCTACTGCTGTCACTGCCAGCTCAATGCCTCGAGTGAGCTCTGCTGTCTGCCTCTGCTGCTGTCCCTGCTGGCCCTCCATGTACTGCCTGAAGAAGGCTAGCAGCTGCACTGCGTCTATCGTCCCTGGAGGTGGCTGCTGGTAAGGATCCTCTGGGATAACCGGGTCCTGCCTCCGAGTCGGTGGGTGCATGTCCCCTACTGCGGCTGCCGAGGTCTCCACACGAGCTGAGGTGGCAAGAGCTGCAGTCTCCTGGCCTCGCCGTGCTGGCTGAGAGGTGGCAGTCCCCTCTATAGCATCCTCAGGAACGGCACGCTGTGCACGAGTCTCTACCATCCTGAAGATAGACAAACAAGAGTATCAATTTCTGAGAAGGAAGCGAAATAACAAGGGCGGACAATTATAATTCAAAGGATCAGCAGACAAAAGGATTTAAATGGCAATAAAAGGAATTTTTCCTAAAGTGATTGAGTATCTTAAAATTAATATCTTATATCCTATAGCAGGCTGCAGTGATACTCTAGTTCGAGTACCACTACACTTTTAGTCTTGACCTGCATGGGCCACCACTAAAAACGTGTCACGACCCGCACCCACTGTGAGGGTACGAGAACGTAACAACGCCCAGCCTACGCCGCAGAGTCGGCGGTAGAACGCTGTCCTAGGTCACAACATCTAACAATTATATAACTAGCAGTTTATACTCCCCGAATGGGGGTGACATAGCAAAGGACTCAATCACAACTAAGGAAGATATAGCACGATATGAATAGAACTCAAGGAAATGAAATAGATAAAACCATAGTCTAAGATAATCCCAGCAGTACAAGTCTCAGATAAAAGAATATATACAAAACTGATCTCCACATAAAAGTCTAGCTAAAACATGTCCAACTACATAAAGATAAAAGCCTAACTATCTAGTCTAGGCAGTCGGGGGAAAGTCCTCAACTACTGCTGGATCCTCCTGAGGGTCCAGCTCACAGGTGTCATCCAGTGCTGCCCCATAATAGGTGTCTAGGCCAGCCTCCTCCTCATCCTCTGTAATATTTTCAACAGGTCCAGTCAGGACAGGAGCGAGCACAGTACATCTCAACAATTCATAGCAGGTTAGAAAATATAAACATGCAGTAAAGTAAGATACAGGTACTGAAAGGAAAACAGTATGTAAAACAGGAAAAGAACTGTAATATAAATATCTACTATACATAGAGAACTAGCAGTGACTAGTGAGTCAGAGTACGAGATAGCACATGTGAACAGGACAGATTTGCACAGGATGTCGAGGTGCACAGGAAACTACACTACAAGGAATTGTTCACACGACTACTAGCACTCCTCCGTATCCCCAATCAATACACAAGGATCTAAACAGGTTATGTTATTGCACAGGATATCACATGGGGGCCCATATAGGGTGCACATGATAGTATACATGGGGGCTCCGTGAACATGAGAGTACAAGATTCATAGGAGTACACATGTAATAAAAGCACAGGAGTACATGATGTAAGTGAAACGCACAAGCATAATGTACCCGATGCTCCCGAGGGGGATAACATCGCATGTAGAGATCCATATAGTACCAATCCGTGTGACCAACGTGACAGTACAAGTAAAGTAATCTACTGCAGGTAATAATTCTAAGCAGGATATGAAATGATCAGAGAATGTACTCGCCTGTAACTGAGTGTCTGATATGAATCGTACTGTCCAAGGAGTGGTGTCTGGCTCCTAAACAGAACAGCACAAGTCACAACAAGTCCAGAATGGTAAAATGAAGCTCTACAATGCATTCTACATGAATCTAGGTCAATCTAGGCCAAAGTCAACTCTTGGTCAACTTTGGTCAACCCTAGAAGTCAAACTAGGTCAACTAAATCAAACCTAAGTCAAACTAGTCTAACTAGGTCTAACAAGTCACTTCTAGGTCCAACTAGACTAATAGACACACCATAGGCCAATATCACATATAACCCATACCATACCACATATGCAAGTTATGAATACACCTATATTCCTATAGGCTAATATCCATAGGCCTCCATATATGATACTTATACTATCACACATCCACATTGCCATATATAAACATACCTAAAGGTATACAAACATAAAAAGCACTCAAAAGGGCAAAAGTGTATGTGTGTGTGTGAAGATACAATGTGCAGGAAAGTACTAAAACAGTGAAGGAAACAATGTGAGGTGTGTGGCTGTGGTGTGAGTGACAGGAACCAAATCAGATTTTGGTCACACTCTAAGTGAAATTCCAGGTTTAATACATAGGAAAGTAATCTCAGTTTTGGTCTTAACATTTCAGTTTACAAACCTATCAATCTCAGTTTTGAAAGGGTAATGGACAGTTCACATGTGCACATGAAGGGAAAAAAAAACAATCCTAACTCAGATTTGATATAACATATAGTTCACCAACACATAAATCAACTCAGAATTTTATATAACATCACTGTTAAACACAAACATATTCAATCTCATAAGTGAAACTCAGTTTTATCAACAGTTACCAAACCTATTAAATCTCAGATTTCACATTTCAAACTAACCCAAGTTTTTATCATCAACACAACTCAAGTCCTATACATAAAACATACAGTTTTTTATAAAACAACAAACTCAGTTTTGACATGGGTTTCAAGCCTATGAATCTCAGTTTTGCAGTTTTAAAACTAAAACCCAGGCTTTTGATTTGGATTAAAACTGTGAAGATAACACTAAGACTTCACCAAGGCATTTTCAAATGGAATATTCTCAGATTTCACATCAACACAACTTCAAGTAAATCTCAGGTTTGATAAAACTGTCCACAACATACACTCCCCAAAATGAGATCAAAACACAACCATACATTCCTAAAATTGACACACATGAAGAATTTATGTGAGAGGACCACAATATGAGCTTAAACATGTAAATTACTACACTTAGATTAGATACATGATTTCCCAAACTAATTGAAAAAAAACTGGAAACAAAATCAGGATACATGAATCAGAAATTTCATGGGAAAAAGGATTTAATCAACCAAAACTAGATTAACATTAAACATGAGGTTGGTAATGAGTCTACACATATAATACGTGTTGTACAAGTGTTTTGTGTCCACATTTGTGGACACAAACGTGTCCAGCAGAAGGAAACACAAAAACAGTGCACTGATACACTGTGTAAAACACATAGGCTCGTGCACGTGTGCACGAGTGTCGTGCACACGACACGACGCAAATGAGGACTCATGGTCACCAAGGTAGGTTCGCCTAGAGTGTGGCCTCGTGTCCAAGTGTCTGCAATGTGTCAAAACGTGTCGTGTCCAAAGTTACAACTGCGTATCAGTGGAGAAAAAGGACAGTGCACAACACAGTGTCAAGTCAGTGCACAATGAATATCTCCCAAACCAGAGCATAAAATCCAATGAAAATTGGGGAGGATGGTGTCAGTGGATGCCCCAACATCCTCCCAAAAGATGGTGTCAAGACAAGATGTGTCGTGTCCACAGTGGACCCCGAGATGCAGGGGAAAACACTGTAGCCGCGTGCCGTGTGCGCGCGCGTGTCCAACCCAACCAAACCGACACAATAGGATACCAAAATCACCACAGAAGCTTAGGAATACATAAACAACCATTAACCCTAATTTTCTATTCAAAAACTTTACACAAATGAAATCGAAATGCCCTTTGAGGCATTTCGACAAACACTGAAACAATGGTTCTGATACGTGTCCAGAACGGACACGAAACTCACGAAACCCGACACAAAACCTATGCTAATGCTTAGGGGACTCCTAGGGCTCCCTAATGATGAGGACCAATCGAAATTTCATGGAAGTTTGAGAGAGTTACCTTAGTTTGAACCTTCAATGGAAAAGGGCTTTTCTCTACACTTTTGCTTGATGTCCCAAACACTCCAAATTATCTCCAAACTGAACCAAACCTCCACAACAGCAAGTAAATCACTATTAGGAACCATTGCAACAAGTTTGAGGATTTTAGGAGTTAAAATAGAATTAATATGGAATTTACAAATCAAGAACTCACCTCCTTCTTCTTGGATCCAAAATTTCTAAAGAGGGAGGCTAGCCCTAAGTTTGAGAGGGGTTTTTATAGGGTGGGATTCCCTAGGTTCAGCTAGGGATGGCTGACCACTTGGTCTTGGGTTAGGATTGAGCTAGGTTTGAGTCCAATCTAGCTAAGTCACAAAAATGACTTGTGAAACCACAAGCCATTCACCAAATCAAATGATTTCTAACATTCAAATTCTAGTTCTATGAATCACTAACCACTAACTTGAGTCACACTAGGTTAGACTAGGGTCACTTGACCTAACCAAGCTCAACTAACTATGGTTAGTTCCTAGGTTAGTATACAAGAGTCAAAACTGACCAAAAATCAAACCAGTCCAAATAAATCCAAAATAAATTCTAAAAATTCCCATAAATTCTAATTAATAATAATAAATTTTATTTAATAAATAATAATCCCAAATAATTCTTAAAATTATAAAAATGACTAAAATATCCCTCAGTCTGGAAATGAACACTAGCAAGACACCAAATCATAAGTCATGAATTTAAATAGTTTAAAAATAATTAAAAATCACTAAAAATCATAACATGAAATAAATACCATTAAATAATAATTATAATTACAAAATTTCAAAATTACCCTCTTCTGAAAAACTGGGTGTTACAATTAAGTAGTAAACCATTATGACTAAAACCACTATAATCTTCTCTCCTTCACTAATCCTTAATTAAAAGCCATAAAACATAATGATTCTAATATTAATCAAAAATTAATATTTCTCAAAATAAATTATAAAATTATAAAATTATAAAATATCAAAAAAATATCAGAAAAATATCAAAATTTATTAATTACGAGAAAGTGGGATTACACCTAATAACAAAATCCAAAGCCTCTGACCTATGCTAAAACCCTTAACAATATGTTGTTAGAAATTTTATTGTGCCCTGTCGATTCATGAGATGAAGAACATAAATTAAATTACGGAAGCATACCTGAATCCATTGCTAGACTTGATGGATCTTGAAGCGAACGTCTCTTTATTGGGTTCGATCTTCCAACTTGCTACGACCCTTAATGACAAAGAAGAATCTGAATCCTTTGTCCCTCTCTTTCTGTTGATGGAGATGCAGAAGAGAAAAAGAGAAAACCTCTCTTTTGGTGGCCGTATAAGTTCGGGACTATAACCCTAATGAACATATATATTTATATGTTTTGACATTTCTAATTTGGCCCCTCATCAAATTAGAATTATCTTCGGTATCTACACATTAATTCCATGACAATTATATCCTTAAGCCAATTTCTAAATAGACCATTTTAATTTGGCCTAATTATTTAGATAGCCTAAACACAATTAATTTTACATGTGTGGTCCCTTAATTATTGAATAATTCTAACAATCTCCTACTGGGCCACATATGTAACCTTATAATTGTGTTAATCTTAGTGAGCTCATAAATTGCTATCTTAATCCTTAGGGTATATCCGGACAATCTCGTCCATTAACCATATCAACATAGGATCAAAGCGGCCTTCGTCACATAGAGCATAACTAAACCATCAATGGTCACATATACCAATAAAGCTAAACGACAAAGATCAATCATGGATGCGTAGCATGGAAATTACACGCAATGTGATCAATATATGTCTATTTCCAACTTTTTCTCCTTATGAGATCAATACTTTAACATAATGAAAACAGAATGAACTAAATTTTCATATATCTTATCAGATAAATATCCAAAATACTTTAATACATAAATGTGTCCAAAACCAAATAGCACCCAAATACATAAAATACAAACTCCCACTATATTGCCATATACATGATTGAGATAACACCCATATGAGCAGTATGCTCATGAAAGACCCTGGGTGATAATGCTTTTGTGAGCGGATCCGCTAAAATAGAGTTTGTCATAATGTGCTATATTGACACTTTAACCATTCTGAATTATTTCCTTCACAACTAGAAACTTTATGTCAATATCCTTGATTTATACAAGTTTTTGTTGTTATTGGAATACATTACTGCTGATTTATTGTCACACCATAATTTAAGTGGTCTTTCAATACCGTACTGTAGGTGCAGCCTTATGACAAAATTTCGCAACCATATTTTCTGAATAGATGCCCCACATCATGTTATAAATCTTGCTGCCATGGTGGAAGAGTGCATGTTTGACACTCATCCAAAATATAACTCTATTAGTCAGCATAACCTGATGTGGATCTCCTACTGTGTTGACATCCAACAAAATCGGAGTCGAAATACCTTATGATCTCCAGAATTATCCGATCTCCTACAAAGAGCATATAATTTTTTGTTCTCTATTAATTACTTAAGTAGTTTGGCTGCTACCCAATGATCCATCCATATTTGCTTAAATATCTACCTAATATTCTAATATGTACGTAATATCCTGACGCGTACATACTTGAGCATACATTAGACTCCCTACAACTGATCATGAAGAAAAAATCTATTGTATTTTCTTAATTTTCAAGCTATTCTTAGGGTACTGATTGAGACTGAACTTGCCTCCTTTAGCGACTGAGGTGTCACCTGGTTTGCATTCCTGTATGCCAAATCTTTTAAGCACTTTATCGATATAGCTCTTTTGTGATAATCCAAGAATACCTCGAGAACGATCTCGGTGTATTTGAATTCCTAATACAAAACCAAGATCTTTCATCTCAAAGTTATTTGATAGAAATTTTTTAGTGTCATGTAATATGCCTATATCATTTGTGGCAAGCAGTATGTCATCAACATACAAAACCAAAAAAATAATTTTACCCCCACTGAATTTGTGATACACACAATCTTCAACAACGTTAACCTCAAAACCAAACAAGGTAACAACTTGTTGAAATTTATAGTACCACTGACAAGAAGCTTGCTTGAGTCCATAAATAAATTTTGTCAACACTACAACAAAAAACCCTTTTAATGACGGCTAAAAAGCATCATTAATGACAAACCATGACACTTTTTTTTAAAGCAACCGTTATGAAAACGGGTGTTATAAATATTTTTTAAAAGCTTCATAAAAAAAATGTCATGAATAGTTTCTATAAAAGTGTTATGAATAGTTAATATATAGTGCACAATTCAGAACAATTTTAAAACGTCATGAATAGATAATATGTATAGGCTCAATGCAGCACATTTATAACACTTTATACTATTCAAATTAGCATATTTATAATGCTCTATACTGTACAGTATATATTACATTCCAAAAACTTAACATTATATATCACCATCTTTATTACATTTCTCAAAATAGAGTACATATCAACATCTTCATTACATTGAATATCCAAATACATATATATATTTACAACTACCAAAATTGTCCACATCAAAACTTGTCCACATCAAAACTGTCCACAAAACATGTAGCAAAACCCTGAAAAAGATAAAAACAAGGTTCAATATACTTTATAATGTAATGTGAAAATTGCAAGAAACGAAGGACTTGTACACATTGGACTAATTTCTGGATTACTCGTAGCAAGTACATGTGGGTAAAAGAGCACGATGATCAATGATCCAAGTCACATCAACCATTGACTGGAACACCTAGAGATTTTGCTGACAGTCTACATGTAGCCCAGAGAAAGGCAGCACATATAATATTTGAAAACATACAGTTTTCTATCTTTAGATAAAAAGAAACTTTTAAAGGGACAATTGTGCACCCCTAGAAAACATGTATAGTAGTCACACTACAAAATCAATGTCATTTCTGTGATAGACACATTTAGGACAAGACAGAGACATAACAAATTTGGTGCCATGTTGTCTTGTAAAGTTTTGGCAAGGACAAGACACAGACATAACAAATTTGGTGCCATGTTGTCTTGTAAAGTTTTGGCAATCGTTGTCTTGCCAAGTTTTTGTTAGTGTAACATACTACGAATGCATACTTCATATGTTAACATTGGGAACAGTTTAGGCACCTAAGCAAATATAAGGAATTAGCTCCCAAGATTATAATACTTCCAACTACAACAGTTCAGGCACCTAAGCAAATATAAGGAATTAGCTCCCAAGATTATAATACTTCCAACTACACAAGTAGCAAAAGCCTGATACTTATTGGGAACAATTCAAATTCATAATACATATTTAATATCCAAATGCTGAACTGCATAAATTCTTCATGAGAAAGGAGTCAACATACAGAATGCCTACATTTAGGTAATACTCTTCGTACGAGTGTGATGGCATAAGGAATTACCTGCAAGGCCATACTTCTGGAGAAAAGAGAATGTAGTAGCAGCATCCCAATCATACCTAACATAAGTAGATCACATCAAATAAATAAAAAAATAAAATCACACTTTAAAAATTAAAATAAATCAACTTGTGACACATTACTAGTGCTTAGTAGGTTCTTGAGGTTTAGGTTTGATCAGTAGAGTCCCTGAAAAAATAAAACCAGCATCATTTAATTATTTGAATTGCCATTTCCATAGACACAGGCGAGTATTCTACGGATCTAAAACTCAAAATAAAAAGACACCTAGGACTTTCACATTAAAAGCTACTGATTGGAAGTAAAAATATCATGCCCTGAATTTATGTAAGAAACAGGAGTTAACTTCCATATAATAAATTTTGATACATCTTCACAAGCATGCCAAAATACCCAGTAAAATAGCAAATACTTGTAAATGCATGTTTTCTAATTCATGTTCTCTTAATAATTAAAAGTGAACTTATACCTTTGAATCCAATTTTCTTCTTCCAGTCAACAGCTATTTGGAGAAACTTGGCCTGAAAATGCAAATGTCACACCTTAATATTCACAATAATCATATCATTCACATATCAAAACAAATGCCTGAAAATAAAAATGCAAATGCAAATGCCTGAAAATGAAAATGCAAATGCAAATGCAAATGCCTGAAAATGCAATTTTCTTCTTTCAGCCATTTGACTATGCTATCATGAACTCTACATACTCTGTGACATATGATCGATTAATGGTTACACTATTCTTTCACTGTTAGTGGAACTTCCTAAAATTTGAGCATATTTTCAAACTAGTGCATATATGAAAAAAAATTGTTGACACTTAATTAGACTGATCTCATATTCTTATGACAATAGAAATTGTATGATCTTAAATTTCGAAAAAAGAAGGAGTAAATAAGAGGAATTTGGCCTATACCACCTTGAAGAATTGTCCCACAGTCCATATTGGCTAGCTCCCTCATTCACTACTGGTTATCCATGTTGAGTTAACGATTGCGATCCGATATAGACCATACTGGCTAGCTCCTGCTTCAAATTTTAGGATTCTCAACTCTTCCAAGTTACAGTTCTCGCAAATTAACTGTTGAAAATCATAATACTAGTAGAAATCCATATCAAGATTTGTTTTAAGACATTCACCTCTCTTTGTAGAGACTCGCTGAATCAAACTTGTTCAGTTGAATCATACGGTTCCATGTCCTGAAGCAACGTTTTGAGAATGATGTTAAAGTTAGGTAGTCGTACGAAAAAGAGAGAGTACCACAAAACAATTTATCAAACTCCTTGTGTGCTTCTGAAGGAGGGATCTTTGGACCCACCGAGTCGGATGTGCGGTCAGTACCAGATCTTCTGAAGGAGGGCCCCCTCGATGTTGGAGCTTCACGATGCAGCGGGTGTCGTCGGGATCGCCCTCGTCGATCTGCATCAGGATCTTGATCTCGTCCATGGCCGCCTCTGATATTGCACCCTCTTCTGCACCTTCAGAGCGACGAGGGCGATCCAAATGGTGCAGAAGACCTCCAGGAGTCCATGGGGGCACACTGCCGATCTCATGGTTCCCTTTGGAGAGGAAAAAAATTTAGATAGCTTTATTCTAGAGCTGAGGATTTTGGAGGTATATAGATAAAAATTTTGGCGACTTTGGAGAGAACCAAAAATTTGGGCGGCTGATCAAAAAATTTGGGCGGCTGACCAAAAAAATTTGGAGCTCGGTCAACGACTTCTTCGACTTCTTCCTCGCGATAGACGGGGCAGACTTCTTCGGCATGGCGGGCTTCTCAGTGCTGGAGTTGAGGCTGTTGGGGTCGTTGCCCCACTTGTCGGGTTTCAGCTTAGGGGAGATGGGAGGGGAGTAGGGCTTGGAGGTGGTGATGTTGGTGGCGGTGGTACTCAAGGAGATGGTAATGGAAGAGGACAGGGACCTCTGGAGGGACTTCTTGAGCCGTCGAGCCACCATTGGGAGGGAGAGGACGAAAAGGGGTTGGAAGAAAGCGCGAGAATGGAGAAGAGGGAGAGCACGGAGAAGAGGACGAGCAGAACCCTAACGCTCCTCCTTCACGTTCTTGTTAATCGCGTGCGCGGTGGCCTCGAGCTTGTCCTGGAGGGTGACGAGGAGCGTGAGGCCCTCCTCGAAGATTTTGGATCTAGGGTTAGGGTTTTGGAGTTGGGGAAGAGGAGGGAGAAGAAAGGAGGAGAAGGAGAAGACCAGAATGTTTTTGGGGAGAGGCGGGCTATAGCAAGGATTTTGCCAATAATTAAACTTAAAAAATAGTACAAGTTTGCCACCGCTCTAGATTATTAATAACGCTTTATTTTATAAACGTTATAAAAAGTCCAGAATTAGCCTAAACTGTCATAAAAAAAGGTATTTCGAACTTTAATGACGCTTCTTTATCAGCCGTCATGAAATCCACTTATCAAGCGTCATTAATAGGTCTTTTTGTTGTAGTACAATTTGTAAACCATATTATTTGGATCTTTCGACATAAAATTTTCTGGCTGCACCATATAAATAGTTTCGTCAATGTTACCATTGAGAAACGTCGTTGTCACGACCCGCACCCGCTTTTCGGATACGAAGCGTGTCCAAGCCCAGCTACGCATCGAACGGACTCCAGCCCGACTCGAATACGTAAACGCTGTCAAGGCTATGGTATACTGCCAACTCATGGCAAACAAATCTATATCTCAATCCACAATAAGAATATGAAACATGAATGAACACTATGGGTCGTGGTCTGCAGCCCACTAGCATATATGTCCGATTAGACTCTAAGAAATGATATGAGTCTATAAATGTAACTAACAAGAAAAGTATATCATGATAAGGAACATAAGGCACGAGCGGATAATAAACATGATACGATACATGAATCCCGCAAGAACAGCAAATCCTTTGCCATCCAGAACTACTAGCTAACTCCATGCAATCGCTAAATCTGAGGAGATCATCAGGTCCTCAGAGGACATAGCAAGATACATAATATACATGCCTATCTAACAGTTTTATCATGTGGGAGAAAATAAACAAGAAGAAATAGGAACACGACAATGACTACGAACACGAACACAAACTCGAACACACGAACACCAAAACAACTACGCATAAATGAACTGCCGGATGAACGATAATCACGAGATCAATGGAAGAAACCAAACCCTCATCCCGAGTGTGGACTCATGGGTTTGAACTAAAAACTAACCCTCGTCCTGTGTGTGGACTCTCTGGTTAGTACTAACCCTCGTCCCGAGTGTGGACTCTCTGGTTAGTTCACGGCAAGGCACCCTCGTCCCGAGTGTGGACTCTCTGGTGCAAATACTACATCCTCGTCCCATGTGCGGACTCTCTGATGTAAACACCCTCGTCCCGAGTGTGAACTCTCTGGTGCAAGTCAAGTCAAGTCAAGTCTACACCCTCGTCTCGAGCGTGGACTCTCTGGTGCAAATAATCGACATCCTAGTCCCTAGCGTGGACTCACGGATGTAAACAGATCAAGGAAAACACCCTCGTCCCGATTGTGGACTCTCTGGTGCCAAGAAAACAATGTCAAGGATTTAGCAGTTCACTTATACGCACTCGTTCTATGACACGACTCAAGCAAGGTACTGACGAGAACTCCAAATGTGAAACATAAGGCCAAAACATGAACATGGGTATAAACAATAAAAATAACTCCACAGAAAATAACACGAAAAGCACATGTCCATAAACAATCAAATGACTAAAAAATGAAAGGAAATACATGTAAGTAAAACTGTAGAGGAAGGCAAGGTATACTTGCCTGGAGGTAGCACGAAGAACAAATAAGATACCTACAACTGGTACGCCATAAAGTCCACAATCCACAAATATCTCCGAAAGCTGAAATAAACATTACCAATGTTCTTAGAATGGTCAAATTAGCTAGAATTGCATGTCCTTAAGTCCAATTCTGGACACAGGGGCAAAACGGTAATTTTGGACAAAAATGATGTCCGCCGTTGGACCCGCTTTGTACCGAAAATCGTGCCAGAGTCAATGGTCTCTAAAGTCGTCAAACTACATGTCTTCGGATCCAGTTTTCCGATACAAACCCAACCGTATATCCAAAGTTGGATTTCGGCGGGACGTGCACAAAATCGCCCGTTGAGTGGGACCGTGGGGCCCGCAAAATGGTGATTTTATCAACTGTCTCAGAATTGGACCAAACTTGGAATACAGGACCAGAAAAATGATACGGTCCTGCTGGCACAAGTTTCGTCTCGATCTGACGAGCGTGCACAAAGTAATTGAGAAACTTGCACAGAGGCCGATACGGTGAATTTCGACGAATACGCATTAAATTCGTTGCGCACACACGACCAATTTGAATTCCGTCAAAGCCCATACAACCACGAAGCCATTACGCACCTTTCGATGCCTTCGGTTTGCGACCATGTCGCCCGGAATGGCGGGACGCACGTCATTTCGAAGGAAATTTCTAGTTTTCGAAACATGTTTTTTCATGATTTTCAAAGCGGTATTTCTTGATGTATACTAGATGAATTTAAAATCCGTAAACAGCGTTGTGAATCTGTATGGGTTGACTAAAAACCTATTCAATTATATTTTTGGTACAGTCAAAGGATTGGCGATTTGTCGCCTTCCAAAACTAGGTATTCACTGCTCTTATGCCCTGTTTGGTATTTCGAAACAGTGGGTTTTTTCGAGTTTTGCATGATAATTACACAAGAATTTGAAGTCTTGGTACGAGAATAAATTACAGGGATCTAAAGAGGGTTATATTAGGGTCATACCAGCGTTGGCAAATCAAAAAATGGTTGATCGATTCAGCGAAAAGTTTGTCACGAAGTCGCCCCTTGTGCTGCTGCTGTCTTGTTCTGTTCTACGCGTGCGAGTCCGGCCAGTGGCCCACGACGGTACACGGCGGCCGTTCCGGCGAGGCAGGTAGTGCGCACGACGGCGTAAGGATGGGTGAATGTGTTTAGGGTTTCGAATTGTCTCTTCCTCCTTCGATCCTCCTATATATAAGGTTTGGTGTATTCGATTTTCTGAACCGAACAGAGCTCGGTTAATAGGCTGGAAAATTGGCCGAGTGGGTTTGTGGGAAATAATGGCTCGGGCTGGAGGACTGGGCCGGGGCTTGGGCCTGGCCTTGGCTGCTATTTCTTATTCTTTTTCTTTTTATTTCATTTCTATTTTCTATTCTATTTGCAATTAATACTTTTATATATATATATATATATATATATATATATATATATATATATATATATATATATATATATATATATATATATATATATATATATATATACACACACACACACATAGGCACGTATATACACATATATATTTCTATATACACACATATATGCCTATATATATTTATATATATACATGCACATATATATCTATATAATATATATTTATATATCCATACACCTACTTAACATTTATTTATATACACGTACACATATTTATATACGCATACACACGTATACTTTTATACACACATATACACTATTTTATATATACATACCAATACACTCATATATAATATTTATAAATACACACGTTCCCATATATAATCTATATACACATATATATACATATCATTTATAAAGTAAATGATTTAATAAATATAAATCATTATCATTTAATAAAAATAAAGTAATATTAAAATGAAAATCCTAATAACAATTAAAATAGCCCAAAACTCGTTTCTGATGGATGTAACGTGCACCCTACTTATATAGCTCCAGAAGGTCATACAAATTTTGTAAAGCCCTATTTAATAATAATACCTATAATCTACCTATAACAATATTTAGAAAATAATTGTCAATTCCGAAAATATATACAAAATACTTACACTTACCAAACATGTCTACAAGGTCCTACTTGGTCCCAGTACATGCCTACCTGGGCTTGGATTCAGTTCGGGTCCAGTTTGACTAGTTCGGTACGACCGGGTCACTTAAACGTCAAATAATATTAATAATGAATAATTAACTATTTATAATGGTCATGTCACAACTTGGCCTGGTTTTCCTAGTTAGAACATTGCTATGGCTCAGCCTTCCCCTACCATGGCTAATACACTAGTCAAAGCACACTACTGCACTACTCGTGCCATGATTCCTAGCCGTCTGGTACTCCAAAACTCAACTATGGCTAAAGTCACCTACCTTAATAATTAACTAAATAATTATTTATAAAAATTACCATTTAAATCTAATTAATAATAGTAATAAAATATTTATAAAAAAATTCCAGGAAGGGAGGCTACAAATCTACCCACCTTAAAAATAATTTCGTCCTCGAAATTCTAATTCATAACTATTCCTCAAAAATCAAAATCCACTATCACCTTGATCTCCTCAAATTTAATTTCTCCAAAAATATTTTACAACATTCTGTAGTCATTTTATCACTCCGAACACTTGATAACTTCTACCCACCTTTGGTCACACTACTCCTCAAAATATGGTCACTAAAGTCTTATGATCCTCCAACTAGTTGCTAATAATTCTACCAACAGGTATCTAGGGCTTGTGGCATCTATACTCCCTAATATCTATAAACAATCAAACTCAATAATCATGCAATATTATACTATAATTTAAGAAATTCTGATGAATCCTAGATAGCACGATCGTTCGTCACTTCGAAATAAAAGGGACGAGAATCAATGGTACGGAAAGCAAAGAAGTATAATCGAGAGCAATTATGGAGTTTTCAAGGACGTAGAGAATTTCTAGGAGAATTTTCAAGGCAGTGTGGATTAAGATTTCTAAGGGTTTAGTCAAGGTCGCAGGCTCGTATCAGTACAGTTACGTAACCGATATGATATGCTCTGACCTGCATGGGCCACCAAAAAAATTTGTCACGACCCGCACCCGCTTTTCGGATACGAAGCGTGTCCAAGCCCAGCTACGCATCGAGCGGACTCCAGCCCGACTCGAATACGTAAACGCTGTCAAGGCTATGGTATACTGCCAACTCATGGCAAACAATATGAAACATGAATGAACACTATGGGTCATGGTCTGCAGCCCACTAATATATATATGTCCGATTAGACTGTAAGAAATGATATGAGTCTATAAATGTAACTAACAAGAAAAGTATATCATGATAAGGAACATAAGGCACGAGCGGATAATAAACATGATACGATACCTGAATCCAGCAAGAACCGCAAATTCTCTGCCATCCAGAACTACTAGCTAACTTCATACAATCGCTAAACCTGAGGAGATCATCAGGTCCTCAGAGGACATAGCAAGATACATAATATACATGCTTATGATTATCTTATTAAGATGCAAGGTTTCATTATTAAGATGCAATAGTTTCAACTGAATATAAGTTATCATAAACCTTAAGGGAACCGTTACCAATAATATTTAAATTTAAAGATAGACTAAACTTATTGTTTTCAAATGAACAATGATAACCGGATTTGTCCTTTAAGGAAACCGAAACTGAATTTCGTCTAAAAGACGGTACAATAAAAGTGTCTATCGAATCCAAATAATAATCGGTTCCTAAAAATAACCTAAAATTTTCTATTGCTTTCACTTCTACCGAATTGCCGTCACCCACATAGATGTATCTTTCACCATCAATTGACTTTCGGTAACTCAGGCAACCTTGCCTAGAACATTAATGTGGGTAGTTCCACCAGAATCTAACTACCATGAGTTTCTTGGTACTAAACTAAATTAACCTCAGAACATATCAAATTTAGAAATGTACTTTTCTTTTTACGCCATGCGTAGTACTTTGTACATTTTTTTCTTATGTGTCATGTCTTATCACAAAAGAACAACACTTAGTTTTATATTGTTGTTTATTTTGATCTGGACCCCTTAGCAGCTACTGTATTCATTTCTTTTTGCCCTTAAAGTTTATCCCATTAAACATGAAAATTAAAAATCTTATTGGCAGATATTTTAACAACATTAACTGTAAAGAGAACAAAGCAACAAAAAATAAACATGCTCTAACAAATAACCAAAGCGTAAAATATAGTCAAACAAATTCAAATAATGGTGAACCCTATCTCAAGATACCTAGTACATCATTAATATCAAGTCTTTGGACAATGATATTAACTGTAAGTGGTATTCTTGGTGTAATGATCAAACGTTGACAATAAGTCATGTCAAATAATAAGCCTATCTTTGGATCGGGTTATTATTCACATATAAACCGTATAATTGTCACACATTTATCACCACAAGTATGTGTGCAATTCGGCCAAGTATTAACCTTCCTTTGGGCCTGCTAATACTCGCATGAATTTATACACACAAACATCTAACATCCCTCATAGATTATCTACGCAAGAGAGGTCACTTTGGCGACATCTTATTTCAATGGGTCTATTTAGAATATTAGACGACTATTTCTAGTCACAAAAGGCACCCAAAAAAAATTAAATATTGACTAAATTTTACAAAACCGAATCATGTCCAAAACTTTATGTACATGCATAATTAAAAAATTACAACTCAAATAAGATAATCATAAGCATGTGAATCTCTTTACATGATTCAAACAAATATTCTTAATTTGACTAAACTGAGCATTGTCAACATAATAAAATTCACGTAATATTTTCCTGAAGATATGGACCAAAAGATTGCTTCAAATAACCCAAAAAGATTATATTAAAATAATCTGCTGAAGATATGTACGTCAATAGATTACATCAAATATATGACTTAGAACATAAATTTATTGGAAACTAAATTTATGCCAAACATAAAATTGTCTATATTTGATTCCAATTTGTCCTCCAATGATCAACTTAGATTGGAAAATACTCTAAATTGAGTAACACCAAATATCCATCAGCATGAGTAATTGGAATCTAACCGACATTCCATATTATCACATGTCCAGCAATAAACATATTCATGCATATTTAATATAATAGAGAATTTCTACGGTCATTATCACATACGTCCATATCTAATATTTAAGCATGAACTGAGAGATCATTATTGTACATAAATTATGAATTCTATTAAGATTTTCTTAATATGGCGATCAAATCAACGAAAGATTGATAGCAAATCAATGTACTTGTAAGCAATGGAGAACCATGTATGCAAAAAATAAAATAAATAAATTATGATGTGCAAACATGTTGGAACAGTTGTTTATGTACGGAAACAACTCAGAAGTAGAAGACAAGATCCCAATATTTGTTCTCTTTATTTAGCCATCTAGTACAACACTAAGGAAATATATAAATTATATTCCACCATAAATTATAATCCACCATGTGTAGTATTACCAATACTTTTGATCAAACAACACAAACATAAGTGTCATCCTAGTCCATTAATAATGGATGTATCGTTTGGATACATGTCCAGCATGATCTGGCCGGAACAAAATTTTATTCGTGTATCAAAAAATCAGTTATTGAGAAACTGTAGATCTAATATTCGTGTATCATAAATTTTATTTTATGAACCATTGGAACCCTAAATTAAAATTAAAATGAAGGATCTATGATTTCTGAACAATAACATAAAAAAATTGGATTCTAAACTTCGACCTCATAAATTAAACAGGAAGGCTCTGATACCACTTGTTAGAAATTTTATTGTGCCATGTCGATTCATGAGATGAAGAACATAAATTAAATTGCGGAAGCGTACCTGAATCCATTGCTAGACTTGATGGATCTTGAAGCGAACGTCTCTTTATTGGGTTCGATCTTCCAACTTGCTATGACTAGGGGTGGGCACGGGCCGGGCCGGGCCTAAATTTGTTAGACCCGGACCGGACCCGTTACTTGGCGGGGCGGGGCAGAACGGTACCCGGACCGGACCCGACCCATTCGAAACGGGTCTGAAACGGGTCGACCCGCGGGTCCAAACGAGTCCAAAAAAAGTTTAAAAAATTATATAATAGTAAACATTTACATATGTTATATTGTACATAAGAACAAAACAAGTCTAATGTCTTTCCAAACTTATAGAATTTGTTTAGTAAACAATAAAATATTCTATTATGTATAGACTATAATAACAAAAAATGCTAAAAATTGATATAAAAATATATACTCCTAGAAACGGGTCGGACCGGGGCCCCGTTTATTTTGAAAATAGGACTCGTCCCGACCCGTTAATGTCACACGACCCGCCCCGACCCGTCCCGTTTAAATTTTATAATTTAGGAACCGGTTTGTTTAGACATTTTACGGTTCGGGCCTGGTCGAAACCGCGGGTCCTAGAACCGTATGCCCACCCCTAGCTACGACCCTTAATGACAAAGAAGAATCAGAATCCTTTGTCCCTCTCTTTCTGTTGATGGGGATGCAGAAGTAAAAAGGAGAAAACCTCTCTTTTGGTGGCCGTATAAGTTGGGGACCATAACCCTAATGAACACATATATTTATATGTTTTGACATTTCTAATTTGGCCCCTCATCAAATTAGAATTATCTCCGGTATCTACACATTAATTCTATGACAATTATACCCTCAAACCAATTTACAAATAGACCACTTTAATTTGGCTTAATTATTTAGATAGCCTAACACAATTAATTTTACATGTGTGGTCCCTTAATTATTGAATAATTCCAACATATGTACCCCACAGCCCAAGAATTTATATAGAAACCCAATGATCCCAATCAATCCCTATTACGGCCGTTCTCATAAAATCCAAAGAAAATGAAAATAAAGAGAGAGAAAGAAAGAAAGAAAGAGTGAGCGAGAGCTGCGAGAAAGAGATCGAGAAGGGAGAGAGACAGAGAAGAGAGAGTGAGAGTTCAGAGAAAATATCGAGAAGGGAGAGAGACAGAGTAGAGAGAGTGAGAGTTCGAGTGAGTGAGAGAGAGAGAGTGGAGTTCACATCAAGAAAAATGGCTCGAAACTCGGCCACGCGACAGAGGTGGCGGCGACTACTGGCCAAAGTAGAGGGTGGTGGTCGCAACGACCGCTAGGGAGGCGGGGCTCGGTTGCGAAGAGATCGGTGGATGCTGCATTCTTGGAGGGGTTTGGGCTGGTGGCTCTGTCAGCTCGACAGTGATGGATCAAGACTACGGGGTCCGAGTCGGTTGCAGACATGGGGACACAGTTTGGGGAGACTCCAGTTGAGCGACGAAGTCACTCGACATAGCTCATGGTGTCACGACCCGATACCCAAATTATTGGGCCGGGCCGAGCCATGTCCAGCCTACACTTGGTTAAAGCGTAGTAAGCTGTTCTAAGAATAGACAATAAAGGATCTAAGCTGCTAACAGTTCTAAAATCACATTTAAAAGGTTCATCACAACACAGCATCTATAAGCGAGTTCAGTGACTACCAAATATAGTCTAACCAGTTCAATAACTAAGCCAAAAATAATCTAAGCAAGACTACCAAGCGAGGTTTCCTGCGGGGACTTCCTCGGGAGCAAAAGCTTGGTCCTCTATATTGGGTCCATAGAACAGATCACAGAGCAAATCTTCCTCCGAAAGTATTCCTACAACGTTATCCTGTCAGGACGGGAGCAAGTACAACCTCTACAACTAAAGTACTGAATATATAATAAAAGAGATGTACAACAAGAAACATGGTATGATAAGTCTATAAAACAGAAAATACTGGAAACATGGCCTCATGGTACAACTGGGATCACAGTATCATAGTAACATAGGGAACATGGCATATCTTGATTTATTCAGTTTTAGATTCATTTCATCATGGCAGTACATATTCATTTTAAAGTTTTAAAACTGTAGTAGGTGAGTGATCAGTCAATAGGTAAAATAGGATGTACAGTGGTACATATCAATTTTGTGAAGTGTACATACGTACCCTTAACGGCATCGGTGTATATCCATACACAAACGCGGGAGCAGACATACGACAAAGGTACATATAGAATGTAACAGTGCTCGGTAAATACAAACGAAGAAGGGGGCATGATCACGTACACTACTAACAGTTTTCCCTTAACCCATTTTTATTAACATGTGAGTGATACGATAACAGTATAAAATATGTGAAAGACACTGGAAGCAGTATAAGCATGGTAGGTACTAAGAGCAGTATGAAACATAGTGGATATTCAGAGCAGTTTAAAGCATGACATGTACTGAGAACCAGTAAGAAGCATTTGAAGATATGATAACTGTCCTAAGCATGGCAGGTACTGAAAGTAATACAACATGTGAAGACTTAACTTGCTACCTCAAGGATCAGTATTTTAACAGGGTTAATACATGTTCTAGCATTAAAAGACAGTAAATGAGTTTATAGATGTACTTGTCTCGAGCAAAGCAATAATACTAGTACGAAGATATAGATGTCCGGTGTCCTGTCAATAATGATATACAAACTCAGCATCTAAGTTATGTTCAAGATTTTACACTAGTGGTGTGACACGACTCCTAACTGGACACTAGCTAAGTGGGGACCTAGCATAAAAGTCTAATGTGGGGTGACACAATACCTAAACTAACTTTCTAGGATATTTACACTAGTGTAGGGGGTGGTCCAATACTACAATAACTCAAAACAACACAAAATATTGCAAGTCGTAACTATTCAATAAATAAATCAAACTATACACTGAGTTTCAACAATTTTTGAAATAGACAAAAGCTTAATTTTACAAAAAAATAAAGTACCAAAATGATCCTTGTTAATTATAGAAATTTATACTAATATTTTGAAATTTATAAACCTTCATAAATATTTATTAAAAATCAGCAAACATATGTATCCTGAAAATAAGGTCTGTTTTCCCATTTTTATAAAATACCAAAAGTACTTATTAAATGCTGAAAAAATTATAATAAATTAGCTAAATTAATATAGTATTTAAATACAATTTTTTCCAGATTTTTACAGTAATTAAAATATATATATATAAAATTCAAAAACAGCCTAACCGGATCATCCGGCGGATTACTGCGGATTACCGACGGATTTTTTGATCCGTCACAGCAAGTTTTGTGGTGCAAGTTCGGATTTTTTGACGGATTTCTGCGGATTTATGACGGATTTTTTGAATCATCACAGAAAGTTGATTTTTGAACTCAAAACTTGTTTCGGCCATAAAAACTTTATTTTAAATCGAAATTCGGATTTTCAAAAGTCAAAATTGCATAGAATTGAATTTCCTACAACATGGGACTATTAGTTTTCACAAATCAAAACATTTGATAGATCAAAATCTTAAAATACTCGAAAATTATATCTAGAAACTCAGATCTACGCAATACTGTCGATCAAAACCAAAAGTGTTATATACTAAACATGTTAACAATTTAAAGAAGCATATTATAGGCCAATAAAACTTTAGTTTCTATGGAAAACAAAAATAAAGTATGATCATGTCACTTTTGAGCAAGATGTACTTGCCTAGGTTAAGCTCCAAGCCTAATCTTCTACTCCACCACCAAGAGGGGTACGAAACCACACTCTAGATCTCAAGGCCAATCTCTTGGCAAGCTCCAAGAGAAGAGAAGAAATGAAGAGAGAGTGAAGAGAATGAAAAAGAAAGAGGAGAGAGAAAGTAAAATGGTATATATAGAAGGAAGAATTAATATTAGCTGTCGGATCGTGATCCATGTGAAAGTCTAGGTCAATCATGGCCATTCAAACAAAACCAATTATCCATTGGATAATAGAGTGCATCTACACTATTCATAAAAATATCTTAAATACTATTCACGAAAATATCTAAACACTATTCACGAAAATATTCGAAACACTATTCATGAAAATATCATAAACCGAAAATATCTAAAGTGTAGAAAACATGTCCGAGTGGTATGCCGATCAAGGAGAAAATCTATAAGTTAGGAAAAATTTTAAAGCATTCCGAAAACCAAGAGA
The DNA here is from genome assembly GCA_029216955.1 of Iris pallida. Lineage (NCBI taxonomy): Eukaryota > Viridiplantae > Streptophyta > Magnoliopsida > Asparagales > Iridaceae > Iris > Iris pallida. The sequence continues at coordinate 36,886,460 of JANAVB010009198.1, read as the reverse complement.
ATACGAAATACGCTACAAAATACGTATTTGAATTAATATAAATGCTATTAAAAATTATAAAAAACTATTTTTTGAAATCTTGGGGCTTACAGAATGAGTTCAAGTGGGACAAGATATATCAATACAAAGATAATCTTGTCTACTACAAAACTCGTAAAGAGAGTTTCCAGAGATTGGCATCCCTGACGCTCCAGAAGTCAAAGTCACGGAATGGGACATTAATGATCAAAACAATTAAATAATAGAATATTTATCGAAAATAATTTATTCAGAAAATTTAAAATAACCCCTAAAATTCAGGGGGCTTACATCCTACCCACCTTACAAAAATTTCGTCCTCGAAATTAAAAATCATCCAATAGGTCAAACTATAACATGTGCCTGCTCTGGCTACGATACTCAATCTGCTACCCTTGTAATCATTCCTTCCGTTTCTTTTTACAATTTTTTTAGTTTAGGTTCAACAAGGTCCTTCTATCATAAACTACGTCATATATCCTTTAGAATCTTTCATACTAACATGAAACATTTATGTATACCCTAAACTATAGGTCATTCTCTGAGTATGTTTATAAGCCTAAAATGCTTAATCATCAACCTTATTTTCAACCTCGATTGTAAATACTGGATTTCCTTATCGTATCCTAAGTATCCATATATATTCTATCAATCCACAGGCCCTTAACATTATTTGTCGCCAATCCTTTCCAACAGCTTCTTCTTGAAATCATACGTTCAATTCTTATTCTTGGCGTAGACCTTTCTTCTTTTAACTCAACAAGTCCTCCGAATATAAATCCTCGATTTCAAAACTCCTGATTTATTAATTACCAATGTACATATGTCTTTGCCTCGTTCTTTGTCGTTTTAACTGATATCTTTCCGATCTCGTACGCAATGTTATATCTCATTCTAACTTATTCTATATCATTCCACATATCGATATACCCTCTAATCACATGTAATTAGCTATAGATAACCAATAATCACTTGGTCATCAAAGTCATTTAATGCTCAATCCTCAAATTCTAAGCACAAGATTTTAAATCCTCAATCCATAGTCATAACAATATAATATTTCATTATTCCATCTTAGATACCCTATCATCAAGTCATACTATCAATACAATCGTTCTTAATGGTTTCCAAGTCTACTATAGTCAGTCACCAATACTTGTCCCATAAGCTTAATCTAATCAATCCTTAGGAAAAGTATTTATCACAATCACACAATACATTTATAGTTATACTGCAGAATCAGTTAACAAGGTTTGGCTATTTCGGTCGTCTATCAAATAGAAGGTAACAAGGTCCAAGACTAGGTCAAGCAATCTATAATAGTGTCCAAACAAGTTAAAGGGTCAAGCAAGACATGAAAGTTTATCGAAAAATTTCCAAGAATGGTACAAAGACAACGAGATGCATAACGAGAAGAATTATCCAAAAGGTTAACGAAAAAGAGTTTAGTCAAGTCATAGGAAAGATGAAACACAAAAATAATTATGTCCAAGAAACAACGCGAAAGCAATCCTATTGGAGAGTCCTAAAGAACCTGTAATCCTTGTTGTGGATGCAGATAGGACAGAGTTAATCAAGACGGTGAAGAATGATAATAAGAATTTATTCTTGCTCATTCGGTCATAACGAAGTGAACCAAGTTGAGATATGATCTGATAACCATACACGTCTTCCTGAAATTATGTTGCCATAATTTTTGCCACATCAGTAAGCTTATATGCAATAAACGATAGAGTCATAACTAAGGTATACACCCTATAATCATGTTATCTAGAATTCTCGCCACGCCAACCGGTATGGCTGCGAGAAAATCTAAATTCTATAACTAAGATAAGTATACCCAAAATCAGGCCCTATGTTTTTTTATACCATTTAATATGGCTGCAATAAATTCTAAACTCCATAACTAAAGCAGACATTTACCTTATCAGGATATATAACAATTCAATCCACAAAATTTATCACGATACAAGATCAAAATTAACAACGAAAAATAGAAATCAATTTCAACAACGAATTAAGGAAGAGCAAATGGAAATAAGTGAAAACAGATTTCTAGATAAGATTAGAGTGAGATCCTCAGGGGTCATCCCAAGGGTACTAACTTGGTCAAAATTGTAACCCACTGAATTTTAAGCAAGAGACTAAATACAGTTAACGGTCATATGCTGTGATGAGTTCTCCTATGTTACAATCCTAGATATAGGTGTTATAAATATTTACTCCTAGTATTATCAAGTTGTCCTAAGATCCTAATTGTAGGCATGCTTGGTACAATAACGTAACCAAACAACTTAAGTCTGGACCTGCATGGGAGCACCACGAAAAACATGTCACAATCCGATACCCAAATTGTTGGGCCGGGCCGAGCCATGTCCAGCCTACGCTTGGTTAAAGCGTAGTAAGCTATTCTAAGAATAGACAATAAAGGATCTAAGCTGCTAACAGTTCTAAAATCACATTTAAAATGTTTATCACAACACAGCATCTATAAGCGGAAGTAAACAAGTATAGACTTAATAATACACTTTCAAAGTATCTAACTGGAGACAAAGTCCAGTAACTATCAAATATAGTCTAAATAGTTCAATAACTAAGCCAAAAATAATCTAAGTAAGACTACCAAGCGAGGTTCCCTGCGGGAACTTCCTCGGAAGCAAAAGCCTGGTCCTCTGTAATGGGTCCATAGAACAGATCACAGAGCAAATCTTCCTTCGAAAGTATTCCTACAACGTTATCCTGTCAGGACGGGAGCAAGTACAACCTCTACAACTAAAGTACTGAATATATAATGAAAGAGATGTATAACAAGAAACATGATATGATAAGTCTATAAAACAGAAAATACTGAAAATATTGCATCATGGTACAACTGGGATCACAGTATCATAGTAACATAGGGAACATGGCATATCTTGATTTATTCAGTTTTAGATACATTTTATCATGGCAATACATATTCATTTTAAAGTTTTAAAACTGTAGTAGGTGAGTGATCAGTCAATAGGTAAAATAGGATGTACAATGGTACATATCAATTTTTTGAAATGTACATACATACCCTTAACGGCATCGGTGTATATCCATACATAAAAGCGGGAGCAGACATACGACAAAGGTACATATAGAATGTAACAATGCTCGGTAAATACATACGAAAAAGGGGGGCATGATCACGTACACTACTAACAGTTTCTCCTTAACCCATTTTTATTAACATGTGAGTGATACGATAACAGTATAAAATATATGAAAGACACTGGAAGCAGTATAAGCATGGTAGGTACTGAGAGCAGTATGAAACATAGTGGATATTCAGAGCAGTTTAAAGCATGACATGTACTGAGAACCAGTAAGAAGCATGTGAAGATATGATAACTGTCCTAAGCATGGCAGGTACTGAAAGTAATACAACATGTGAAGACTTAACTTGCTACCTCAAGGATCAGTATTTTAACATAGTTAATACATGTTCTAGCATTAAAAGACAGTAAATGAGTTTATAGATGTACTTGCCTCGAGCAAAGCAATAATACTAGTACAAAGATATAGATGTCCGATGTCCTGTCAATAATAATATACAAACTCAGCATCTAAGTTATGTTCAAGATTTTATACTAGTGGTGTGACACGACTCCTAACTGGACACTAGCTAAGTGGAGACCTAGCATAAAAGTCTAATGTGGGGTGACACAATACCCAAACTAACTTTCTAGGATATTTACACTAGTGTAGGGGGTGGTCCAATACTACAATAACTCAAAACAACATAAAATATTGCAAGTCGTAACTATTCAATAAATAAATCAAACTGTACACTGAGTTTCAACAATTTTTGAAATAGACAAAAAGCTCAATTTTACATAAAATAAAGTACCAAAATGATCCTTGTTAATTATAGAAATTTATATTAATTTTTCTGGAATTTATAAACCTTCATAAATATTTATTAAAAATCAGCAAACATATGTATCCTGAAAATGAGGTCAGTTTTCCTATTTTTATAAAATACCAAAATTACTTATTAAATGCTGAAAAAATTATAATAAATTAGCTAAATTAACATAGTATTTAAATACAATTTTTTTTCAGATTTTTACAGCAATTAAAATATATATAAAAATTCAAAAATAGCCTAACCGGATCATCCGACGGATTACTGCGGATTATCGACGGATTTTTCGATCCGTCACAGCAAGTTTTGTGGTGCAAGTTCGGATTTTTCGACGAATTTTCGACGGATTTTTCGAACCGTCACAGAAAGTTGATTTTTGAACTCAAAACTTGTTTCGGCCATAAATTTTTTGTTTTAAATCGAAATTCGAATTTTCAAAAGTCAAAATTGCATAGAATTGAATTTCCTACAACATAGGATTATTAGTTTTCACAAATCAAAACATTTGATAGATCAAAATCTCAAAATACTCGAAAATTATATCTAAAAACTCAGATCTGCGCAATACTGTCGATCAAAAGTCCTATATACTAAACATGTTAACAATTTAAAGAAGCATATTGTAGGCCAATAAAACTTTAGTTTCTATGGAAAACAAAAATAAAGTATGGTCATGTCACTTTTGAGCAAGATGTACTTGTCTAGGTTAAGCTCCAAGCCTAATCTTATACTCCACCACCAAGAGGGGTACGAAACCACACTCTAGACCTCAAGGCCAAGCTATTGGCAAGCTCCAAGAGAAGAGAAGAAATAAAAAGAGAGTGAAGAGAATGAAAAAGAGAGAGGAGAGAGAAAGTAAAATGGTATATATAGAAGGGAGAATTGATCTTAGCCGTCGGATCGTGATCCATGTGAAAGTCTAGGTCAATCATGGCCATTCAAACAAAACCACTTATCCATTGGATAATAGAGTACATCTTCACTATTCACAAAAATATCTTAAACACTATTCACGAAAATATCTAAACACTATTCACGAAAATATCCGACACACTATTCATGAAAATATCATAAACCGAAAATATCTAAAGTGTAGAAAATATGTCCGGGCGGTATGCCGTCGGTATACACCGGTATACCGACGGTATGCCGATCAAGGAGAAAATCTATAAGTTAGAAATTTTTTTAAAGCATTCCGGAAACCAAGAGAATACGAAATACGCTACAAAATACGTATTTGAATTAATATAAATGCTATTGAAAATTATAAAAAAAACTATTTTTTGAAATCTAGGAGCTTACAGAACGAGTTCAAGTGGGACAGGATATATCAAAACGAAGATAATCTTGTCTACTACAAAACTCGTAAAGAGAGTTTCCAGAGATTGACATCCCTGACGCTCCAGAAGTCAAAGTCACGGAATGGGACATTAATGATCAAAACAATTAAATAATAGAATATTTATCGAAAATAAGTTATTCAGAAAATTTAAAATAAACCCTGAAATTCAGGGGGCTTACACATGGTCTCAGGGAATTAAGTACGTGTCCGCGTCCTTGGGACACTGGGCCACAGGACACGAGGATTAGGTTTAGAGTTTCATTGTGGGTTTTGGGAATTAGAACATGTTGTGTTGGAAACAAAATTGATTTGGTAAATGTAATGCTGAAATGAAATGAAATGGACAATCGGGGCCGAACCGAAGGCCGACACGGCTGATAGGAAAATTTGTTTGGATACCGACACAATCAAGACACCGTAAAATGGGTTAGGTTTGGAAACAAAAATGGGTTTTGGATTTGGATTGTGGAGCATGGGCTTGGGAAGTGGGTTTAGATTGGAATGATCCATAATATAGAATTATGGATATTTATAGGGAATAATTAACATTGAGATTATGAGGGAATATTCTAGAATTATTCCTAGGAATATTCTAGGAAGATGTTAGATTCCAAGGAATATTCCCTAGACTTTAATTAATTACATGATTAAGCTAAGCATGCTTAATTAAGTAATTCTAGAAGGTTTTCACTTTCATTATGACTAACTATTTACTTAACTTGCCGCTCACTCTTCGTAAATTACAAAATTGCTATTCCACTTCCATTTTTTTGTAAATTGCCACTCCTTCATACAATTGTTAAAAATAAGAGGAGTAACCAAGACCGAAAAGGACTGCTTGAGTTTGGGGCTGAATTCGTGTCAGATATGAATAAGAATATATTTTTTTTAAATTGCCACACCTTTTTGGATGGACACAAAATTTTCTAATTTTTTTTACCAAACATAATTGTTTACTTTTGTTTTTTAAAATACTTTTTTCAGATAAAAATAACCAACCGTAACTCACAAATAATATATCCATTAAATAACTTTATAATATCCTTTCTAAAAATTATTTCAGAACAAAATAAATTTTATCCAAAACGGACACTTATTATAAGTTTTGGGGGTAAAGTGCAAAAAACCCCTCGTTAAATATGTTACTTTTGCACTAAAAGATCCCATGCTCTTAAAATTTCCAAAAGTTTGAAATATGCTCATTTTGCCCCCAAGTGACAATTTTACCCCTCCCTCCCCCCCTCCTTCTTCGGCTGTGTTCGCCGGCGGCGACGGAGGCGGAGGGGGGGGTGGGCGTGGGTGGGGGGTCGTTCGCCGGCGAGGGAGTCGGGGGTCGGGGCCGACGAGGGAGCGGGGGGGTCGGGGCGAAGGAGGAGGGGGTCGGGGCGGCTGGGGGATCGCCGGCGGCGGGGGGGGGGGGGTGCGGGGGGATCGCCGGCGATGGGAGGGGGGGTCGGGGGGACTGGGGGATCGCCGACGGGGGGGGGGGGGGTCGGGGGGGGGCGGGGGGATCGCCGGCGATGGGAGGGGTGGGTCGGGGGGGCTGGGGGATCGCCGGCGGTAGGGGGGGAGGGGGTCGGGGGGGCGTGGGGGGGTCGGTTGGGGGGGGGGGGGGCGGGGGGATCACCGACGTTGGGAGGGGGGGGGGGGGGGCTCGCCGGCGCCGCCAGAGGGTGGGGAGGGGTATTTTTGGTATAAATTTTTTAAAATTTGGCTGGAGGGGCCTAATCGAGCGGATATATAATCAAAGGATGGGTAAACTGACAAAAAATTCTAAAAGGCCTTTTAGTGCTAAAGTAACATATTTAACGAGGGGTTTTTTTGCACTTTATTCTAAGTTTTGGATACAATCCAAACATAATAATTAAGCATGAGTTTCTTGAAGTTGTCCTAAAAAGTTGGTCCAACTATTCTTGGGCCCCATTTGTGATCAATTGATTGTGGGAGCATAATTTGATTTCAAATAGAGCGTCTCACTTTTGAATTGGAAACTAAAGTAGCCCATATTAATATAATATGGCTACTAATAAAATAAAAAAAGGAGAGAGAAACAATTTAAGCTAATATTGTACACCAGGAACGCGTGAACCCGTAATAAAGATAAGGGTTGGTGGGCCCGGGCGCACAAATTGTGCAAAAGTAAGTCCAAACTAATAGTTCTTTGTTTTGCATCGCAAAAGTAAGTCCAAACTAATAGTTCTAATAATTTTAGAATAAGTAACACAACTGTTTTTTAGTCTTCCTAGGCAGTTTTAAAAAAATAGAATGATTGCAACAACTATATTTTTAGTCTTTCTAATATTAATATATGAAATACGTGCATATGGACATATATACTACTAGTATTAAGGATTACTTAAATTATCTGGTGTCATCGTTATTTTATTCCTGCATATGATATATCTTCTTCTTCTTTTTTTCGAAAGATCCATTATTTACCAAATTCAGGAAGAAGAAAAAAAATTCACTCTCTTGATATGGTTGAGATTAACATGTTAGATTATTCTACTATGAAAAAAATATAAAAATATTTCTATTACTAATAAACAAAGATTATTCTAAAAATTTATATGTTTAAAAAATTATGTCAATGTATCAAATCCATTGTTATTTAATTTTGCCCTCGTTTTGTAATAAATTATTACAATTATAATTATTTGGTTTAATATAAACTTTGTTTGGCATAATACATTGTATTTTTAAAAATATTGAAATCATATAAAATTATCGAATATACGACTTTTTTTGCCATAACTTTCACGAACTACAAATTTCTCACAAATTTATAACTGTTACAATCTATAGACTATGTGAATCTTAACATACCACACAATACCAAACATGCATTTGTTCTCATGGTGGTTTCAAGCCATGTTATGTTGCGGTAATAGGTTAGGTTCGGACGTGCTGAGTCAGGTTTAGATCGGATTTTGGTTTGGATCCGAGATGGTGTTTGGGTTAGGGCATGCGTCTAGCCAAACAAGTGTCTGAACGAACTTTAGTTGGGTCTAGTCCAAGTCACGTGTTATGATTGAGGAATTATTCAGAATAGGTTGGACAATCAGAAAAATATACAATTAAATTTTTTTAGTTATGTAAAAATTCATAATATCCATATCTCACTACAAGAACAGTATTTCCTCAAGATGGTAATATGATGACTAATACTGGTATTCCAATATTACTAGTATTCCAGTAAGATGGGAGTACACGATACATATGTCATTTCTTAATACTTTTTATTGGACTTAATATAAGTGAGAATATTATACTCTCATCCATATTATCATGTACTGAAACGAATCCTAATGCCACATTTTGTTCGTGGAATTAAGATCTTAGATTTGGAGGCACAATAAAAAAAATCCTCCGTCCATGCCAAGGATTAATTTTTTTTCCTTTGAATTTATTGGATTTACAAAAAATTAGGACTAAACAATTTATTCTAAAAAAAAATACTGTCTATTTTCTTGGCCTTTCCAAAATACGATTTTTTTTAATGAAATCATAATTTTTGAAAGTACAGGAAAAAAATCAGACATTTTTTTTCCTTTTTCTAAAATAGAGGAGGGAAAAGTGAAGGGAAAGATTCATTTTTCCTTGTTTGATATGGAAGGAAAATAGGAAGGAAGGAAAAGTGGAGGGATTACTTTTCCTTCATGACCTAAGAAATCCAATCCCCCCAAAAGTGGGAGGAAAAGTGGAAGGAAAAGTGGATGCTTGCATTAATTAACAATTATACCCCCATATGAATGTATTATTATTTATGAAGTCAAATGGTAAATAAGTGTTTTTAGTTGAGGATAGAATTGGTAAACCATATATTTTTTACTTTCTTTCCTTCCACTTTTTCTTTCATACCAAACAAAGGAAAATGCATCTCTTATCTTTTCCATCCTTGCTACCAAACACAAAGGAAGAAAATGATCTTTCCTTTCCATATGGAAGTAAAATGAATCCTTATCTTTTTCCTTCCTTCCACTTTTCCATCCTTCCTACCAAACACAGCCTAAAAGAACATAGAATAATGTATTTTTAAATAATAAAGACTGGAGGATCTATATAGGAAGGGTCAATATTTAAGAGGTTTATATCTAAATATCCCAAGTAATAATAATAAAAAGAAGCTAGAAAGCATAGAGACAAGACTGGCCGCTCTAGCCTCTTCTCACTCCACAGTGACAGTCCACACTCAAACCTCCCTACTCCCCCACACACCCCAATCGAGGTGCCATTCCTCCACCCACCCCCTCCATCTTTTCCTTTTTTGCACTCTTTACCTAAAGTTAAAGCTAAAAATGTCATCATTCTCCCTTATGTCACACTGTACCAACTCATTGTTCTTGATTTTTTTTTTCTAGTAAGCACATATTTCCTCGCCGACTTTGCATTTCACCCCCTCCCGATCTGCATCTTCATGGTTTGTTAAAATGTTTCCGTTCTCTAATAATTACTATATTGGTTGCTCTGCTGATATTTCTGTTTGTTTTTATTGTTTTTTGATTTGTCACTTTCTTTTAACTGCGGAATATTGTTTTTATTTTTTTATTTTTTATTGTTTTGTTATTGGTACTCAATCATGTCTCCCCGTGGCATTAGGGGCTGTTTGGTAACCGGATATTACTATTTGGATTTGGATTTGGAAATCCTCCAAATTCAAATCATGGATTTTACTATTCAAATCCAACCGCAAATCCAACTTCAACCAAACATAGGATTTGGTTTTATGATTAATAACTATAAATTAAATAATTAATAATTAACGATTAATAATAGTAATTATAAATTAAATAATTAATAATTAACGATTATAAATTAATAATTAATAATTAATAATTAATAATTAATAATTAATAATTAATAATTAATAATTAATAATTAATAATTAATAATTAATAATTAATAATTAAGTAATAATTAGTAACTAACGACTATAAGTTAAGTAATTATAATTAATAATTAAATAATTAACGATTAATAATTAACGATTAATAATTAACGATTATTAATTAACAATTATAAATTAAGTAATAATTAAATAATTAAGTAATAATTAATAATTAATAATTAACGATTATAAATTAATATTTAATATTTAATATTTAATATTTAATAATGAATTAATAATTAATAATTAACAATTAATTAACTATAAATTAAATATTTTAAAATATTAATTATAAATTAATATTATTATGGTTAGTAAATTATTAATTAAATTATTATAAAATATGATTCTAATTGTGATTAAATTATTATTAATTAAGATTATAATAAAATAGTTATTAACAAATTATTAATTAATATTATAATAATACTAATAAATTATTAATTATGATTATAACGAAATTAACTAATTAACTAATTTTTTAATTAATAATACTAAACATAGGATATGATTGTTAATTAATATTATAATAATACTAATAAATTATTAATTCATATTATAATAATAATACAATAATACTAGTAAATTATGATTATTAACTAAATAATAAAATATTATTAATTAATATTATAATAATACTAGTAAATTATTAATTATGATTATAAAGAAATTAACTAATTAACTAATTTTTTAAATTAATAATACTATTTTTTTATTAATTAATAATACTAATAAAAAATTATTAAAGAATAATTATTTTTTTCTCCAAAATCCAACTAAATTCAAGTTTTGGATTTTGTCCTACTTTACATATCCAAATCCATCTCCAACCAAACATAGAATTCCATGGATTTGTCTCCAAATCCATAAAAATTCAAATTCCACCTCCAAATACGATTTACCAAACGGGCCCTTACAAACGAAAATAATATTTTTCTCCTTCTCCTCCTTATAATTATTAGTTTAGTTAATGCTACTTTCTTGTTTTGGTAATTTGGCAGCTGAGGAGGGTTGAGATCTTGAGTGTACTGTAATGGAGGAGATACAGTCGGACAACTACCGGTCGTCGTCGTCCTCGGCGAGCAGCCCCGTCGGCAGGCCCCCGGCCGGCGCCTTCTTCTACCTCCGCAGGCCGCCGGGGGCGTCGAGGCAGCAGCCGATATCGTTCGAGGACTCGCCGGAGTGGGGGGACGACGACGGCGGCGGCGGCGGCGGAGGGATCGACGCTCGCGCGGTCGAGGAAGGGATACACCTGGCCACCGCGGGGACGTCCCCTTCGCTGTCGAAGGCCAACAGCGGCTCGCTGCTCCCGTCCCCGTCGCCGCCGCCGCCGCCGCCGCTCCCCGAGGCGGCCGCGGCGTCGTCGAGGAAGGTCGCCGGGGCGGCCATCGCGTGGAGGGACCTGACCGTTGCGGTCAGCGAGAAGAGGAGGTACTCCGACAAGGTCGTGAAGAGCTCGAACGGCTACGCGCTGCCGGGGACTCTCACGGTCATCATGGGCCCCGCGCGGTCCGGGAAGTCGACTTTGCTAAGCGCAATTGCAGGTTGAAACTTGAAACTCAAATCATGAATGCCATATGTTAAAATCAGCTTAAAATGCGCCACCGGTGCGATTGAGATCGAACCTGGGTTGCTCTGACACCATGTTAGTGTCCTTTGCTACTGCACCAAAACTCTCGGTGTGTTGGTGAAGGACGAGGATTATATAATTTATATTATTCAACATCATATATATATATAGAAGTGGACTATATGGTCCTCTTGTGGAGGGCTCGTGTCGTTCTAGATGCTTAATGTTGTGGCTCTATCTGTTTGTGATAGGCTAATATTCCATTTCTTGATCCTATGTTGTGTTTGTAGGTAGGTTACGTGACCCAGCTAGAATGTACGGCGAAGTTTTTGTGAATGGGGTGAAATCCAAGATGCCATACGGTTCCTATGTAAGTGCTCAAAATTTTGTTTGCACACTCGAATTTTGTTCCTGTGTTGTCATTTTAGGATTTATCTTGTCAGATTATTTATGCGTTGAAACCTTGGCTCGTGGCCGACCTGGATAACTTGTTTGCTAATTCCTGCAAAAGTACATAAAGATATTGAACATGAAGTATCTTATGGATGCTTATCGCTGCTGACACTGGCATAAATTCGGCAGCGACAATTGATTTAAAAAAATAATTTGATATAATACTGCTACATGACTTTTAAATTCGCTACTTTGCAAACAGACATGAGGTCCTAGACACCGACAATGACAGAGTTGTTTGTGTACTCAATAAATAGAAACACACTTGAGTTTTCTACGGAAGAACATAAAAGAGTGATATAACGAACATAGCTATTAATATATCACAATTTTACTCACTTTATGCATATTCGTACTTCTTAGGTAGATAAAGGGTGGATGTCTTTGTTAAGTTCAGAGTCTCCGTACATGTACCGACATGGATGAATGAATACGTGTCGGACACACTCTCTTAAATAGGAGGAAAAAAATAATATCCTTCAACATCCTCGTGTCCTTTTTGAGTTTTTCTTAAAAGGGTTTAGAATATGTATCTAGTTTAGGGTTGCACAAAATAATTTGGGCGGTCGACAATGGGTATATTATTTTGAATGTAGTTGAACATTACTTCAACATATTTATTTTGTAACGGAGACAAAAATGTAAGGGCATCACTTGGCGTGACGGTAAGGGTTGTTGCTTGCATCCCGGGTGATGCATGTTCTAGTCACAAAAACAGCCTCTCTCCATATGTGTGTGTGTGTGTGGTTGGGGGGGGGGGGGGGGGGGGGGGGGGGGGGAGGTTTGCTCCTCTAACCCTACATAAGCGGAGCCTCGCAGCACTGGGATGGCCTTTTACAAAGACAAAATGTGGACGATCCACAATATATATTTTATTTTGTCTCAAAGACAAAACTTGAAGCATGTTTTGGAATCATAAACATCATTTATCTCATATTTAGCATTGGTTTCTGAAGATAACTCGTCATTGTTGTTTAGTTCCCTGATTACCCAACTGTTCCTCTCCCTTTTCCATATTTAATTTTTCTACATCAATTGTCATTTGTCTGTGCCTTTCAAAGCCCTCTTTATTGGGCTGTATCTTTGGAATGATTTATTTGGGGACCTTTTGCTGGTTCTTCTGAGGTGATGCCATCTGTCATCTAATTGAATGGCAACTGGGAGGTTTAACTCTCCATGTATCCCAGTCTATTAGAGTTTTCTGATGCATTTTATATTGCTTAAATGATTAAACTGAGAAACAATAGAGATGCACTTGATATATTTTTGTTATCTTAGATAGCCATTGCTGTATGTACTCTTCTATTTTCTATAAATTTTTATGGTCCAAAAATTTCAAGTTCATTACTTTTTAAGGTTACTTTAACCCGTCAATTAGTAATATGACTGCTATAATCTATTATCTTGTGCAGGGATACGTTGATAGGGAAGACGTGCTGATTGAATCTCTGACTGTGCGCGAGATGTTACACTATGCAGCACTCTTACAACTTCCTGGTTTTTTCTCCCAAAAGAAGAGTGTGGTGGAGGATGCCATTGCAGCAATGTCCTTAGGAGATTACTCAGACGAACTCATTGGTGGACGCTGTTTTATGCAGAGTCTTCCTACCGGTGAGAGGAGACGCGTCAGTATTGCTAGAGAGCTTGTAATGAGACCTCATGCTTTATTTATAGACGAACCTCTTTACCAACTTGACAGGTTTGCCTTTTTTTTCTTTTTCATTTACTACTTGGATTTAGTTCCAGGATTCTTGCAACCCTCATCTATTGTTACTAATCAAGATTTACGCCGCTCATGCTTTGATATATGTACTTCTTTCCAGTGTATCTGCGCTTCTGTTGATGGTAACATTGAAAAAACTTGCAAGCACAGGTTGCACTATCATTTTTACTATGTACCAGAGTAGCACAGAAGTTTTTGGTCTCTTCGACAGGATCTGCCTGCTTTCAAATGGAAATACATTATTCTTTGGAGAAACACTGGCTTGTTTGCAGGTTGTTTGTCTTCATTGCTTTATTGTTATTGATATTGTTGTATCACCATTTGAAATTTGAAAAACGATGGTTTTGAAAAAACTGCATGATGTATATGTAGTTTCCATACCATTTTTCCTTTGTATTTTCTTAAATTAAATATTTTAACATATTTTTATTGTTTATTTCTTGTAACTAATGTGGAGGACCTTTATGACATATTCATCTCTTTGTTGTTGATAAAACATTACTTCAATGTAGGAGAAACATTGATGTATATGAAGACATCATGTTGCTATTGTACGAGATTCAATGCACAACGATAACCATGGGTGAAAGTCAAAAGTTAGTAGAAGCAAACATGTTACCTTGATAGTGCAGAATTTTGGGTCCTAATAGACTTGGAGTTTGAAGATGTAGGATGAAGATAGGTGTGGTGGAAAGATTTTTCTGGGCTTCATATAAATAAAGTTATAAGGAATTGAATTGATAAATAAATGAGTAATTGTATGTATGTACACGTGTACGTTTATGGAAAGTTGGGAACTATTTGATGCGGACATGCCCATGTCATGCAATTTGAAGTCCTTGGCCCATTGATCAAGTGGGTCCCATTGAACAATTTTCTAACAGTAAAACAAATGAGACAGCTTGAATCGGTGTTTGGAGATTTCCAAATCATATGATTTTAATCCATACATGTTTAGAGCATGGAGGTTGCGATTAACAGTTTGCATCATGATTAACAGTTTGGTTGCCATCAACTCGTTTCTGGGTATTGGACTCTTGACCTTCGTTATATAACAAATGAAGGAACCTTTAGAAAGTGTCTTGACGTGTCTAACTTGTCTCCACATATGTGCTATCTTGTCCTTCTTTCCATGGATCACACTCGGCTTGCAATATACCATCCGGGGATTTGGTACTAAATAATAACGATCTATATGGGGATATCTGAAGTTAGTTAGACTACACAATGAGACTACCGGAATAAACACACAATCATACATAATGTAGGGAACCATAAATATGATGACCTCCAACAAACAAGGCAACCGCTTTCAAGTCCCGCCAAGAGAGAGCTCAACAGTTCCTCAAAACCATAGTTTAAAGTATCGGCCGATTCCGATCCGATACGGCCGATACCGATACGATTTGGCATGTCCCGATCCGATACCGACCGATACCCGATACTGACCGATACCGACAGTCGAGGTCTCTTTTTCGATCAATTTGGCAACATAAATTGAAAGAAAAAAGACAAATCAACAAGGGTTTGAAGCATAATAAGGTTGTAAAAGCATATAAATGAAAAAAATTGATCTATTGCATGTAAACCAATCGGTAAGAGTGACTACTATTTCATTTAATTTCAAAACTACTAAGAAATAACACTGAATATACTTAAAATTATGCCTAAATATATTTTTTAAATGTTAATAATTTATGAATAATTATTTGTTTTCCGATACCAAAAAAATCCGATACTACGATCCGAAACCGCCGATACTACCGATATCGCCGATACCGATACCCTTAGGAATGGTCCGATACCGATTCCAATACCAATACTGCGAACCTTGCTCAAAACTTAACTGATTTTGTTCTCATAATTCTCCTTAAATAGAAGTCTAAACCAAAAATGTAGCGTGAAAAACATGTAACTATCCTAACCTAACCAAATAAAACAGCCTAAGCAATGTAGGAAAGTATACATGTCAAAAATAACAAAAACCAAGTAAGAATTCACCAAATCGAGTAATATCAGCCAAAGCCTGCAAAATCCATGTGTGACCGGGTAGATATGTCTCGTCATAGCTTGGGCGGGAACAAGAATTCTGTGCTTGTGCGAGTATCCATGCCTGAGTCGGTGTACCGGCCGATACCTCCTCGCATGTCTCCTTGTTCTGCATTCAACGCTCCTGCATTAAGATGTGTTCATGTGTATATATAAATGTATCCATCGTGTATCTGTATCTTCCAAATTATGTTGCACATACACAGCAATGATGTCCGTATCCGTATCCTGTCCGTATCCGCTTCGTGAAACATAGGTAGTTTTGACCTATTTTAAAATTGTATCTCATATCCATATCGTGTCCATATTCGTGCAACATAGCTTCCGGATCGGTATCTTATCCTTATCCATGCAACCTATGCAATAGTCGAGCACTTAACCACCTAACCATGCTCCAAACACTTTACTATTAATGTTGATTTGTCTATTGATTGATTATAAGATGAGAAGACTCCAAAAAGAGTGATCTAAGTTTCCTGACCCATTGTCTACCTGCCATCATAAACCTAGAACAATAGTTGGCTAACAAGAAAACCTTCCTAAATGGGAATACATTTTATATCATGAACATAAACATAGGAAGGAAATCTACAATTTTTCTGGATCACAACGAGATGTAGTTGAGGTAAAAATGATAAGTTGGGAAATCCGTTTAGGCTAGCATAAACACGAATGTCAACCAAGGGCTTGAGTTCATTGTATCTAGTATCTATAATGGTTAATTTCTTTATATGTTTTCTTTCCAAAAGGCACTCATTTTAGATTTCTTAATTAGTTTTCCTATCATAAAAAAAACTTTGATCTGAAGGTGCTTTTGCTGCTTAATGTCTAGACTTGAATGTTCACTGGTCTAGGTTGTATTTTTCTATACACTATACACAAATTATCGATCTCTCACAGGTAGCCTATGAGCTATCAAGTTCCTAAAGTAGTGTAAAGATTGCATTTTTATTCTGTTGGTAATAGTTGATACCTGCCTTTTATATAAGCAGAGATTGGAAAATATGCCATATCAGTAGTGGTATCCTTGAATGTATCTAGAATCAATAATTCCATTTGACAATTTTTATTTCCACGTTAGTAAATCATTTTAACTTGTCTTTTCTGATTTGTTTGATGTAGCATTTCTCAAATGCTGGATTCCCCTGCCCAATCATGCAAAGTCCTTCAGATCACTTTCTACGTGCAATCAATACTGATTTTGATAGGATTATTGCTATGTGCAAGAATTTACAGGTATTTCTATTGAACAACTTCCATTTTCTTTTGAAAAATGTAGATGCTGTGCTAGGCGATCTGTTAGTTCTCCTTTATGCATTGCAAAGATCTATTAAATTAATGCGACAGGATCTGGAACAATTTTAACAGGATGACCATGGGGATTTTTCATCTGTGAGCATGGACACAGCAGTTGCAATCAGAACGCTTGAAGCGACGTATAAATCATCAGCTGATTCCGCTGCTGTAGAATCTATTATAATGAGGCTTACAGAGAAGGTGCTCCACAAATCATTTCCTGACCTAAACTATATTATCAATTATGTGTGCTTAATGTGCATGTGTGTGTGCGTACATGAGCATGTGGATGTTATGTTTCCTTATCTACAGTTCACTGATATTTGAAAATGTACCTCTCTGAATATCTCTATATCTCCGAGAAATATTTACATCCTTATTTCTAAGGAAGCAGAAGATAATGCATATGCAAGCATAAAAGGCTAACTTTATTTAGAAAATCTTATCACAAGCTCTTTTTCTGCACATAGATTCATGCCTATTGATATGTAATCATGTTTGTCTAGCGATGTGTGTTTATATCTAAGCATAACAAATTCTTGGGTGTAAGAAAGCCTGTAGTACAAGTTTACAGTTACAGATACTGATCAATTCAGCTATACATGATGGGCCTTACGTATGTGTTCTAATTGTAATCTACTGCAAGTGATACTATAGTTGTTTCCTGGCGATCTTTCATCTAGTATATCGTACTTTCGGCTACTTTTATTTTAGTGGGTAAAATATAAATTAAATTACTAAATGAGCATCATTTAGACGGTATGGATCTCAGGGGAGCAAGAAATGTACAGTATTGGTGCTAGAACGATACTATTCATATAGATGCCAATTACACCAATGTTACTGTACTTGCCTTGTGTTTCTAACATTTTCCCAGTAATCTTTTGAAGAAACTTATCTGAAATCCTTTCCGGAAATTTAAAGATCAATCAGAAACTGATTGCCATAAATATTGATTTGTCAAATTAAACATTGTTATCTAACCTGACTTCCAAGTTAGAACTATTCGCCCACGTGATTACATATGTCAACCACCTCAGTTATCTGGCTCAAGATGTTGTCAGATTATAATATTTTATTGCTAGTCATAGTACAAAAATAGGTGCTTAGGTTCGAAATATCGTAATCGGTTTCAGGTCTTTCCTATGAATATCGGTATCGACGGTTTCAGCAGTTTCCAATCAAAGTATCGGATTCTTCGTTTTGTAAAGCCAAAATTGATAAGAAGTATTTTAATTACCTAGAAAATATTTGATACATTTAGACATAATTCTATATGTTATATGTTGTTTCTCGTTAGTTTTAAATGGAATAATATTCAACTTGTAACAGATAGTATTGTTTATTTATTGGGACCACAATAAATAATTCTAAATGGAATAATATTAATATGGATGGATGTTGTGAATTTATAGATATACAACTTCCAAATGGTAATAGATACTTCTGTTTATTTATTCCTATCGATAAACTGTAACATCGTCAATCTTCAGCAAGATAGAATCATTGTGTTGACACTATTTTCTTTTTAATTCTTATATCATTTTTGTTCAATTTCTTTTTCTACCGAATTGATCGGAAGAGAGACCCCAAACTCGGTATTGGTCAGTTCGATAATGTTTGGTATCAGATCAGGACATGCCAAAACCGATACATATCGGGTGTCGAGTATCGGTATTGGCCGATACGGCAAACTATTTTGATGGCATGAGTAGGAATAAAGACCATTCAAATACATGGACAATCTGCTAGCCTGGCATAGTGGCATGCAATTTCAAAAATTACATTGTTCAATTAGCAAGGAAACAACAAAGTTTATATGCCACCAAACTGTGGTTCATGTCCTATTTTATGAACATTTTGTTGTTACATGCTGCAGGAAGGTCCTCGCCTTAAAAGTAAGGGAAAGGCTAGCAGTGCAACACGTATTGCCGTGTTAACATGGAGGTCTTTGTTAGTCATGTCAAGGGAATGGAAGTACTTCTGGATCCGGCTTGTCTTATATGTACTTCTTACGCTTTCTGTTGGCACTATATTCTATAGGATTGGTCACTCTCTGTCGTCTGTAATGGTAAGCCATCAAGAGCCTTTCTGATTTATCTACGAAGTTGCTCCTACGAATTTGTATCAATGGTTTCAAAATAATCTGCATCTTTCTTAGTCTTGTATCCAAGATATTCCCCTTTATATTATGAAACCTGCATATTTTAATTGGAACTCACACCTTCTCATGCTGTAGTAGCCTGTAAACTCTGCAGTAGCATTCCGAGCGAATATGTTTGCATAACCAAACTGTCTCATATTCTTCTTGTTATGTGTTTTCAACTTTTAGGATTGCTTAATATTTCACTTGCTTATTATTTTACTGGAAATTCTTGATGGCTGGGTGTCTGCCACCTAATTTCGTTTGGCCGTCTAGCCACCTTGAGTTTGGTGTTCTTGATGTGAGCATAATCTGTTGCTCCACTAGATCTTTATGTGTTTGACTCGTATTTGTCTCACAAAGATGCTAGGAACCATAAAACATGGGGATATTCTTGTGGTGGAAGTCATTCTTTTAGTTTTGTATGAAAAACTCATAAACGTCCTCTTTTTGAACTTTTAAAACTGCAGGTCAGAATTTCAGCAATATTTGCCTTTGTATCATTTATCTCATTGCTAAGCATTGCTGGATTGCCTGCCCATGTAAAACAAATCAAGGTAATCATACTACTGGTTTTCCCATATGATTGTAAGATTTTATTTTCAGAAGCTCGTGCTTATATGGATATAAAAGAACTCTTAACATTGGTCAATGTGGATTCCTTGCAAATTTTTGCTCCGATTTCAACTTTTATCGTCTCCTGCTTGCTACACATTCATATGACATGTCGATTGAATTTAGTCAACTTGCCATATATTATATATTGAGAGGAGATCTAAGTTTGAAATAGGCAGTTTTAAGTTGTTTGCAGTTAACGTGAAAAAAGAGTTTATGTCCGTATCATATATCAGGAGACTGCTCAATTTTCCCTTCCACTCCTTTTATATTATCAGATCATTCTGATATGTCTTCTAAGTAAGGACTTGGTTGCATATTATTTTATGTCATGTCATCATCAAAGAATTAGCGGGTAGGGAGAATACAAATTCTTGTTAGTTGTTGACTGCTAGTGTTGTTCTGTTAGTTCACTTGGTTATGTTTTAACATGTTTTTGTTGGTTTTGATATGTTATTTTGTTTTATTTCTTACATTACTAATTTATTTATATATATTATTATTTTATTTTATTTTTGCACCTCACTTCGTTTGGGCGCGCGCCTTAAGTGCGCTCTGCGCCTCGGGTGATATGGACCATTTGCGCCTCAGGTGTGCCTTGCGCCTTTGACTACCTTGGAATACATACAAAACTGACTGTTTTCATACTTGGGATTAATTATTTGGCTTAGGTATACATACAAAACTGTTTTTCATACTTAGGATTGATTGTACATCTCGAAAAAAAGTTGTTACTATTTGTAGAATTAAAACATATGGGTTGATGTGGACAAGTGCTTCTGGATTACTATGAGACCTTAAAATACCTATAATATTGAAGATAAATTTTACAGAACAGATGAAAATCAGCCATTCCTTGTGGGTCTAAGTGAGGTAATCTGAACTGGGAACACTTAGATGGACCATCGAAAATAAGCGAAAATTTATAGGTAGGTTCAGTATGGGAGACAATTGGGAGGAGCAATATGTTATTGTGGTTGGAAGAGGGTAGAGGAACAAGCTTTTACTTAAGCAGTAAGAACAGATAAGATGATTGCAAGCAGACATTTGTCCTTGCAAGCAGACATTTGTCCTTCATAAAGATGAATGGAGGATAAGGCCACGTTGGGCAGCCAAAGACCTGAAGTAACCATTCTGATGATTTCTCCTTTAAAACATAGTATATACTATTATGAATGGCGATAGTTCGTAGTATTAAGTGGCATCAAAATTTACTCTTTACAATAGATTGAAGTCTTGGCACATGTATTTCTGCATTCTATTTACTGCCATGGGATGGTGACATAAAGAAAGACTAGCTGCATGAGAATATTGTTACCATCTCATCTGGTGATGTGTATGTAGAGGAGTTCAAAGGACGCATGTATGTATCTTTCCGTTGTCCAGTATTCTGAAATCATTACCCAAGTATTATAAGCGAGAACTGATATTTTCCCTGCACTTTTTTGTTGATTGAAGTTTTCGCTCTTCAGCTTGGTTTGCCTTTTAGTTAAAAGACATTTATGACTCATGTTGCAGGTTTTCTTCCATGAGGAATCAAACCAACACTCTGGAGCAGTGGTTTTTTTGCTTGGGCACCTCCTCTCCAGCATTCCTTTCTTGTTCCTTATTTCCATTTCCTCAACTCTGGTCTTCTATTTCTTGGTTGGGCTGCGGGACGAGTTCAGCCTGTTGATGTACTTTGTCCTGAACATCTTCATGTGCCTACTAGCAAACGAGGGCCTCATGATGGTCGTTGCGTATATATGGCTCAACACATTTTCTTGCATTCTGACGCTGGTGTTCATCCATGTGAGTTTCATCAGGCATAGTACCTATAGTTCTATTGCTTAGATACTAATTCTATACATAAGTAACAAGAATTTTACTGTTTGTATATTTTTATGGCTATCAAAAACACATTTTCTTGCAGTCTGTAAAGCTAACAATATTTGTCATATTTCCCAGGTCGTAATGATGCTCGTAGCAGGATATTTCAGGATTCGGTATGATCTTCCAGAACCTGTGTGGAAGTATCCGATGTCGTACATTGCTTTTCACACATATTCCATCCAGGTGAGTTCAAAAGAAACTCTCTTACAAACATATCCACTTTTAAACAAATTACAGAGCTACGAGAACATACATATTCCAGGGACTTCTCGAAAATGAGTACATTGGAACATCCTTCGCGGTCGGACAGGTGAGGGCCATTCCAGGCGTGCAGGCCGTTCGCGGCTCTTACGGCATCTCTTCGTCCAGGAACGCAAAGTGGGAAAATCTGCTGGCGCTGTCCCTAATGGCATCTGGGTATTACATCCTCTTGCTTGTTCTGCTTTACTTTCGTGTAAGAAAAAACATCGCCTCGTGGAGATTTTGCCTGCTTGGCATGTATACAAGAAAGGTCAGGTGAATCATACATATAGTTCAACTATTCTAATGTTAGTCCGAGGCTTTCTCTTTCTCTCTCTATTTTGCATATCTTGACTGGAAACCCTTCTATAGAAAGATGTTGTCTGCTTCCAGCTACATTCTACTAGTTGCACCCTGAAAGTAGAAAATGATATGTGAAGTATCATGTAGATCCCCATTTGGATCTTCAAGTCTTCTTTCCATATTTTCATGGCATATACTTTGGGGAGCGGATCTGTTGTCCCCAAATATGGTGTCTCAAATATATCTCCTCGCCTATAAACCTATGGGTTCCACCGGTTTCATAAAAAAATAACACTCAAAACCGATGGGACCCACATTTTTTTTTAGGCAAATGTTAAAGTCCACCCCCTTTTCACTAAGGACAACCATCCTACTAAGGGCAACAATGCTTTCTATTTTTATTTTTTTTACTAAGGGCAACCTAAAGTTCACAAGTTTACTAAGGGCCACCAAAAGGATAAAACCAAAAACAAAAAGAAAATAGAAAACAAGAAAATCCAAAACCCTCCCCCCCCCCTCCCGATCGTTCTCCCCCTCCTCCACCCGACAGCCCCCCTTCTCCGTTCTGTCACTTGAGGACTGCAGGACTTGCCTGCAGTGCTCTCTTTAAATAGGACTGCAGGGTATCCCTACAGTCACTGTAGGTTGGATTTTTTTGGAAAAAAATTGGAGAAAAGAAGCTTCTGTCACTTGAGGACTGCAGGACTTGCCTGCAGTCCTCTCTTCAAATAGGACTGCAGGGTGCCCCTACAGTCACTGTAGGTTGAATTTTTTGAAAAAAAATCGAGAAAGACTACTGTCACTGTAGGTGGGGACACCAATGGTGGAGGTGGGGACAACAATGGAGGGAGTGGAGAACAATGGAGGTGGAGATTGAGAAAAGTGGTTTGGGTATTGAGAAAAGAGGAAGAAGACAATGGAGGAAGAAGACAATGCCATGACTTGTTGGCCCTTAGTGTTTTCAAAATGACAAACTTGCAATTTTTTTAAAATTTTAAGTTGGTAGCCCTTAGTAAAAAGGGGGTGATCCTTAACATTTGCCTTTTTTTTATAGGGGAGGGGATAGATTTGTGACACCATATTTGGGGTCAGTAGATCCCATCCGTATACTTTGAGACTATCTTCACTTTGGGATGCATGGACAGAAGGTGGAATCTAACTAGCATATTGTGGTTTGTGTTCTTTTTTTTCCTTAAGAATTTGGTACTTTGGGATTGGATAAACATGAGCCAAAGTGGAGAGTGGCTCAAGTTTATTTAAGTTTTGTTTATTTGAGTACTAAACAGTTTATAATTAGTTTCTTGGTGTTTAAGAAATATAGGATGGCTAGGATGTGTTTTATAGGGCTTGGGTTATAGGCTCATGAATATAGGTTAATTTTGTTTTTAGAAAATAAAAAGAGAGGAAAAATTAGGGTTTGGGGATTTTTTGAGTGTTTGGTGAGGGTTATGAGATATTGTAATCTAACTACCATATCATGTTTTTTTTTTTTTTTTTTTTTGAGAATTTGGTACTTTGGGGTTGGCTAAACATGAGCCAAAGTGGAGAGTGGCTCAAGTTTATTTAAAAGAATTTTGTTTATTTGAGTACTAAATAGTTTATAATTAGCTTCTTGGTGTTTAAGAAATATAGGACGGCTAGGATGTGTTTTATAGGGCTTGGGTTATAGGCTCATGAATATAAGTTAATTTTGTTTTTAGAAAATAAAAAGAGAGGAAACATTAGGGTTTGGGGATTTTTTTGAGTGTTTGGTGAGGGTTATGAGATATTGTAATCTTCTCTATTAGTGATTAGTGATTTTCGGGTTCGGGAGTTGTTCTTTTTCTTGATTTTTATTTTCGTTGTTGCAACTCTTGACGATAACAAGGGTTTGGGAGCAAGAATATATATGATTTTGAATTCTGATTTCTTTTGAGGGTATGTACTCTTAATATTTTTGCATTGTAAGCAAAAAATTTATCCATATTTGAGGGTTGTTTGGCTTGACATGAGAAGGAGACTTGAAGATCCATGTTTAGTTATGGAGGAAAAATAAAGAGATTTTGGATGCATGGCTTAGTCTCAAATGACAGCAGAACACTGTTAAGTAATAGTATCACAGGAATAGTCTACTTGATGACTAAATGTTATTTCGATCCAAATATTATTTCCTGTGTGAATTGTAATATTCAAGCACTGCTGACATGAAGTGTTTTTTTTTTTTTTGGGGAGAAAGTCATGAAGTGTATATTCATGAGCCTAAATGTTGTGGACTCTGTGGATTGGGAGATTAATGTTATGCTTTATACCACAAAACCTGTGAACAAAACATCTTCAGTAGGTCCAGATGAGTTGAATTCAACTATTCCATTCATAAGCTTTATGGTGAGCTCATTATTGTATGTGTTTTTAAAAGCAGCTTATGACGGCAATAACGCTTTGGTAAGCTTATGTGTTTTTAAAAGCAGCTTATGTGTTTTTAAAAGCAGATTATATGGGCCTTCGTGAAGAAGTCCGCAATCTGCATCCGAGGGGTGAGATGTAGTAGCGAGGAGAAGGTCCCAAGGAGATATTGTTATCTAATATAGTGACAGTCAACTTTTATGTGATTTGTTCTCTCAGGTGAAGACAATTTTAACAACACTCGTATTGTCACAATACATAGGAATACAACCAGAATATCAGTAACAAGCCAATTGATCTAGTAATAGCCATGTTCAATACTGATCATACTTCTTTGAATTTTAGGAAATTAAAGACCCACCAAGAACCTACTACTAGTGGATTTTTGGTCAGTAAGATCATCAGAACAAAATAAGCACGGAGATCCAACGACAAAGTAGCATAAAATAGCAAAGAATCTAGACCTTGTTTGGTTCACTGTAATGTAATGTAATGGTAATCGCAATGTAATCAAATAAAAAAATTATTTTTTTATTTGATTATATTACAATTATGGTTATATAATATTATAGTGTACCAAACGGGGCAGTTCTAATGATGTGCATGACCTACATTAAGCATGAGGTCGGATATATACACCCAATCAGTTGGTGGTAGTCCAATGTAGGACTATACAATGTCTTTGCATTAGGTCCAATGCACGCGAAATTAGATGATTGGAACAGATTCGGATGGATGATTGCGGTTGTTAATAATCCAAGCCACTATCATTTTTTACTCCACTAGAACCTCACTCATATAAGGAGTAGTAGCAATGGAAACATAATTCTTCTGTCTCCATCTCTCTATCAATGCTATCAATCACGCAGTAGTATGCAATAATCGAAGACAAAATAAGCACTAACAGTACCCACAAGTAGGACCGGCCCAGAGGTAAGTCTGACAAGACTTCGAACTTGAACAACCCCTATCCATAGGGCAACCCTCCAGTCCTTTAGTTTTCTTAGGACAGATCCAGTCCAAATCCGAGTTAAACCTATATATTTTCAAAATAGATGAAGGGCAACCAAAATTAGTTTCGACTAAGACAACCCAACTCTCCGGGCTGGCCCTGCCCACAAGTGGCTCAAGCCACCTCCATGATCTTTGGACGGGACACCATTGTCCCAATTTTCATCGAGTCATGGTTTGTTTCGTATATTTGGTAATATTTATGTGAATCCACATCTAACTCGTTTTTAAGGATCCGGTTTACTTTTGATGACCGGCCGGTCACCATTGGCTAAAATCAAATAAAGTGTTTCCGCATGCAATAATTTGTGTTTGTATCATTTACACAAAAATTAGTGTCTGTTTTTGTTGTAAATGATGTTATTATTGCAACAAAAACTACCATCTACACACTTGTTGAAGTTACATTACTTGGCACTAAAGAGGCTATGAATAGCATGTACGTTACGTCTTGTGAAAGTCTTTCTTGGGATGATCAAAACCCACTTATGGAAAGAGTATTCCACCAGCAGCATGTCTTTGAAAGCGGTGCTCAAAACCCACTTACATTTAGTCCCACATCGGCTGGAAGAAACACAAAGCTCGCCTTTATAATGGTTTTGTTGTCCGCGAGAGGACGTGTTCGTTGAAAGGAGAGACGGTTGGCATCTCCCCTGACAGGGACGGGATCGGCTTTCGAGCTTCCTGTTACCACACATGGTTAAGGCTCTCCACTGCGGTGGATCTTACCAAATTTTTTTTTATTTAATATTTTCAAATGTTCTACCAAGCTAAAATAATTTAAAGGTGGACTCTGAAAAAAAAAAAAATTGAACTACAGCTTTGAATATATATTTAGCTAATACCATATAGTTACTTTAAATATAATATAATACATTTATTTTTATTTCTTTTACTTTAGATTATTTTTTAATTTCTAATCTTCTATCAAACTAAAATAATTTAAAGTTGGACTCTTATTTATTATTCAGTACTAATTTCGTGAACATAGATATTTGTTCTTTTTAGAACTTTGAATATATGTTTAGATAATATTATATAGTTAGTTTTAATATTAAATATATTTTAATTAAAATTTGTTATTTGTAGAACTGGATATATGTTTAGATAATACCACGTAGTTAGTTTAAATATTAATATATTTTAATTTGTTATAGAATTTTGCATACATGTCTAAATAGTTATAGAAATTTTAAGTTATTTTTACATTTTTTTATAAAAATCCTAAATTACTTTTAGGAAATAAATAAGATGTAGTGGTGGTTAATTATAAGGATTAATTTTATTATTATTAGTTAGTCCGTCATATACAATAAGGATAAATATGTATATTTTGAGTTAGATTAGTTCCAACCTAACATTCATTTCTTATTTTTTTTTCCAAAATTAAGAATTTGGACTTGGCCTTCCGAACCTATGGAACACACTAATCTAGTTTGTTGATCACTGTTCTTTTCTATCGAAACCCTTTTATTGGTTCGATACATTAAATAAATCAAGCTAAAACCTATCAATTTCTTTTATACAAATCGCAATTCTAAATTTGTTAAAACATATTTTAACTCATTTTCAACTTAATCTATGTCGGATCAATAATCAATAATTAATCTAATATTAAAATCCATAAAGTCATATTAACGCCAATCTAATTTGAAATAAAGGCTTTGTTGTTGTTGTTATAAAATTATGGCTTAGTTGTAACTTGATACCATTAACTATTCATGTTTTAACTTGATATCCTAAACTTTTATTTTTGGTATAACTTGATACAGGGGTCGCCAGAGGGGATGGGGGCAGGGGGCATGGATAGTTTTGAGTTTTCTTTTAGGGTAGTTTTGAGTTTTTGGGTACAATTTGATACTGGGGTTGATAGATGGTGTCGAGTTATTGAGTAAAAAAGTTTATGGTATCAAGTTGAAAAACAGTAATAGTTGAGGGTATCAAGTTGCAATTAAACCTAAAATTATTTTAGTATGTCTGATATAGTCTAGTCCTAGACATGTTTTTTACTTTCTCAAATCCAAATTAAAACTTTATAAAAAGTAAGAAATAAAGGATAAAAAATGTATGTTCCTCCTCATAGTTGTAATTAAATTTAGAGGGATCCAAAATTACATAGTTGTAATCTATGTTGCATGGACGCGAAGACACCTACATAGGATAACCAGGCACGAGTAGGGGAACAAATGTTTATTCTATTTCAATCGAATCGAAATAATCAAAATCGAATAAAGAAAATTTGTAAAAATCCAAAATTAAAATCCAACCAAAATTAGACATTATCGAAACCGAACCGCTAATTCGATTGATTCGATTTCTTCCGTTGGACTATTTTTATTGTTTAATGGACTAGCCAAAATTTAGAATTGTGATTAAACTATATTAAAAATATACAATTTTTATATATACAATTGTTAAATTTCAAAGTTTGGCCCAAAGTTAGACTAATGGTTAAATTGTCAAAGTAACTTTAAAACACATACATATAATTGTTATTGTCAAAAAATATACATAAAAATATACACATTTTCAGTCACAAAATAGGCATAAAATTGAGATTATTTATATAATTGTGTAAGTGCTATTCTGTTTTCGGATTTGGACTGAAACAAAATAATTTTTTTTATATTTTCCAAACCAAATAGAACTAATTTTTGTTTCAGACCGATCAGTTCTTGGTCCAAAACCTAATAATGCTCACCCCTAGGCACAGAGGCATATTTTAGTATACTCAAGTGTATTTTGGAGTTTTTGAAACTTATGTGATTTCGAGTTTATAGATAAATGAGAAAATAACATGTACATTTTCTTATAAATGTTTTAACAAAAATTCTTGTTTAAATTGTAACCATGTTGAGTGGTGTTCTCTCTCCTATTACTGTTAATTTCGTCCCTAGTTTGTATCAAACCAATAGCCTATTGAAAAAAAGCAGCAGCTACCGAACTCGAATGACTTTTGTGGTTATAGAGGAGAGGTATATGATCCAGCCGGATGGCAGAAGATCAGTGGATCGAGCCACGATGGCGTATTATTCCTTCCATTTATTTCGTGAAAGTTGAAAGCAGTGGGCCCAAGAGACAAGCAATATAGGCTATACAGCGTGCACAAAGTCATGTGATAGTGTCCCAATCCAAAGAAAACTAAGAAGATTAATACCCGCACAAAATTGTTCAAAAGTTCCAATGGTCAGAAAATATGGATACTCACATGAAGAATTTCATGACACAATCAAAGAAGGCATTAGATATCAATTTCATTCAACATAGAATCACATTGACAATTGACAACGATAATAATAAAAGTATATTCCAAAACTGAGAGTTGCTTTTAAGCAAATCGGAGGAAAGATGTTTGTGTTATTCGCGTGAAAGAAATTTTTTTTAGAGAAAATGCGGATAACACTGGCGCCGATTTTTTTTTTTCGTTTTTTTAAACCTGACGCCGAACCTATATATATATATAAGAATCTTGGCGCCAGTGCAGACTTTTGGGTGGGGGCTTTTTGGGGGGGGGGGGGGGGGGGGGGGGGGGGGGGGAGTACGCATTTTCTCTAAACTTTTCATCTTTCACGCGAATAACGCAAACATCTTCCCTCTCAATGAAATTTTCTGTAAGCAAATTAATTATGGATCTTCACGTGAACCTATATAACAAATGAAACAAAACAAAACCCCACAGTCACCCCCCGGCCCCACGCCGCCCTCCCCCCCAACCCCCACACACACCCAAGCCCCCACCCAAAGTCCGGCGCCAGTGCAACTGGCGCCAAAATTTTTTTTTATATAGGTTCGGCGCGCCAGGTTTAAAAAGGACGAAAAAATTTGGTGCTAGTTACACTGGCGCCAGTTTCCTTTATCTGTATTTTCTCTAAACTTTTTTTCTTTCACGCGAATAACACAAACATCTTCCCTCTCGATGAAATTTTCCGTTAGGTTATTGAAGTTGTCAAAAAAAAAAAAAAAAAAAAATTCCTTCCCCAAGTTATCAGGTCCATACGTGTAAATCCCAAACAGAGCCGTGAAGTGACTAATCCCTAAATTTGGTATGCAATCCCAATAAAGAAAAAGCAAGTATTCCGATTGGAGGAAATTTCACTTCGCCCTATCTCAAAACAGAAGCCAAGCTTCCTCCGGATATCTTACAAAATTGACTATTCCCAAAAAGACGACTCCGAAGTGCCACTTTCGCGTTTCGACTAGTGAAAATGACATTTATAGATGTTGAATGTCATCGAATTGAAAGAAAAAAAAAAGGGAAAGAAAAGCGACACTTAAGATGAAGCTTGTTTATGATTTCGATAGGCCTTGTGCCATCCAAATAAAAGAATATGCTTTTTGAGAGAGAAGAAAGAAGAGAGAAGAAAGACGGATTCTTTTCCGGAAATGCAACGACACCGAGCAAAAATTTCCGACCTACGAACATAGTGAGGGCTTACAGAGCCTAATATCGAGATTCAAGCAATTGCAGATGATATAACTAGTAAATATATTCCTCCTCATGTCGTTTAGGGGGATCGCACTTACTACATGAAATAAGTTTACACCGCACAATCCGCACAATCAATAGATAAAAGCAGAAAAATTACAGGAACGTATACACATGGCATGTCGTAGTAGTTTAGACTACAAGTTTTGAAGTGAATATCACTCCTAGTCCCAAACACAATAGTACAAGCTCCCACACACCATGTCATTATCACTAATTGAAACTGGCATACAAGCTCCAAAGTGAAAATAATTGTAGTCCCAAACACCATGTAGTACAAACTCAGGAGTCAGGATAGATGTTGAAAGACTACATTCTTGATTCTTCAGCATGGTCACGTCGGAATATCAAGAAGATGGTAGCTTTTGTTGCAATCTCTTAGCTAACTCCTGAAGAAACAAAGAGAGGCAACAAATTACTTCCTAGATGTATTTATTTATAAAAAAAAAAAAAAAAAAAAAAAAACCATGTCAAAATTATTGATGAATGCCTTTACCCAATGTAGAAATGTCAAAAATATTGATTTAATGTTTTTTGCAGCTAAAATTTGTCTTCATGGCAAAGAATAAATAAATAAATAAGCAAACAAACCAATGCGATCACCTGGATATGACCCGTGATTTGCCACAACTTGTTTTGAGTAACCATAGTAGAGTACTTGAAGAATAGAAAAGGCTTTTGTTTCGGACCAACTTATCATACCATCCCATAGAACTGTGTTTAATACATTTGGAAGTTCGAGTTCAAAGGTTATCGGATCTATATCCTCACAGAAACCCAAAATCAGAATCTTGATCAAGCAGATCGGGATTTTGAACATGAATTTGACACTAGACAGCATATAGGGTGCAAGGAAATCCGATGATAACTAGGCATTTAACTCCAACAATAGGAAACCAGAAACCCCATAGCCCAACCACCTAGTGTTTTATACATTATTCTGCTACAGTTTTTTCTTGTATAACTGGTTCCATTAACTAATATAGCTATTAGCTATTTATAATATAATTATGCTTAAAGTTTTATAGCTTTGATAACCTGATGAGAAAAGATCCTTTTCCACATCGAGTCTTTCTGTGGTTCAACAATGAATCAGCATTCCATATTTTAATTGGATTTGCTTATATAAAAAAGATTTGGTTTAATTACGCAATTCTTCTGAAGGTTGCCGGTTTTCCAAGTGATACAAACACTTAGTGGTCAAAATGGAGGAAGTTTAAACATTCCAAAAGTGCAAAAAAAGGGTTAAGACCTTTGTCTGGCAGCTTATATTTGGGTCGTATGTTCTTAAGGAAATTCAGGATTTTTATAATAATAAAAAACATCTATTCTTGAAATGACACTGTTATGCTACAGTGGTTTGTAATGTGGGCAGACTCACAAAAAAGAGAAAGATGAATTGAGAAATTCATCGGATCCTAGTTCGGGACTGACGGGGCTCGAACCCGCAGCTTCTGCCTTGACATGGCGGTGCTCTGACCAATTGAACTACAATCCCGACGAGGTATATGGAATACATACTCTTACAGTTTCATAAGAATATTCTACTCGTCATATTGTAAGAGATATAGTTACTCTAAACACATACTCCAAATTATTAAAAATTGTGTAAATTAGTACTTTTGGAGTGTCTCCTTGATATTGATACTCCAAATTAACCTCCTCTTTTCCCTCCCTCTTTTTCCTCTTTATTTTCTCTCCATGTTTGGTAATATTTTCCCTCCCTCTTTTCCCTTTTTATTTTCATTCCCTATTTGGTAAGAAGGGTTATTAATATAGAGGAGCTAGGGCACGCTCCAAATCTGGAATGTCTCTTAGCTTTCTAGCAATTTTCAAATATGGACAATGTCTTTCAAGTGCTATAAAATTTAATTAAAGTCAAAATGTAGCACTTGAAACCTCTTCCACTGTGGATGCTCTCTTGACAAGAAAATAGCAAAATTAAAAAAATTCTCATTTCCAAATTATTGTAGCATCGTTGTGGTTATCTTGAACAAGTGGAATAGCTAGTGACCTCAAAAACAAACTCTTACTTTTACTTATTTGGAATGTTCAAGACTACAAGAAGAAAAAAGTTGTTTCTATTATGTGGATTGAAGATTTTTGTTTAACTTTTTAGTAGTTGTCATGTTGCTTTGGTAAATTTAGTGCTGTTATTTTGGTGGTTTTATCATTGTTGGTGTGTGCCGTTGGTTGAATATTATTCTCAGATGATCTTGGCATAATATTTAACATATTTCTTAAATAAAAATGCAAACCAGACACAGGTAAGAAGCGTCAGGTCGATTACCGGTCATAAAATGTTGTCAATCTTGTATGGAGCTTTCTTATGCTCTATAGTTGACCCCCTTCTGATGGGAGAGGCTTGGATAATGATGATGATGATGACATAGGGAAGAAGAGTAATACGGTTGCACCTATTCATATAGAAAATATTACTACTTAGTGTGCTCTAACTAGACCTACTTTCTTAAGAGTGCAAGATCCAAAGGACAGTAAAAAACTAAAGGAAAATTTTCTGCTTAAGTTGTGGATAACTATCAGAGGATATATGGCTGGTGAGATGATACCAGATGGAGATTCGGCTCAATTTTTAAAATAAACTAACAAATTCAAGGCAATTTGAGAACCAAGCTAAAAGGGAAGCCGTGCGAAGATATATGGCAATAGGTTGAAAATAAAACTAACAATGTTGAGAACAAACTATGAAAAAGATCAGTGTGACTAATTTAGTGTAAAGTAGTTTAAACAAATTTTTACTTATAGAAATAAGTTACCACTTTCATATGCTTATCTCAACTTGGAAACTTTAAACACGTGGGATATAATATTGACACATTTTGTAAATACTTTTCGAATTTACAGGTAACTTTCTTCGATGTAGCTATGCTAGTAGTACTATGGATAAGAGGCTACATGCATATTGCTCATATATTATGATGTGAAGACAAGAAGGTTCAGTGCATGTCCATACCTCAAAGAGTTGGTTGATGTTATCAGCTGTCTTTGCTGACGTTTCAATAAAGAACATACCATTTTTTTCGGCATATTCTACAGCATCCTTCAAATGCAAAAGATGGTATTAGACTTAAATTTTCAAGTCTTAATAAGCAACAATAAATGTTGCGTGAGATTGTGAGTCACCTGTGTCGACACACTTCGATTTTCATGGAGATCAGCCTTGTTACCTACCAAAGCTATAACAATATCTGGACTTCCGTGCTTCTGAAGTTCCTGTTAGATGTACAATATCATGTGATAAAATATCAAGCAATGTAAATTTATAAACAATTAATAGGCGATAAGTAGCTATAATAATATTGTGCAAGTGTTCAAGTCAACACAATTAGGTAGGCACCTAGCATTAAAAGACTAACATGTACGGAATAGATTTTTCAAAAATTTGTTTACAATTTAAGCTACCCCACATAATACATTGATTTTGAGTCGTTGAATGCTATGGTCTTGAAAACTGATATAATTCTGAACAAAATACTATCGAGGTTAATCTCTCTCTCCCCTGCTTGCTGAATGAATTTTTTTTCTTTATTCGTTTGGCCTGGACTGTTTATCTTTCATATAGGAGAATGGTTCGGCTAGGTGGGATAGCTGAGCAGACCAGAAGCAAAGTTATATATATATATATATATATATATATATATATATATATATATATAAAATAGAGTGTGTGTGTGTGTGCGCGCGCGGGTGTGTGTGTGCGCGTGCATGGGTGGGTAGGCAGGCGTGTGCGTGGTGCGGGCGTGTGTGTGTGCACATGCGTGCGTGGGCGGGCGGGTGTGAGTCTGTGGGTGTGATCGCATTTGTGTACATATCATTTAAGAGGAGTTAAGGAAAGAGCAGGAACACGAGTAACTCCGAGAAAAATGTTGTGGTGAGGATTATAATGTTGATAGTTGAAACATATCGAAGTTAACATACTCGTACTAACCATAGGCCAGAACGAAAACTACATATATAAATATGGTTGAGTTACAATTTTGGATCAGTTATGAGAGGCTATGCCATGACAATCATTAATGAGGGACAACCTTCATGGAGCTCCAAGCGAGAGGGGGTAACCTACATGGAAGATGAAGTAAAAGAGTGGAAACCCTGAGAAAAAATTATGGTTTTTACTGAATTTGGGGCAGGGGGGACAGTTGCCCTTCCTAGGCCCCAGGCTCCACCCCTGACTACTACTACTACTGTTGTTATTCTTGTCACGGATTCCAGCAGAAAAGAACTTTTGTTTACTCTATTTTTGTACTTGCACAAGTTAACCATAACAACTTGCAACTACACATCTTGTAAATTGCAAAGCTGATGTTGTTGGCTCGATACTATAAGATGCCTCATATTTTAAATATCAGCTATATGAAAACAGTTGTAACATCGAAAAATAATCTTTTAACATGATAATTTCCTTAACCATGTTTCCTATCATTACTCAAAGTAACAACCTCTCATAGTTTCTTTTTTTTTTGATAGGAAACAACAGTTAATTTAGGTTACTGTAAAGACTTTTTGAAGCAAATGATGATCACTGACATAAACAAGTTAGGATATTGTTTTCTTTTTGACATCATGTAGGTGTCGAAGGGAGTTATAATCAAATTGCTTGCAAACTATGAGCACTTGTATACAAATTGGAGTAAAAGAACAGTTTCCTAAGACAACGCAATACAAGGATTTCTATACTAAACTAAACCCTTGTTACAAAAGGATGTCCCCGTGCCACGAGTGCCACAAAGCTCTGGCCAATGAAGGGCCTTCAAAGGGTCAAGATGTATGCAGACTTACCGCCATTTTTTATGAAGATTTTGTTTACATGACATGCTAAAACCTTTATTGTTAATACTATCATAATCTTCATTGTCATTCTATATTAAAAAGATTTTCTATATACACAATTGCAAAGCCAAACTGTTGAATTAGAATAGATTACTCCTACCTTCAAATTAATGTACAAGTGGTCAATTTTGTTAGAAGAATAGAAGGTCATTTGGCGAGACCATACTCTCGCCAGCTATCTCAAGCAGTGACACAAGAAAAATTTATCATGAGAGTAAGACTACTGCTCTTATAAGACTGATTAAATATAACTATCATCAGTTATAACATGTTACCCATTTTTTTTGTTTGCCTAATTATAATACTTCCATCTAAGTGCTGACCATTGTGTGCCAAAATTCTTCTAGGGTTCATGTCAAAGAGTAGAGAGTACAACTCTACTGTATCCCTTTTGAATAGCCTTCTAACTTCAAAATTGACAAAGCTTGTATTGATGGGATGTGCGGAAAGCTTGGTTGTCATCACAGATAGTAGGGCCTGTATGGGAAATGTGAAATCCGACAATTTCTGGAAGACAAAAGATGAACGTTGACTTTAGGAAAGAAAAATTGTATCATTAATATGATTAAAAAACTAGGATCAAACTTTAATGCTGAAATCAAGGTTCGTAGTAATGGTATCAGATTCAGTTTCAGACCTTATGATGAGTATCAGTAACAACGGTTTCGGGAGTTTCAGCAATTTAGGATCGGAGTTTACGATTCTTGGTTTAGGAAGGCAAAAGACAGATTATTTAAAATACTAGAATTATTTTAATATATTTAGGCGTCATCTTATGTATTATTTGTTGTTTTCTTTAGTTTTCATTGGAATAATAGTCAACATTCTTGAATTACTTACCCACAATACACATTGTTGCTTATTTTACTTGCTTTTAGACACCCCATAATCGATAATCTTGAATGGAAGATGTATGAATGTTCTGACTTTATAGTATATAACTTCGACAAATGGTATAATTACAATGTGTTGATACGAGATTTTATCGGCATTCTCTAGCATGTTGATCTACAACACGACCAAATCATTGTATCAAATTGTTTTTCCCATAATGCTCTTTTTCTTTGAGTTTCTCTTTGCTAAATTGACCATAAAAGACAGCCATAATTTCGGTATCGGTGAGTATCCGATCGGAAATGCCAAAACCAATACGATACAGGCGATACATATCAATATCGGCCGATACTGCAACCTTGGCTGAAATGTTCATAACCACAATACAAGACAAGTAGTTTGAACTTCAGACTAAGCGATCTTGTTTTAACCCTGCATATTATCGCGAGCTAATAAGTTGTCAAGCAAGGTTGCTCTTGAGTAGCTACCTATACCCTAAATCTTAACATATTATTTTTATAAGGATAACCATAAAACCTTCAGGTGGTCAGTATTCCCGATTCGGATCCTCCCTGGAAATGTTGAATGTAAGATAAACACTATCAACTCCTGCATTATAATTACGTACGACATAGAATGGAAATTCAATAGAAAGGAATGTCAATTTTAGAATATCAACTCAAAGGTACAAGGTAGAGGATACCTTAACCCAGTACTGTGCTTTATGAAATGAATCTGGATTTGTTATGTCATACACCACGACTGCAACAGCTGCTCCACGATAATAAAGGGGTGCCAATGCAGCATATCTAAGCACAACACAAACAATGAAAAATATAAAATTATTGAAGAGTAATTTAGTGTGAATGTGCGTAAGTGTGTGTCTGTGCATGTGAAATTCTTCATATTGTTATATACAATGGCGGGTATGCAAGAGAGCAAAATGTAAGACTGCATCATGAACAAACTCGACTCTAATAGCCATACTGTAGAAAGTTTTAAATAAAGAAAGAAAATGGAATACTAGTTCAAGTTCTGCATGCTCATCTTCTACTAAGGCAAAACAATGAATGCTAAATACCATCAGCCAAGCAAGTTCATAACAAGTGATAATATGAAATTATCAACATGATTAGTGAAAGTGAACGATTCCATTATCCAAACAAATACCTCTCCTGGCCAGCAGTATCCCATATTTCAAACTTAACTGTTGTAGAGTCTTGCAAGGCTAATGTTTGTGACAAGAATGATGCGCCCACAGTCACCTAACACCCCTCAAAAACCATGAGAACCGAAAGTAAATGTTATGAAATATACTAGAAAACAACTTCTAATATAATTTTTTTTTACAGTAATATAGATAAAGTAATATATAAAGTGTGTAAACACAGAGACACTTGAAGGTTTACAATCATGTGCAGGTCCAACTCATTGATTTAAGGTGTTCACCTTGGAAGTAGGGTCAAATTGCCCACGAACAAAGCGAAGGACAATGCAGCTTTTACCAACACCTGAATCCCCTAACAACACCAGCTGCACAACATAGGTTCAGAAGCAGATAACAGAATCAGATCAAGTTGTGTAAACAAAGCACAGCTCCATAAAATTAACTTCCGATTAGACAAGGTTATATAACCATTAGAAGATTGCTCCATTTCTTTGATATCCCTATAAGCAACATATCACAATGAACAGGATTCTATTGATGACTCTAATAGCATGTATGGAGATAGAAGATAATCAGGAATAGATAACAATAAACATGTGTAAAAATATGTCCTACTGATTTTGCATGTTCACCTGACTTATATTGATATGCAAATGGTGTTCAAACAAAAAACAGGATGCGAAGCTGCCTTGGCCTCTACCATCATTCTAAATTTTAAATATGGGACCAGCACAACCACCCTCATCATATGTATCATTTAATCTAACACCCTTAGTGTAACCACACATTGATGGAAATATATCACCGGAGGATGGCTGAAGGTGCTTGACTGGTTCAAGATGTTCGGATGCTTGGACATACAACGAGAGGTTGATTGGGTGGCAGGTAATGGGATTCTCATGAAATTGTGTATTTGGTATGTCAAAGAAGGTGAGGCTAAAAAACATTCATTATCTTATAGTTAATTCTCTATATTTAGCACTCTAGCAAATACTAATGCTGTGGACACAAAAGCAAACTACAACTCACCTTTGGTCTTGCAAGATAGTGCAAGGTCTATCCCACCCAGATGATCACAAGGGGCCAAAATTATAACGGTCAGGTATCAGTATGCATTGTAAATAATGAGTGTCATATCTTAATGTCATTTTCCAGTGTCAATAGTCATTTTGGAAAGAAAGAAAAGAAAGACAGAGAGAACCTCCTGATATAGACATAAGTGACTCAATTATGTATCATTTTATGTGGCACATTCCATTTACCACAAAATTGATGGCAATGATCTATTGTATACAACCAAGTAGATATGGAATGCATTTCGCATATGCAAGCCAGAACTTTATCTACAAATGATTTACTCATTTATTTATAATGATAACTAATAATAATAACTTTCTTATCTGGTGTCCTAGTGATAATACTTTAGTAAAACTGCACCCGAAAAGCTCTGTCAAAACCTAGCATAATCCTTCAAACTGAAAAAAAAGATGGTTAAGGTATTGTTTTGGTGTAGCATAAAAGCAACCTAGGGAAACATATGAATTTTCCATATTATTATGCTGGCATGAGAAAAAAGGTAAAATAGAAGATACAGCTACCACATAAAATAAGTAAATTATTATGCGTGTTCCAAGCTTGAAACTGAGACAGGTAGCTAGAGTACCTTGACACGCAAGTTCTTTGAGTCACTAGCAGCAGAATTCTCACCATTCAGGCTATCCACCCGCCCAGCTCTTCTATCTGATAAATGCAAAAGTTATTTAACTATTATGGTTGGCTCCAAATATCAACTTATTAACTATTACCATTCTGCATTTTTCAATAAAAAGAGGAAAAGAAGACATGCTAGAGTAATTATGAATCATACATAACTTAATTGTAATTATTACAAACAAGCATTTACTTTTTCAGATTCTGTGAAGTAAGCTAATATTATGGTATATCTAGAAAATGAAAGAATAAGGACCCATATAAATATTCCTCAAAGTTCAAAAGTTCAAAAGCCAAGGAGTATATCAAGTGTCTACACTTCTTACACTAAATTTTATCGATAAGGTTTGCGAATTGTCACACCTCGAAAGTCCAAACCTGTGAAGGACATCTGTAGCACTTGATTAAATTATAAGGTTCATACCAAAGATTTTGAGAAACTATAAGAACTTCTAGCTGACATGCCAATGCTCCATTATGCATGTATCAACTATATAGCCAAGTTTTGCTAGCTATTTCTTCTGTTAGATTCTTTTGAATGCTCCAGCATGTCATGGGAATTTTTTCCATTATCATCTACTTTGAAACAAATGAACCGCCATAAGCTTGGATTTCAAGTTTCAACAATCTTGCGTATCTGAAATGTGCAAGACAAACATCTGGATTCAAACTTACATGATAACATGGCACTAAGGAAAAGGAATACAACATTTGGAATTGATTCCATAGTTCGAAAGGAATGTCTAGATTGCCGATGCATATTTGTTGAAGCCCATAAGACTTTAAATTAACTTGGGATTCGTTCTGAGTAGGACATAGGCTAAACTGACTATTGTGACCAAGTGAGCAGGTAATAAAGAATGTCTGAAGGCATTTTTATAGTTTTGGTCCCACAGCCTCAGGGTACATGGCTCATCAGGGAAACAGAACCTAAAGCTGAATTGTTATTGACACAAGAGCATTCATAATATTTGCTTGTTATATTCTTTTTGATGCTCCAAAGTATTATAAGATTTGACCATTATCAGCTACTATGAAATAAGAATCAGAAGCAGCTTGAGTTTCAAGTTTCAAACTTCTTGTGGACTATGTAAAAGCTGCAAAGTACAGCATCTAGCGACCAAACTACTAAATGAATTATGGAACTTAGGGTCTGCTTGGATTGAGGGTGAAGAGAGTTAAGTGAGGGGTGTGGTGGGTGGGTGGGTGTTGGGGGGGGGGAGGTTTGGAACATCTTTGGTTTGAGGGTGGGGTGTTGGGAACGCGGGTGTGACCCGAACCGGAGTTGGCCCATGAGGTGCGATATTGAATTGGGCCCATATGCCTTAAAAGAGAATTCTCCTATACGGCATGAATCAATTCCAATTATCTCACCTCGTGATCCCATCACCTATCCGATGTGGGACTAAATTACCAACTCCATTGTCACCCCCTTTTGAGCGTTCAACCAGAAACGAGATACAATCCAACAATCTCCACCTTAGCTCGTTTCCGCTAACCGAATAACCTTAGTACCCTTGCTACATTTGTCTGTTTTCGCTAGTCGAACAACTTTAGCACCCCTGCTACCTTTTGTTTGTTTCCGCCAGCCGAACAACCTTAGACTCCTTGTTACCATTTATTTGTTTCCGCCAACCGAGCACCTAGGATATCCAGCATATTGTCATCTCGATCCATTCGACCACAGAACCAAACCGGCACGTTCATCCACACAACCGTTGTGTGCCTACCACAACGTCTTGCTCTACCTTGAGCTCATCAAACCTACCTTTGAAGCCAATCTATGTAGTTGCATATGCTCCTAACTCCATCTTGAGAAGGGAGCTCGTATATTCGTGTCATGAACGCACCATTTGTCTCGAACCAATTAGAACCACCCAACCAGCCATGAAACTATGTACTCTGATATCACTTGTTGGGAACGCGGTGTGACCCGAACCGGAGTTGGTCCATGAGGTGCGATATTGAATTGGGCCCATATGCCTTAAAAGAGAATTCTCCTATAAGGCCTGAACCAATTCCAATTATCTACACCTCATGATTCCATCGCCTACCTGATGTGGGACTAAATTACCAACTCCATTGTCACCCTATTTTGAGCGCTCAACCGGAAATGAGATACAATCCAACATGAGGGTTTAGTAGGAGGGTCATAGAGGGTTAAATGAGCTTTAACTTTGTCTATTTTTTTTCCACCCCTCTAAATTGGAGAGTTAACAAGGAAAAGTGAGGGCTTATTGTTTTAAAAGTTATAAATACCCCTTGTTTTGACAAGTTTTAATTAGAAACTCATCAAATCTAATTTTATGCCACATGTAATATATAAGGGTATTTTGATAACTATTATATTTTTATTGATTCTTCTCTCACTCCAATCCAAGCAAGG
This sequence comes from Iris pallida, assembly GCA_029216955.1. NCBI lineage: Eukaryota > Viridiplantae > Streptophyta > Magnoliopsida > Asparagales > Iridaceae > Iris > Iris pallida. The sequence continues at coordinate 36,845,225 of JANAVB010009198.1, read as the reverse complement.
TTATATGTAATAACTCCCCTCCCCCTCACTTAACCCAATTCTTTTGTAAGACTTGGAACCAATTCCAATTTTCTACACCTCATGATCCCATCGCCTACCTGATGTGGGACTAAATTACCAACTCCATTGTCACCCCCTTTTGAGCGCTCAACCGAAAACGAGATACAATTCAACATGGGGTTTAGGAGGGGAGTCATAGAGGGTTAAGTGAGGGAAAGTTTAACCTTGTCTATTTTTTTTTCACCCCTCTAAATTGGAGTGTTAACAAGGAAAAGTGGGGGCTTATTGTTTGAAAAGTCATAAATACCCCTTGTTTTGACAAGTTTTAATTAAAAACTCATCAAATCTAATTTTATGTCACATGTAATATGTAAGGGTATTTTGATAACTATTATATTTTTATTAATTCTCCTCCCACTCAAAACCTCCAATCCAAACAAGCTTATATGTAATAACTCCCCTCCCCTCACTTGACCCCACTTAACTCTGCTTATTCTTCCCCCTTAGTCCAAGCAGAGCCTTAGGAAAATCAAGAGAAAGTAAGTGACTACATATTCAAAAAAGAATGTTAACATGTATTTTCAACTTACATGAAACAAGAAGGCTGATCCTTGCTGTTATAAGTTACAAAAACTATAAAATAACTATAAAATAGCTGGCCATAAGTTCTGGCTAGAACATTAGATTGATAGACTACTGCCACTAAGAGTAATAGATAATCCCTGATTTAGCATTGTTTTATTCCTTCTCACAACTTCGTGTGACACACTAGGGGCAGCAGAATCTAAACCTGCACTGTAGCTATTAGATTTGAATGATGCCAACATTTTGCCAGTTATTTGTACGTTGGATACTGTAAATGCTCCACCATATCATATAAATTTTCCATTCTCTATGAAACAATAACATAGAATCAACACAAGCTTCCATTTCAAGATTCAAAAAACTTTGTGAAGAACAAAAATCTGCAGATGAAACTACATTATAAATTATGGCACTTAGGAAAATTAAGACAACTATAGCATTTGGCTCCAAGTTCGAAAAAAATGTCAAGAATGCTGTTGCACCTTATTCTTATACATTAAGATTTCATCCTTGTCATTGGAGTTGCAAAAGACTAAAAGTTAACAAGAGAATTTGCTTTAGGTAGGAGAGAAGTCTAGATACACTACAATTAACTAAGTAAGCAAAAAGCAATGCCTGAATTCACTTGTACTGTTTTCTGTCTTCCTAGCCACAGTTTTGTTACATATGAAGCAATAAGTTTGACATAACTCCACTAAAATGTTTTGTTCATAGCACATGATATGAATAGTTATTAACAAGGTACCGATATCTATTGCTTAAGGTGGTTGGACAACTAAGCAGATCAATTTCCATTTTCGCCGATAAGGTTCTCACAACAATTGCTAGTAGAGTTTTTCTTGAATTATGATGCATCCTACTTTCATTTATTAAGATGTGTGCAACAAGTCCCTTTTTGTCGTAGGACTATATTCCGCACATGTGACATCTCAATAAGGACCCTTTACTTGAGAACACATCTAATTATGTCCAAACCAGTACTTAGAAGGGACTTCATAGAGAATCAAGCTTTATAAAGAATGAAATGGATAATCTAGACAACTTCTCCAAGACCCAAGTAAAATTGTGGGAAATTTTACCATATTAACAGCTGGCCAAAAAAATTAGCCACAAGCATGATTGCTACTCCTTATATTACCAAACTTCTTCCTTGTGTTCTGATGACCTAAATTTAGCACCTTCTTCCAAAAAGCTAGATTTTGGGGATGATATGTTTCATGTTTCTGCAAACTTCCAATCTTTCTCTAAGTTCCATTTCCTAGGGGTTAAAAATTGTATTTCGTCTTAGATGAGATAAGTTTCAAAATTGGCAACTTGCAGGTGATCCATAAAAGTCCAATAACTAAATAGAATATCTAGCTGAACGAAATTCACAAATAATCAGAAGAATGTCGAAACGAAGTGACAATAAATTGACTCAACAAGCACTGTTGCTGTCTAGGAAGCATGGACATTGTCTGTCGAATGCATACTGGACACCACACCAAAATAGGTGTTGTATCAATGTCGCTAAGTTGTATCCGTGTCCATGCAACATAGGTTGTTGCTCTTTACCTAGCAGAATTCTTCCTTGCGTCCTAATGACATAAAGGACGGTTAACCACTATCCCAATAGATATATTATCAAACTCCTTCCTCAATTATATCGTATAATAACCAGTAAAAGCATACTAAAAGCATACCGTGTCCTTTCAAAAGGGAATGCAAACAAGCTCAAAAGAATCTTTCCTATGTTCTTCCAAACCCAATATTTTGGGACTGAGATTTACTGAAAGTTCTAATATTTTCTCTAGATTTCCAGTTCGAAAGGATTCAAAAATTGCAAAATTGGAAATTGCAGTTGATAGCCCAGTAACTAAATTGAAACATCGCTGAACAAAATTCATGAATTTTATATTCAAACAGAAAAGTAACGTCTAATCAGAATAGTATCACTGAGAATGGACAATAAATTGACTCGACAAGTATAATTCTCAATAGGGAATAAAATGGGGAAAAGTTCAAAATTGGCAAGACGGGGTCAAAAAGTTTCAAAGTTGGCAACTTGTATTGATCCACAAAAGCAGGGTAAAGTACATTTAAACCCTCCTTAGATGTGACAAAAATGCAATTAAAGACTCATAGTTTGAAAGGAACCTTGCTTTTGATATTTTTGCTCAATTCAGCCCACCGCTGTTAACAACTGTTAAAAATCGTCTAAAAAGACGATTTTGTCCCTCCCCTCTCCCCCCCCCCCCCCCCTCCAGTGGTGGGTCGGGGGACGAGGACTGGCCGGCGGAGGGGCTAGCCGATGGAGGGAGGGGGGGGGGGGGGGGGGGGGGGGGGGGGGGGGGTTCGGGGGCAGGGGCTAGCCGGCGGAGGGAGGAGGGAGGGGCGGGCCGGCGGAGGGAGGAGAGGGGGGGGGGGGGGGGGGGGGGGGGGGGGACGGGGCGGGCTGGCGGAGGGAGGAGGGGGGGCGGGTCGGGGGGCGGGGCGGGCCGGCGGAGGGGCTGGTCGACGGTGGGAATGGGAGGGGGCTGGTGTGGGAGGGGAGGGGGCTAGTAGGGAAGGGGGAAGGGTAGTTTTTGTTTCCTAATAAAAAAACGTCATTAACGGCCATTTCTAATGGCTAATAGACGGTAGGGGCCTTTTTGCTCACGCGGACAATCTAAGGAGGTGCAGACTGTTTAAGTTTTCTAAAAGGTCTTTTTTTTGCTAACGAGGCAAATCTAAGGAGGGTTTAAATGCACTTTATCCCACAAAAGCATCAACAACCAACTAGACACTCTCGCACAACAAAATTCACGGGTTCCATATTTCGAACAGGAAAATAAACTGCAAATTGACGAGAAATTTGAGTGGACGAGTAGAATCTAGTTTCAGCAAGGGATTAAATTGGGGGAAAGTATCAAACTTGGCAACTTGTAGCTTACCCATAAAACCCCGCAATAACCAAATTAAAGCTTTCGTCTAACGAAATCCACGAACTTTATATTTCAAACAGAACAACAAACCCAGATCGGAAGAATATCCGTGCAAATTGACATGATTCCCAGTTCAAACAAGGGATCAAATTGGGGCGAAATAAGTAAAAATTGGCAACTTGCATCTGGTCCATAAAAAAACCCAGTTACCGAAGTGCAACCTTTGCTGAACGGAATTCACAAACATTATATTTCAAAAGGAAAGAAATTGACAGGAAATTGGCTATAAAGTATTGTCTGGTTCCAATTAGGGTTAAAGGGGGAGGGGGGAGGGGGGGGGGGGGGGGGGGGGGGGGGGGGTAGTCCCGGTCAGTGAACCCTAGGAATGGAGGAGGAGGAGGAGGAGGAGGAGGAGGGAGTGAGTGAGACGAACCTGGAGTAGAGGAGGAGCAACCCATCGGAAGAGCGAAGGAGCGCGGCGGAGCCTCCGATTTCGCGGGAAAACCTTCGGCTGATGGAGAGAGAGGAGACGGTTGAGAGGTTGAGACCAGGCTATTACTCAATGGCTAACGGGTCGGGTATGAGTCCACGTATCGGGAATTCCAAGGACAGAGAGAGAGGGGAGACGGCTGACTCACCGACTCAAGATATTTTCTTATTTTTTTAAAAGATATCCGACATGAAATTCCAAGAACGGAGAGAGGGGAGACCGTCCGCATAGCTAAGGAGGTTATACCTCTCCTTTCCGATCACAAGACTCAGCTGAGTCGTGGCACTACAATTTACAATTTTTGACATACAAGCGAGATTATGGCATTGGCACGTTTGGTTTAGAATTTTATTAGGGGCAGTACAAAACTTATTCGGGGCTAGTATAGTATTGGAACTAGCTTAATTTTGTGGAACTTTTGTTCATGACAGTCAAAAATAATTTACTAGTGCATGTCCACCCCCTCCCCCACCCCAATCCATTCTCATCTCGAACATTCTAACTTCTACTCTCTTTCTTAAAAATCATTTTCCTCAGTCTTGCACTTCAAAACTCTAAAGTTCTTCCTCCTCCATCTCCTCCAATTCCAAACATCAATCAAACATTGATATGGCACCCAGAACTTTTTCCTAATATTATTCCTCCATCTGCTCCATCTCTAATTTTATGTTTGTATTTTTTATTTCATTTTCACAAATCTTCTTTCCAATGCTTGTTAATATCCAAATATCAAAGTGTAGTAACATAAAATATGTTTATGATAACTTTGGGCGAATTTTTAAAGTTTCAAACCCATTTTAGAGTTTCGAACTTCAAATTTCCTCTGACAATCGCAACTAGGAAGCATCATGGCTGTAAAAAAATTCTACGACCGTTCTCGATCCAGCCAGGACTGTAGAAAATTTCTGAAGTCGTGAGTACATCAATAACTGTAGAAATTTTATATAATCCTTACAACGAAAATCTCGAAACAAACTGTAATGTTTTGTTCAAACTTCAGGAAAGAAGGGTACAAATCGCTGTTTGGACTGAAACTCAACAAAATGCCTATAATAAGGTATAAAATCCCTCAAAATTAAACGAATTTTTAATTGAGTTAAATATATTTATTTGATTTTTGATTATTTTTAATTAAAGTTCTATTATATAAAAGGGGCCATAGTCATGGTTGAATTTTTGTATGCATGTTGACTAGAAATTATGGCATGTCTGGTGTAGTCGTGTGTCATGACTAGCATATTACCATGGTAGGGATGACATAGCCATATTTTAGTTCCTTGCATGTTAACAATTCAAGTTGTGGCCAAAACCACATTTTTGGATTAATTAAATAATTATATAAACTTTTGACTTTTTAGGAGATCCGACTGTACCAAATCTTTTCGAACTTCTTTCAGACCAAATCCAAACCTATGTAGGCATGTACTCTCAAATACCTTCATATTGCTATATATTTTATATATGTTTTTATTAAAAATTAATATGTTTCTATTTTAGGAAAGTTTTATATATAGTAAACATCCTAGGTGTCATCATAGTTGGCAATTAACTAACTACCCAAATCCAAACGAACCAAACCCTAAACTAATCTAACCCAACCCTAAGAGGCAACCCATGCTTTGGACGAACACCCCACAGAGAAGCCCCTCTTGTGGCTGACCCCTCCAAGCCAATAAACCCCCTTTCCATGCATGGAAACCCATTATATATATATATATATTTTTTTTTTTTTGAAGCAATGGGTACTTGTGGCGAACTCGCCTCCACTGAGGCTCGAACTCCCGACCACTTGGGTCGCATGCATCTCTCTTAACCACTAGGCTAGAGGTCATTTGCAATATATATATATATATATATATATATATATATATATATATATATATATATATATATATAATATATATATATATATATAACTTTCTCTCCATCTCCTCAAAATTTTGGCAACCCCATAGCCCCCTAAGCCAACCATCTTCATCCTCTTTATCAACAACCTTCTCCTTCCATTAGAAAGTCATCTTTTCCATCCTCCTTCTGTAACTCCCTAAACCAATCTTGGTGAATTTTAGAGATTTTCCTAAATTTCTATTCAAACATATAATAGTTTCTGTATAGAAAACTTAACAACTATTTTAACTAACTATTTCTGTTTTAATAAGTTTTAATTCTTAAAAATTGATTATCCTGATTTCAGTCAATTCTTATTGTTAGTGATAGTATTATTATTTATTAATTCGAATTTAATGGTTAATCTTAATGATTAATTGATTCTGTTATGTGCTTTAATTAGTGATCCTACTTATTATTAGGCTGGTGCAATTTAACCATTCTGGATTAGCTATTAACTAATTAGTTAGTTATTAATTAGTTGCAGGTTAGTTGCAGATTTTAGTTCTCTACCCCACATATTTGTTCCTAATTACTAAGAGTGTCACTCAGATCTGACTTGGAGAACACCCCAGTTATTTTATTATAAATATTTGGTGTCAGCTATTATTTTATTAGTATTTTTTGACAGTTCCATGAGTCCACTGTTCTATCACCAATTTCTACACTCCATCACTACTGTTCCTTGGCCAATGCCCCGGCCGTCCGCCACCGTCAGTCGTCGCGACCTCGCCGGAAGTTCGTCGCAAAGTTCACCGAAGTTCATATCCTCATCCCCACCACTGAGGAGCCCATCCACCACCCCGCCATGACCGGAGCTCACATCAACTATGCCAGCCATCAACCATCAGGGCTCATCAACCTTGTCGACCGCCGCAGCTGGCCATCCACCACCGGATCTGACTCAGATATGGAGATCTGAGCCTCGTCGAACCGAAACTGCATCACAGTCACTATCATGCCCTGACCCAAAAAATTGCTCGTCATCGTATCGATTATCCGAAATATTCATCCTCGCTAGGACATGGTGTCATACGAGTCTGGAGTTGCACTCATATAAGGCAAGATTACAAGTTCTCAAATGGTTATCTTTGATTTGTGTATTAGCAGCGAAAGAAACAGAGTATACGAAATAATTCTCTTTATTGATAAATGAACTAAGGTTACAAAGGCTTTCAATAGTCCAACTGGATTTGCTTAATTGGCTTACAACACTCAGGTTCTCCCTTGCCCACAAAGAATTTTACCGTTCCATACATCATGTCTTCTATATCTCGGCCGCATCATCATATTGTAAGTCTGAGCGTTAACACGGTCACACGCCTCAAAATGCTATGACATTCCATGCATCAGCACATTCAAGTGAATCTTCGCTGCGAGTAGATCATACCCTGAACCTGCAAGCAATCTGGTGGAGGATCAGTACTAATCATCTCGCGTACTGATAAGATTCAATTTGTTAAACCAACATTAAATAATATATTGATTAACGCAGCATACAAATTAGTGATCTTTCTATATTGCCTTAGGATATGTTTCATGACATATTCGAAGCAGTAAATCATGTTATCATGTTAAGCATGTTATGTTTGATTCATATAAGCAAGCCAGCGGTATATATCAATCTCGTTTTGTTTCGTGGTACGACATCTTACTAACATCGACGCACTCACCCTTGCCCGACGCAAGGTGAATACGCCTACCATCTTTTTCTGTCATGTTATAAGTGATCTTGTGCTGGATCTCTGTATGCTTGTACTTTTAACCCAACGTTCCTTAACTATATGAAGGTCACTAGTTTTGAAGCCATTACAGATATAGGGTACGATGGTGACTACTTCAGCCTGGGGTGCTAATCCCACGCCCTGAAGTACTTCCGAACGTAACTGGTATTTGTGGCATTCCATTTCAATGGTAGGTCGCAAACCTAACAGATTGAAATACCCACACAGTACCCTTATCAAATTCCCTTTCCAGATCGAACGGTCCCGGTATTTTTCGGCCTACCACGTTCGAAGGATAATAAACTTGTGCATAAGTTGTTCGTGACCATGCAATGCGTCAAACTCATACAAACAAAAATTCGCCTATCTCTATTTCTATTGGCACAATGTCCCAACTCAATGTTCATTGACAAACGCCCCAAAGGCCATAAATATTTCGAGGCATCATGTCGCATTCAATAGTTATTCAATATTCTTCGAGTCGTGCATCCGATGCACGCACCGATTTAGTATTTTCATGTTCTATGCCTTAGTGTTCACGATGTATGTTCCTTCCCTCCGACTCGTGCACTGAGGCACTCGCACTGATATAGTCTTTCAATGTTCTAGCCCTCAAACTCATGCGTGGGGGCACAAATGACTTGTTTACTGAGGCACTCGTCGATATAGTTATGCCATATTCTTATGGCTTATGCACCGAGGCGCTCGCCTTTGTGATATTTTGATGTTCAATAGCGACTCGTACGTTTGATGTATATTTCATTTCAATTGTTCTATCTAGTGTTCGACACGCAATACAATTTTCTTCCTTCAAACTGTCACGCCCCAGAACCAGAATACTGGAGAGCGGGGACAGACATAGCCAGCTACGTATATTAAAGTGTAACCCACCTCGCTATACGGTCACGGCTGTCTAGATACATGAGGGTTTAACTACAAGTCAACAGTCTCTTAAGGTCATGAACAAGCCTAGAGTCTCAATCTCAAGCAAGTAAATAAATGTTACAAGATGTAAGACCACCAAATATACAATAGTAAGGCGTCCCAAATATTACATATTCAGCTGATCATGAAGCTAGTCATTACAAAATGTGAGGACTAGCAAGAGTTTAGTCATACATGATCAACCCTAGGATCTGTCAATCATGTTATAGCCCGTAGGCAGACAGTAAGTAAGGTATACAATACGAGCTAACAGGTGCTCGTCGGCTAAACGCCTCAAAAAAATATTTTTACAATAAGTGGGAGAGCCAAAATAATCCACTCGTTGCCCTGGTTATACCTGGTGGTCACCATCGGGCTGGAAGGTCGGTAGATCCTCGGGAGCTGCTCCAAAATCTGGCCATACAAAACCAGCTGGGTCAGATCCCAGAATGAGCAAGTGCCACAAAGAAAGCTTCACTTAGGAACTAAAAACCAGCAATTAGCACAGAATATAAATAGTAAGAACTGGAAATATATAATAAATCAAGATGATATACGACGAGATAACCATGGGACTATTTAGATAATCAGGTTACAACCCGTAAACCAAACAAGAATCGGGATTGTAATCCTTCATCTGAACTGAACTTGGTTTCCCACCATTTATCGGCCAGATAATATAAGAAATCAGGACATGTAACAATCTTGTACAAGATCAAGACAAGACTAGACAAATTGTTCCTCATTCAATCAATCACGGCTAAGCAATAAGTACGGCTTGATACTTTAACTAACTAAGATTATCACAGGCCTAGTTAATAGCAAGATACGGCAAAATTTTTCTACAGCCACAAGCCCTGCAGACCATCCAGGTTACCCAGGTCGAAATATTAGGGGTTGAATTCAGGTGGGTACATCGTCCAGGAAATGCATGTACCCTTAAGTGACTTGGAGGGTGCAACACATGACAGTGTGCTAGAAATATGCCCTACTCGACGGCAGGCTACAGATCCCAAGCGCGTCCAGGTAACAGAATTGCCTGTAGCTGGAAAATCTCTTCATGACTACTGTATTATTCTAGTTATTAGCCTTAGTTTTTTTCAGTAGGTACCCCTGACCGTGATACTCAGGGTCCCATCCTAAGCATGATGCAAGACAAGACTGGTTCATTTGTACAAGCACAATCGTCCACGGTGTCCAGGTTATTCATTCTTGTCATATCAAGTAGCCGTCGCAACAGCTATTCGAGATATATCATATCAGGTATACTTGTCAGGAGTGCGCCACGTCGGACCACTATCATGTTTATGGTACATGTGCGAAATAACATAGTACAAGCATTATATTTATCAAGAGACCCAAGTACTCTGAGGGTTACAAGACATGAGTTAACAATAATAATAAAATAATAATTAAATAACCCGGTAAGACACGGGGAGGAGCCATGCGGCTCAAAGAAATGAGTTCAAGCGGCTGGATCAATGCGGGTTCATGCGGTCCAGAGTTCGGGTTCATGTGGCTCAGGCTCAATAGTCCATGCGGCTCGCGGGGGAGGAGCATATGCGGCTGGCGAGTGGGAGTGGGGCATATGCGGTTGAAGAATGGGTGCGCATGCGGCTAGAGAGAAGGGCGCACATCCGTCTTAAGAGGGGTAGGGGCATGCGGCCAAGGAGGCAAGGGCGCATGCGGCTCAAGAAGTCGGGTCTGTAAAACCCCTAAATTTCTATAATTTTTTATTTAACTTTGGTATCGATTTAAAATTTTATATTATACGTCGCGTAGTCGTATTGTACGTCACGCACGAAAATTTATTTTTCATAATTGCTCGACGAGTGCGAATATGTGCGAGCGTACATATTTTTAGAAAAACATTTTCCTATTTTATTAGTTTCAAAACAATATATGTAATATTTTATTTAGCTATTAAAATTTCCTAAATTTATGATTTTATTTATGAAAAGGCCTTTTATTTAGAAAATAATATTATTCGTGCATACATATATTTCATAAATATTTTGCTAGTTTATTTTAAATAAAAATATAATTTTCGAGATTTATTAATATTAATAATTTACTATTCAAAAGGATATTTAAAATATTAATGTAATTTTCAAAATTATTATTATTAATATTATTGGAAAATATATTTCAATTTTTTTTTGAAAATTTAAATCTTGATTTGAAATGTTGGATTTATTTAAATAGTTAAGTATTTGAATTTGACTTATCCTATTCGATTGTTAACCTAAAAATTTAATTTGATTTAATTAGATTTAAATTGGATTTGGATTTGATTGATCTTAAACTAAGTTGTGAATTATCTATTTTGGGTTTAAAACTAATCCTAATCCTATCCAAATGGAAATTTCCACATCCTATAAATAAGCAGGTACTCCTCCATTATTTCTCCACAAGCCAAAATTACTCCACAATTTCTATCAATACCACAAACAGCCCATCGTGTGTGCACCGTGTCCGTGTAATTCCTTTCCATTAACTTTTTATTCATTTACATGTACAATCCGTTTATTCCGTGTCGACAACTCCGACACCAGTCAAATCCTAACCCTATCCTGCCTTGTCGACCACCACACCTCCATTGCCGACGCAACCCGACTCCATGGCCACCAAAGCCAGCCCCGTCGCGACCACCATCCCGACTTCGACCAGCACACCCGACCCCGGTCCCTCGTCTCCGGTCAGCCACCACCATTACCACCCCCATCGCCGTCTACATCACAGCCACCACCCTCACCATCTTCGACCACCACCTTTACCACCGCCACCACCGTGGCAGACCCGTCTCCGCCATATCCCGACCATACCTCCACCACAGCCCGTTACCACTCGAAGACACCCCGACCCCACAGGCGCCACAATCGACCCCCGCCTCCGTCTCCGCCACTACCCGGACGACCACCGCCTTGGCCACCTCGGCCGGCGACTTCCCAACACCACCAACACCAAAAAAAAACCAAGAAGAAAGAAAACCAAACCCTAACCAAAAATTTACCCTGTCGGCGCCGACCACCGTAGCTCCGTCGGCCTTCCCTTTTCCTCGCCGCGCCGCCCCGCTTTCAAATCCTCCGCCTCAGTTTCTCGCCGGACCCGATCGAACCCGCACCTCCGCCGCACCCATCATCTTCTCCATCTCGTCTTTTTTCAGCCGGAGCTCCGCCCGACCGGCGACTCCCCAAACCCCCACTCCTCCCGCCGGAGCCCGTAGCGCCGCCCACATCAGCCTCTCTGCCGCGCCGGGATCCCTCTAGCAGATCCTGCGGTGGTCAGCCTCGAGAGTGCACCCTCCGTCACGCCTCTCCGGCGGAAGCCCCCGAGCGCCGGCATCCAGCGGCCAAACCCTGAGCCTCCGCCTTCCTCCGAACTCCGCTCCCGCTTCCAAAGCCCTCTCCCGACCCCTCTCGAAACCCTCTTCAGTCTCTCTCTCTCCGCCCTCTTCTCACTTCTCTCTCTCTCTCACACTCGGTCATCCTCTCTCTCTCTGTCTCGAAAAAGTGGAATGCCCCTGTGTTTGTTTTAGATATTCTTTGTTTGTGTTTTTTTGTTGTATTCTTTTCTTCTTATTTTTTATATCTATTATTATTATTATTATTATTATTATTATTATTATTATTATTTTCTTTCTTTCTTTTCTTTTTGCATCTGTTGTATTATTATTAATATTATTATTATTTATTATAAAAAGATAAAGAAAAAAAAGATGAAGATGTTTTTAGTGCATTCTTGATATTGGGTTACAGTAAAAATATTTTATATATTCTAATTTGTTATTTCATTCTCTAAGTTTGGTATTTCATAATTATTTTGATATTATTTTTGTTAATTATTAGTTATTATTATTTGAAATACATTACTACATTACGCCTTAAAAAGTGATCAATTATTTATGAAAATATATTTGGGCTTGATAAAATTTATTGTCTAAATATTTTACTTGTACTTTTTAGATTATAGATACTAATGGGTATTGGCGCTACATCCATGGATTTTGAAACCTTGAAGATACTAATATATTATTTTGTATTTCTTATCATATTTTTTTTAGGTATCAAAAATATCTATCTAACTATATTGACTAATAATAATGTAGTTTTCAAATTATATATATATAATATTACAAGTATTTACGTAAAATTATTTTTGAGATTTATAGATAGTTTTCTAAAAATTATATATAATACTCCCTAAATTCCTTCGATTACCATCATGTCCAATCATACTCATTCCCTTGTCAGTTCTTACTCTATGACTACCCTAACTAGTCTGACCATTCTGGACCCAATGGACCAGTCCGTGCCACCATCCGAGGCCGTCATGCGTAGTTGTAACATCGCAGTCATACTCTATGCCACATTGATCATTGCAGCACACCAAGCGTACTATCAGGCAAGACATCTTGCCTTTACTGTTTAATTTCTTGCTCAATATCATGCATACTTTTTCTTTATGTTGTTCTTTCAAAATTATATATATATGCAAATTATCATATTTTGTGCAATTGACTTAGAGTTAAGAGACCACCGTAGTTTTAGTGCATCTCATAAACTGTCACGATGTGCCACGGGTTGTGTGCGAGTTGTGAGTCGCATATAGATATGGACTTGCGTACCGACCGTACATCGGTGCGTACAGGCCGTGCGTTAGGATATAACTGCCAATAGATTATGTAGAAGACTTGGCAGTTATTAAGGATTAAACAATGTCGTGGAGTCGACACATGTATAGTATCATGGGGAGGGGGAAGACAGTTATTAGCGTAGCGGCTACATGTTCAGTACACACATAGATTTGGGCCAATAGTGTCTCGGATGAGCACTACTTACTTCCCCGGGGCCGATAGTTCTCGTATGAGAACTACTTTCTGCCCATAGTCGATAGTGCCTCTTATGAGCGCTACCTACTACTACTCTCTCTCCATCTATGCTGAACAACTAAGCTCATGCGTAGAACATTGTCTTCTCAAAGTATGTATCACATAGAATGGTTAGGAACCTTTACGCATGTATATTTTCTATTGAGCTCTTACTATTCAGTTTATGGCATGATATTATGTGTCTTGTTACGTCCCTCTGAGGACCTGGTGATCTCTCTAGGTGTGCGTTTCCTAATTTCTTGCAGGTGCTCTAGCTAAGGCCATTCCTTCCTTCGTGATGACTGCTTTTGGACTTGTCATTGCTTCGCTCGACCAATCACTTTCTTTGTATATTTCTTCTCTATTTAAATTAGTTGGTAGTGGACTTTGTCTCCGTCCAACGATTGTATCGTAAATATTCAAGTTGATTTCTATATTATTATTTCTTTCATTGTGGATGAGATTTAGTTGTCTTGGATTACTACATTTACAGCTTATGTATACATACGATGTCCATATATTTCGTATGTATACAGCTGGCATGTCTACGTACTTGGTCCTACGTATTTTGGGACTGGAGGGTTACAGGATCTCATGCGGCCAGCAGAAGGGAAGGACCCCATGCGGCTGGGAATGGATGAGCGCATGCAACAGTGGGGAAGGAAGTCCATGCGGCCGGGCGGGCTTGCCTTATGCGGCTAGGAAGCCAAGTCTTATGCGGCTGAGAATTATCGGGCCTTATGCGGCCGGACATGACTGAGTCTCATGCGGCTCAATATCGCTGGATCCTTATGCGGCTGGGTTTACCAGAGCATATGCGGCTGAAGTGACGGGTGCATATGCAGCTGGCGGGGATTAAAGTGCCATGCGGCTCGCGGGGGAAAAGCTTATGCGGCCAGGAGTTCATCCCTAGTCATGCGGCTAGTGAATCACTTGCCACATGAAATTGTCATGCGGTCAAGTCTATGTGGCTGGATCCTGTTCTTCTTCTCCATTCTTTCGAGAAGAAGAACACCATGAAGGCCAAATTTCTAAGCTCCATAATTCCATCATCCAGAGTCCAAATTCGAACTTCCATAGGTCAAAATGGGACAGAATAAAATTTTCTACAACATGGAACCATCAAAACTTAATAATAATAAGATTTTATAGATCAAAATCCAAGAAATCCGAGAATAAGATAAACTTAGATCTACAAGCAATGAACCATGGAAAGTAAAAATGCCAAGTACTAAAGTGTTCTAGAATGCTGTGAAGAAGAGAATGGAACAATAAAATTTGGGTTCCTCCATGAAGCAAGATGCACTTGCCTAAGCTCTCCCTCTCTCTCTCAGGTTGGTGAGAAGTTAATGGTGGAGAAGAAGAAGAGTAATAAGGAGAGAGAAAGGAGAATGGGTTAATAAATGCTAATGGTGGTGGTAGGTAGGTGGGTTGGTTCTCCAACAAAACCGAACCAAGCCAACAAGCCGAACCGAACCAAGATAAACCATGGCCAAGCAAATAGAATACCCAAATATATCATGCAAAAAAATATGCAATACGAAACAAAATACGTACACGTATACCAAGATACGTAATACGAACTATAGGCATTACACAAACTATGCCCATGGTCTCGATATGTTAACTTAGCATACAATAGTTCATTTTACTTAGGCATGAAGGAGTAGGAAAGAAGGGTCAAAGTCCTCCCACCTTAAGCTGATATGCCTTGTCGTTTCGTCGAGCCCATTATAACACCCATATCTCAGAACACGTATTTTGGTTAAGCCTGCATGTATCTTGGACCTGTATTTTATTTTCTCAGATTCTGGCCTGTAATTGTATTTTGGTTCAGTTTGCGGATTTTGGTTTTCTCATAAAATGGATTTTGACATGACTTGGTTTTATTTTGTGGAGGAGAATTGGTTTGGTTTGGTTTAAAATGCATTGGAGCACTTTAACCTACCCCCCACCCTCAACACAACACAACCCACTCTCATTAAAACTCCACCTACTTTTCTCTCTCCTCTATAATTCTCTCATTTATTTCTCCATCTTCTTCTTCTTCCTTCCTCTACACAACACCAAACACCATAGGCAAGTGCACCTTGCCACCACATGAGAACCCTATTTTATTTGTCCATTAGCTAGATTAGGCCATGGAGATCAACATTAGAACTTAATATTTTGTGATTTGTAGTCTCTTTTGTTCTAGATCTAAGTTTTCTCTATTTTTGAATTTACATGGTTTTGATCTATTTTAGTTGGATTTTTGTGGGTTTTGATGCTTCCATGTGGAAGAGAACTCAATTTTACTCAAGTTAGAACTTTAAAAATCTAGATTTGGCTTTGATTTGACCAAGATATGAAGAATAGAATTTTTTGTGTTCTTGATGCTTGCTCTCGGCCTGGAGAAGAAGACTGCAGCCTGCGCTCTTTAGCGCAGTGCTGGACTGCGCATCCTTCTCTCGGCCTGCGCTCTTTAGCGCAGCGCCGACCGCGCAGCTTGCCCCATGGTGAACTGCGCTCAACCCCAGCGCGTAGGGACTCTTGCATAATCTGCTCATGTGCAGTCCGCTCATGCGCAATCTGACCCACGCGCCATCCCTCCCGCGCACTTCACTCATGCGCAATCTGACCCATGCGCCATCTCTCCCGCGCACTTCACTCATGCACAATCTGACCCCTGCGCCAACCAGCTCAGCGCAAGCCAACTTTTGCCCAGCTTCCTCCTGCGTAGTTGGCCCCTGGCGCACTTGAGTCCTGCGCAACCCAACCCCAGGGACCCTTGCGCAATCTGTCCAATCATGGAGATTTGGTTTTATTTTTTTCATTAAGCTTGGCTCTTTTATTAGATATTTTACGCCCATTTTATATCCTTACGCCTTTTGTCATGAACTTGATTTTACTTAATATGTGTGGAATGACTATTGTACATGGCATGGTATGACAAGGAACTAGCATAACACGACAGTGACCCGTAGTGGTGCACTCCTGACATGACCAACCTGACGTGATAGTGGCCCGTCGTGGCACACTCCTGACAAGTACCCTGACATGATTTATCTTGATGCTGTTGCGACGGCTAACTTGACTCGTACAATCAACTTGACACCGTGGGTGTTCCTGCTTGCTTGTTTGTGCAATCCACTTGTCTTGTCTTGCATCATGTCTAGGATGTGACTCCCTGGTTCCCACGGTCAGGGATTCATACTGAATATAGATTAGGCTAATGACTAGATCAAACTATAGTTCATGGAGAATTTCTAGTCACATGCAATCTCGTTATCTGGGCGCTCTTAATTGGACTTGTAGCTTGCCGACGAGTAGAGCACATTTTCAGCGCACTGTCATGTGTTACACCCTTTCAGCGCACTGTCATGTGTTACACCCTCTAAGTCACCTAGGGGTATATCGTCTCCGGGGCGATGTACCCAACCATACTCTCAACCCGCGGAAGGATAACTGGATGGTCTGCAGGGCTTGGGACTGGGAAATTCTTATTGCATCTTGTTAGCAATTAGGCTTGTGACAACCCTAGTTAGTTAAAGTAGTAAGCCGTAGTAATTTCTTGGCCGCTTATGAATGGATGATGTCTAGCCCTGTCTAAGTCTTGTCTAGTCCCTGTACCTGGTACTCCTGAACATGATTGTTTTACTTGCTTTAACAATAATTGGGTAGAGACAAGGAGCTATTCAGGCGAAGGGTTACAACCCCGGTCCTTGTTTGGTTTACTGGTTGTAACCTGGCTCCCAGAATGGTTCTACGTCCCTAGTCGTTTATTGTCCTGACGTGCTCTTTATTACTTGTACTTTTCTTTCATTTTCTTATGTTCTGATATGCTGGCTTTTGTTCTTATTTCGTGGCCTCCTTTGTGGTACTTGCTCTTTCTGGGGTTTGACCCAGCTGGTTTTGTGTGGCCAGATTTCGGAGCAGCACCCGAGGATCTACCGAACCTCCAGTCCGATGGTGGCGACTAGAAGGAACCCGGGCTATGAGTGGGTTTTCTATTTTGTTTCGCTCACTCTGTTGTAAAAACTATTCTTTTGAGACATTTAGCCGACGAGCACCTGTTAGCTCGATGCACTTTTACTTACTGTCTGCCTACGGGCTGTAAACATGATTAACAAATCCTGGGGTTGATCATGTATGACTTAACTCTTGCTAGTCCTAGTATTTTATACGACTAGCTTCATGATCAGCTGATATGTAATATTTGGGACGCCTTTTATTGTATATTTGGTGGTCAAACATCTTGTAATTATATTATTTGCTTGAGATTGAGACAGTAGGCTCGACCTTAAGAGACTGTTGGCTTGTAGTAAACCCTCATATCTAGACAGCCGTGACCGTATAAGCGAGATGGACTTTATTTCAATATACGTAGCTGGCTATGTTCGCTCCCGCTCTCCAGTATTCTGGTTCTGGGGCGTGACATGGTTTAAGTGGTGGCCCATGCAGGTCTTGTCAATCAAGAAATGTGAGGGTTTACCGATAGATGTCTCAATCATTATTCGTCCTTGATCTCCGTTCATATCCTCTGAATCCCTGAGAATCTTGATTTGATCACATGCTTGTATCGTTGATCTGTCCTGGTCCTTCCTTATTGTTTTCCCTGTGTCGTCTTCTTCAGCGGCACTGTACCTGACCCCGCCGATCAGTAAGGTGGAGCACCTCCCGTGGACCAGCAGCAACCTGGAGATCAAGCCCAGCATTCTGGAGTTGCCTCCCGAGTTATACCTCCTGGAGGAGAGCCCCCAGTTCAGCCTGTTAAGCCTGCTGAGCCGGATGATGGTACCTTGGTAGGACTCATCAGGGCCTTGATAACTTCTCAAGATCGCAGAGGAGGCACCTTGCACCAGGCAGTGGCAGATGCTTTGACCAGAGGCGGTCATCCAGGGAACAGCGCGGCCAACAGCTTCAAGCACTTGAACCCTCCCTTCTTCGACGGCAACGAGGATGTGATTACCGCGGACGCTTGACTTCAGAATACCGAGGTGGTTCTGGAAGCAGCCAGGACACCTGAGAATGAGAAGGTGGCGGTGGTATGCCTGCAGTTGCTGGACTTAGCTCACAGTTGGTGGGCGACGCAAGCCATGGGATTAGTGGCACCCATTGCTTGGGCGGTGTTTAGAGAGAGATTCTATACGAAGTATTTTGACGCTGTGGCTCGGTACGACCTACAGACGAGATTTACCAACTTGAAGCAAGGAGGCAGAACAGTTGACAGTTATGCATCTGAGTTTTCTAGACTCAGTAGGTTTGCCCCCGCCTTGGTGGCGACCGAGTTTGATAGGGCCCAGCGGTTCCAGCAGGGACTGCATTTGGAGATCTTGTTGGCAGTCGAGCAGTTCGAGCACCAGACGTTCGATGCAGTTTTGAGAGCGGCTAGGAGGCATGAGTATACCTCCCAGAGGATCGTGGATAGGACCGGAGGTAGGAAGCGGTCCCATAGCCAGATGCAGCAATCATCAGCTCCAGTCCCTGCAGCTAGAAGTTTGACCATTGGAACTCCGAGGCGGGCAGCCTCAGTGACGTCGGTTCAGCATTCCACCCCGACGTACCCGCAGTAGCAGAAGCAGAAGCAGACTTTCGTGATGGGATATTCTCATTGCGGGAAGCCAGGCCATGTAGTGGCAGATTGTCGTAGGGCGTAAGGATTGTGCCTAGCTTGTGGAGCGGCATATCACAAGATAGGAGCCTGCCCGAATAGGGGTAGTTCTTCCTCTTCCAATCTAACCAGTCCATCGGTTAGGGGACCAGCACCTGTGCAGCAGCAGCAGTACCCGAGGCTATTGTTGTCTCAGGCCCAGGCATTTCATCAGCAGAACCAGCAGCAGTATACCCAAGCCCAAGTGCAGAGCAGGCCGAGAGGTTTCCAGCAGAAGGGACCCGCAGCTAGAGGTCAGGCCATGATGATGGCTATGGAAGAAGAAGTTGCATCAGGTGAGGTAGTGGCAGGTATATTCTCGTCAATTCCTCTCCAGCATTGGTATTATTTGATTCTGGTGCATCGCATTCATTCATGTCTGCGCGATTCGCGACACGGATAGGGTTGGAGCCAGAGTCATTATCAGTGAGGCTCAATATACTTACTGGTAATGGTCTTGTGGGAGTAGATCGAGTGTTTTCCTCGTGTCGGATCGTAGTTAGCGATAGAGAGTTCCCCGCAAGATTTATAGAATTCCCTATGGCAGACTATGATGTAGTCTTAGGCATGGATTGGTTGAGGAAACAGTATGCTAGGATAGACTGCCATATTGGCAGGGTTGTTCTTAGCAATCCAGGCGAGCCAGAGTTCTCATTTTCCAGAGACGCAGTGGAGCCATCTTCCCCAGTGTTGCAGATGGCGGTAGCGGCAGTGCAGTTGCCCAGGATAGTTGAAGAATTTCTAGATGTTTTCCCAGAGGAGCTTCCAGAAATGCCGCCAGAGCGGAAGATCGAGTTCACTATAGACTTGGTCCCCGGAACAGCACCAGTATCAGAGCGAGTCTACAGGATGGCGCCTTCAGAGTTAGAGATTTTGTACAAGATGATTGAAGAACTTAGGACCAAGGGATTCATTCGTGCAAGTGGATCGCCTTGGGGAGCCCCGATGCTTCTTGTGAAAAAGAAGGATGGTACGTCCAGGTTATGTGTAGATTATTATACCTTAAACTCAGTAACAATCAAGAACAGATACCCTCTCCCTAGGATAGATGACTTGTTTGATCAACTCAAAGGGGCTTCAGTATTCTCGAAGATAGACTTGCGGACAGGATACCACCAGATCAGAGTCAGAGAGCAGGACATCCCGAAGACAGCTTTCCGATCTAGGTATGGACATTGGGAGTTCCTTGTTATGCCCTTTGGAGCGACCAATGCGCCAGCCGTATTCATGGACCTCATGAATCGTATTTTTATGCCTTACTTGGATCAGTTCATGATCGTGTTCCTAGATGATATCCTGGTCTACAGCAAGAGCGAAGCAGAGCACGAGCAGCATCTCAGAATCGTCCTTCAGACGCTTAGAGAGCATCAGTTGTATGCCAAGTTCAGTAAATACGAGTTCTGGCTCGATCGTATTTCGTACTTAGGTCACATCATTACTCGAGGAGGAGTAGAAGTGGATCCCCAGAAGATTGTGGCTATCGAGTCATGGCCAGTACCTAGCTCAGTGGCAGAAGTTCGCAGCTTTCTTGGATTAGCCGGCTACTACCGACGATTTGTTTCAGATTTTGCAAGGATTTCAGCACCGATGACCCAGTTGACCCGCAAGGATGTACAGTTTGCTTGGACAGCAGAGTGCCAGGAATCATTTGAGAAGTTAAAGCGAGGTTTAATAACAGCTCCTATTCTCTCACTTTCAGATGGAACCGGAGGATTCACAGTTTATTACGATGCTTCAGGCAGAGGATTGGGATGTGTCTTGATGCAGCATGGAAAGGTAATATCTTATACATCACGCCAACTTCGTGACCATGAGAAGAATTATTCGACCCACGACTTGGAGCTGGCAGCAGTAGTGTTTGCACTTAAGTTGTGGAGGCACTACTTGTATGGAGACAGAGTGGTGATATTTACTGATCACAAAAGCCTGAAGTATGTTTTCACCCAGAAGGACCTTAACATGCGGCAGAGAAGATGGCTTGAGCTATTGGTGGACTACGATGTGGATTTGCAGTATCACCCGGGGAAGGCCAACATTGTAGCAGATGCGTTGAGCAGGAGAGCCGGAGTTTATTTTCTGACGGCACAACCAAAATTATTGGCAGATCTTCAGAAAATGGGAATTAAAGTGGTTCTTCCTACCAGTATGGCATTGATGGCCAGTCTACAGGTTCAGTCCAGCATAGTTGAGAGAATCCGAATAGCGCAGTCTACAGATTCCAAAATTTAGCGGCTCATAGCAGAGTGTGAGGCAGGAAAAAGGCCAGAGTTGTGCATTCATGAAGATGGTACACTTCGGCACGGCACTCGTCTTTGTGTACCCAGTAGAGATATCAGACATGAGGTCATGGCAGAAGCTCACAGTTCTCAGTATTCTATTCATCCCGGTGGCACGAAGATGTACCGTGATATTTATCAGCATTTCTGGTGGAATGGCATGAAGAGGGAGATAGCCCGGTTTGTCTCTCGGTGTTTGGTTTGCCAACAGGTTAAAGCTGAACATCAGAGGCCCGCTGGACTTCTTCAGCCCTTGCCGATTCCAGAATGGAAGTGGGAGCATGTGACCATGGATTTTGTGACTGGATTGCCTAGATCCCCGGCTGGTCGAGATGCTATTTAGGTTATAGTTGACCGGCTCACGAAGGTGGCTCATTTTCTCCCATTCAGAGTTGGACAGTCTACGGCTCAGCTAGCTGAGATGTACCTCAGACAGTTGTCAGGCTTCACGAAGTGCCCGTCAGTATCACCTCGGACCGAGATTCAAGGTTTACATCACATTTTTGGCGTAGCCTGCAAGAGAGTTTGGGAACTCGTCTCCAGTTCAGTTCAACATATCATCCGCAGACAGATGGCCAGTCAGAGCGTACAATCCAGACTCTTGAAGACATGTTGAGATCTTATACACTTGACTTCGATGGTTCGTGGGAAGATCACCTGCATCTGGTGGAGTTTTCGTACAATAACAGCTTCCAGGCCAGCATCCAGATGGCACCATTCGAGGCTATGTATGGTAGAAAGTGCAGATCCCCGCTAGCATGGAATGATGTTGGAGAGAGGCAGATGCTCGGCCCAGAGATGATTGCCCAGACAGTTGAAGTAGTCAGAAGGGTCAGAGATCGCCTTCGAGTTGCACAAGACCGCTAGCGACATTGGGCCGATGCCCATCGGCGTCCCTTAGAATTTGCTATCGACGACCATGTATTCCTTAGGATCTTGCCTAACCGCGGCATCATTCGCTTTGGCGTGCGGGAAAAGCTTAGTCCTAGGTATATAGGGCCGTTCGATATCCTGGAGCGTATATCCAATCGTCTTGCTCTTCCGTCGTCGTTAAGTGAGGTGCATAATATATTCCATGTGTCCCAATTGCGACGGTATATCCCGGACCCGAGCCATATCCTAGATCATTCAGAATTGGTTGTTGGTACCAACCTTTCGTATGAGGAGAGACCCATGTCTATATTGGACCTGAGAGAGAAGATACTCAAGAACAAGACTATTAGTTTAGTCTGTGTTGTTTGGGGTCATCACTCTCTAGGTGAGTCAACGTGGGAGCGTGAGGACGACATCCGATCGCGATATCCCTACATGTTTGACTCATAAGGCATAATGACTTCCTTATGCCTCATACCTTCCATCCCTTTCTTGTATGTGTGATTGCTTGATTGATTGTTTAGTGTAGCTTATTGGTGAATAATATAGCTGGCTCTTACACCCTTAGCATCTTGATTTAAATTCCGAGGACGGAATTCTTTTAAGGTGGGTAGAGTTGTAACACCCATATCTCAGAACACGTATTTTGGTTAAGCCTGCATGTATCTTGGACCAGTATTTTATTTTCTCAGATTCTGGCCTGTAATTGTATTTTGGCTCAGCTTGCGGATTTTGGTTTTCTCGTAAAACGGATTTTGACATGACTTGGTTTTATTTTGTGGAGGAGAATTGGTTTAGTTTGGTTTAAAATGCATTGGAGCACTTTAACCTACCCCCACCCTCAACACAACACAACCCACCCTCATTAAAACTCCACCTACTTTTCTCTCTCCTCCATAATTCTCTCATTTATTTCTCCATCTTCTTCTTCTTCCTTCCTCTACACAACACCAAATACCATAGGCAAGTGCACCTTGCCACCATATGAGAACCCTATTTTATTTATCCATTAGCTAGATTAGGCCATGGAGATCAACATTAGAACTTGACATTTTATGATTTGGAGTCTCCTTTGTTCTAGATCCAAGTTTTCTCTATTTTCGAATTTACATGGTTTTGATCTATTTTAGTTAGGTTTTGTGGGTTTTGATGCTTCCATGTGGAAGAGAACTCAATTTTACTCAAGTTAGAACTTTGAAAATCTAGATTTGGCTTTGATTTGACCAAGATATGAAGAATGGAATTTTTTGTGTTCTTGATGCTTGCTCTCGGCCTGGAGAAGAAGACTGCAGCCTGCGCACTTTAGCGCAGTACTGGACTGCGCATCCTTCTCTCGGCCTGCGCTCTTTAGCGCAGCACCGACCCGCGCAGCTTGCCCCATGGTGAATTGCGCTCAACCCCAGCGTGCAGGGACTCTTGCGCAGTCTGCTCATGCGCAGTCTGCTCATGTGCAGTCCGCTCATGCGTAATCTGACCCACGCGCCATCCCTTCCGTGCACTTCACTCATGTGCAATCTGACCCATGCGCCATCCCTCCCGCGTACTTCACTCATGCGCAATCTGACCCATGCGCCATCTCTTCCGCACACTTCACTCATGCGCAATCTGACCCCTGCGCCAACCAGCTCAGCGCAAGCCGACTTTTGTGCAGCTCACTCCTGCGCAGTTGGCCCATAGCGCACTTGACTCCTGCGCAACCCGACCCCAGGGACCCTTGCGCAATCTGTCCAATCATGAAGATTTGGTTTTATTTTTTTCCTTAAGCTTGGCTCTTCTATAGCCCTGTATATTGATATTTTATTAGATATTTTACGCCCATTTTATATCCTTACGCCTTTTGTCATGAACTTGATTTTACTTAATATGTGTGGAATGACTATTGTGCATGGCATGGTATGACAAGGAACTAGCATAACACGACAGTGACCCGTAGTGGTGCACTCCTGACATGACCAACCTGACGTGATAGTGGCCCGTCGTGGTGCACTCCTGACAAGTACCCTGACATGATTTATCTTGATGTTGTTGCGATGGCTAACTTGACTCGTACAATCAACTTGACACCGTGGGTGTTCCTGCTTGCTTGCTTGTGCAATCCACTTGTCTTGTCTTACATCATGTCTAGGATGTGACTCCCTGGTTCCCACGGTCAGGGATTTATACTGAATATGGATTAGGCTAATGACTAGATCAAACTATAGTTCATGGAGAATTTATAGTCACAGGCAATCTCGTTATCTGGGCGCTCTTAATTGGACTTGTAGCTTGCCGACGAGTAGAGCACATTTCCAGCGCACTGTCATGTGTTGCACCCTCTAAGTCACCTAAGGGTATATCGTCTCCGGGGCGATGTACCCAACCATACTCTCAACCCGCGGAAGGATAACTGGATGGTCTGCAGGGCTTGAGACTGGAAAATTCTCATTGCATCTTGTTAGTAATTAGGCTTGTGACAACCCTAGTTAGTTAAAGTAGTAAGCCGTAGTAATTTCTTGGCCGCTTATGAATGGATGATGTCTAGCCCTGTCTAAGTCTTGTCTAGTCCCTGTACCTGGTACTCCTGAATATGATTATTTTACTTGCTTTAACAATAATTGGGTAGAGACAAGGAGCTATTCAGGCGAAGGGTTACAACCCCGGTCCTTGTTTGGTTTACGGGTTGTAACCTGGCTCCCAGAATTGTTCTACGTCCCTAGTCGTTTATTGTCCTGACGTGCTCTTTATTACTTGTACTTTTCTTTCATTTTCTTATGTTCTGATATGCTGGCTTTTGTTCTTATTTCGTGGCCTCCTTTGTGGCACTTGCTCTTTCTGGGGTTTGACCCAGCTGGTTTTGTGTGGCCAGATTTCGGAGCAGCACCCGAGGATCTACCGAACCTCCAGTCCGATGGTGGCGACTAGAAGGAACCCGGGCTACGAGTGGGTTTTCTATTTTGTTTCGCTCACTCTGTTGTAAAAACTATTCTTTTGAGGCGTTTAGCCGACGAGCACCTGTTAGCTCGATGCACTTTTACTTACTGTCTGCCTACGGGCTGTAAACATGATTAACAAATCCTGGGGTTGATCATGTATGACTTAACTCTTGCTAGTCCTAGTATTTTATACGACTAGCTTCATGATCAGCTGATATGTAATATTTGGGATGCCTTTTATTGTATATTTGGTGGTCAAACATCTTGTAATTATATTATTTGCTTGAGATTGAGACAGTACCTTAAGAGACTGTTGGCTTGTAGTAAACCCTCATATCTAGACAGCCGTGACCGTATAAGCGAGATGGACTTCATTTCAATATACGTAGCTGGCTATGTTCGCCCCAGCTCTCCAGTATTCTGGTTCTGGGGCGTGACACCTATGCAACTCAATTTTTTAACTTTGTTGCACGGCCAACTCTTCTGACTTAGCCATTCGAGCACTTCATGATTCGTTGAATTATTCGACCGATTTGGCTTACTGTGCCTATGCCTCAGTCCGTTGCGAGGTGTTGATTTGGTTTTGCGGACTCCATTGCAAACAAGCAAAATGTTGACCTCTTATATTTCAGCGTAAACATATAGCCTGCACACGAAACCAACTAGAATCAATATTCGTTCGAATCGGACTTGTGCGTTACACGATTCGATTTCTTAGAATCTTCGAACCGACTCAATGCTTTCTCTCGGGCCAACTTAACACTTGCATTGATCTTACTCGATGCATTCCTCAGGTCAACATAACTCTTTGCATCAATTCACATTGATACATATTTTGGGTCAACGCAACTCTTGTATCAATTTACATCGACACTTCATCGGGTCAACGCAACTATTCGAGTCAATGACTCAGTATAATGTACCGTACGGAGTGGGACATTACAGTCACCGTCGCTAGAGTGCTCGAGCCACCGCCACCAGTGCCGGAGCCTCCTTGTCCCGTCGAGCAAGAAGTCGTCACGCCACTGTGAGTCCACCGCCTCACCACTGACTGGGAAGGCAGAATCGAAGTCGTGCCACTCGGAGTGTCAGCCGACTTTTCAAAGAACGAGCCGCTGCCTAGATCCTCGTGCCGACCCCTCGATCTTTAAGCGGCCACCTCGAGTACAGTAATGTCCCTTCGAGCTACGCGTCTTCTCGAAGGTTACGCCTCCATCGAAGACTAGCGCCGGAGAAGACGAGTCTCCGCCAAAAGCTTCTCGTCGCCGTTGCTGTGCTCGGATCCTCGCCGCTGACGTCGCTCAAGGTAAATTTTGCTCGATCTACTCAACCCCTTCCTTCTTGTTTCTAGGGTTTGTATTTAAGGTGTTGTTGTGGAGTGCTGAGGGCTTAAGGTTAGGGTTTCCTAAATGGTAACGAGAGGAAGAAGAAGAGCTTGGGGATTATGGTTACTCGGCTGAGCGAATGAGTATGGAGCTAGGGTTTGTTTTTATTGTCAGCTAGAGTATGGAGAAGAAGAAGTATTAGGGTTAGGGTTTTAGACGAGAGTGGGGGAAGAAGACAAGTGAAGTAGAGGTTGGCTTGTACGGCTGGTGAAGAGCAACTGAGAAGAGAGAGAGAGGGAGTTAGGTCAAGAGGGTTTTAATTGTTGGGAGTGGGCTGTGTGGGTCGTGTAAGTGTGTGTGGGCTTCAAACAAGAGGTTCTGTACATAGAATAAAAGTAAAAAATAGGGATTAATAATGGTATGACAGATGGATTATTAATGGTCGATCTTAGGGGATTTTGGTCTGAATATATATGGACTGAGTCTGGATGAAAAATAAGAAGGAAATATCAGTGACAATCGGAGTGGGCCGGGGTACACAAGATGTTGATGGGCTTTGAGGTTTTCAGATTATTAAGTTTAGGAAAGAATTAATAAGCAGTAGTAGTTGAGATCATTAGGCTAGACTGTAATGTGAAGGCTGGGGTGTTTTTATTAATGCCTGGTTGCAATTCTGTCATTTACATTCCTATAGATTTTAATAGTAAATATTTTACTATGTTAGAACCTATGATGCTTAGCATGCTAATGATGGTTACAGTTTAGCTATTATTTTAAATGACATTATTTTATTAAATTCTTCTTGGTAGTTAGTATAAATAAACTGTTTACTAATATATGGATCTATTTAAATTAAATAGTATTTTGTTATGCTAGGATATGGCATATTTGCTATGAAGATTTAAATTCCCTTCTTATTTAGTATTATTAAAGTGCAACTATTTAGCTATTTTATATATAGTTGATAGTTAGTCTAAATATATAGTTAGTAATACTCTTAGCTAGTTTATACCTATAATTAGCTTACTATTGCAAAATAGCTATTTATTAGTTAGTAATATTTGGATAATTATCGTTATTTAATTTCTAATCATTTCTTCCAATAATTATGTTGGGTGGACATAGAGATTTATGCTTTTCCATTCTCGATCTTCCAGAGCAAGGCAAGTACTTCTATGGTTTTTATTCATTTACTTCATGTCATGTTCTTTTCATATTGGACACACTTTACACGACATGGTCTTGTGCTCTAGTTCATGTTCTTTACTTGTATCTTGGGATGGAAAAATACTACAGATGTGTGACCAAAACCAAACATTAGTTAGGCAATGCATGATAGCTTAGGTCTCATATCGTGTATGTGGGATTCTAAGTTGTACCATTACTTGTGCTTATTCATGTGCTTTTCCAGTCGGTCACATACTCTAGTAGCTATTTCAAATATTCACATGTCATGATATATTGTTTCATAGTGTTAGTTTATGCATTTACAGTTTCATGTTCATCATGTTTCATTGTCTCTTTTCTTGTTCACCATGTTGTACTTGTTTCATTATCGTAGATTGCACTTTGCTCCGCTCCTGAGTAGATATATTGTAGGTGAATTTGACGATCTTGTCCAACCTTTATGGGCTAGAGCCTGGGATCTTAGCTGAGCAGGATGGAGCCACGACTCAGGACTCAGAGACTACAGTTTTAGTTTCATTGCTTAGACTTGTTTAGAGTTTTACTCATTAGGGTGTCCCGCCTTGCCGAGGACTTGAAGGTTGAGGCAGTAGGCTTGCAACTACTCGACATCGCTCGCACCTGGTTCCGGAATAAGCCAGCTCTTGTTGGAGAGGGTAATACCTAGACCGAATTCAAGGACCTCTTTAAGAAAAAGTTCTTTTCTCCTACCGACAGGCTGGACTTGGCCAGACAGTTCGAGAACCTCCAGCAGGGAGGCATATCAGTTGAGGAGTATGTTGCGGAGTTCGGCAGGCTGAGACGATATGCAGAATACATGGTACGAGACCCGAAGATTAGGGTGAGTCATTTTTGGAAGGGACTGATTTGGGATGTGAAGATCCTCATTCCTTCCTTTTAGGAGACCTACATGGAGATCCTTACGGAGGCACACAAGGTAGAATAGGAGTTGGGCATGAAGCCCAAGAGAGATTGTAACTTCCTGTCGGGGCCACTAGCAGCACAGGGCCTCCTAAGCGTCTCCAACTTCAACATCGATCACTCCAGCCGCCGTAGCAGCATTTTCAGGCTCCGGCTAGGGCGCCCGTCCAGCGGGTGCCACAGTAGCAGCAAGGGACCGGTGCAGCAGGCTCCCTGCCACTTCTGCAATTGTAATGACCCGCTCTGCCCTAGCGGAACACCGATTCAAATGACAAGTGCAACGACTCGAACGAGCCGTCGACCCGAAGAGTTGGCCTCGACCAGATGTAGAATCGATGCAAGGCTTGCATTGGCCCATCAAGATGAATCCAGACTTAGACTTTCAAAGGCGCGCTCGGAGTATCGCTCGGCCGATACGAACATCGCTAAGGTGGGTGGCTCCGATGAACCTGTCTCTGCTTAGCCTAGACACATAATAATACGGTACACTTGCTAGAATCGCTAGGCGATAACACCGTGCATGCTAATAAATGACTCAACGCACCTAGCTAAGGGAATAATTCCATCTTGCATGCTTGTTTAGAACATGGAAAAGAACTCGACAAATATAGAAACTCTCGCACCGCGCTCTACGCTTGTGCTAAGGCACAAGCTTACGTTCAAGTCCCGTACGCGTTCAACAATGAAACAATGAATGGGTTACAACAATGAAACGGAAGACTATCGACATAGTCGTTCCGAGTAGAGTATAGCAACATTGAAAGACTTCGGGACCGATGGATCGCCAAGACGACTCCCATACGGGGAGTTACAAAATATATAAATGAATGAATGAATAAGTGAATGAATGAATCCACGAATGAATGAACGAATACATGAAAATGAATGAATGAATGAACAAGTGAAAGAAAGAAATAAAACAGTGAATACAAGATAAGACATGAAAGACGTTAGCGACAGGTATGACGGGCACGTGCGACGGAGCTCGCTACCCGCGCCGTACGGACGCCAATCTGGTCAATAACGCATTATGGCTAAAGACAGCCGTTATGTTAAATGACAAGTAAAATACGAAATAGTCGTGGACAAACGGCATGGGCGATGGGGGGAATACCGTGGCCGTCATGAGGAAGGATTCTGCGGCACGAGCGATGGGGAGGAAAATCGTGGCCGGCCTAGGCGGAATCAAAATGGGGCTTACGGTCTGCCTAGGTGCGGGCTTGGGCACCAGGAGACGTAAGTACAGGGTATATTCAAGAGACTTAACGGGGTGTACCAGCCATCACCCTACGCTAAGTTAAGAATTACCAAGGGGATATGTCCAAATGGCTTGTGATGCCAGCGACCAGTGCATATAGATTAAGTGGGCTTTGCTGGTGGCTATCCACGTGCAAGTCCTTACATTGAAATCAAAGTAGTCTAAGTAAAATGAACAAGTGCCTCCTGAACATGCTCGAAATGTAATACCGTGAACATGCTTGAAATATAACATACCAAGTGAATAAAGAGTAATTCATACAAAATGAGTTAGAGGACGTGCCTATGATATGCTAGGACCCGAGGCAGGGACACGCGCTTGATATTGAAAGTTTACATGAGACACGTTAAGTTATTCCTTATGAATTGTTGACGGACTTGGTTTACCTGGACAAGGAAGGCTGGACGGTAAGTATGGGTAAGTCGTATATGTATTTTCATACGACACTTGAAATCAGCAACACGAGATAGGTCATGATATGCGCCATAAAATTGACCCTAAGGTAAGATTAGAAAGACAATGAATGATAGATAGTACACGAAAGTAAATGGAACGTGTTTGGTAATGATAGCATTGTGGACGAGCTAGCCTCCCCACCAGTGCATAACAATATACTGATAACCCCACAGTCTGCTTGCAGGATGCAAGAGACGCCGGCGGGTGTGGAGCTTCCATCGAACTTGTTAAGGTGCGGAGCCAACTCTGGGGCCTTGGGACGTTGTAAGAAGCTGAAGCACCCTATACGGGACATAATGTATCGGAACATCGCCATGAATCATTCTATGTTGTAAGCCACTTGGCACGCCCTTTTATATTTCAGAAAGAGAGAGAAAGTTTGAGCGACTTGTAAACTGGCCGAGCGCCGCTTGTAAACTTCTTGAATATCAATAAAGAGTTTGAATTTGCTTCAATTCGTGTTCATTTACTTTCCGCTGCAAATGGGGACACTCTGTGCGACTCTGTAGCCTAGCTCGAATCGACCGTTTCTGGACTTGGCCTTGCACAGGCGCAACCTAGGCCCGTACGGCATCACGCCTTAGCGAGGACGATCGCTCCTAGGGGAGCGGGGCGTGACAGCAATAAGCCTGACCACATCTGGAAGGTTTGCAGAAAGAGGTTGGGGTTGTGCCTATACTGCAGCATCGAAGGGCACCAAATGAGGGATTGCCCTTTGAGCCCTCGTTATGCAGCCCAGAGAGTACTAGCTAGGCCACCTATGGCACCGTATCATGTCCCACACCAGCAGCGGGATATACCCGGTCAGGGCAGGGCTTTTGCGATAACGATCGAGGAGACTAACACTGCAGGTGATGGGCTAGAAGGTTAGGTTCTGTTCTTCCTTCCTTCATGTTCATTTCCATATGTCGATTGCTTTATTGCTTTCTTAGTACCTTTAGCTTGCATATATAATTTCATGCTAGATTAATAGTGAACCCTAATGGAGACTACAATAACATGACACTGAAAGGCTATAACCATGCATGTTTGTTTACATTCCATAGAATTGCATGTTGTATAATTTTAAATAGGTTCTGCAAGACTTTGATTGTTGGGGGCTTGACCTAGAGAAAAGTACAAGCAACTTAAATTTCGAGGACAAAATTTTTCTAAGGGAGGTAGGATTGTAACTATCACATTTCTAGAATATAGGTATTTTTGACTTTTTCTATTTTTGTAGCAATTTAAAAATTGTATTTCATATAAATTGTAATGATTGTATTTTTTTATTTTTCTATGATTGATATTGTTGCATATAATTAAATATGAGTTATAGTTAGTTGTTAGTTGTTAGCCACTAGTTAGACTAGTTGTTAGTGTACCTAGATGGACCAACTTGACTTGTCATGACACCATTAGTGAACCAATTAGTTGGTCATGCTATACACATTTAATTAGAGAGCAATGATCAAGAATAACCCTTCTTTAGTTAATGAAACCTTTCATAATTAAACGCCTTCCTAAAATAAACCTCATGACTCATTGTGAGGGCTTATTGGACATTTTACATGGACATTTAGGGCTAGGTTTCATGGCTGGTTACCCATCCTATAAAACCCCACTTGAGTTCATTTATTAGCCTCTATAAACCCTAGTTTGCCTCCTTTTCCTTCTTTCTTCATTTGAGAAGAATAACCCAACCTCTACCATCCCAAATTGATTCCTAACCTATTCCTAGTGTCATTTCAAGGATACAAGAGCTTGGACTAGCAAGGAGAAGAGCTTTGGAAGGAGTGGAGCTTGAAGGAGGTGTCCACGCTTGAAGGTTGTGTCAACTTATGTCTACTAGTGCCATTTCATTGGGAAACCATCTTCCAATAAGTAAAACCTGAATTTAAACCCTTGTAATTGTTTCTAATTAGTGTCATTTGTCATTTAGAAAACATCCATGCATTAGGGCTACCCATGGGGAGAAGCTTGAGCTTCATTTGACCCATTTGGAGACTTTTACATTGAGTTTTTATACCATCCTTGGAAAAATACGAGAATGAACACCAAGTGTTTATCATTAGGTGACCTAATTATGTTTGGTAAAGTATTATGAGACTAGCTACGTGTCCACAATTGGATACGGTAGGACACGGGATAAATTTGGGAGTTTTTGGGCCTCCTACACATATTGTGCTCATGCTCTATTTCACATGGCACTTGACACTAGCCTAGTGGCTCACTAATTAGGTGTGTCTACCTATTTTAGGCTTGCCTATAAAATTTGGTAGGATTTGGATAAGGTTTGATAGAGTATCTTAGGCGTATCGTAAACTAGTGCACCAAGTGTTCAACATGTGTCCCCAAAGGAATTTTCGTGTTCGTTTTGAGTTGAGATTTTGGGTACGTGTCCTAAATAGGATACATAGTGTGGTGTCATGATATCTCATGAAACGCACGGTTAGATTTGAATATACGTATATGTGGCCTATATTTGTGCCTAAGTACATATATGCATATATGAATGTGTGCCTATATATATATATATATATATATATATATATATATATATATATATATATATATATATATATATATATATATATATTGTATATATATACACAATATATATATATATATATATATATATATATATATATATATATATATATATATATATATATATATATATACAATATATATATATATATATATAAATATATATATATATATATATATATATATATATATATATTGTGTATATATATATATATATATATATATATATATATATATATATATATATATATATATATATATATATATATATATATATATATATATATATATATATTGTGTGTGTGTATGTGTGTATATATAGAGAGAGAGGAGGAGGAGGGATCCGCATCCCCTCACTTTTGTATCCCCCATGCCTCCCCATGTTAACATCCGTTGGATCTTTGTTTAAGTCATCTAATCTTAACCGTTGAAAAATCAACTGTTAAGATTAGATGACTTGAGCAAGATCCAATGGATGTGAAAGAGGGGATGCATGGGGATGCAAAAGTGAGGGAATGTGGATCCCTCCTTATATATATATATATATATATATATATATATATATATATATATATATATATATATATATATATATATATCCCGACCGGCTGGTAGCCGCCGCTACCGGTTCGCCCCGCCGCCTGGGCGCAGCTGGCGGTCCGCCTTCCCGTGCCCCTCCAGCTGGCAGTCGCGCTCCGCTCCGCCCCACCCCTTCCCTTCCTCCGCCGTTTCTCCCCAGGCCGCCCCCCCCCCCCGGCCTTCCGGAGGCTTCTCGGCGTCCCCTCCGCCCCGTGCCCCCCCGACCGCTCCCTCCCCCCGGAGGTCGAGCCCCCCTCCGCTGCCCCCCCTCCTCCGGGCGGGCGGGCTACCTCCCCCCGATGTCTTCCTCGCCCCGCTGGCTACGGGCCCCATCGCCAGAACCGAGCGTTGGCCTCGGTAGGCGCGTTGCGTTGGGCAGTGCGCCCATCGCGCATGGGGCAGTGCCCCGCCACATACCCCCCCCCCCGGTTTTCTAATTTCAAATTTTGAAATCCTTTTCATTTTTTGTTTTCCAAAAAAAAAAGAATTTTTCTAGCAGTGAGCCCACTCGCTCCCCGTTGGGCCGAGCGCCCTCAACCGCCCACCCTCTTTCATTTCTACTTTCGTCATTTTCCAACATTTCAAAACTCTCTTTATGTATTTTCTACTTTGCTTTTCAGGGTCTTTTTGGTGTGTTTTGGACCCTGCCACATGTACTGCTCGTTAAGAGCCACCTTTCCTATTCAATAAAATGTTGTTTGGTTAAAACAATATATATATATATATATATATATATATATATATATATATATATATACATATATTGTGTATGTATGTCTGTATTAGAGGAAGGGAAGGGTGTATAGGAATATTAGTTGACTGATGGTAAGGATATTTGATGTATCAGTTCAGTGAGTAAGGGGAATAGACTGATGTGGTTTAAGTATCAGTCAATAGGACTTATACATGGAGTTATCAGTTAGGTACTTGTAAGCCCTAGATTTCAAAAATAATATTTTAATAATCTTAAATAGCATTTGTCTTTAAAATAAATTATTATAATTATTAGGAATTTTTTTAGAATTTTAAATGATTTTTAAATGATTTTTAAATCAAAATATATCATTTTATAATTAATTAAATTGTTTTAATATCATTGTGCAATTATTTTAATTGTTTTAATAGTCTTTTGCAATATCCAAATTGTCTGTGCAAATTAAATTTTGTACAGAATCATAGCGGGGTCTACATGCAAATTTGATATTTGCAATAACCAAGGCGGCGCGCATTTGTGTAATATCCCAATCTTTGGAGGTTTTCTGCAAAACCCTAATCTCACCCGCCCTCGACGACCGCGCGCTGTCATCGTCTTCGGCAAACCCTCGCCGTAATCCTAACCCTAATCCTATTCTAAAGACCTAAATCGACCGCCCTACTTGCCTATAAATACTCCCCAACCCCGAAACCCTAACCCTAGTCTATTCTCCGACCACCGCATCCCATTCTTCCCCGACAAGACCCTACCGAAACCCTAACTTCGACGACTCCTAGCGCCACCTCCACAGCCACCTTCACCGCCTACAACCACCGCCATCCAGTTCGCCACGTCAAGGCGAGTGCAGCGCCACCCCAGTACCACGACGCCGACGCTTCCTCCGCCCTGTCGCAGCATCAACAGCTCGCTCGACTTGGACACGCACGTGTCTTTTAGCCTCTCGTATCCTGTTGTGTCTCGTACTCACCTATGTGACTCGCCGAGTCTCGACGAACCTCGTGGTAAGTCTGGACACGTCCAACTCGAGTCGTGCGTGTCGTGCAAGACCCGAACACGGGGACTCGGCCATTTTTCGTGTCCCTAACTGTCAGGACACGAAGTTTGGTCTATCGGGTTAAAACCCATTAACCTGAATTCTAACATAAAACTAACTCGAACCCTTCCCTAAACAACTGACTCGGGCTGACCCCATGGCCAGCCCGAGCACGCTAAAACCCTACCCCCTGCCTTGGCCGAGTTCGAGCCCCCCTTCCCTGTTTTGTTTTGTTTTTGTTTTGTTTATGTTTTTATTTTATTATTTATATGTATATATGTATATATATATATGTATTTATATATATATGCATACATGTATATTTATGTATATATATATTATTATATATATACTGTTATGTATATGTATATATACTGTATTTGTATATATATATATATATATATATATATATATATATATATATATATATATATATATATTAAATATATAAAAATATATATATTTATATATATATATATTAAATATATATTATATATATATATATATATATATATATATATATATATATATATATATATATATATATATATATATATATATATATATATATATATATATATATATATTGTTGTTGTTGTATATTTATATATGTATTTCAAATTCTACTTTGTACAAAATATTATTATGTAAAATTTTACAAGTTATTTTATTGTATATTTGTGACTTACATATTTTACCACTTTAAAATATATTATTTATATTTAAATTCCTGTATTTTATTAATCATGGCCAATTGATGTCCAAGCCTAGCATGGGTTTTTGGGTTAAATTGTGTCTAATACATTCAGAGTCTGTACAAGTCATATTGGACTTGATTCATGGCTCTGGGTCCTGTATCTGGACTTCGGTTCAATTTCGAATACATGGACAAAATAGTAATTAATTAATTAATTAATTTCTAGAAATGGTTACTTGCTGTTTTTGAATTTCTATATATATTTTAATTACTGTAAAAATCTGGAAAAAATTGTATTTAAATACTATATTAATTTAGATAATTTATTATAATTTTTCCAGAATTTAATAAGTACTTTTGGTATTTTATAAAAATAGGAAAACAGAACTCATTTTCAGAATACATGTGTTTGCTGATTTTTAATAAATATCTATGAGGGTTTATAATTTCCTGAAAAATTAGTATAAATTTCTATAATTAACAAGGATCATTTTGGAACTTTATTTTATGTAAAATTGAGCTTTTTGTCTATCACAAAAATTGTTGAAACACAGTGTACAGTTTGATTTATTTATTGAATAATTACGACTTTCAATGTTTTGTGTTGTTTTAAGTTATAGTCGTATTAGACCTCACCCCGCACTAGTAGAAAGATCCTAGGAAGTTAGTTTAGGTATTTTGTCACTCCACGTTGGTCTTCTATGCTAAAGTCACCATTTGGCTAGGTGTCCAGTCAGAAAGTCGTGTCACACAACTAGTGTCTTAGTGTTTAACTTAGTATAAAAACTAAGTTTATGTGTTATTTCTACAGTGACGAGTTACCAGGCATCTATACAATTTTTTTTGCTCTTTGCTTTGCTAAAGGCAAGTACCTCTACAAACTTTACATACTGTTATAACCATAAACTGTGATTTCCAACCATGTTAAATGCTGATCCTTGGGATAGCAAGTTAAAACTTCACATGTTGTATTACTTTCATTCTCTACAATGTTTAGGACAGTTTTCATATCTCTCACATGTTTAAACAACGGGTTAAGGAGAAACTGTTAGTTGTGTACGTGATCATGCCCTCCTTCTCCGTATGTATTTACCGAGCACTGTTATATTCTATATGTAACTTTGTCGTATGTCTGATCCCGCATTTGTGTATGGACATACACCGATGCCGTTAAGGGTACGTATGTACACTTCAAAAAATTGATATGTACCACTGTACATCCTGCCTGTTGACTGATCACCCACCTACTACAGTTTTAAACTTTAAAACAAATAATTATTGCCATGATAAAATATATCTAAAACTGGATAAACATGATATGACATTTCTTTCCATCACATGATCAGTATTATATGTTTGTTAGAATCAGTACTTGCTCCCGTCCTGACAGGATAACGTTGTAGGTATACTTACTGAGGAGGAGTTGCTCTGCGATTCCTATTATAGAGTTACTGTCGAGGACCAGGCCTTGTCTTACGAGGATGTACCTACGAAAAAACTCGTCTAGTTGTCTATTTACTTTGGACATTTGAGAGTAGTCATGTATTAGACTATATATTTTGTGACTGGACCTGTATCCAGCTTTACATTATGGACTTGTACTTGGAACTTTCTTATATACGAGATGACTTTTGTGTTTGGGACATTTCTGACTCTTTATTACTTATAGAACTGTTAGCACATTTTAGTCTTACCTTGATATCTTTGGAATAGCTTACTACTCTTTATCTCAGGCATAGGCTAGACATGACTCGGTCCGGCCCAACAATTTGGGTAGCGGATCGTGACATATTTTTAGTGGTGGCCCATGCAGGTCCTGACTAAATTATTTGGTTACGTCATTGTACCAAGCTTGCCTGCAATTAGGAACTTAAGGTAATTAGACAACACTAGGAATAACGCTTAGAACATCTAGAGGATTACTAGGATTGCAACATAGGAAATGCATCACATGTTCGTTGTTACAAATTG
The DNA here is from genome assembly GCA_029216955.1 of Iris pallida. Classification (NCBI taxonomy): domain Eukaryota; kingdom Viridiplantae; phylum Streptophyta; class Magnoliopsida; order Asparagales; family Iridaceae; genus Iris; species Iris pallida. The sequence goes on along the minus strand of JANAVB010009198.1, from coordinate 36,807,480 downwards.
GATTTTCTTGTTATTTATGATTGTTTACTTTAAAGAGTCCTTATAAGTCCTTTTTATTTTAGATGGTGCTCACCCGCTCATCCCAGTATGTCACACCTGAGAATGGCACACTCCCTATCCAGTCGGTTGACCAGTTGACCGATGTACCTCCACCTACTATACTCCCCCACTCCACAAATCTACCAACCCAAATGCCTCCACCACCTTCCACATCACAGTCCCAGCAGGACCCGATACTCCCACCACCACCCATTACTATACCTGTCCAGGCTTCCGTCACACTCGACGGGAACCAACTACTCACTCTGATCCAGGGGTTCCTAACGACCCATCAGGAGCAGACCACCCTACTTCGCCAGAGCATGGAGCGTTCTGAGGAACGTACCATGGTCCTACCACCTGTAGAGCCACGGCAGAGAGCAGGGACGATCAAGGACTTCATGGGTTTGAACCCCAAGGAGTTCTTAGGGACTGAGGGCATAGTAGTAGCAGATGACTGGCTAGACTCGGTAGAGAGGAAGCTCCTTGGAGCTAGGTTGCCGAGTGACCTCCAGGTCGAGGCAGCGGGATTTCTGCTGATAGACTTGGCAGGAGTTTGGTTTTGGAATGAGCCGCTATTCGCGAGAGGGAATGCCACTTGGGATCAGTTTAAAACCCAGTTCAAGAAGAAATTCTTCTCGACCACCGCTAGGGTAGCCATGGGGCTACGATTCCAAAACATCCAGCAGGGGAACCGTTCTGTTGACGAGTATGCAGCAGAGTTTAGTCGCCTGAGCCGTTTCGCTCCCAGTCTAGTTGCAGACCCTGAGAAGATAACGCGTAGGTTTTGCCATAGTCTAGTTCCAGACATTGGCATTCTTATAGTGGCGAACGGTACGACTGACTACTACCAGAGCCTAGAGTTGGCCCAGAGCATAGAGGAGCGTCTTCTGTCTTGCAAGAGGCCGACTTCTGTTCATCTCGAGGGACCGTCCAAGCGTCAGGCTTTCCAGCCAAGAGCGCCAACGCCGCACCAGCAGACATACCGTCCCCCTGCACCACATCACCCGACCCTACCAGCTAGAGCCCCGGGACCCCGGCAGCAGCAGAAGGGAGCTTTGTGTGTATTCTGTATGAGGCCAGGCCATGACGCTATCGTATGTAGAAAGAGGTTAGGGCAATGTTTAGCTTGTGGGTCTGCCACCCATCAGCTTCGGGACTGCCCAGTAGCCAGGGTACCAGGTGCTGGACCACCGTCTAGAGGATCGCCGCTTCCGAATCAGCAGCAGAGATTTGGACAACATTTGCAGCAGCAGAAAGGACCCCAGGGGAAGACTTATAGTCTGGCCCTTGAGCCGGAGCCGGAGCCGGAGCCGGAGCAGGTTTCGGAGCCATATTATTTGGCTGACGTCATCACAAGTCATGTTTATTTGCATACTTTTCTAGCTCTATGCTTGTTTGATTCCGGTGCATCTCATAGCTTCATGTCATTAGAGTTTTTGCATAATCACCACTTAGTATCTACACCTACCGAGGAGATGAGTAGAGTAATGATGGGAGACGGACCAGTGCCTATTAGAGCTATCTATAGATGCTCTATTACTATAGCCGGGAGAGAGTTTAGGGGATGATTCTTTATGATGCCACTCCCCGGATATGATATCATATTGGGGATAGACTGGCTTAGCTATGCCCATGCAATTATAGACTATCATGAGGGTAGTATTCTGTTCAGTCCCCTAGGCATGGCACCATTAAGTGTTAGGAGGACAGGGCCGGAGATCAGCCTAGAGCCGAACTGTTGTGCGACAGTTGGGGAGATAGCACCGCCACACCCTATCATTAGGGAGTTTATGGATGTATTCCCAGAGGATCTTCCAGGACTTCCGTCTGACAGAGATGTGGAGTTCACTATAGATTTAGTACCGAGTTCATCACCAGTATCCCGGGTTTGCTATAGAGTGAATCCCAAGGAGGCCGTAGAGATGAAGGAGCAGATTGATGACCTGTTGAAAAAGGGTTTCATTCGATCTAGTGCTTCTCCATGGGGAGCGCCAGTGCTCTTTGTACCTAAGAAGGATGGTACAGTTCGGTTGTGCATTGACTACCAGGTGTTGAATACCATCACCATTAAGAACAAATATCCTCTGTCCAGGATAGATGATTTGTTCGACCAGTTGAGTGGAGCGAAGGTGTTTTTCAGGATAGATTTGAGATCCGGGTACCACCAGGTGAAAGTCAGGACTACAGACATCCAGAAGACGGCGTTCAACACGAAGTACGGGCAGTACGAGTTTCTGGTGATGCCATTTGGTCTAACAAATGTGCCATCTGTCTTTATGAATTTGATTAATAAGACATTTCACCAGTATCTGGATAAGTTCGTCGTAGTATTCATCGACGACATCCTGATATACTCGAAGACGCCGGAGGAGCACGCAGAGCACTTGCGGACAGTTTTGGAGATTCTGAGGCCGGAGAGGTTGTTTGCCAAATTCTCGAAGTGCGAGTTCTTTTTGGACCGAGTGGAGTTTTCCGGTCATATAGTTACTAGAGAGGGGATCTCGGTGGACCCCAGAAAGATTGCTGTCGTTGAGACGTGGAAGGCTCCGACGTCAGTTTTAGAGATCATGAGCTTTCTTGGTTTAGCCGGCTATTATAGGAAGTTCGTCCAGGACTTTGCTAAGATAGCCGAACCCATGACGAAGCTGACACGGAAGGATGCAGAGTACATCTGGTAAGAGGACTGTCAGGCAGCATTTGAGGAGCTGAAAAGGAGGCTGACGACCGCTCCAGTTCTGACATTACCTTCAGGGTCTGGAGGTTTCACCATGTATAGCGATGCTTCGGAAAGGGGCTAGGATGTGTCCTACAGCAGCATGGGAAAGTGATTGCTTATGCATCTAGGCAATTACGGACTCATGAGCAGAACTATCCTACCCATGACCTAGAGTTAGCTGCGATGATCTTTGCACTCAAGTTATGGAAACATTATTTATACGGAGAGCGTATGAAAATCTTTACTGACCACAAGAGCTTGAAGTATGTGTTCACGCAGAAAGAGCTGAACATGAGGCAAAAACGATGGTTGGAGTTGATGAAGGACTTCGATATCGATTTACAGTATCATCCCGAAAAGACAAATGTGGTGGCGGATGCGCTGAACAGGCATCCGATGGCATGGTATCTGATGATAGATCGGCATTTGCGGGAAGATCTGGAGAAGCTCGGTATCGAAATAGTTCGGCCAGGATGAGTGATACAGATGATGGCGCTTGACATCCAGTCAGGGTTGATGGAGCAGATCAAGGAGGCACAGTCTATAGATGAGAGCCTTCGCAGACTTCGAGCCCAGGCTTTAGCTGGATTGCTGGATGACTTCACCATAGTAGAAGATGGATCCTTGAGGCATGGCAGCCGGTTGTGCGTGCCGAAGGGCGAGCTGATAGAGGCAGTCTTACAGGAGGCACATCGATCGAGATATTCTATTCATCTTGGTGCCAACAAGATGTACCGTGACTTGCGAAAACATCTTTGGTGGCACGGGATGAAGAGAGATGTATCACGTTTCATTTCGAGATGCCTAGTTTGCCAGCAGGTCAAGACGGAGCGCCAAAGGCCAGCTGGTCAATTGAAGCCGTTTCCTATTAACGAGTGGAAGTGGGAACATATTACGATGGACTTTGTCTCAGGGCTTCCTCATTCCCAAGGAGGAAAGGATGCCATTTGGGTCATCGTGGACAGGCTGACGAAGTGTGCGCACTTCATACCCTTCAAGGTGGGGCTTTCCACCGAGAAGTTGGCAGAGCTATACATGCAGCAGATAGTTCGCTTGCACGGAGTACCAATGAGCATCGTGTCGGGCCGAGACAGCAATTCACGTTCTACTACTGGAGGAGCTTGCAGGAGGAGTTGGGCAGTCGGCTCAAGTTCAGTACGGCGTACCACCCGCAGACAGATGGACAGTCCGAGAGGACGATACAGACGCTAGAGGATATGCTGAGGACTTATATGCTGGACTTTGGCGAATCATGGGAGAGCCATCTGCACTTGGTAGAGTTTTTATACAACAACAGCTACCAAGCCAGCATCGTTATGTCTCCTTTCGAGGCACTATATGGATGACGATGCCGTATACCGCTCTTTCGGGATGATGTTGGGGACAGAGTTATGCTTGGGCCAGAGATGATCACGGATGCAGCAGAGAAGGTCGGAATGATCAGAGACAGGCTCAGAGTCGCTCAGGACAGGCAGAAACACTGGGTCGATGCTAGTCGCAGATCGATGGAGTTCGCCGACGGAGATATGGTGCTAGTGAAGATATCACCTACTAGAGGGACGATCCGGTTCGGACGAGGAGGCAAGTTGAGCCCCAGATACTTCGGGCCATTCGAGATACTTTGCAGGATCGGAGAGGTAGCTTACATGGTTGTACTTCCACCCAACCTAGCAGGAGTTTACGATGTCTTTCATGTGTCTCAGCTGAGGAGATATGTTTCGGACCCCAGCCATATGCTAGATCATTCAGAGTTGGAGATCGGACCGAGCCTTACAGTTACTGAGCAGCCAATGAAGATATTGGACAGGAGGAAGAAGAGGCTGAGGAACAAAGTTATACCCTTAGTACGAGTAGCTTGGAGCCGTCACCCTCCGGGTGAATCTACTTGGGAGAGGGAGTCGGACATGAGGGAGAGATATCCTTACTTGTTCGACCCAACAGCTGCGAGGGACCACCCGTTCCCGCTTGATACCCTAGAGGTTAGTCTTAATAATAGCCTTAGTCATTTGTTTGCATTGCTTGCTATGTTAGAATATTTGTAGTCTTCTATTCTTGTGAATTTCGAGGACGGAATTTTTCAAGGAGGAAAGATTTGTAAGCCCTAGATTTCAAAAATAATATTTTAATAATCTTAAATAGCATTTATGTCTTTAAAATAAATTATTATAATTATTAGGAATTTTTCTAGAATTTTAAATGATTTTTAAATGATTTTTAAATCAAAATATATCATTTTATAATTAATTAAATTGTTTTAATATCATTATGCAATTATTTTAATTGTTTTAATAGCCTTTTGCAATATCCTAATTGTCTGTGCAAATTAAATTTTGTACAGAATCATAGCGGGGGTTTGTATGCAAATTTGATATTTGTAATAACCAAGGCGGCGCGTATTTTTGTAATATCCCAATCTTCGGGGGGTTTTCTGCAAAACCCTAATCTCATCCACCCCCGACGATCGCGTGCTGTCATCGTCTCCGACAAACTCTCGTCGTAACCCTAACCCTAATCATAATCTAAAGACCTAAATCGACCGCCCTACTTGCCTATAAATACTCCCTAACCCCGAAACCCTAATCCTAATCTATTCTCCGACCACCACATCCCCTTCTTCCACGACGAGACCCCACCGAAACCCTAACTCCGACGACCCATAGCGCCACCTCCACAGCCACCTTCACTGCCTACAACTACCGCCATCCAGTTCGCCACGTCAAGGCGAGTGCAGCGCCACCCGAGCGCCGCGACGCCGACGCTTCCTCCGCCCTGTCGCAGCATCAACAGCCCGCTCGACTTGGACACGTAAGTGTCTTTTAGCCTCTCATGTCCTGTTATGTCTCGTACTCACCTATGTGACTCGCCGAGTCTCGACGAACCTCGTGGTAAGTCTGGACACGTCCAACTCGAGTCGTGCGTGTGTGCACGACCCGGACACTGGGACTCGGCCGTTCTCCGTATCCCTAACTGTTAGGACACGAAGTTTGGGCTATCGGGTTAAAACCTATTAACCTGAATTCTAACATAAAACTAACCCAAACCCTTCCCTAAACAACTGACTCGGGCTGATCCCCAAGCCAATTGATGTCCAAGCCTAGCATGAGTTTTTGGATCCAATTGTGTCTAATACATTCAGAGCCTGTACAAGTCATATTAGACTTGATTCATGACTCTGGGTCTTGTATCTGGACTTCGGTTCAATTTTGAATACATGGACAAAATAGTAAATAATTAATTAATTAATTTCCAAAAATAGTTACTTGCTGTTTTTGAATTTCTATATATATTTTAAGTACTGTAAAAATCTGAGAAAAATTGTATTTAAATACTATGTTAATTTAGATAATTTATTATAATTTTTTCAGCATTTAATAAGCATTTTGGTATTTTATAAAAATAGAAAAACATAACTCATTTTCAGGATACATGTGTTTGTTGATTTTTAATAAATATCTATGAGGGTTTATAATTTCCAAAAAAATTAGTATAAATTTCTATAATTAATAAGGATCATTTTGGTAATTTATTTTATATAAAATTGAGCTTTTTGTCTATCTCAAAAATTGTTGGAACACAGTGTACAGTTTGATTTATTTATTAAATAATTACGACTTCTAATGTTTTGTGTTGTTTTGAGTTATAGCCGTATTAGACCTCACCCCGCGCTAGTATAAAGACCCTAGGAATAGTTTGGGTATTGTGTCACTCCATGTTGGTCTCCTATACTAAAGTCACCATTTGGCTAGGTGTCCAGTCAGAAAGTCGTGTCACACAACTAGTGTCTTAGTGTTTAACTTAGTATAAAAACTAAGTTTATGTGTTATTTCTACAGTGACGAGTTACCAGGCATCTATAGCATTTTTATCACTACTTTGCTTTGCTAAAGACAAGTACCTCTACAAACTTTACATACTGTTATAACCATAAACTGTGATTTCCAACCATGTTAAATGATGATCATTGGGGTAGCAAGTTAAAACTTCACATGTTGTATTACTTTCATTCTCTACTATGTTTAGGACAATTTTCATATCTCTTACATGTTTAAACAACGGATTAAGGAGAAACTGTTAGTAGTGTACGTGATCATGCCCCCTTCTTCGTATGTATTTACCGAGCATTGTTATATTTTATATGTAACTTTGTCGTATGTCTGATCCCACATTTGTGTATGGACATACACCGATGCCGTTAAGGGTACGTATGTACACTTCAGAAAATTGATATGTACCACTGTACATCCTGATTACCTATTGACTGATCACTCACCTACTACAGTTTTAAACTTTAAAACAAATAATTATTGCCATGATAAAATGTATCTAAAACTGGATAAACATGATATGACATTTCTTTCCATCACATGATCAGTATTATATGTTTGTTAGAATCAGTACTTGCTCCCGTCCTGACAGGATAACGTTATAGGTATACTTACTGAGGAGGAGTTGCTCTACGATTCCTATTATGGAGTTACTGCCAAGGACCAGGCCTTGTCTTACGAGGATTTACCTACGGGAAAACTCGTCTAGTTGTCTACTTACTTTGGACTTTTGAGAGTAGTCATGTATTAGACTATATATTTTGTGACTGGACCTGTATCCAGCTTTACATTATGGACTTGTACTTGGAACTTTCTTATATACGAGATGACTTTTGTGTTTGGGACATTTCTGACTTTTTATTACTTATAGAACTGTTAGCACATTTTAGTCTTACCTTGATATCTTTGGAACAACTTACTACGCTTTATCTCAAGCGTAGGCTGGACATGACTCTGCCCGGCCTAACAATTTGGGTAGCGGATTGTGTCAGTACTGAATGAGGGAAGCCTCTCAGTACAGTGTAGTAGGCACTACACTTGTAAATTAGGTTTCCTGTAGGTGATGGATAAGTAGAGGGCAGTGGTATCAGTAGGAGAATGTATATTACCGAAAAATATGTTCTATTTTAGGGTATCAGTCAATAGAGACTGATACAGGGAGTTCAAGTACTGACTTGATGTATCAGTAGGCAGTACTTGAAGGTCGGACAACTGTTCCAGTTGAGAGGGGGGTCCCAGTCCAGTGTAAATACAGGCTTTAGAGGTTGGGCATGGTCTGTGCACTGATGTATCAGTGTGGATAGAGGTTAGGAGAGACAAGGGGAATGGTTAGAATGTTTTTAGAGTGGGATGGTGTGGAGAAGAACTACGTACTAGATTATCAATTGGATGTTCCCATCTCTGTGACATTTAAAGTTATCGATTTGTTTGAGTACTACTTGCTTAACAAATAGAAATAACTCGAAACTGGACTGAATTCATTGACTACATTAGAGGGGACTTATGGGGGATACACTCATGTGTAGGACAACAGTGGAAAGTGTGTATTGTCCTACAATGGCTGGATAGTAGATATGGTAGCAGCAGTCATAAGACTGTTATTAGAAATTATTAAATTTTAGAGTTTGACAAGGGTAATAACTGTCCTATGAGTAGTTAGTAGCAGATAGAAGGAAACAGGGTATCAGAGGCTAGAAAGGGGTGAGTAGGCAGTCGAGGCACTGCCTTTCCTTAGCAAGGGAGCAAGGGATAACCTGTGCTTTGTTGTGCACAGTTTTTGTGAATATATAATGCCTAGGTAGCAGCATATTGCTACCTTGAGCACAACCTACAGGCCCCTAGCTGGCTTGGTTTGGCCTGGGCTTATTGTACAACGTGAGGGGAGGTAGCATTAGCTACTGCCGTAACAAATTGCAGAACAGTTAGAGGAGTATATTACTGATACAGATGTGAGAGGAGGATGTATGCTTTGTGTGTGAGATGATGTGAAGATTTGGTAACAACAAACTTGATGTTTGCATAGCATTATAGTAGCAGTAGGTACAGGGTGGTTAAAAGGCTATATTATGCTTAGCTTAATGCATCAGTAGCAGTAGCAATTGCTACTTGTTTAGCAATATAACAGTCCAAATATAGAGGTATTGATACACAATCAAGTATCAGTTGTCAAAGTGTCAAGAGAGGGAATAGGTATCAGTTCCACTTGATAGTATGTATAAGCCAGATTAGTACAGGAGGGAACCTCCCTGTTCGTACACAGCATAGGCCATTAGGCCAATGTTTTGGCCTTGGCCTTAGGCTCTGTGCAACGACACATACCACTTTGGCCTATAGTCAGTGCATGGCAGCAGGCCATGTTGGCAGGGTCTATATTGGCCAATGAGGATATGAGTGAGAGTGAATTAGAGCTGAGGAATTTGGGAGCACTATCTTAGGCAGTGGGGTTCCTAAGTGTAAAACATAATGAGTGTCTTTGAGTGATAGAGTGTGTTTGTATAGGTATTTTGAATTAGAGTTTGAGAGGGAGGAGTAAAAACTGTCAAGACAGTTAACTATCACTGACAGTGAGGGACTAGTTAGTATGTGAGTCTAGTGCGTTAGTTAGTCTCAGTTAGCAAATAATAGGGAATAGGGTTTACCTATAATTGGGTATAGGCTAGATACTGAAGTAGGTAATAGGAAGTACCCTAGTTGGGTAATGAAGCTATAGGTTTACCTAGTATAGGTACCCATGAGTGTGGGTGGTTCTAGTGAGCCCAAATATGAAAACAAATGTGAGAGTAAGGTATCAGTGATAGGTGGGTAAAGGTTTATGGTAGAGTAATATTTGTTTAGAGTGGTATAGGCAATGTAAGGTAATAGCAAGATACCTGCTGCATTAGGCAACATGTTAAATGTATAAATGTATGTGTATGTAAGAGAGAAATAAATGGGTCAGCACAATAGGTAATGGTTTGTGTCTTAAGTGTGTGGCATGATATGGGTTAGGCAAAGGGTGAGGTATCAGTTGGTTGTCGAAAAAGTTCAAGTGTAGTATCAATATGGGGGTATAGGCTTATGGCTTGAGTATTTGATACATAAATATACATGTAATTAGTATGTAATAGAGTATAGTATGGCAAGGTATCTTATAGATAACTAAGAAAATGATGATAGGGTGTTGGGTATATAGGATAGGTAATACATTGTATATCCTATAGGCATATATATAGTTAGACAATAGAAAATTAACTTAGTTTGACCAAGTTAGCAAGGCATTGACCTAGTTTGACCTAGAAATGACTTGGAGACCTAGAATTAACCTAGTATAGCATGTTCATGTTTCCAAAACACAATTGACATTGATATTCCATATTGTCACGCCCCGACTAGCCCAATCGGTCGTCATCGCCTTGACTCGAGATAAATCGATCCCACAAGTCGGGACGTGATGCCATACATGTCTTTATTGGACTTGTACATGGCAAGAATGTGCACTTGAAATTTCCTTTAAGACGAGGTGTTGAAATTAAACAGTGCAGAGAGATGAAAACATATAATAGGAAGAAATTTAGCTTTTCATTCATAAAACTTGCAAAGTATGTGTAAGGTCATTTTTACATTACATATGCCGTTGTGGCTACATCTTTGAAAACATAAAAGAAAACTCTCGATAAGCTGCCATAAAATAATCCTTGTCGTTCCATACATTCATGCCCCTTTATACATTTGAACAAAAAGCCTTCGATCTGAATTGGACTTTAAAATACTTCAAAATAGGAGAGCTTCGAGCCGCCTTCCGTTCTTCAGTTTCAGTCTAGTCTCAAGCTCCCACAGCGCGCTCGTTACCTGGGAAGTTAGGGTTAGCACACTTGCTAGTGGATGGGAGGAACCCACTCGTCTAAACCGATACTGCTTATTAAGGATTCTAGCATACGAAGTGATCTTTCTATTTAGAACTATATGATTTGCAGTTCATATCGAAGGCACATTTTTAACAGTAACAACATAACCAATTTAAACTTATCTTACCACGACCGTGCTCTTTTTCTGTACAAAATATACATAATACTTACCACCTGCACAAGACAATAGGTGAGCATACAATCTATCTTATATGCGGTCATTGGTGATATCGATACCATGAAGGACGATTACGTAGCATTGTGACGTGTCCTACCAGTCCAGGTTGTGAGCCTAACTGGAGGTCTCGTAATGCCTCGCGTCGAAGCACGATTCCATAATTTTCTTCTAGGTCAATTCGGTCCCAGTGCCCCGGGTACCGCCTCGAAGAAAGCTCACCTTGTGCACAAGTCGTCCATGACCATGCAAATATATGAACAGTTTAATATGTATGAAGTAAATTGCATTGCGTAGACATTATTAAACCACATAATCATTTCTACTCGTGCAAGAGTTCTTTTCTCCGAAGCCGTACGTTCTGATTTAGCATCCCGTAGGCACCAAATTCTCTGAGGCGCAATATACCGCAACCAAAGTTTCTTCATTATGTTTTGCAGAACATGAAATAAATTCTATCTCTTTCTTAGAACTTTATCTTTTCCCTACTTAGTGTGAATCTTATAAATTCAGAGTTAACTTCTCTAAGTTGCTATATTAACGCAAGTTCTTGATCTTAGTGGCAAAGCATAAATCCAGTTAGCATCATCGATTTGAACGTTGAACTTTAAGAATTTCGTTGGCGGGAAGGAGTAGAAAAGAATGGGCCGAAGAACCATCCACCTAGAGAGATTGTGTCGAGAGTAGGAGAACGCTTCACGACAGTCAAGCGTCGGTTACACAAACTCCTGCAATGACACGAGCATCGAATTAGAATCCTTCCTTCAATCCTTCCTTCGAAATTCCCAAAGATGCATTCAGAAATCAACGCAAAAGCACACTTATCAAACCCACGCAACCATTCATCCAGAAAGCCAAGAAAACCAACAAAACCAACAGCAGACTGGTTGCGTCACTTTCTTTAGAGTTCATTCGCCAAGACACAGTCTATTGCATCTAGGACTTATTTTAGCTGTAGTCGATCCATTAATTGGAACGGTACTCATATCATTCGTCCAAATCAATTTTATTGATGCCATGGTTTTCGTATACCAAACTCGTTGCTGGGTCAAACTAGCCATCTATTCCCGACCATGTCTGACTTGCCACGAGCCTATTATATAGTGCTTCGCCCCAATGGGAGCGGGGCACTACATAATATACTACTAAGAAAAAGTTTCGTCCCGAAACTTAAGAACAAGGGCCTGACCTTCGTCGGCAAAAAGTGAAGGCTACTTCTCCTTCATTTTTGCCTCTAGTTCCCACGTCGACTCAACTAAATGGTTGCGCCAGAGTACGCGGACTAAAGACATCGATCGGCTCTGCAAGATCTTTTCTTTACGGTCCAAAATTTGTACGGGCTCCTCCGAGTATGATAGATCGGTGCGCAGCTCCAAGTGATCGAAACTAACCATATGACTTGGATCATGCACGTATTTTTGAAGTTGGGAGATATGGAAGACGTCGTGCACTTCAGCCAGGGCAGAAGGTAGCGCAATCCGGTAAGCAACTGTCGCCACTCTTTCGAGAATCTCGAAGGGCCCTACGAATCTCGGACTCAGTTTGCCCTTTACCCCGAATCGCATGACGCCCCGCATTGGCGTCACCTTTAGAAACATATGGTCCCCAACCAAAAACTCTAACGGTCGTTGACGAGTATTTGCATAACTCTTCTATCAACTCTGAGCAATACGGAGCCTATCTCGAATCATGCGGACCTTTCCAACGGCTTGTTCGACTAGTTCTGGCCCGAGCACCTCATGTCGCTTCCCGACTTCGTCCCAGCAAATCGGAGATCGGCACTTCCTCTCGTAAAGTGCCTCGTAGGGAGCCATCTGGATGCTCGATTGATAACTGTTGTTGTACGCAAACTCTGCGAGCGGCAAGTACGTGTCCCAACTAGTCTTTAAATCTATTGCACACAGACGTAATGTATTCTCTGTCTCGCCATCGATTTACGGGTGGTACGTGAAGCTAAGGTTCAGCTTAGTGCCCATCGCCACTTGCAGACTCGTCCAGAAATGTGATAAGAATCGCCCATCTTTGTCCGAAATAATTATGGCAGGTACCCTGTGCAGTCGGACAATCTCACTGATATAGATTTGAGCTAACCGATTGTAAGCCCACTTTCCAAATTTTTAATTTTTTTAATTTTATTTGTTCATGATTAATTTTATGGTCATTGTGAGTCATGCCAAAGCTTGTAGGTGGGCTATGACCATATTAAGGTCATATGACCTCTAGATAGCCTATATATGTATTATTTAGCTATGGCTAAATTGCAACTTGATACCCTCAACTATCACATTTTTTCAGCTTAATACCCTCAACTTTTATAGGTACCAACTTGATATCCTGAAAAAAATTTGGACCAAATTATCCCTTATCTTCTCCCCCACCCCTCCCTCCACCACTGCGGGTGGTCGGCGGGCGACGAGCACGCACGATCGGGCGGCGGGAGCAGGACCGAAGCCGGGTAGGGGATCGTCGGGGCCGGGGGTGGGTAGGGGGTGGTCGGTGCCGAGGGGAGAAGATATGGGGGATGGCCGTCGGGGGGTGTCGGGGCCGGGTTGAAGGGAGGGAGGGGGATGGTCACGGGGAGGTGGAGGGGGGGAGGTGATGGTGGTGGTTGGTAATGGCCGTCGAGGGTTGGGGGGGTTGAGGAATAGCAGCCAAGGGGTAGGAGTGGGGGTATTTTAGGAATAAATTCTTTTTTGGGTATCGACTTAAAAATATTAGTTGAGATAGGGTATTAAGTTAGTACCTATCAAAGTTGAGGGTATCAAATTAAAAAATTTGAATAGTTGAGGGTATCAAGTTATAATTTAGCCTTTAGCTATTTTATATTTTTCTACAATTTTTGGATATTTTTAGATATTTAATATTTAAGGTTTTATTATTTTTAAGGACTTTTAGGATTTACTGTAAGGTCATACGGGGGTATTTTTATACCAAATATTTTTATTTGGGCTCTAAATGACTAAAAATATTTTCTAGAATATTTTAGAAATTTTCTAGAATTTTTGGAAATTTTTATATAATTAAAACATATAGAATTTATATTTTATAGGTTTTTGGAATTTACTACGAGGTCACACAATGATATTTTGTGTTAAAACATTTTATTTATATTCTAGACACTTAGAAATATTTTCTAGAATTTTCTAGAATTTTTTTGGATTTTTCTACAATTTATTTTGATTTATTTGGACTTAAAATAATTTTTAAATAATTTTCTGAATTAAATAAATAAATACCCAGAAATCCACCCGGGGGTGTAATGACCATTGTTTGTATTTCGTATTTTGGTATACGTATACGTATTTAGACCCGTGTTGCTTGTCACCTTGGTTGGTTCGGCCCAACTTGACTTGGTTCGGCTTGGTTTTGCATGGTTCGGTTTTGCTAGATTTTATGTGAACCAAACCACTCCCACCTACCACCACCCTCTTCATTAAATATCCCACCACATAATTCTCTCTCCTCATTAACTCTTCTTCTTCCCCACCATTACTTCTCCACCAACCTGAGAGTTTAAGGTTTAAGCAAGTGCATCTCGCTTCATGGAGGAAGTCAATTTTTATTGTTCCATTGTCTACTTTATGTGTTTCTAACCCACTTTAGTACTTAGCATTTTTCGTTTCTATGGCTAAATTCTTGTAAATCTAGCTTTGTGGTATTTTCGGTTTCCGGAAGTTTTGATCTATCAAACTTGCATATTTTTACTAGTTGATGGTTCCAGGTTGTAGAGAATTCCATTTTATCCAAATTTGACCTATGGGAGTCTGGATTTGGGTTCCTATTGTTGTTTGGAGGAGCAGGAAGACCATGGTATTTTCATGGACATGTTCTCTGTGGGAGCCATTAATTGTACTCTTGGCCGCATGGCCTTTTATTATTTTGAATGCATTAGCATCTCACTGCATGTATTTAGCTAAAGCTGGCCGCATGGGAATTCTAGTTGGCCGCATATGGTACTTGGTTAGAGCCGTATGGATTATTTGCATTAGATTCTTAAGCAATTGCATGCATTAAATAATGTATTAGTTGCCTACTTTCAATGAATGGTTGGCCGCATAAGAGCCTGCATGCAATATTTAATGCATTTAGCATCGTGCATACATTGCCAAGCTAACTTGGCCGCATGAGATTTAAAAGTGAGCCGCATAGCAGCATGCATAGCAGCATACAATTATTTGCATGGCACAACGTTTGGCCGCATAAGCATATTCAATGCATTACAATAAAGCCAGCCGCATAAGCATTCTTAAATGCATTTTCTTAATGCATTTCCTTAAGCCAGACGCATAAGCATTCTTAAATGCATTTTCTTAATGCATTTCCTTAAGCCAGCCGCATAAGCATTCAAGAATGCATTTAATGCATTACTTTAATGCTTTCAAGAATGCATTACTTTAATGCATTTCCTTAAGCTACTTTAATGCATTTCCTAAAGCCATCCGCATAAGCATTCAAGAATGCATTTAATGCATTACTTTAATGCATTCTTAAATGCATTTTCTTAATACATTTTCTTAATGCATTTCCTTGAAGCCAGCCGTATAGCATTAAAGAATGCATTTAATGCATTCTCTAATGCATTCCTTAATGCATTACTTTAATGCATTTGTTATTGCATTCTTTTAGCACCAGCCGCATATGGCTTAAGAATCTTTAATGGCCGCATACCAATGAAAGCTTTACTTGCGGGCATATTAATGCATGCTTGTATTGTAATCCACGTGGCCTTGCTAGCATGCATATTAATGCATGCTTTGTTGTATGCTTTGTGGCATTGCTTGCATGCACTTGCTAAAAGTAAGCCGCATATGGAAGCATGGGAACAATCAGCCGCATGTCAATAGCGAGCCGTATTATATTGTATATTTATATATTTTGCTAGCCGCATACAAGTATTTGATTGCTTAGCCGCATAAGCAAGTGACTGTTGGCCGCATGAAATTTTTCGAGCCACATGAGTCCCCCACAGCTCTTGTCCCTTCTAATATTTAATTACTAAAGGTGTGCTTATGCCAAATTAATTGCTCCCTGACACGATGGTGACCCGTTGTGGTGCACTTTTGACATGACGTGATAGTGGCCCGACGTGGCGCACTCCTGACAGTGGACATGACATGATATATATTTATATTTTGAAGGCTGTTGCGACGGCTAGCATGTCATGACAAGATTGAATTGCCTGGACACCGTGGATGATTGTGTTTGTACAATTGAACCGATAATGTTTGTATCATGTCTAGGACAGGGATCTCTGAGTACCACGGTGTAATGCCTGTTGTTCGTATTACGTATTTGGAATACGTATACGTATTTTATCTTGTATTTGCATATCTCTTTGGTTTGGCTTGGCTTGTTTACTCTCGGTTTGGGTTGGCTTGGTTCGGCCGGCCCAATGCTTGGTTCATCATGGGCCAAGGGTGGAACACCTTAGCCTATGCTTCTCCTTCATTTCCACCACAACCCCCCTACCTACCACCAACTTTGATATTTATTGCCATTTCTTCTTTCTCTCTCTCCATAATTCTCATTTACTTCTCCTTCCCCCACCATTACTCTTCTCCACCAACCAAGAACACCATAGGCAAGTGCAACTTACTTCCACAAGAGAACTCCTTTTGATGGTTTCATTAGCTTCTCCTCATGATTCTAAACCACATTAGAACTTGTCATTTTCCATTTTGAGGCTTTATTTCTTGTAGATCTAGAGTTTTGTTACTTTCGGATTTTGGTGGTTTTGATCTATTAAACTTCTTTGTTTTCAAGTTTTGATGGTTCCATGTTTTAGTGAATTTCATTCTACCCAATTTTGACCTTTGGAAAGTTGGATTCGGACTTGTTTTGACCAAGATATGGACAATTGAAGCTTAGATTCAACCTTAGAGTTCTTGCTGTTCTTGCCATTTGGAGAAGACAGTGAACAGTGAGCTAGCTTTTTAGCTTATGCCGCTGAGTCGTACGCTGCTCTTTAGCGAGCGTACGCTAGCCTTCGTACGCTGCTGTTTAGTGAGCGTACGCTAGCCGTCGTACGCTGCTGTTTAGCGAGCGTACGCTAGCCGTCGTACGCTGCTCTTTAGCGAGCGTACGCTAGCCTTCGTACGCTGCTGTTTAGCGAGCGTACGCTAGCTTCCGTACGCTGCTCTTTAGTGAGCGTACGCTCACCTTAATACGCTGCCTGTTGGCAGTGTGTCTTGAGCGTACGCTAGCTTTCGTACGCTAGCTTGAGCGTACGCGTGCCTTGGTACGCTAGCTTAAGCGAGCAAGGCGTACGCTGGCCCCTTTCGTACGCTAGCTCGAGCGTACGCAGTCTTGAGCGTACGCTAGCTTGAGCGTACGCTGACCTATAGCTTGAGTGTGCCCTTGTGTACGCTGACCCTTGCGTATGCTTCCCATTGGAAGTATATGGATCCTTTGGTACGCAGACATGAGCGTACGCTAGCCTGAGCATAGCCTGGCTTGAGCGTAGCCTGGTTACCCTTGATCTTTTATAGCCCTGTATATTGATATTTTATTAGATATTTAACGTCCATTTTATATCCTTACGCCTTTTGTCATAAACTTGATAATCATGGATTTGTTTAATATGTTTGGAAATGATACCTGAGCATGACACGATAGTGACCCGTAGTGGTGCACTCCTGACATAATGACCTGACATGACCTGATGGTGGCCCGTCGTGGCGCACTCCTGACTAGTATACTTGACCTGATAACCTGACATGTTATATCTTGATAAGCTGTTACGACGGCTACCTAACATGACATGACCTGTATAATAACCTGGACACCGTGGGCGATTGTGCGTGTACAAATAAACCAGTCCTGTCTTGCATCATGTCTAGGGAGGGAGCTCCTGAGTACCACGGTCAGGAGTACCTATTGAAATAGACTAAGGTTAATAACTAGATTAACACATTAGTCATGAAGAGATTTCCCAGCTACAGGCAATCCCGTTACCTGGGCACGCCTTGGGATCTGTAGCCTGCCGTCGAGTAGGGCACATTTCCAGCACACTGTCATGTGTTGCACCCTTCAAGCTACCTAAGGGTACATTCGTTTCCTGGACGGTGTACCCACCTGAATTTAACTCGAATCTTTTAACCCGGGGAACCTGGATGGTCTGCAGGGCTTGTGGCTGTGGAATAATCTCACTGCATCTTGTTAGTAATTATGCTTGTGACAACCCTAGTTAGTTAATGTATCAAGCCGTAATTCTTGCTTGGCCGTGAAGTGATTGAACGAAGTCTAACCAGTCTAGTCTTGCCCTGAATCCTGTTCCAGATTATTGAATGGCTAGAATGCTTGTATTTATTTTACCGATAAATGGTGAGAAACCAAGCTCCGTTCAGACGAAGGGTTACAACCCCGGTCCTTGTTTGGTTCACGGGTTGTAACCTGGTTATCTGAATAGTTCCATGGTTATCTCGTCGTATATCATCCTGATATGTTCCCTTTTATTCCAGTTCTTATTTTTTTTATTTATATTTATATTCCTGTGCTGATTGCTGGTTTTAGTTCTTAAGTGAAGCTTCCTTTGTGGCATTTGCTCTTTCTGGGGTCTGACCCAGCTGGTTTTGTGTGGCCAGATTTTGGAGCAGCTCCAGAGGATCTACCGACCTTCCAGCCAGATGGTGGCCACTAGACGGAACCCTGGCAACGAGTGGGTTATTTTTGGCTCTCCCGCTCTATTGTAAAAATATTCTTTTGAGGCGTTTAGCCGACGAGCACCTGTTTAGCTCGATTGTACTTACTTACTGTCTGCCTACGGGCTATAACATGATTGACAGATCCAAGGGTTGATCATGTATGACTAAACTCTTACTAGTCCTAACATTTTGTAATGACTAGCTTCATGATCAGCTGAATATGTAATGTTTGGGACGCCTTACTATTGTATATTTAATGATCATACATCTTGTAACATTTACTTACTTGCTCGTGATTGAGACACTAGGCTTGTTCATGACCTTAAGAGACGGTTGGCTTGTAGATAAACCCTCATGTATCTAGACAGCCGTGATCGTATAGCGAGATGGAATCCATTTCATATACGTAGCTGGCTATATCTGCCCCCGCTCTCCAGTATTCTGGTTTTGGGGCGTGACATGGTTTAAGTGGTGGCCCATACAGGTCTTGTAAATCAAGATATGTGAGGGTTTACCGAATAGATATCTCAATCAGTATTCGTCCTTGATCTTTGCTCGTATCTTCTGAATCCCTGGATTCTTGCCCTGATCATATGCTTGTATCGTTGATCTGTCCTGGTTCTTCCTTATTATTTCCTATGTCGTCTTCTTCAGCGGCATAGTACCTGACCCGGCCGATCAGCAAGGCGGAGCACCTCCCGCGGACCAGCAGCAACCTGGAGATCAAGCCCAGCATTCCGGAGTAGCCTCCAGAGTCGTGCCTTCTGGCAGAGAGCCACCAGTTCAGCCTGTAGAACCTGATGGTGGCACTTTGGTAGGACTCGTCAGGACTTTGATAGCTTCCCAAGATCGTCGTGGGGATGCCTTGCAACAGGCAGTGGCAGATACTTTGACCCGGGGTGGTCATCAGGGTAACAGCGCGGCCAACAGCTTCAAGCGCTTGAACCCTCCATTCTTCGACGGTAGTGAAGATGCTATCGCGGCAGATGCATGGCTTCAGGATACAGAGGTGGTTCTAGAAGCAGCCAAGACTCCAGAGAACGAGAAGGTAGCCGTGGACAGCGCGGCCGTTGGGTTAGCAGCACCCATTCCTTGGGCAGTATTCAGAGAGAGATTCCAGACCAAGTATTTCGATGCCGTGGCTCGGTATGATCTGCAGACCAGGTTCACCAATCTGAAGCAAGGAGGCAGGACGGTCGATGGATATGCGGCCGAGTTTTCGAGACTCAGTCGGTTTGCTCCCACTTTGGTGGCAACCGAGTATGATAGAGCCCAGCGATTCCAGCAGGGACTGCACCTGGAGATCTTGTTAACAGTTGAGCAGTTTGAGCATCAGACTTTTGATGCAGTCTTGAGAGCAGCCCGGAGGCATGAGTATACCTCCCAGAGGATCGTGGACAGGACCGGAGGTCGGAAGAGATCTCACGGCCAGATGAATCAGTCTTCAGCACCAGCCCCGGCAGCCAGGGCTTTGACTATTGGAGCTCCGAGGCGAGCAGCCTCAGTGACGTCGGTTCAGCATTCAACCCCGACGTACCCTCAGCAGCAGCAGCAGCAGAAGCAGAAGCAATCTTCCGCAGTAGGTTGTTCTCATTGTGGGAAGCCAGGCCATGTGGTGGCAGAGTGCCGTAGGGCGCAGGGATTGTGTCTGACTTGTGGAGCACCAGACCATAGGGTTGGATCCTGCCCGAACAGGGGTGGTTCATTCTCATCCAACCTTTCTAGCTCTTCGGTGAGAGGACCAGCTCCAGTCCATCAGCAGCAGTATCCATTGCCGAGGCCCTTGCCGCCTCAGACCCAAGTGTTCCAGCAGCAGAACCCCCAGCAGTATGCACAAGTCCAAGCCCAGAGTCAGAGCAGACAGCGAGGATTTCAGCAGAGGGACCAGCACCCCGAGGGCACGGTCAGGCTATGGTGATGACCGTGGAGGAAGGATTGGCACCAGGAGAGGTAGTGGCAGGTACTATTCTCGTCAACTCCTTTCCAGCTTCAGCCTTATTTGATTCTGGTGCATCGCATTCATTTATGTCTGCACGATTCGCGACACGGGTAGGATTGGAGCCCGAGTCATTATCAGTAAGGCTTAATATACTTACTGGTAACGGACTTGTGGGAGTAGATAGAGTGTTTTCCTCGTGTCGGATCGTAGTTAGCGGTAGAGAATTTCCCGCTAGATTGATAGAATTCCCGATGGCCGATTATAATGTGGTCTTAGGGATGGATTGGTTGAGGAACCAGTATGCTAGGATAGACTGCCATATTGGTAGGGTTGTTTTTAGCATTCCAGGAGAGCTAGAGTTTTCTTTCTCTCGAGGCGAGGTTGAGTCTTCTCCTCCGATATTGCGGATGGCAGTAGCAGCAGTTCAGTTGCCCAGGATAGTGGATGAGTTTCCAGATGTTTTCCCAGAAAAACTTCCAGGTATGCCTCCGGAGCGGGAGATCGAGTTCACTATAGACTTGATTCCCGGGACAGCCCCAGTGTCAGAGAGAGTCTACAGGATGGCGCTATCAGAGTTGGAGATATTGTACAAGATGATTGAAGAGCTCAGAACCAAGGGATTCATTCGTTCTAGTGGATCGCCTTGGGGAGCCCCGATGCTTCTTGTGAAAAAGAAGGATGGTACGTCCAGGTTATGTGTTGATTATCGTACCTTGAACTCAGTGACAATCAAGAACAGATACCCTCTTCCGAGGATAGATGACTTGTTTGATCAACTCAAGGGGGCTTCAGTATTCTCGAAGATTGATTTGCGCTCAGGTTATCATCAGATCAGAGTCAGAGAGCAGGACATCCCGAAGATGGCTTTTAGATCGAGATATGGACATTGGGAGTTCCTTGTTATGCCTTTTGGAGCAACCAATGCGCCGGCAGTATTCATGGACCTCATGAATCATATCTTCATGCCTTACTTGGATCAGTTTGTAATTGTGTTCTTGGATGACATTCTGGTCTACAGCAAGAGTGAGGCAGAGCATGAGCAGCATTTTCGTGTGGTTCTTCAGACTCTCAGAGAGCACCAGTTATATGCCAAGTTCAGTAAATACGAGTTCTGGCTCAATCGCATTTCGTACTTGGGTTATATCATCACCAGAGGAGGAGTAGAAGTGGATCCCCAGAAGGTTGTGGCTATTGAGTCATGGCCAGTACCCAGCACCGTTGCAGAAGTTTGCAGTTTCCTTGGATTGGCTGGCTATTACCGACGGTTTGTTTTGGATTTTGCTCGAATTTCAGCGCCATTGACCCAGTTGACCCGCAAGGATGCACAGTTTGCTTGGACAGCAGAGTGTCAGAGTTCTTTTAAGCAGTTGAAGCGAGGCCTGATAACAGCTCCTATTCTCACGCTTCCAGATGGAACCGGAGGATTCTCAGTTTATTGTGATGCTTCAGGCAGAGGTTTAGGATGTGTTCTGATGCAGCATAGAAAGGTAATAGCTTATGCGTTACGACAACTTCGTGATCATGAGAGGAATTACCCAACCCATGACTTGGAGCTGGCAGCAGTGGTGTTTGCACTTAAGTTGTGGAGGCACTACTTGTACGGAGACAGGGTAGAGATTTTCACCGACCACAAGAGCCTGAAGTATGTTTTCACCGAGAAGGATCTTAACATGCGTCAGAGGAGGTGGCTGGAGCTTCTTGTGGATTATGATGTCAGCTTGCAGTATCATCCTGGGAAGGCCAATGTTGTTGCGGATGCATTGAGCAAGAGAGCAGGAGCTTATTTCCTAACAGCACAATCAGAGCTGTTAGCAGATCTTAAGAAGATGGGTATTGAAGTTGTTCTCCCTTCCAGTGTGGCGTTGATGGCCAGCATGCAAGTTCAGTCCACTATAGTCGAGAGGATCCGGATGGCGCAGTCAACAGATTCCAAGCTTCAGCGACTCAGAGCAGAGTGTGAGGCAGGACGAAGACCAGAGTTATGTATTCATGAGGATGGTACACTTAGGCATGGTAAGCGTCTTTGTGTATCCAGTGGAGATATCAGACAGGAGATCATGTCAGAGGCGCACAGTTCTCAGTATTCCATCCATCCTGGCAGTACGAAGATGTACCGTGATATCCGACAGCATTTCTGGTGGAATGGCATGAAGCGGGAGATAGCCCGATTTGTCTCTCGGTGTTTGGTTTGCCAACAAGTTAAAGCCGAACATCAAAGACCGGCTGGACTTCTTCAGCCCTTACCGATTCCAAAATGGAAGTGGGAGCATGTGACCATGGATTTCGTGACTGGATTACCTAGATCCCCAGCTAGTAGAGATGCTATTTGGTTCATTGTGGATAGGCTTACCAAGGTAGCGCACTTTCTCCAGTTTAGAGTTGGTCAGTCGACGGCTCAGTTAGCGGAGATGTACCTCAGGCAGATTGTCAGATTGCACGGAGTGCCAGTCAGTATCACCTCGGACCGAGATTCAAGATTTACGTCGCACTTTTGGCGTAGCTTGCAAGAGAGTTTGGGAACTCATCTCCAGTTCAGTTCAGCATATCACCTGCAGACAGATGGCCAGTCGGAGCGCACGATCCAGACTCTTGAAGACATGTTACGGTCTTACACACTTGACTTCGGTGGTTCATAGGAAGATCATTTACACCTGGTGGAATTCTCGTACAATAATAGTTTCCAGGCCAGTATCCAGATGGCACCGTTCGAGGCACTGTATGGCAGGAAGTACAGATCCCCGCTAGCCTGGGATGATGTTGGAGAGAGGCAGATGCTTGGTCCAGAAATGATTGCTCAGACCGTTGAAGTAGTCAGACGAGTCAGAGATCACCTTCGAGTTGCCCAAGATTGCCAGCGTCATTGGGCGGATTCTCATCGGCGTCCTCTCGAGTTCTCGGTCGGCGATCATGTATTCCTGAGGATTTTGCCTAACCGTGGCGTCATTCGTTTCGGCGTACGGGGCAAGCTTAGTCCTAGGTATATAGGGCCATTTGACATTCTGGAGCGAGTAAAAGATGTGTCCTATCGTCTCGCTCTTCCACCGTCGCTAAGCGAGGTGCATGACGTATTCCATGTGTCCCAATTACGACGGTATATTTCGGACCCGAGCCACATCCTGGATCATTCGGAATTGGTTGTTGGTACCAACCTTTCGTATGAGGAGAGGCCCGTGTCTATATTGGACCGGAGAGAGAAGATCCTCAAGAACAAGACTATCAAGTTAGTCCGAGTTGCTTGGGGTCATCACTCTTTGGGGGAGTCAACGTGGGAGCGTGAGGATGATATCCGATCACGATATCCCGACTTGTTTGACTCGTGAGGTATAATGTCTTTCTTATGCCTCGTGCCATCAATTCCTTGCTTGCATGATTGATTGATTGCCTAGTATAGCTTGCCTGTGAATAGTATAGCTTGTTCTTGTCCCTCTAGCCTCTTAATTAAATTCCGAGGACGGAATTCTTTTAAGGTGGGTAGAGTTGTAATGCCTGTTGTTCGTATTACGTATTTGGAATACGTATACGTATTTTATCTTGTATTTGCATATCTCCTTGGTTTGGCTTGGCTTGTTTACTCTCGGTTTGGGTTGGCTTGGTTCGGCCGGCCCAATGCTTGGTTCATCATGGGCCAAGGGTGGAATACCTTAGCCTATGCTTCTCCTTCATTTCCACCACAACCCCCCTACCTACCACCACCTTTGATATTTATTGCCATTTCTTCTTTCTCTCTCTCCATAATTCTCATTTACTTCTCCTTCCCCCACCATTACTCTTCTCCACCAACCAAGAACACCATAGGCAAGTGCAACTTGCTTCCACAAGAGAACTCCTTTTGATGGTTTCATTAGCTTCTCCTCATGATTCTAAACCACATTAGAACTTGTCATTTTCCATTTTGAGGCTTTATTTCTTGTAGATCTAGAGTTTTGTTACTTTCGGATTTTGGTGGTTTTGATCTATTAAACTTCTTTGTTTTCAAGTTTTGATGGTTCCATGTTTTAGTAAATTTCATTCTACCCAATTTTGACCTTTGGAAAGTTGGATTCGGACTTGTTTTGACCAAGATATGGACAATTGAAGCTTAGATTCAACCTTAGAGTTCTTGCTGTTCTTGCCATTTGGAGAAGACAGTGAACAGTGAGCTAGCTTTTTAGCTTATGCCGCTGAGTCGTACGCTGCTCTTTAGCGAGCGTACGCTAGCCTTCGTACGCTGCTGTTTAGTGAGCGTACGCTAGCCGTCGTACGCTGCTGTTTAGCGAGCGTACGCTAGCCGTCGTACGCTGCTCTTTAGCGAGCGTACGCTAGCCTTCGTACGCTGCTGTTTAGCGAGCGTACGCTAGCTTTCGTACGCTGCTCTTTAGTGAGCGTACGCTCACCTTAATACGCTGCCTGTTGGCAGTGTGTCTTGAGCGTACGCTAGCTTTCGTACGCTAGCTTGAGCGTACGCGTGCCTTGGTACGCTAGCTTAAGCGAGCAAGGCGTACGCTGGCCCCTTTCGTACGCTAGCTCGAGCGTACGCAGTCTTGAGCGTACGCTAGCTTGAGCGTACGCTGACCTATAGCTTGAGTGTGCCCTTGTGTACGCTGACCCTTGCGTACGCTTCCCATTGGAAGTATATGGATCCTTTGGTACGCAGACATGAGCGTACGCTAGCCTGAGCATAGCCTGGCTTGAGCGTAGCCTGGTTACCCTTGATCTTTTATAGCCCTGTATATTGATATTTTATTAGATATTTAACGTCCATTTTATATCCTTACGCCTTTTGTCATAAACTTGATAATCATGGATTTTTTAATATGTTTGGAAATGATACCTGAGCATGACACGATAGTGACCCGTAGTGGTGCACTCCTGACATAATGACCTGACATGACCTGATGGTGGCCCGTCGTGGCGCACTCCTGACTAGTATACTTGACCTGATAACCTGACATGTTATATCTTGATAAGCTGTTACGACGGCTACCTAATATGACATGACCTGTATAATAACCTGGACACCGTGGGCGATTGTGCGTGTACAAATAAACCAGTCCTGTCTTGCATCATGTCTAGGGAGGGAGCTCCTGAGTACCACGGTCAGGAGTACCTATTAAAATGGACTAAGGTTAATAACTAGATTAACACATTAGTCATGAAGAGATTTCCCAGCTACAGGCAATCCCGTTACCTGGGCACGCCTTGGGATCTGTAGCCTGCCGTCGAGTAGGGCACATTTCCAGCACACTGTCATGTGTTGCACCCTTCAAGCTACCTAAGGGTATATTCGTTTCCTGGACGGTGTACCCACCTGAATTTAACTCTAATCTTTTAACCCGGGAAACCTGGATGGTCTGCAGGGCTTGTGGCTGTGGAATAATCTCACTGCATCTTGTTAGTAATTAGGCTTGTGACAACCCTAGTTAGTTAATGTATCAAGCCGTAATTCTTGCTTGGTCGTAAAGTGATTGGACGGAGTCTAACCAGTCTAGTCTTGCCCTGAATCCTGTTCCAGATTATTGAATGGCCAGAATGCTTGTATTTATTTTACCGATAAAAGGTGAGAAACCAAGCTCCGTTCAGACGAAGGGTTACAACCCCGGTCCTTGTTTGGTTCACGGGTTGTAACCTGGTTATCTGAATAGTTCCATGGTTATCTCGTCGTATATCATCCTGATATGTTCCCTTTTATTCCAGTTCTTATTTTTTTTATTTATATTTATATTCCTGTGCTGATTGCTGGTTTTAGTTCTTAAGTGAAGCTTCTTTTGTGGCATTTGCTCTTTCTGGGGTCTGACCTAGCTGGTTTTGTGTGGCCAGATTTTGGAGCAGCTCTAGAGGATCTACCGATCTTCCGGCCTGATGGTGGCCACTAGACGGAACCCTGGCAACGAGTGGGTTATTTTTGGCTCTCCCGCTCTATTGTAAAAATATTCTTTTGAGGTGTTTAGCCGACGAGCACCTGTTTAGCTCGATTGCACTTACTTACTGTCTGCCTACGGGCTGTAACATGATTGACAGATCCTAGGGTTGATCATGTATGACTAAACTCTTACTAGTCCTAATATTTTGTAATGACTAGCTTCATGATCAGCTGAATATGTAATGTTTGGGACGCCTTACTATTGTATATTTAATGATCATACATCTTGTAACATTTACTTACTTGCTCATGATTGAGACACTAGGCTTGTTCATGACCTTAAGAGACTGTTGGCTTGTAGATAAACCCTCATGTATCTAGACAGCCGTGATCGTATAGCGAGATGGAATCCATTTCATATACGTAGCTGGCTATGTCTGCCCCCGCTCTCCAGTATTCTGGTTCTGGGGCGTGACACACGGTCAGGGGTACCTACTGTAAATGGCTAAGGCTAATAACTAGAATAATTCAGTAGTCATGAGAGATTTTCTCCAGCTACAGGCGATCCCGTTATCCCGGCCACCATTGTAGACGTGTAGCCTGCCGACGAGTAGGGCACAAGTCTAGATTCACTGATATATGGAAAAGAACGATGCACTGCTTAATGAACCCAAGTCGCTTGGATAACCTGGATTAGCTGTAGGGCTTGTGGCTGGAGGAACATCTCACTGCATGTTGTGATAACCCTAGTTAGCTAATGTAGAAAGTCGTAGTCTCTGATTGGCCGGGAACGATTGTATGATGTGGTTTCAGTGCTCGATTATTGCAGGCTTGATCGCATGATTGTCATTTTTAATAATAAAGATCATAGGCTAAGTTCTGTTCAGGCAAAGGGTTACAACCCCGGTCCTTGTTTGGTTTAAGGGTTGTAACCTGGCTCCCGGAGCAGTTCTGAGTCCTCTCTTCGTTTATTGTCTTATTACACCCCACGTCATGCTTGTAATGTTTTACCTTACCAACAAGATTTGGAGACGGAGATCTATTCAGGTGAAGGGTTACAACCCCGGTCCTTGTTTGGTTTAAGGGTTGTGACCTGGCTACTTGAATGGTTCCCTCGTACTCTATTATGACTACTGTTATTCTTTTACTTCAAGTTCTTTTAACTGCTTTAATATATTTTCTGATGTGCTAGTTTTAGTTCTTAAGTGAAGCCTCCTTTGTGGCACTTGCTCTTTCTGGGATCTAACCCAGCTGGTTTTGTGTGGCCAGATTTCGGAGCAGCTTCAGAGGATCTACCGACTTTCCAGCCCGATGGTGACCACCAGGCGTAACCAGGGCAACGAGTGGGTTTATTTTTGCTCTCCCACTCTATTGTAAAAATTTCATTTTGAGGCGTTTAGCCGGCGAGCACCTGTTAGCTCGTATTGCATACCTTATTATTGTCTGCCTACGGGCTGTAATATGATTGACAGATCCTAGGGTTGATCATGTATGACTAAACTCTTGCTAGTCCTCACATTTTGTAACGACTAGCTTCATGATCAGTTGGATATGTAATGTTTGGGACGCCTTATTATTGTATATTTGGCGATCTTACATCTTGTAACTTTACTTGCTTGCTTGAGATTGAGACATTTAGGCTTGTTATTGACCATAGGAGATTGATGGATTGTAATTAAACCCTGATATATCTAGACAGCCGTGACCGTATAGTGGGATGGATTCCATTTCATTATACGTAGCTGGCTATGTATGCCCCCGCTCTCCAGTATTCTAGTTCTGGGGCATTGCAGGGGGGCCCACCTATCGGCGCCAACTGCTACAGTAATTGCCTCTCTCTCTCTCATATATATATATATATATATATATATATATATATATATATATATATATATATTATTATATTCGCCCACCCCAATTAAATTCTAGCAGCCTTTTGTGGGAGAACTCATCTAGGGTTTCCGAATTCCCGAAGCGATTTTCGTCAACCCCGATGTGCTTTTTGTGTGCCGTTTTTTTATTGGAAGCGTATTGAGGTATAGTTTCTGATTATGTAATTTATTTTCATAATTTCTGAACCTAAATTTTTGGAAAATTCATAGAGTGCTAGTTGTCCAAAATTTGACACGTTTCGGTGTTTTCGAGATTCCGAGAGAACCAGAATCGAAATCACGAACCGTTTGAAGTTTCGGAAAGCTAACACAAAGCTCTACGACATATAATTTTTCCAAAAATTATTTCGTTCATCTAGTATTTTAGTTATTCTGTTGAACTCAGAATTGATCGGTTGATCACCGTTTTGGTCACGATTAGCCATAACGGCGATATCTTTTGACCAAAGCATGATTTTGTGGCACGGTTGATTCCAACGCACTCGTGACACTGAAATCTACCAAGGTGCACTTTCAAAATCTAGAGTTCACAGTGTTTGACCAGATAGTCAATGGCACGCCTCGATTTACGTGTTATAGTTTCCAAAATTGGAAACATGACTTTTGATGGCCAAACTTGCATGTTTAGATTATATATAGATTATTATTCGGTTAAATAATGTTTTTAAGTAATTTATTCTAGAATTAACTATTATTATATTAGTAACCCAACTAGCCACTATTCCATGAATTTAGAACTAGAACATTACAATTGATTTGTGGTTTTCGTGCACGGTTCATGGTGTGATATGTGTTATAGGTTGACAGCTTCTAGATTGGCAATCCCTTCATCATCTACTTGTGACTACGGTTTGTGCAAGGACCTCAGGCAAGTGCACTTACTGATTGCTTTCGATTCATAGTAGTCCTTTTATTTTATGTTTATACATATGTCTTGCTGCTTATTGACACGCTCGTCACACGGAGATTAGTATCATGGATTTATTATATATATATTCTTGACTGTCATTCTCATGATCACCATGCTTGTGACCTGATTCCATGAGTACTAGTTGGGCGGAGAAATATCTTAGTAGACATGTGAACTACCCCTTACCCATCCCAATATGTCTAATCTTGACTGATAGCAGCTGTACACGACACATGCAGGGTGCCGTATTTACCCCTTAGCCGTTCACATATCGAACAAGATATTTTAAATCACATAGATAGTTGTATTTTATTTGTTTTTCCTTGTCTTCTTTACCACTTGCCATGTCGTTAGTTTCTTTCTAGTTTTCATCTCTCATATGTTATTTTCATGTCTTGTTAATTCTATTATGTTTCCGTATTGCCGTCGGTTTGTGTGCTTGTTCCATTCCTGACTGGAAACCAACATTTTTCAGGTTAGCTGTGGCTCCACTTAGCTTTGGGAGATACGGGTGTACTTGCAGACAGAAACCTAGAAATAGATAGCAGTTGTATCATTTTCATTAATTGTAAGAACCTTGTATTTTCTTTAAATATAAATGTTGTAAATGTTGTAATAAATTTAGAAATGTGAATGAGCAATAAATGTTATATTTTTGTGATTTTGAGCATCTTGGCCGTGAAAGCGTTCTACCGTCGACTCTGCGGCGTTGGCTGGCTTGGACACATCTCGTATCCGAAAAAGTGGGTGCAGGTCGTGACACTGATCGATGCTCCATGATGCTTTGATAGCGATGAAATGAGCAGATTTTGTCAATCGATCGACAATGATCCAAATTGCATCATTTTCTCACGACGTCTTCGAAAGGCCCATGATAAAATCCATAGAGATGTCGTTCCACTTCCATAATGGAATGTCGAGGTTATGTAGCTCCCCACCTGGTCTTTGATGCTCGGCCTTCACCTGTTGACAAGCCATGTACTGTGACACAAAAGTTGCCACGTCTTTCTTCATGCCGTGCCACCAAAAGGTCGTGCGCAAGTCCTTGTACATTTTTGTACTCCCGGGATGCAACGAGTACTTCACATAGTGGGCCTCCGTCAGAATCTCTTTTCTAAGTTCGACATGGTCCGACACGCATATTCTCTCTTTCATTCGCGTCATTTCGCCCTCGTCCACCATAAAGTCGGCTACCTTTCCTGTCGAAATCAGCTCACGCATCTTCTTCAGGAATGGGTCGCCCTACTGTGCGATCTTTATCTTGTTGTGCAAGCTCGACTCAAGGTGCAATTGGGCCAATTGTGCTCCACGATAGCAAATTCGGAGTTCGATGCCCTTTCTGCCAAGTCTCGCTGTATGTTACGGTTGATAGACAGGCATCCTACAAACATTCTACTCAGAGCATCCGCTATGACGTTTTTCTTACCCGACGTGTAATCGATAGTCAGATCATAGTCTTTGATGAGTTCGAACCAACGCCGCTGCCGTAAGTTCAAGTCCCGTTGAGTAAAGATGTATTTGAGGCTTTTATGATCCGTATAGATGATGTAAGCCACACTATAAAGATAGTGCCGTCATAGCTTCAATGCGAACATAATCGCCGCTAACTCAAGATCATGCATAGGGTAATTCTTCTCGTGTTGCTTCAATTGTCTTGAAGCAAACGAAATCACCTTATCCCTTGGCATAAGCACGCATCCCAAACCAGTTCGCGATGCATCGCTAAATATTTGAAACCCTTCTGGTCCATCCGAAAGTACAAGGATTGGAGCTGAGACGAGCCGTTTCTTTAACTCTTGAAAGCTAGATTCACAGGCGTCGTTCCACTTGAACGTTCCACTCGAATGCGACTCCCTTCTGGGTGAGGTGAATCAGAGGCGACACAATCTTGGCAAAGTCTTTCATAAATCTTCGGTAGTAGCCTGCCAAGCCGAGAAAACTTCTGATGTCGCCTGCCGAGGTAGGCCGCTTTCATTCAACTATCGCTTCAATTTTCTTTAGGTCTACCGTGATGCCTTCAGCTGAAATAACGTGTCCAAGGAACGTCACATTGCTCATCCAGAACTCACATTTACTTAATTTGGCATAAAGTTGGTGTTTACCGCCTTCAAGTGCTCCACGTGCTCGTCTTTGCTTTTCGAATATATAAGAATATCATCGATGAATACGACGACAAATTTGTTTATGAACGGTCGGAACACCCGGTTCATCAGATCCATGAAAGTGGCATGAGCATTTGTCAAGCCGAAGGACATGACTAGAAATTCGTAGTGACCACATCGAGTTCAGAAGGCAGACTTCGGCACGTCCTCGAACTTGATCTTCAATTGATGGTAGCCTGAGCGGAGATCAATCTTGGAAAATACTGTCGTCCCTTGCAACTGGTCAAACAAATAGTCTATTCTTGGCAACGGGTACTTGTTTCATACCGTGACTTTGTTAAGTTTTCGATAGTCGATGCACAGCCGCATCGATCCGTCCTTCTTCCTTACAAACAACACTAGAGCACCCCACGGAGAGGTACTAGGGTGAATATATCCGCGATCTAGCAACTCTTGTAGTTGTGCTTTCAGTTCCTTCAGCTCCGCTGGCACCATTCGATAGGGTGCTTTGGATATCGGTCGGGTGTCCGGAATGGTGTCGATTCTGAATTCTATCTCTCGATCCGGCGGCATCCCTAGCAACTCGTCTGGAAACACATCAGGAAATTCTGCCATAACTTCAGTCTATACCGTGCTTGCAATCTCCGTTCCCGTGTCTCAAACTGATGCTAGGTACCCGCTGCAACCAGAATACAACATGTGCCTTGCCAAAATCGCCGATATCATCATTACCTTCTTTGACGCTGCTTCGCATGAATAGGAGAACTCGGTTTCGCCCGGAAGGCAGAACACAACACTCTTCTCCGTGCACTCGATCGTTGCGTGGCATGCACCCAACCAATCCATGCCGAAGATTATATCATACTCCTTGATGTCGAGGACGATAACTTCCAAGGATAGATTTTTCCCTCCGATACAGATGTAACCATCCCTACAAATTTTAGTGGCAGGCATATCTACTCCCGATGGAGTGCTAACGCTAAGATTCATATCTAAAAATTGTATTGATAATTTATTCTCTTCTACAAAGTCGGCCGATATGAAACTATGCGTAGCACCCGAATCGAATAGTACTCTTGCAGGCATATTTTTATAGAGTAATATACCTGTCACAACAGTGTCGGACGCGAACGCTTCGTCCCGAGTCTGTGCATAGACTCGGCCATGTGCCCCTTGGCGATTTTGTGGGTTCACAGGCACTACATTTGCGCCATGGGCGGAAGACGCCCTGTTCTGATTCTGGAAGTTCTTTGGTGGATATTCGTTCGCCCTCCCCATTCGACAATCTACTGCCTTGTGACCTAGCTGGCCACACTTAAAGTAACCCCTTGGCAATCGACCGCCAGATGTCCCATCTTGCCGCAGTGATGGCACCGTACGCCGGGTGAGGCCCCCGATACTCGAACGTGTTCTGGCACTTTGGCACACCAGATCCTTCCGTATCGTGAGGATGCTTGTTGAAGTTGTTACGGACGCCTGACCCGGTCCTTTGCGAAGCTCGACAAAAGATCCGCTCGCTATCAAGGGCGGTATTGTATGATTCCCTGTAAGTCTAACATCTTTGGTTCATGACGTCCCGGCACAAATCGTCATTCAGGCCTTGTTGGAAGTGCTCGCACCATGCTTCCATGTTCGGCAGAAAGGCCCCGACAAACTTTACAAGCTTTGCGAGCTTCGTATCATAATCTTCGACTGACGTATTTTCTTGCTTCAAGGACATGAATTCCTCTTCCTTCTGTCGACGAACGGCACGAGGACTGTATTGCTCGAGGATGGCCAGTTTGAACGTCTCCTACGAGATCTTGGCGTTGGGGTTGGCCTCGTGGAGCTTATGTTTCTTCGCCTCCCACCAGTCGTAGGCCCTCAAGTTTAGCTGCAAGGCTGCACACCCAACTCTCTTGGACCCCCTGATGCTGAGGAGATTGAACAGGCCCTCTATCTTCACTAGCCACCCTATAACTTCGTCAGGTTCTGCTCGGCCGTTAAAGTCATGCGGGTTCATATTCTTGAATTTGGTCGCTTTGAGCAGGGAGGAGGAAGACATATGCTTCGTCGTTACTAGTTGCACTTCTTCTTCTGACATGGCGGTCGTCGAGTTCTGTTGGGTCACTATGGTGCTCACAACCTAGGTCAGGGCCTCCATCTACTTTTATTGCGCATTGATTTAGGCCTGGATCTGTTCTTGCAGCTATCGCTGCTGCATCTCCGTGTTGTGCTGTTAGACTTCCATGAGGCACAATAATCGCTCCATGGTGGATTCGCTCGGCGTCGCATCTTCGGTGCTATCCGTGCTAATCAACGTGGCATTGACAGCGGGGACACCCGTTGTCTTCGGTATTCCTACAAAATTGAGCAAACCCGTTAGTATTCTCAAAATATCTACAGATTTATATGTATTGAACGATTATTTCATGCCGCATATGTCGAAAAGCATAATTTTTAAAAAATTACAACAGCATCTAAAAGAAAGTAATTTTGGAAGGTCCGAGGTGTGAAGCGTGCTCTGATACCAACTTGTCATGCCCCGACTCGCCCAATCGATCGTCATCACCTTGACTCAAGATAAATCGATCCTACGAGTCGGGACGTGATACCGTACATGTCTTTATTGGACTTGTACAAGGCAAGAATGTGCACTTAAAATTTTCTTTGAGACGACACGTTGAAATCCTTGTTAGCAATTCGGCAAACGGGAAAAATTCGGGACGATAAAAGTACGAGTATAAATCGGATCAGTGTCAATAAAATACGTTCAAAAATTCGGACAAATATTCGAAAAATAAAAATATTGAGGTTAGAAACATCACATTCTTAAATATGTTGTCAAAATTGGTTAATTAACATGTTTCCATCACGTTTTTTGTGCCAAATAATTCAATAATTTATAAAGAACATGTTTAAAATTTTGTATAATTAAAGTTTATATACTGATTTGGATCTGTCAAAAGTACGCAAGTATTACACGTTTATGAAAGATACGAAAAAATTTGCGTATAATACGAGTTTTATTCGGGTGATTGCTAACAAGGGTTGAAATTAAACAGTACAGAGAGATGAAGACATATAATAGGAAGAAATTTAGCTTTTCATTCATAAAACTTGCAAAGTATGTGCAAGGTCATTTTACATTACATATACCGTTACGGCTACATCTTTGAAAATACAAAAAAAACTCTCGACAAGTTGCCATGAAATAATCCTTGTCGTTCCAAACATTCATTCCCCTTTATACATTTGAACAAAAAGCCTTCGATCTGAATTGGGCTTCAAAATACTTCCAAAGATGAGAGCTTCGAGCCGCCTTCCGTTCTTCAGCTTCAGTCTAGTCTCGAGCTCCTACAGCGCGCTCGTTAGCTAGGGAGTTGGGGGTTAGCACACTTGCTAGTGGATGGGACGAACCCAGTCGTCTAAACCGACATTGCTTATTAAGGATTCTAGCATACGAAGTGATCTTTCTATTTAGAACTATATGATTTGCAGTTCATATCGAAGGCACATTTTTAACAGTAATAACATAACCAATTTCAACTTATCTTACCACGGTCGTGCTCCTTTCCTGCACAAAATATACATAATATTTACTACATGCACAAGACAATAGGTGAACATGCAATCTATCTTATATGCGGTCATTGGTGATATCGACACCATGAAGGATGATTACGTAGCATTGCGACGCGTCCTACCAGTCCAGGTTGCGAGCCTAACTGGAGGTCTCGCAATGCCTCGCGCTGAAGCATGATTCCATAATTTCCTCCTAGGCCGATTTGGTCCCAGCGCCCCGGGTACCGTTTCGAGGAAAACTTACCTTGTACACAAGTCGTCCATGACCATGCGAATATATGACCAGTTTATTATGTATGAAGTAAATTACATAGCGTAGACATTATTAAACTACATGATCATTTCTACTCGTGCAAGAGTTCTTTTCCCCGAAGCCGTACGTTCTGATTTAGCATCCCGTAGGCACCAAATTCTCTGAGGCACAATATACCGCAACCAAAGTTTCTTCATTATGTTTTGCAGAACATGAAATAAATTCTATCTTTTTTCTAGAACTTTATCTTTTTCCTACTTTGTGTGAAACTTATAAATTCAGAGTTAACTTCTCTAAGTTGCTATATTATCCCAAGTTCTTGATCTTAGTGGCAAAGCATGCATCCAGTTAGCATCATCGATTTAAACGTTGAACTTTAAGAATTTTGTTGGCGAGAAGGAGTAGAAAAGAAAGGGCTGAAGAACCACCCACCCATAAAGATTGCACCGAGAGTAGGAGAACATTTTGTGACGATCAAGCGTCAGTTACACGAACTCCTACAATGGCACGAGCATCGAATTAGAATCCTTCCTTCAATCCTTCCTTCGAAATTCCCAAAGACGTATTCAGAAATCAACGCAAAAGCACACTTATCAAACCCACGCAACAATTCATCCAAAAAACTAAGAAAACCAACAAAACCAACAACAGACTGGTTGCGTCGCTTTCTTTAGAGTTCATTCGCCAAGACACAGTCTACTGCATCTAGGACTTATTTCAGCAGTAGCCGATCCATTAGTTGGAATGGTACTCATATCATTCGTCCATATCGATTTTATTGATGCCATGGTTTTTGTATACCAAACTCGTCGCTGAGTCAGACTAGCCATCTATGTTTCCGACCATGTCTGACTTGTCACGAGCCTATTATATAGTGCTTCGCCCCAACGGAGCGGGACACTACACATATTTAGGTCTTCGAGGTACTGTATTGGATAATGTTGATATTCCACACTGGATCTCGGGCGAGTACATTCTCTGATAATTTTTTGTTTATGGTATTTTCTATGTTCCATGTATTTAGTGTAGATATCCTTGATTTTTTAACATATTTGTTACACGGATTGGTATTGTCTCGATCCCGTCATGAGATATTTTTCTTTGTATATCTTGGTATATCATGTGCAAGTCTTGTTCTTGTTTTTTGTACATTGTATAGACACTGATTCCTGTGAAGGCTCGCGACTTTCTCAGAGAATTCCAAGTCATAATGTGACATGGTTGGATCCACTGTATCAGTCGGGGCGAGGAGTAGTAGTATAGATATGTGATCATACCCTTTTTGTGCATGTCATGTTTTCTCTGTGAGTGTTAATCATACACCACACGTATGATTAACAAGGCCATATATTCATGTACAAGTTCCCAAGCCGATCACATAGTACTAACTCGCATAGATAGTATATTTCTTGACTATTGTACATGATATATCATGTTCACCTACTCTTAAATTCATTTACAGTTTACCCATGCCATGTTACATTCCTGTATGTCACGTCCCGATCCCGGAGGATCGAAACTAGCCACTGGACGTGATGCCGAATAAGTCTAGATTGCACTTGTACAAGACAAAACCATTACAGTTCCTGGTATTTTTCAGAAAACATCGACAAAGCAGCAAAACCAAGTAGATAAATTAAAGTCACACAAGATATGAAGAAATGTATCTCTTTATTGATAATTACAATGGATTACAAGACTTACAGTGGAATACAGAGTTTACAACTGATCACAAGACTCTTGAATAGCCAACTGAATGTATACGCTTGCCCTTTAGGCTACAATTGAATATACCGACTTCTTTACAATAAACTTGGCAATTTGGCTACAATCTCACTGGTACAACTGAGTTACATTGTTCTATACATTATGTCCCGTATAGCAGAAGACATCGTCTTGAGAGAAGAGTTTCTGTACACCCATCCGAATCATCGATGCCAAGCACTGATCAAACGATTTCTCCCATAAGCAATCACCTGTAATATTGTCCACAACGTGGGTCAGTACATCATCGATGTACTGGCGAGCGGTGCTGGCCCAACTCATCTAAGAAGACAACACTAAGTAATCATGTTATAGAACATTATTAACAGTGGTCTTTCTCGTTGCCTTAGGGTCAATTTCATATTTAAAGCCGATAAGAAGTAATAGCATGCAAATCTCATAGCCAACATAATTTAAAGCATGCAGTTATCACCCTTTGGTGATTCTTACCCTCGGTCGTGTAGCCATTCCTGTACATTTATAATACTTACTCAACCTGCCCAAGACATTGTTAGAAACAATATCATGATTCAATATAATTATCACCGTTCAGGTGATTCTTACCAACAGCCGACATCCTTCCCTGAATTTGAGTAATAACTTACTCTGCCTGTATAAGACATCATTAGCACTGGACCTATCTATATGAAGGTCATTGGCGACACGCCATCTTAGACCATCTTTGTAACTCCACTTTTATAGATTAAGTTTTCTCCTGTAATTGACTTAAGATTTTATTTATTTGTCATTAATAATTTTCTAATTTTATTATTGATTTTATAAATTATTTTTCCCATTTAATAATTAATTTTCTTAGATTTTATTTAAACTTATTTGATTAAATTTTTCCTTAATTAATCTTTTAATCATTTCAGCCATTTAAACATTTTCAGCCCAATCAGTTCAGCCTGGCCTATTAGAACCGACCCAACTCTAAAGCCAAGCCCGGCCTAATCATCTATTGGGCACGGATCAAATTCTCTACCCGATAACTGTTAACCCTATAACCCACAAACCCGCTAACCCCAATCCCTAATAACCATTCATCTACCCCCTTTTCTACTTCTTCATTCATTCAAATTTTCCCTCCACTCCTCCTCTGTGACCGTACAATCGTAACGGAATCACCACCGCCTAACCGCCTAACCGCCTCGTCCCCGCCTATATATAGACCCCCAGTCCCCTTCTTCTCCATCATTCACCAGAGCGGCGAAGCCCTGCCGAACTGTTTCCTCCCATCCGTTCTTCTTCCTCATCCATTTCGTGCAGAGCTCTGGCCATGGCAGAAGCTTTATCGATCGGTGCCTAGGCGAGCCTCTTAGCAGTGTAGGCATCTCGTGATGGCACAGTAATTTAGCCATGGCGGTGACCGGGCCTTCCGTTCGAGCTCTGCTCTCCGTCCCCATGGCAGTTGTGGCCGCGAGCTCGGGTGAGTCCATCCTCGTTTCTTCCTCTGGATCGTTCGACTGATCGATCGGCTCTGGTAAGTCCTTCTTCACTCCTCGTTTCTCTCCATTGTTAATTTCTTGGAGACATTCGAACTTCCTTCTTAAGCTTGATCGAACGAATTCTATGGGTTCTTGATTAATTTTACAGTTTTTGATCGATCCAATTATCTGGATCCTAGAGTTTAATTAATCGAGATTGTATTGGTGAGTTCCTGATTTGATCCTTGCAAGTTTTTCTCCAATTTTGGAGTTGAGATGATTCAAATTGAACTCAAGCTCACAGTTCTCTTTCGTGCACGCTAACTGTTCGACGAAATGGCTAGTTGGACCCTGTCGTCAAGCTGAGGACTCGGACACACCGCATCGGACTCAAGAAGACACTATAACTACTTCCCAACCCAAGGTATATGTTCTACTCTTTTGTGATGGAATAGATTATAGGAACATCAAGTGAGGAGTTATATTGAATGGAGCAGGCAGTTAGAGTAGTTAGACGGGTGGACACGACTCTGTGTCGGCGTGTCCAGTTGAGTGTCACAAGACACAGGTGTGTGATATCCCTGACACAAGTGTCGGATAGTCATGATTGAACCAGTGTATTATAGAGGGTGTTTGGGTATTTTGAATTTCCAGTAGCCGTTAGAATTAGGTTATTTGAACCTTGACTATTCCAAGTAGAGTTCACAGCCATGTTTACTTGAGTCAATGAATTGAGTCTGGAAAATGGGCATTGGTTATAGGAGTATATAGACATGAATAGATGGGCTGGTGTTATCAATGGTTATAGTTGGTTTTATCTTAGGTTTATTTTGGTTGTTTCATTCAGTAAGTAAGTTGGGCCAACTTTGGTAGTGTACAGATTTAGGGAGGCAGTTAACTAGTTGAGTTTGGTTATAGCATATGGCTAGTAGGTTATGTAAGATTTTATAATTAATGAGTAATTAAGAGTTTAGTTAATTAAAGGTTGGTCAATTGACTTGACTAGGATTTTTCTTAAGGATATTGTTTAAATATAATTTTGTTATTTTTAGGTGACTTGGAGACATCGGACAAAAATCCGGAATAGAGGCAAGTACACCGACTCGAACCCTTTACTCTCTATTTCTGTTTTGCTTCATGTTCTCATATTGACACGTTGTACACACGATTGTTCATTGTTCACCATTCATCGTTCGTAGTTCATTGTTCTTACTTGTACATTGGGGTGAGAAAATACTACAGATATGTGACCAATCCTATTTTAGCTAGGCATTGACTAATAGCTTAGGTCTCACATCGTGC
Source organism: Iris pallida (assembly GCA_029216955.1). Lineage (NCBI taxonomy): Eukaryota > Viridiplantae > Streptophyta > Magnoliopsida > Asparagales > Iridaceae > Iris > Iris pallida. The sequence goes on along the minus strand of JANAVB010009198.1, from coordinate 36,768,205 downwards.
ACGTGGGACTCTAAGCCGTGCCATTATTCATGTGCTCATTGTTCATTGTTTACCCAGCCGGTCACATACTCTGATAGTTATTTCAAATACATGTTACACTGATAGTATAGTTCATTGTTTCTGGATCCGGTACTATAGTTTCATTGTTATTCATGTACCACAGTTTCATATTTCTGTCTGGTACCATAGTTCATCTTGTGATTCTTTTTCACGCATTTCAGTTTACATTGTTTAGAGCTTCTTGTCGGGGTTGTACTTTGCGCTTTTTCTGACAGGATACGTTGCAGGTTTACTTGATGATGTTGTATCTCCTTCATGGGCCAGAGCCCGAAGCCAGGATAGAGATGCCACAGGATAGACTCAGATTGCAGAGATATAGTTAGACTTTTTCTTAGACTTATTTTAGAGTTTATCACGTATTGTATTGAGGATTCATGATTGTATAATTTTATTCTGGTTACCGAATTTGTCTCCGGATGGTATTGTGTTGACTTGATAGATTGTGGAGATTTGTTCTGGGAACGTATATAGCAGCTGTGTTACTTTATGTATCTTGTATCTTGGAGTCTTCCTTAGAATTGTACAGCTTACTTCGTCGTGTCTAACGACGAAGGCTGGGCGTGTCCGACTCGTATTCGATTATTCGAAAGCGGGTCGTGACATATTTTTAGTTGTGGCCCATGCAGGTCTGTCCTAATGGCACTTGTAGAAGCATAGAATTTCACAACTAGAAAGTCCATGCGCCAGACACTATATACGCTAGAGCTCGGACAAAATACTTCACAGCAAAAGCAGCAAATATAGACATGGAAAAAGAACTTTTTTTCACATATAAAAGTCTATTACATGTCTAGAGAAGGCTGTACAAAGGAAAAACTTCTACAAAGGAAAGATCCTAAGTCTACGACCAGCAGCCACCATGCGCCTCCAGTCAGGCGCAGCATCACCATGTGCCTTCAACCGGGCGCATCCCACCATGCGCCCTCAGCAAGGCGTATCCCTTCAGCAGCCCAGTTATGTGCTGCTCTTCCAGCCAGGCTCACCTGGCCGAGCAGGATGAGGGTGGCAATTAACACCCCCATCTAGAGAAAGAGCCTCCAAACCCAAAGAAAGACGGTCAGGGCACCGCCATTCCGATCTACGGCCCTTCCGAAATAACGGAGACGAGGCCCGAGCATCCCTATCTTTGGATGCAACAGGCACCGTTCGCCTGCCTCGGAAGCCCTCGACTCCGTCTTTTGGATGTAACAGTCACCTTCAAGTACATCAACGACGACATGGCGTCTCATCTTCACCCTCGGGAGCAATTCGTCAACAGAATGCACTCGAGTACCCAAGTTCATGTTGGAAGTACGTGAGAGAACGAGAAGCAAACCTTCTCTCCATGCCACTATTTACAGGCCGGGCAGATCAAACCCACGCGCCAAGTAGATGGCTCTCCGAATTCTAAGCAATGAACTTGCATTTAATGGATGAAATGGACGCCTCGAATTCAGCCAAACGGCTATTTAAAGCACTCTAGGAACGAAACAGCCGCACGCGCTCTTCGACTTCAGGCGCATCACACAGATGCGCCCTTCAGAACCGAGCGCATCACAGAGGATGCGCCCTATGCGTCCCCATACCCAGAGGAACGCCAATCGACACGCTCCCTCAGCTGTCCATCGAATGTCACAAATATTAAATGCTGAACTGACAGAGTTGGCAGCACGCCTCCCAAAGTCTGAACAGTCGGCAGCTTTTTTAGAAGATGAAGCGTCGGCAACGTCAGCATCATCATGACTTTACTCCGACGGCTACTGCCACGTGGCCACTCAACCACCCGCATGTGCCTCTACAGCCATGCGTCCAAATCTGCATGCGCCTCAAACTCTTCACTGATCCCTAAAGACAGTAGAAAAGTCTCCATCTGAAGCTCTGTATGCTCCTCAAAAGCCACGCGCCCCAGACTGCTCTCTGATCCCAAAAGACAGAAGGGAAGTCGCCTTTATACGCCTCAAAAGCCATGCGCCCAGAATGGTTCGTGACTCATAAAGGTTACGAGCCAAAGTCGTCTCATGCGTCCTAAGCGCATCCTACCAGATCATTCTCCACCAAATCCGAGATCTCCGAGCCATGGGTCGATGACACATGTCCTTTGACTCAACTCATCCAAGATCTCAGCAACATAAACATCTTCTTCTCTACTACGTGCCGGCTCACAACAGCAGTATGAAGAAGTCAACCCCTCGATCAGGGCGCATCATATATGCGCCTCCATCAGCAATCAACACGTGGCGTCCCCACGCACCGGCGCATCCTACATATGCGCGCATGAGCAGCCAACCTGCCCAGCTATAAATAGAGGGATCATTTCCTTCTTCAACACGGACCTACACACGGACAAGACAGAGAAGATCCAACGCAGGAACATCTCACCAGAGAGGCAGATACAGACACTCAATGTCTTCCTCCTCTCAGCAAGCTCCAGCACCCAGAGTAATCTAAACCTTCAGAGAACCGATAACCGTCGTCAGCTCGTCAACGGAGTCAACGCATTACCACTCGCTCCATCAGCACAAGGGACCCAGATAAACAAAAGTGTACTCCTAGGACTACGTCTAAGTACTATATTGTAACACTTTTCTGTTTGTATTAAAATTACATCAAAAGATTTTAATAGCAAACAAGCTGGCGACTCTGCTGGAGAACTCTTTCTCCTCCACCGAGAAAGTTGTGTCACAATCCGACAACGTGAAGGTGGGCTCCTCCCACAAGAAACTGGTCGTACGCCTCAATCAACAGGCGTATGAGGAGTTTATCTCTGAAGGAAGTGCGAGTCCTTCGAAGCGGCTGCCGAAGCCGAAGAAGACCCGCCGAGTCTGGGTGCGCAAGGTCGACGCCTCAGGCACCACCACCGAAGGGGATACGCCAATCCAGCCTTCCCTTCCTGCTGACGTCCTCAGCAACCAAGATGCGCCCGCTGGTGCAGCGCATCTCTCGGGGAAACGTACGGCTAACCACATTCCCCAGCCATCTCCCTCTCAAGCGAGGAAGATACGTCGACGGAGCAGGGGCACAGCCAATGCCCCGCACATCACCTCTGATGCGCCACAGAAGATCTCTGTCTTTGACAGACTCACTCGCTGTAGTGGCAAGGAGAATTTGGATTCTGAGTACTACGCGCTCCAGCGGTCTGGTACGAAGAAATCTAAGGCAGCACGGGCCATGCGTCCCAAACGTGCTATGCCAGCAACAAGCCAGAAGCATGCGCTTACAATCATGCGCGCTGCTGATGGTAAGTTGTACAAGGTCGACTCGAGTGCTGCGGCGCCGAGAACGAGGCGACCTTCAAAGCCCTTGTCTCACTTGGGTGCATCTACTGCATGCACAACCAAGTCGAGCAAGGCAAATCCAGTGGTCTTGAACTCCCGCGCCTTCTCCGGTGGTGCGTTTGAGGTCCGTTCAAGTCACTCCAAAAGCTGTGGTTCTTCCACTACTGATCGGGATGCCTATTTGGTATTAGATCAGGGGGCACAGCACTCACTTGACCATCCCGGCGCTTGGCCTTGCCATGCGTTTGAAAGGGGTACGAAGGTGGTACTCTCCTCCAACGATCGGCGTAACGTAATTACTCACAAGCGCCGATCAGGAGAGTTGACGGACAAGCACGATGCGCCTCTCACGGGGCATACTTGTGCTGTGGTTACCATCAACTACTGTTGCAAAGCGGCAGTCCCACCAAGACAGTCGGTGTTCCAGCGGCTGTAATCATCGACACCCCTCCGACGTCGCCTCGAAAAGAAGGTGTCAACAGAAGAGGAATCAATGGTTGCTTCATGCAACGTGATCTCCAACTCCTTGTCAGTCAGAAAGACGACTGGCAGTCTCTCTTCCTCGTCCAAGAGCCAGCCGAGGAAAACCAAGACAGCTGTCTCATCCTCCGGAGTGTTCGAAGGCACTCGAGCGAGGAAGAAGTTCTTGGAGGAAGCTGGGGGTAGTCAGACCCTTGTCGAGCCTCCTTTCCAAGACCAGCGTGTCTAAAGCACACTTGGGGCAGATCCTCGAGGCGAAGTCAGCCTCCTAGAAGCCCCTGAAGACGAGGATATCCCCCAGAACATAGCTGGGGGTAGCCTAGCATCTGCAGACCCGAGTTCCGGAGACGAAGAGGCCCTTCAAGACGAAGCTGAGGGTAATCAGACCCTGGCAGATGCGCCCGTCAAGAATGACCTCCAGAACGTGGCTGGGGGTAGCCCAGACGAAGCTTCAGGAGAGGCAACTCTCCTACAAGGGAGTGAGGCCGAGAGTGAGGCCTCAACTCATCCATCCACTCCCGGCCGCGTCGTGACAGTGAACGTGAATGAGGTTGATGTCGAGTCTGATGCGCCGCCGCAGGACATCGTCCAGCGCATAGACACATTAGAGGGTGGACTCAAAACCCTCTCTGCTTCCATGCAAACACTGACTCAAGCGGTGTTTGAAATACGGTCGGCCTTGACCCGAACGCCTTCGACCGGTCCCGACCCAGGGGCCAATGGGGAGTCGAGTGTAACCCTTCAACGGGTATCCCCAGACACAGACCGCCGAGAAGTACTCCGGATGTCTGAGCCCTCAATCGCTCAACTCCAGGTGGTACCACCTTCCCCGACTCCCAGCTCCACGGAGGATGTGGTCGAAATGATCAAGGACTTGCGGGAGCGCTTTGAGTCCAAGAACAGGCAAGAGGAGCGCCAGAAGATGGGTATCCCCCAACCCTATCCCCTCGAGTGGAACAAGGTGGTTTATCCTCCAAAGTATAAACCACAAACACTGACGCCATACGACGGGAAGGACTCTCCGCGCCGCTACCTGACGTACTTCCAGTCCCAAACGGGACATCTTCCGAAAGAGGACGCGCTCCTCACTAGCATATTTGTCGGAGCATTAAAGGGAGTGGCGTATGACTGGTACTGCAGCCTCCCCGACAATTCCATATCATCCTTCAACGATTTGACGTGCCTCTTCCTTGACCGCTTCTACGACGGCGGGAAGGCTGGCGTCCCTCATAGAGATACGCCAGAAAGAGAAGGAAACGGTTCGGGTGTTCATCGAACGCTTCCGACAGGCCTGCTTTAGACTACCTCCAGGCATGCCGGAACATGCGCTCCTCTCCTCTTGCAGCATGAACATGCTACCTGTAGTCAAACTCTGGCTCAACTCTACTCTCCCTCCCGACTGGAGCTCCCTGATCATCGAAGCAGAAGCCGCAGAAAAGAAGGCGGCCAATGCACGTCTTCTGGAGGTCAGCTTCCTTGCCTTTGATGACAAGGGGAAAAGGTCTACAACCAACAAACCCGGACGTGAGACAAAGGGGAAGCAGGCATTAACTGTTAATGCCTCAAAAGGTGCATCTGTGCCTACTCAGAAATGTCCACTTGCACCAAGGCCTAAGGAGGTTTATTCGTTCAACGACGAAGACACCCTGCAAATTTTTGAAATACTGAAGCAGGATGACAAGATCAAGCTACCGGACCCAAAGCGGCCCGATGAGGTTAGGAAAGTGGACAACCCGAGGTACTGTCACTATCATCGGTTTGTCGGACACCCAACCAAGGACTGCTATGTCCTCAAGAATTACATCCAGCGCATGATCAATGCGGATGTAATCTCCGTCGACTACGAAGAGAAGACGGTGTCAGCCAATGTGGTGTCACTCCAGTTTGGCACCTTGTCGCCAACTACAATACAGGATGGCGTCGTCCCCATCCCTAAGGCGACAATGGAGGTGGTTAACTTACCACCTACCCGTGACAATGTGAGTGGACTCATCCCACTCACCACATCTCGAGGAGAGGTCCTATGGAGGTGGTGCCTCCTTGCACCGTCCCTGCTGTCCAGGAAGAGGGCCCGTCTAAGCCCTCAGCAGCCAATAAGCAGAAGCAGGTGGAGGCTCGTTTCGGCAGACCTCTACGAAAGGAGAATGCTTCGGGGCTAGCCAAGCCCCACAACTTCGACATACTGGCACAACTGGCCAGTACTCCTGCCCGCCTATCTTTGTTCGAGCTCCTACGTCTTTCCAAAGACTCCCGAGAAGCTCTCTGTGAAGCTCTGAAGGATGCCGAATCCTTTCTCAGTCAGGTCAAGCAGCCTGAAGACCTCCCAACTACTTGTGCGCACTGTCATTGTGCGGATGAAGTTATCCCAAACATAACTTTCACCCAACAAGACATGCTGCTCAAGCACCACCGACATAACTGGCCGCTGTATTATACAGGGTATATCGGTTCAGTCAAGGTGAACCGGATTCAGATCGATCCGGGGTCTTCTCTCAGCATCATTCCGAAGGCGCTGTTATCAACACTGGGGATCCCAATGTACCGGCTGGCGCCCTCCAACACAACCATCAGTGGCTTCAACGCTAGCAAAAGCGAGCCACTGGGTAAGATTCGACTGAAGTGTCACATCAGTAACCTCAAAACTGAGGTGACCTGCTATGTTGTAGATGCCGAGGTCAACTACAACATCCTGCTCGGTCGACCATGGCTACATGAGTACATGGTGGTGCCATCCACGCTCCACCAATGCATGAAATATGTATCCACCAACTGCGTCATCAGGACAGAATTTGCAGACATCGATCCTTTCAAAGGGATTGAAGCCTACTTCACCGACTCCGACTTATACAAGTCACTTGACGAGGAGGAAGCCAATGATGCTGATGACGAGGCAGAGACGGCAGCTGGGTCGGACATGGAGGCTGAGATGACTCCCGATGCCCCTTTGAAGATCCAACTCAAGGGCAAACCGCCCCAGAAGGTGCCTCCAATGAGCATCAAGCTACCAGGAAAAGCACCAACTCCTGAAGCTCCACTGAAGATACGCCTCAAGGGAAAGCCGCCTCAAACGTCGGCTCCCTTGGTGGCAAAATTACAGGGGAAGGCACCAATCACTGGAGGCGCAGTTGAGGCACCACTGAAGGTGCGTCTTAAGGGCAAGCCCCCGCAGTCATCCAAGACGCCAGGGAGGGCTCACATAACCCTCTCGGACCCCAAAATCAAAGCTGCGGTGGACTCTCCTGATCCAACCCCAGTGCTTACAGATGAGGAGCTTGGCGAATATATCTCTGCTGATGTAGATGCACCCTCCTTAGACAATGTAATCCCATGGGATAAAATCTCGTATTTTATCAATAATAGAGTGTCTTTTAATTATTCTTGTCTTCCACATTGGAATGCCATTTATACATTAGATAACGCACTACGGTCGTTGCAAACACAAATAACGACCGTCCATCATGTAAATCGAGTAGTCCCGTCTCAAGGAGTCTGTTACATAGTCCCTCCACGAAGTCGAGACGAAGAATCCATCATCTTCGGCATGGTCGAGCGTCATCAGGACCTCCCGCCACTCGAGCCAGAACCAGATGCCGGCAGAATACAATTCTATCAGTACACGGATAAGGCAAAGTACCTCATCCAAAAGATGGGCTACGACCTGAAAAGCAACAAAGGCCTGAACTACGACAAGGGTCGACGTCTCCCTCTCCGGCTTCCAACACCTAAAGGAAAGCCGCAGGACTACTACAACAAAACTCGACGGGGGGTAGGCTATGTCACGCCGCCATCAACTCCAGAGAGTTCAGACGCAGAAGACGTAGAACATTTCCACTCGTCTGAAGCATCAACATGGGATTCCAACACCAGTATCAGATCCGTCTTCAGGAAAGTGCTGTCAGCTAACATGACATCAGCACAACCTCAAAAAGGTGAAGGCGAAGACCAAGCGCCGAAACCCTTCAAAGAAGAACCCTGGGCTCAACGCCTAGGAGAACAATGGGAGTCTCGTTTCGAGTTACGTGAACCTCCCACCGAAGATAAAGTCGAGCAGATCGACCTTGGGGACGGGTCTTCTTCCAAACCCATCTTCATCAGCAAAAGCCTAGAAGGAGAAGACCGAGAGTCTTTAATCCAGCTGGCTAAGGAGTATATCGTCGTCTTCGCCTGGAGCTACGAAGATATGCCGGGACTTGATCCCCAGAATGTGATGCATAGGTTGAACATCTTGCCTGATGCCAAGCCTATCAAGCAACAACAGCGGCGCTTCCGTCCGGACATCATGAACGCCATCGATCAGGAGGTAGACAAACTCTTGACTAGCGGCTTCATCCGTAAAGAGTAATACCCAGATTGGGTAGCCAACGTCGTACCTGTCACCAAAAAGAATGGGAAGATACGCGTCTGTATCGACTTCAGGGATCTCAACTCTGCTTGCCCGAAGGACGAATTCCCGCTTCCAATCACTGACGTGATGATCGACAACACGTGTGGCTTCGAACGCATGTCTTTTATGGACGGATATTCGGGCTACAACCAGATCAAGATGTGCTCCGATGACGCAAAACATACGTCATTCAGGACTCCAAAGGGAGTTTTCTGCTACACAGTGATGCCCTTCGGCTTGAAGAATGCCGGTACGACATACCAACGAGCTATGAGCACCATCTTCCGTCAACATCTTCGTAAGACAGTCGAATGCTATGTTGACAACATCGCAGTCAAGAGCCGCCTTAAAGAAGATCACCTACAGGACCTGAAGACAGTCTTCGATCTCATGCGGGTACATCAACTCAAGATAAACCCCACTAAATCCTTCCTGGGGGTTTCTAGCGAAAAATTCTTGGGTTTCGTCATCACGGCAAAAGGCATTCATGTTGATCCCGAGAAGACCAAAGCCATCCTCAACATGGACCCTCCGAAGAATCTTCGAGAACTTCGGGGCTTACAGGGACGTCTGGCATACATCCGGAGGTTCATAGCAAACCTTTCCGGTAAATGTCAACCCTTTACTCAGCTCATGAAGAAGGAAGTCTCGTACGTCTGGACAGAGGACTGCCAAAAGGCTTTCGATGACATCAAGGCTTACTTGACAAGCCCGCCAGTCCTGGTAGCACCTGTCACCGGCAAACCATTTCTCCTCTACGTTCGTGCCATAGATCATTCCCTTGGCGCTCTGCTAGCTCAAAACAGTGATACAGGCTACGAGCAGGCGATATACTACCTCAGTCGAACGCTCATCGGGGCCGAACACCGGTACAACCCTGTTGAAAAGGAGTGCTTGGCCTTGGTGTTTGCCATCCAGAAGACTCGCCATTATGTCTCGGGCCAGACAATTCATGTCATCTCCCGAGTCAATCCACTCAGAGTCCTCATGACGAAGCCAGGGTCATTAAACTCCCGGCTAGCTACATGGGCATTCCTGCTAACACCATACAACATGGTATTTGTGCCACAAAAAGCCGTTAAGGGTTAGGCCCTGGCCGACTTTTTAGCTGCACACCCCATTCCGGAGTCCTCAAGACTCTATGAAGACATCCCAGATGAGGTCCAAGAATCGAACGTCACCGAAGGAAGCTCCGTTTGGCGGATGTTTTTCGATGGCGCTTCAAGAACAGGCCCCAAAGGCCATATCGTCGCAGGAGTGGGGGTAGTCTCAGTCTCCCCCGATCAGCTGGTCATCCAGCGTGCTTACTCTCTTTCGAAGCCGTGCTCCAACAACGTAGCCGAGTACAACGCGCTCATTATGGGACTCTAGCTGGCACAACAGCAGGGGGTGGATCATCTGGAAGCCTACGGCGACTCAAAACTCGTCGTAAACCAGATCCGAGGGCAATACGAGGTTCGCCATGAAGATCTGATCCCTTACCATGAAGTTGCATTGAACATCATTTCAACCTTTACCGGGTTCTTCATCGAACACGTACCTCGTCTACAAAACCTAGAGGCTGATGCTCTGGCTGGCCTCGCGGCCTCATTAGCAGCACCCCTTGGGACTCAACACTACGTCACGGTAGTTGGCCGAGACTTGGTTTGTCCTAGAAACAACCTATGCTTACGAGTGGACCACGCCATGCCGATAAGTACTGGTGTTAATGTCCGAGACTGGAGGTTCCCGTTCATCGACTTCGTCGTCTATGGAATTCTCCCAGAGGACCCGAAGGAAGCCGTCTCAGTCAGGAGACGTTCTCTTCGATTCTATTATGATACAGCCACTAAAATGCTGTACCGACGCTCCTATGATGGGCTTCTCCTTTGATGCCTGTCCAATGAAGAGGCAACCGAAGCTCTTCGAGAAGCTCATGACGAAACTTGCGGAGCTCATCAACCTGGTCCTAAGTTGCAGGATCGACTGCGACGCATGGGCTACTATTGGCCAATCATGGCCGCTGATGCTGTTGACTATGCTAAGAAGTGCCATGCGTGCCAACTTCACGCAGACTTCATTCATACGCCGTCAGAACCACTACATCCTACAGTCGTCTCTTGGCCCTTCGAAGCCTGGGGCATGGACATTGTAGGACCGATCACCCCTCCTTCATTAAGAGGACACCGCTTCATCCTGGCCATTATCGATTACTTCTCCAAGTGGGCAGAAACAGTCCCATTGGCGGAAGTAAAGAGCTCCAGGGTGGTCAGTTTTATCAAACACCACGTTATCTACCATTTCGGAGTACCCCAGAGGATCATCCACGATAATGGTCCTCAGTTTATCAGCCATATTTTTAGCAGATTCTGTGATAAGAATCGCATTCAAAACGTGGCATCAACCATCTATAATCCGGCAGCAAAAGGATTGGCCGAGGCGTTCAACAAAACTATTGTTAGGCTGCTAAAAAAAGTCGTGTCATCCAACAAATGCGACTGGGACGAAAAGCTTGGCGAATGTCTTTGGGCCTACCGCACAACGGTACGAACTCCAACAGGCAACACACCATTCTCCCTGGTCTACGGGAGTGAAGCGGTACTGCCTCTCGAGATCCAGATACCCTCATTCCGTGTAGCAATCACAAACAAACTCACAGAAGAGGACAATCAATGTCGTCGTCTGCGGGAGCTGGAGGCACTTGACGAAAAGCGTCTCCTAGCTCAACAACGTATCGAACTCTACCAAGCCCGTATATCGCAGACTTTCAACAAGAAGGTCAAACAGAGAACTTTTCAAATTGGCGACCTGGTTCTGGCAGTCAGGAGGCCGATGGTGTTAACTCATAAGACACCAGGAAAGTTCGAGCCCAAGTGGGAAGGACCTTTCATCATTGAGACGGTATACTCAAACGGTGCTTATCGCCTCGCCAAACCCAATGGGGACTTGTTCATGATGCCCATCAACGACAAGTTCTTGAAGAAGTACTACTCTTGACATCTTTCAGATATGTGCTTCCACAAGGGGATCTATGGACCCAATCATCAGGATTCACAGACAATTCCCTTCCAACAAAACCATACGCTTCTGGAACCCAACTGTTCCGTAGCATCCTCCAGTAGAGAGACAACCACGTCCACATCATCTCTGAGTTGTCCCCCTACACCTTACAAAGCGGAATCTTACACTTTGTAAGCCTACGCCATCTTTCATGTTTACCACGTCCACATTACCTTTGAGTAAACATCTCGTACAAACAACCCTTGCGTTGTCGTACATTGATCGCAGAACTTCCACGTCCACATCACCTCTGAGTTGTTCAGCGTATCCCCCAGGATCATTCCTACCACGTCCACAATACCTCTGAGTAGGAAGATTCTATCATTTGAACCCCAATGATTGCCACGTCCACATTACCTCTGAGCAAACATGTTGGTTCCTTCAAACTTATTATCTATACCTAAAAGCCAAGGTGCACAAAAGATAATAGGTCCACACAAATCATCAAGTTCATGATAACGAAAATGAACACATCACAAGAAAAGTTGCGTACTTCTTTATTTTCTAAAAAAAAGAGTACAAAACTACACTATCCCCCAGCAAGAGTTGTAAAAACATAAAAAGGAGACGCTACAGTCCCTAAACATCTCTAGGGTTGGTTGAGAGCTCTCTAACTCGACGTCTCAAGTCGGCTGCATGAGTCTCCACAGTCGCCAGGACTCGACGCTCAGCTTCTTGACGCATCAATTCAACGGCCTCAGCAGAAGTATCATTCTCATGCTTCTCATCAAGCTGTTGTTGCTGCCGAGCCAGGGCAAGAGCCCGGTGAGTGAAGGTTGCTTCCTCCTTCTTGAATGCTACGTGTTCAGCCTGGACACGTTCAGCATCTAAATGGAGTCGGGCCCGTTGGTCCTCAAGGCGGCGCATCTGGGCGTTGATCTCCACGATATTAGCGTCCAATGCAGCTCGCGTTTCCATTGTCTCCTTCATGGACTGAGATAACTGCCCTACCGCAGCTTCAGTCTCAGCCACCTCGTGCTCCCAGATGCTCACAGTGGCCTGGTAGGAAGACTCAATCTCGGCGACCAACTTCCCCTTCTCCGTATCTATCAAGATGGAAAGGTCATTTCGCTGGATGCCCTGAAGTTCCGTGAGCCGCTGGTCCAGCTCGATCACCGAAGCCTCCAGGATTTCGGCCATATGGTCGTGGCCTTGGTGAATGCGGATCAGCTCAATATATGGCATTGCCAGAGTTCTTGCCGTCGCAAAACTCCCGTTGGCATCCATCACTACAGATACACCCCTCTGCAGCATTTTATACACCCCCTCGACGATGAATTTCACATATTCATCGGCGTCCGCCAGCACCTGCAGCGTCATAGCAGGAGTTGGAGGAGCTACTGTAGTTAGCGGACCGAAAGAAGATCCGCCAACCTCAACTTGCGAGACTGGGATATCGGTATCAATATGCTCTTCATCAACATGGACTGGACTGCCAGCTCGAGAAGCCGAAGGAACAGAGGAAGTCGGCACAGGCGTCGAGATAGTACCCCAAGTAGGAGGAGCAACAGAGGGTTCCACACCCTTACCCTTCTCAAGTTCGGAGGAACCACCAACGTCAACAGCCACCTCTTCTGCCTCCAACGTCCTATCAACGGTCAGTACCTCCTCTGGCAAAACGGGGAGATCAACACTCATCTCCTGGCCCGCCCCGGGAGACAGGACTGGCATATGAGTCTCATCCTTCTCAAGTCCCTCTGCAGGGACAAGATCTGTCGCTATCGCCTGATCGGTAGCCACCTCAACTTCCACGGGTGAGGCTGGGGTAGGACTCGGCAATGATACAGCCGATCTCCCCTCATCATGACAAGGAGGGGAATCAACCCTCTCCTCTGTTCCAACCATATATGTTGCCCCCGCAACAGACTCTTGCAACGCTGGAGGGACGTCATTGGAAGGCGACGAACTCCAATCCACTTCATCATCAGGATGCCTCGAGTCCGTAGGACCCTCAACGTCCAAGGCCTCCACGGCAGATTGTACCTTCCCGGAAGTTGTTGCAACCTCCGCAATTCTTTTAACAAAGTCAGGAGATACTAAAACCTCCGCAGGAATATCTTCGGGACTCTCCTCTACGGGAGACATTATCATCGGTGGAATGCGCTCATCAGAAGAGCTTGCCACCTCCTTCAGTTTACTAACACCCGGTTTTGGAACACGGGTCTTCTTCTTCGATCCCTGTAAGAAGAAAAGCATAAGTCACCAAAATGACAAGATAAACCAGAATTACGGAGGACGCCTTACCTCAGCAGGAACTGATCCCGCTGGTGTTTCAAGTGGCACTCCTGTAGCCTTTGGAGTCGACGTCTTTCTCGGCCTTTTTTGTACAGAAACACCAGCTTCTATGTCGGTCCGCCTCTTCCCAACAGACGGATATCTCACTGGTGCTGCAGCAGCAGCCCGATATCCCGCCAATTCTGGTGGACGATATGATCGGGCTGCCATCAACATATTCGCCGTGGCCTCCAGCTGAGTTCCAATGATGAAACTAGTCTCCCTGTCATAACCAGGAGACGCAGTATTCATAGTGCAATACAGCTTGGCGGCCGAATACAGGATCTGTGGCCGAGGGTTGTAAACGGGCGCCGTAAACTGAACACCAGTATACCCGGCATTGTAATATTGCCAGTCCCGGGCTCCGTCCAGCAAACTACCGATGAACTCCAGACTGCTACTGGGATTCCACAGCATCAGCTGAGTATAGCCAAACTGGCGAGCGAACCGGCTGGGCAGATATGGCTCCAGATAACATCTATTTTGGTTGCGGTAGACCAAGTGAGAAGGCCGAATGCTTTGCAACCAACGAAAGCCCCATTTCAACAAAGTAATCGCATCTTCGCCCGAGTCAACTAAATCTTGATCGGCCTCGAAATCTTTGAAGACGGGGCCAACCTTGACAATCTCCTACCCCTGAAGGTAGGACAAAACCCTCCTACAGACGGGAATGCCAGTGTATAACCACTTCCTCTTATAGAAGCGGCGGATGAAGGCATCTCCCTCAACATGATCCTCCTCCGGACCGGGACTCATCACGTTCGGATGATGCAAAATCAGCCACCTCATAAGATAATAGAAGGGCAGCTCGGCCCGGGGAAAGTTGTCGTTGTTTCCTTTCCCGTGGATCACATCGTCAGCAAAAGACCTCAAACCCCGCAACAGGTTACACACCATCGCGAGGAGGGGAGCTAAAGGTCGTCCAAAGGCCAACTTCACGGCAGGCAAAATGAGGTTCCGATGTACCCTCTCTACGGCATCGGATCCGCCCGCAAACACGCAATCCCGGAGCCATATCATCAAGTAGGCCGTCAGCACCGCCTTAGATGACATCCGGTGCACACAGTGCCAGAAGCAGCTATACGCGTTCTCACCATCCTCATTGGAACGAGGAGTCCTCTCGTCCAGCCGACTTATTTCAGAAGTCACTTCCGCAGGTTTCAGCCCTTGCGGAGTCGTAAACCGAATCCTCGAAGGATCTATCAAATCCTGCTTGAAAATATAATCCCTCCAAGCGGTCACATGAGGCTGCAATCCGCCCTTGTCTCTCTTCTGCATATAGTAATGATGACTAGCCACTTCCTTAAAGATGGCCGTCATCTCTTCAGCCTTGTCCCCCAGGACTTGAAATTCTTCGTTGGTCGGAAAATACTCTTCATAGGGTTCCGATCCCCAAGGGAGCTTTGATACCTCATATATCTCATGAAGTGCGAGCCCTAACTCCCCCACCGGAGTAAAAAAGGTCCCGGTATGGATATCAAACATTTCCAAGAGGGCGAGGAACATATGCCTGTTAATGTCAACACCTGCCTGGGTGGCACGAATTGCGGCAGTCAACCCGATTTCTCGAAGCTCAGTCTGGAAATGCGACAAAACCCAGAGTGTCAGTTTATCCCATTTAGAAACGTAATGACACCAACCCTCTACCCGAAACTCCCCTTTTGGGTATGAGCGTTCCATCAACAGCATACGATGTGCAAAAGTCAAGGCGCTATAAGCAAAAGTATCAAGGGGAACATCACTGTAAATGCTCCCAGGACGTAGCGTCCGCCAGATGAAAGAAGAACCAGACCGCACCGCGGTCAAAGTATCTCTCTGATCGGAGGCAGAATCAATTTTGATGATGCCAGTCACCGCTCCTCCCTGAGAGGGGGTAAGATCCCAAGACATCCTCCTCTTCGAAGCGAGACGACAGAAGGCCATCAAAGGCCATTGGCGTTCAAGTTGCTTAACGGTCATATGCACTCCTTTTGCTGTGAAAAACCAGTCTTCCTTGACCTTCAACACTGTTGCTTCAGTAGAAGTGAGGCGGTCCCCGAATAGGAACTCAGGCTTCAAGAAGGTCACTTTATCAGATGTGGCAGATGTCAAAACTCGAGGAACCCATACTGTTGTGCCCGGATTTGAGTCATTCTCTCGGGATGCTGATCCAACATAAGAACATCTTGAGCAAGGTTTATCACTTTCTCGTCATAATCTACCTCCGCCTGACTGAGGGCAGCCTCCAAAAGCACTTCATTCAAAGGCGGGATAGTCATTGACACTGGCAAAGATTCGAAAATATTAGAAGTAACAAAAGAGTCTAAGACCCATCAGAAGCACATAGTGTGTTTGAAAAAAATTGCTTCGGCGCATCATCAGGGTTTAAACCCAGGCACGTTAGCAGTGCTTCGGCGCATCATCAGGGTCTAAACCCATGCGCGTCAGCGGTAGAGCCTCAGCGCATCATCAGGATTTAAACCTATGTGCGTCGGCGGGCAAAAAACTGCGGCACATCATCAAAGACTCAAGGTCTATGTGCGTTGGTGTACGTAAAATGAGACTCACCAACCACCTCCGGCCGAACTTCGACAGGCCGACGGGGGACGTCAGCCACCACAACTTTTACAGGCTCCTTTCCTTTCTCCTTTTCCTTGCCGACACCGCCACGGGGAGTCTTGGGAGCCACTCTCTTAAAAAGGAAAAGTTATGATTTTTGAAGAAGAACTCTAAAGAAAGCAAAAGTAAGGAGAAGAAGAACTCTCTCTCTCTCCATCTCTTGCCTATTTATAGGGCTTGGTCGCACGCGTGACTCGATGATGTGTGATCTCAGCCGTCGCCTCGGGTTCTGTGAAGAGATAACAGCAAATAAAACCAAAAGATCATCATTAATCTTTTCGGTTACCGAGGCATCATCATATACATTAACTAAGAGGAGCATGCGCCCGAACAGGCATGCGCCCCAACAGTCATGTGCCCTGACCTCCATGCTTCTTATTCAAAGTATTCCAAAACTTATCCAAAAAGTTTTGAAAACTTTGAAGGGGGTCTTGTAGAAGCATAGAATGTCACAACTAGAAAGTCTATGCGCCAGACACTACATACGCTAGAGCTCGGACAAAATACTTTACAGCAAAAGCAGCAAATATAGACATGGAAAGAGAACTTTTTTTTCACATATAAAAGTCTATTAAATGTCTAGAGAAGGTTGCACAAAAGAAAAACTTCTACAAAGGAAAGATCCTAAGTCTACGGCCAGCAGCCACCATGCGCCTCCAGTCAGGTATAGTATCACCATGCGCCTTCAACTGGGCGCATCCCACCATGCGCCCTCAGCAAGACGCATCCCTTCAGCAGCCCAGTTATGTGCTGCTCTTCCAGCCAGGCTCACCTGGCCGAGCAAGATGAGGGTGGCAATTAACACCCCTATCCAGAGAAAGAGCCTCCAAAGCCAAAGGAAGACGGTCAGGGCACCGCCATTCCGATCTACGGCCCTTCCGAAACAACGAAGACGAGGCCCGAGCATCCCTATCTTTGGATGCAACAGGCACCTTCTGCCTGCCTCGGAAGCCCTCGACTCCGTCTTTTGGATGTAACAGTCACCTTCAAGTGCATCAACGACGACATGGCGTCTCATCTTCACCCTCGAGAGCACTTCGTCAACAGAATGCACTCGAGTACCCAAGTTCATGTTAGAAGTACGTAAGAAAATGAGAAGCAAACCTTCTCTCCATGCCACTATTTATAGGCCGGACAGATCAAACCCACATGCCAAGTGGATGGCTCTCCGAATTCTGAGCAATGAACTTGCATTTAATGGATGAACCGGACGTCTCGCATTCAGCCAAACGGCTATTTAAAGCACTCGAGGAACGAAACAGCCGCACGCGCCCTTCAACTTCAGGTGCATCACACAGATGCGCCCTTTAGAATCGAGCGCATCACAAAGGATGCGCCCCTATGCGTCCTCATACCCAGAGGAACGCCAATCTACGCGCTTCCTCAGCTGTCCATCGAATGTCACAAATATTAAATGCTGAACTGACAGAGTTGGCAGCACGCCTCCCAAAGTCTGAACAGTCGGCAGCTTTTTCAGAAGATGAAGCATCGGCAACGTCAGCATCATCATGACTTTACTCCGACGGCTACTGCCACGTGGCCACTCAACCACCCGCATGCGCCTCTGCAGCCATGCGTCCAAATCTGCATGCGCCTCAAAAGTCATACGCCTCAGACTCTTCACTGATCCCTAAAGACAGAAGGAAAGTCTCCATCTGAAGCTCTGCATGTGTCTCAAAAGCCATACGCCCAATACTGCTCTCTGATCCCAAAGATAGAAGGGAAGTTGCCTGCATGCGCCTCAAAAGCCATGTGCCCAGAATGGTTCGTGACTCATAAAGGTTACGAGCCAAAGTCTCCTCATGCATCCTAAGCACATCCTACCAGATCATTCCCCACCAAATCCGAGATCTCCAAACCATGGGTCGATGACACATGTCCTTTGACTCAACTCATCCAAGATCTCAGTAACAAAAAGATCTTCTTCTCTGCTACGTGCCGGCTCACAACAGCAGTATGAAGAAGTCAACCCCTCGATCAGGGTGCATCATCCATGTGCCTCTATCAACAATCAACACGTGGCGTCCCCACGTACCGGCGCATCCTATATATGCGCGCATGAGCAGCCAACCTGCCCAGCTATAAATAGAGGGATCATTTCCTTCTTCAACACGGACCTACACACGGACAAGACAGAGAAGATCCAACGCAGGAACATCTCACCAGAGAGGCAGATACAGACACTCAACGTCTTCCTCCTCTCAGCAAGCTCCAGCACCCAGAGTAATCCAAACCTTCAGAGAATCGATAACCGTCGTCAGCTCGTCAACGGAGTCAACACATTACCACTCGCTCCATCGGCACAAGGGACCCAGATAAACAAAAGTGTACTCCTAGGACTACGTCTAAGTCCTATATTGTAACACTGTTCTGTTTGTATTGAAATTACATCAAAAGATTTTAATGGCAAACAACACTTAGGCTATAAAGTGCTATTGGGGAACCTGTTAGACTAAGGAAAACTCATCACAGCATAGGATCCGTGGGAAATGGTTATGGTTATAGTTTTACTAAGGCTATTGTTATTTTATAGTTTAGGCCTAATCTAACTGGTTTTTATTTTTCAGAGTGGTTCAGACACGCAATGCCAAGGATATTGATTCCCCTGCGCTCGTGGCTTCTAAGATTATCTATCTAATATATTTTTCTTGTATGAATATTTGACTTATAGTATTTGAGCTTTCATTAGATTTCATCTTAATATCTAGAATTTCTAAAAAATTTCTTGTTGTAATTCGAGTAATTTTTTTCTTAATTAAGATTCGTTTTTTTGTAGTCTCCTTGTCATGCCGTTTGTTTTTCTGTAACTACTTGTTTTCTAAGAACAGATAACTTCACCTTCCATCATGATTAGGGTTTTAGAATTCGTTTGAAATTTCGTAAACTCCTTTGAAATTCCAATGGATAACTATTGAAGGAATATTCGATATCCTACTATGGCGTGGCAGCCGCGTACTGCAGCCATTTATCTGGATCATGAAAACTGCGGGTCCACTACAGCCATCAGTACACTGGCGAGGCAGGGGCTCTAAGTCGAAGTGATCTCAGGTATGTATAGGTTTCGAATATTCTCGAGATTATGTTTCTATTCCTTGAAGTTGTTTGTCCATGGGTAAAGTTTAGAAATTATTCGGTACCTATCATTCTTGAGTCACGGAGCCAATAGTTCACTGCAGCTAGATGTACACTGGCGGGGCATAAATTTTAGGTAAAGTGATTCCGGATATGCATGTGTTTCGAATATTTTTAGACTAAATTCATGATTAGCCTCCTATCACCATTGACAACTTTACCAGAATTTATCTTGGTTTTCAACCATGACTCGAATTTAATCGTGCCTGGACAATTTCAGTATTTATGAGTAGATCGTGCCTAGCAGCCTAAATGAGTTATATTCCTTAATCGTGCCTATACTCTAATCATGCATGTGCTTGACTACAACTATGTCAATTGATTCAGATCGTGCCAAACTAAACCCTTCCAATTTTCGATTCAAGATCGTGCCTAAATATTGATTATATCGTAATCGTGCCTTGATGGTTTTCTACTCATCGTGACTATTTCATTCCAATTAACCTCGATCGTAATCCTCATTATCTTTAGTCGTAATTAAAATTTAATCACGATTATACTAATTCTAATTGTGTGTTGATCATTATCGCATTGCTTTTGAAATTCTCTGACTATTTTAAAATCATGCCTAAATCATGCTAAATAGACTCTTCTATTCAAATCATGCCAGAGAAATTCCTATTTCATAATCGTGCCTGACTGATCTTCGTGTCATTTAATTCTAGTCGATCCCTTTGAAATTTCGAGGGCAAAATTTTTCTAAGGTGGGTAGATTTGTAACTCCACTTTTCTAGATTGAGTTTTCTCCTGTAATTGACTTAAGATTTTATTTATTTGTCATTAATGATTTTCTAATTTTATTATTGATTTTATAAATTATTTTTCCCATTTAATAATTAATTTTTTTAGATTTTATTTAAACTTATTTGATTAAATTTTCCTTAATTAATCTTTCAATCATTTCAGCCATTTAAACATTTTCAGCCCAATCAGTTCAGCCTGGCCTATTAGAACCGACCCAACTCTAAAGCCAAGCCCGGCCCAACCATCTAATTGGGCGCGGATCAAATTCTCTACCCGATAACTGTTAACCCTATAACCCACAAACCCGCTAACCCCAATCCCTAATAACCGTTCATCAATCCCCTTTTCTACTTCTTCATTCATTCAAATTTTCCCTCCACTCCTCCTCTGTGACCGTACAATCGTAACGAAATCACCACCGCCTAACCGCCTCGTCCCCGCCTATATATAGACCCCCAGTCCCCTTCTTTTTTATCATTCACCAGAGCGGCGAAGCCCTGCCGAACTGTTTCCTCCCATCCGTTCTTCTTCCTTCTCCATTTCGTACAGAGCTATGGCCATGGCAGAAGCTTCATCGATCGGTGCCTAGGCGAGCCTCTTCGCAGCGTAGGCGTCTCGTGATGGCGCAGTAATTTAGCCATGGCGGTGACCGGGCCTTCCGTTCGAGCTCGGCTCTCCGTCTCCATGGTAGTTGTGGCCGCGAGCTCGGGTGGGCGTGTCCGACTCGTGTCTGGTTATTCGGGAGCGGGTCATGACAATCTTACAGGTATAACGGCACCCTTGCAGTGCAGGTAGCTAGCCCCACTGCAAGTCCCGTATACCGATACCAGTACGTCGGCATCAATCCTTGTTCCCCCTAGGACGAACCGGGTCCGTGGCCGCAGATTATCGTTCTGGGAACTACCTTGTATACAAGTTGTCCATAACCATGCAAGTATATGCAACTTATCTATGAAGAAAACATATAATACATGGTAAAGAAAACTAAATGCTCAACCACCATTCCCATTCGTATTGCCATCTTGTCTTGAGCCAACGCTCACATTATCATCTGCCCAATCCAGGGTCTTAGAAAAATCTATATTATACATCGGCACAGGATAATAGAATGTGATTACCTAAGCCCTTTCTCACATCTTTGATACCATACATCTTTCCAACCAAACTCAATGTACTCACCGCCCAATTCCTGGGACTTAGCATCTGTTTAGCATACGTTCATTCGAACGTAATTCAAGCATACTCACTGCCCAGTTCTTGGGTCTTAACATCTGTGTTACCATCTATTCATCGAGCTAAGGCTCAATATACTCACCGCCCAAGTATTTGGGACTTTGCTTCGTCTGTCATGTATTTCATCGCAACATCGTACAAGCATACAATTCATCTAGCAATAACAGTTCACGTTCATGTGATTATTATCTTTCATTATCTTTCCGAATTCCATGCAAGGTGTTATTGAGAAACTCAGTAAGAAATATAGCATACTATCTTTTATTTAAAGCGTGAAGCTAAATGATCTTCGAAGGGTTCAATACTACTCACATTCATAGGATGATTCCCGCCACGATCGTATAGCCTTCCAAGCGATCCTTCGCATAATCCCAAGTCCAACAAGGCTTCATCGAACCAACCATCCATCATAAGGCATCTTGCGGGTCGGGGCACTACACTGTACCTATTAGTTCATCTTGTATACTCTCTCTATTTACTGTTATATAGACTTTATCATTCATTGGAAACTGTTATTAGAGATGTACTTCGCTGCAATCCTGACTGGATACATTTTTTAGACAGTGCAGAGGATGAGTGTCCTACTTATCACGACCCTCCAGGTGTAGTAGGCATAGATCGGGAGACTCTGATTCAAGAGGGTCTAGTTCTAGCAGAGGGCCCTATTTAGCGACTCATTAGGCTAGATTTATACTGGACCTTGTCTCCAATTGATGGCTCTTGACATGTTTATTATTTTGAGACTTGTATTTGGAAAATGTTGTCTCTTAGACTCTTTCTGGTCTTGTATTATGTTACGATAGACTTTCATGAATATTTCTTATCATGTTGTCTTTATCTTTTGTACCATTTATCTTTCTTAGATTATTGTGATTGAGTATGGTATATTGTCATTACTTGTCCTCCATTCGAATATGACTATCTCGACAGGTTATGATATTTATATTATTTGTTAGTTTAGTTAGACCTAAACAACATTCTATCGTCGATGTTGCGGCGTAGGCTGGGCGCTGTCACACACTCGTGTCCCTATACCGGGTACGGGTCGTGACATAAGTTGTAATAATAACCAGTAGTGTTTCTCTGGGATGTTATAGATACTGTGATATTTTATTTAGTCTTATCACTTGGAGTTTTTCTTAGACTTGTACAACTTACTTTGTTGTGTCTACCAACGAAGAATGGCGTGTCCGACTCGTATCAGATTATTCGGGAGCGGGTCGTGACACCTTCCATCCAAACTTTACCAACCAACGCTAGAAGCAGCATCTTCACCATCCAACCTTCAAGAACCCCTACCATCACCTTCAAACCTATCAAGAAGAGGATAGTAAGCAAGCAAACAAGAAAGTTGAGATCTTGAATAAGGAGGAGCACCCACAACTCTTCTAGTGAATGATTTCGGTAAAAAAATAACTTTTTTCCATCTCAAAACCTATGCTACTAAATCTATAGAAAATATGAGATTAATATCTTAAAATTTATATTTTGATCTCTTTTGTTTCATATTCCCATCTATGAAGTTTGCATGTTGAATTTTTGAGAAATCTGGTTAAGGTAGAACTAGTTTGAGCACCCTTGATGCAAAATTCTAAAAAAATGTTAGAATTTATCAAAACTGATTAATGTAGGTTTATTTTTGTAAAGATATGATTTTTAACATATTTTCATAATTTTATCATTTTAGATCTGATCAGTAAAAATATGGGTCAAAATATTAGTTTACGGGTAAGTTGCTAACATATAACAACTAAAACTTAGTGGTTAATTTGGTCATTGAATCTAAGCTTATTTTCTATGAAATAATCAGTATTAATTGTGTTTTAAAATATTATTTTATGTATTTAAGTCATATTATAAGTTTTATGATGTTACAAACAAGTTTCGGGTAGACTAGCTGACATAAAAGTCAACTAGCCATGAATTTTCCTTAGAATTCTAAATATGAAATTGAGAGGTTAATTTCATATAAATTATATTTAAATTATTATATTTATGATTTTAGATTATTTATATGCATGCCCTTAAAGTAGGGACTTAATAGTAAATTTTAGAAGTCGAAAACTGTAAAACTATGTCCTGATGTCTCATGGAAACATGTGTGTTGTTGTGTACGAATTTAATGGTTCCTTGAGATATTTGGACATGGTTAATATGATTAAAAATAATAAATTAGATAATTATGTCATATTACAAGTTCTTGGTTAAATACTTAAAGTAGTTAATTAATTGTTTACGATTATCGGATTCCGGAGGCCTTAATAAGGGAGCGACATTCATCTTCATACTGCGAAATCATGCAAGTGTACCTTGCTATCGTTCAATTCTTGTTTTATTATTGTATTTTATTTCTTGTATTTATGTTATTGTCTTGGACCATAGTGGATATATCAATACGTGCTTTTGGATTATATTCGGGTGCATTCAAACTGTTAAGTTGTCTAGTATTGATATCTAGAGCCTTCATGTGAATCTATGGATATTATTTTTCATTGAGACCTGTAGGATACGATACGTGATTGACACATATATTACATGATACATGTGCTTGTTTTCCTAAGATACCAGATTTTCCTTATGACTGTAGGACATGGTAGGTGTTGTTTTATTTTCTTTCTAGATGTGTCATATGATTTGCCGTTTAGATAGAGGTCAGAATAGTAAGTTGTGGATGCAACTTATTTGATTCTTGAGAGTTGAGGACAGCTACTACTTGCGTGGGCCATGTTGTGCACTTCACTTTTATATTATGTATGTATATTTATTCGGAGAGATTACATGTTTCCTATGATCTATGTTTCTCTCTTAGTTACCGTTGAGACTCCAATATCGGAGCTACGGCTATATGTATACCAGATTCAGATGTCTTTTACTTTGGATATGTTTGTGCTTGCAAACATTGTCCTCAAAATGTTACGTCAATTTAATTGGTTTAGTTATCCTGGATATTTCACTTACTGTACTTTAGCTCGTATATTATGTGCCTTGCTATGTCCCCTGAAGATCTGGTTATTTTTCATATATATAGGTGGCGAGATTTTTCCTGAGGAGTACGGGCCATGAGTCTTTCATCCTTTGCACAAGCTGAGGAAGACGAGGTTGCACCTGAGTAGTTCATCATTATTGTTATTTTTATTTCTCGTCAGAGTTGTGGACCTGTAGTGATTACTTCTTCATTCAATTGAGACTTGTATCCATGGGTTATTTCCCGTGTGACTACTTTTATTCTATTTGACATTATGCAATTTCTTTTATTCAGCACAACATGTCTTGTTACTATTCTGTGGTTCTCTTGTATCTATGGATGAGTTTAGTTCTTGTGACTGCCATATATTATGTTATTATTTTACAGCTTAAGATACTTTCCATTTAGTTCATTAAATTAGGTATACCTATGGAGTGTGTCAGCTGGCATGCCACGTGTTATAGTCTTATGGATTTTGAGACTAGCACATGACATAAGGCTTCAACCAACACATAATAATATATTTTATGACTTAACTATTAAAACATAATCTTATTATTTGAAAGTTAGTTTAGTTAATAAAATTATAACATTCTCCACCAATTTTAAAATAAATAAATAAATATTTTACATGCACATTTGTGTCCAAATTCAAACAATATTTGGACATTAATCTAAACTTTAGTACATGCTGTAAGTACTTCAAAGTTCAAAGAGTTTGCACGTCCCAAATCAAACAACACAACACAACACAACACAACACAATTCTCTTTATAATCAATTATCCAGGAAGATGTTCCCGATGGCTTTCAGTTCATTATTTAGGATTATCAAAAAATTTGGCAGTCATACCAATTATTTTGATTAGCCTAAATAAGATATAATGTTCAATAAACATCTTATTTTATTTATGAATATTAAATTTTTTTACAGTCATTCAAATTGGTAGGACTATAAATTTTTTTAACAATCCTAAATGAAACATGTTGCTCATTGAATATTGTAATTTTTAGGACTACCAAAGTTTTGACAGTCATACCAACTGGAAAGACTGTCAAATTTTATGGCAGTCCATCATCGTCCCCGTCGTGACTGTGGACGAATTTTTTAAGTTTGAAATCCTTAAATATGTTCTAAACTTCAAAAATTCGTCAAAAATGATTCATAAACCAAATTTTAGTTACTAGGAGATAAATTTTAGGCAAGAACATGGATTTATATTGAAATTTGGGAGAGGAGGGGAGGAAGATGAAAAAGAAAAAAAAAATTGACTTTTATATATATAGTGGGCAGTCCCTGACAATTTTTTTAGTGACAATAAAAAAAATTGGACAACCCTGAGCAATTTTTATAGTGTATTTATAAAAAAAATCTTGATTTATAGCACCAATAGTAAGGCCCATCCCAATTTCTAGATTATACATTCTGGATGCAGGAGTTCATTTTTTAGAATAGTAAGGTTTGTTAGAGTCCGATGATGTTTCTACTCTAGCCACATGAGCTATGGCATGGGCGTGGTAATTTCTATATTCAGAATGTAGGAATTCATGTTGTAAGATAGTAAAGCTAAATTTGGAGCCCAAATTTCAAGATTTTAGATTATTTTCTGAAAAGAAAGAAGGATGACACGTGGGTCTATATAAATTCATCTCATTTGGGTCTTAAGATTTTATTTAATATTCTTTTACAAAACCAACCCATTTTATAATTATTATTTTTATTAGAAAATGCCTCAAGATGTATTTTTGAGCTCCATCTAATATTGATGCTCTTATTATTTTAGTTGTTTCCAAGCCACATTATAATAGAGATATTACTTCTTCTTCTTTTTTCAGCACGTACGGGCTCAGTTAAATCGTGTGTCCCCCTGCACACGATTTTTAGCCGGTCCTCGAATCATTTTGGACTTTTCGCACAGATCTTATTCGTACTGGCTTTGTCATCATTGCCCTACACGCACACCTCGCGCTCCAGAGCTCCAACAGACGGCCGACGTCTTTCGACGCCCGCAACTTAACGACTCGCTTCGCCCACGACGTCGAAGGCGCTCCCGATGTCTTCACGACGCCTACGACAGCCGATGCCGTCCAGTCACCCGTTCTATGTGCACGATGTCCTTACGACATCTTCTCGACGCCCTTACGGCACCGCACGACGGGCCGCGTAGTCGGCCGTCGTTTATACCGATGGTAGAATGGTGCCGGTACTCGACCGTCCGTGCAACGCCCTAGTCGTTGAGTTTTCATGCACGAGCGCCCCATTCTGACCCACGCTAGCTCATATCATGGCCATTTTTCGTCAGTCCTACGACGTTGTAGATGCCCCATTAAATAATCAACTAATTACTGTCACGCCCCGACCCGGAATCACCCGAATCATCGTCCTCGCAGGGGGGCATGATGCCGCACGAGCCTGGAGTTGCGCTCGTGCAAGGCAAGATGACAAGTTCTCAAATGGTTATCTTTTGATTCGATATTAACAACGAAAGGAAACAGAGTATACGAAACAATTCTCTTTATTGATATCTGAAACTGAGATTACAATGGCTTTCGATATCCTAACAATATATGCCAGATTGGCTACAACACTCAGGTTCTCTCTTGCCCACAAAGGATTTCACCGTTCCATACATCATGCCTTCTATATCTCGGCCGCATCAATCCAGCTGCGTAGTCCGAGCGTCAATACGATAGCACGCTTCAATGCGCTTCGGCATTCCAAGCCTCAACACGTTCAAGCAACGCTTCGCCGCGAGCAATCCATTCCCTGCACCCTGCATGAAGCTGGTGGGGGATCAGTACGTTCGTCCTCGCATGTACTGAAGCAAAGATCATCTTTCCAAACCGACATTTTAATATTTATGTTGAATCATGCAACTTAGCTTATGATCTTGCTATGTTCTCCTTAGGGTCAATTTCATGGCATCTTTGAAAGCGTAAAGCATGTTATCATAGCAGCATGTTATTGAATTGAATAGGCAAACAAACAAGCAATCTCGTGTTTGATTCGTGGCGCGACTTACCAAGTCGACGCACTCGCCCTTGCACCGACGCAAGGTGAATACGCCGTAATCCTTCCCTGTCATGTTATTGTGCATCTCTAAGCAGGATCTCTATGCGGGATGCATATGCGCCTACACTTTCAATCCATCGTTCCTTAACTATATGAGGGTCGTTGGCGTATCCGCGCCGGAATAGACTAAAGGAGTTCCTTTCTTTTTCTCTCCTTCTTTTCTCATTGTTTGTCCGGCTGCCCGGCGTTTCACGGGTTGGGTCACATCCCAACAACCGAAACATTTTTGCTGTATACCATCATTTGCGGCTTTTCCCATCTTGTTTAAGGATGTGCGCCTACAAAGATTATTCGAATCCGTCCTAGGCCAAGCGGTTCCGGGGCACATCCGGCATTTAACCGCTTGGAGGAAACACCCGTGCATGGGCGATATCGTAATTATCTCGAGTCCATCCCAATCGACCATGCAACGCCCTTATCATTTAGAAATCAAATTCAAACAACCAAACATAGTCTTGAGTCCGAGACTCAGACTTATCATCTCGCATCTCTTTCGTTAACTTTCTGTATTCTTATATTTTATACTTCATTTCAATGATTCAATGGCATCGTGCCTCAACTCAATGCTCGTCAACCGAACGACCCGAAGGTCTTGAACACCTTTCGAGGCACCATGTCATATCCGACAGTTCCGCCATATTCATGCCACAACTGTATTCTCTCACAACGAAGCCATCTTTTATTATCCCGTGCATGTAGGCACGTTTCGACCGTATATCCATGTTCTATAACTTAGCAATCAATGTTCGGGGCTTGCGCGCTAGGGCGCTCGCCTATTGTCTTTCAATGTTCTAGCCGTCTAACTCGTGCAGCAAAGGCACGGTATGGTTCGTGCACTAAGACACTCGCCGATTACAGTTATCCCATGTTCTTACGGCTTGCGCACCGAGGCGCTCGCCTTAGCGATATCCAATGTCCCATAGCGACTCGTGCATATTGATGCACGTTTCATTTCAATTGTTCTAACTTAGTGTTCGACTCACACTATAATTTTATCTTCGATCGGCCACGTCCGTGGCGTCGATAGGTTAACTTAGCATACAATGATATATTTGACTTATCGAATGAAAGAGTAAAAAAAAGTCAATCCTCCCACCTTGAGTCGATATGCCTTCGTCGTTTTACCGAGCCGATGCAGCTCGATTTCATAACTTGTTTGCACGACCACTCTCCTGACTTAGCCATTCGAGCACTTCGTGCTTCATTGAGTTATACGTCCGATTTGCCTTAGCGTGCCCAAGTCTCGGCCCGTCGCAAGGCGACGATTTGATTTCGCAGACCCCTTACTAAATATTGCAAAAGATCGACCTCTAATATTTTCCCGTCAAAGTATAACCTGCACACGAAACCAACTAAAATCAATACTTCAACGATTCGGACTTGCGCCTTGGTCGATTCGATTTCTTAGAATCTTCGAGCCGATTCAACGCACTCGTCCTTCGGGGCAACGCGGCGCTTCGTATCGATTCAACTCGATGCATTCTTTCGGGACAAGGCAACTCTTCGCATCGACAAAGTTGATGCGTTGCTCGGGACAACGTAACTCGCTTATCGATTTGTATCGATACATTTCCTTTGCGTCAGTGCGACTCGTTGAGTCAACGTTTCAGCGTAATGCGCCGTACGGAGCGGGGCATTACAGAATATACCACTCAAAACAAGGTTCGTCCTCGAACCAAAACCAACACTCTGACTAAGTGTCTTATAGATCGTTTCACGATCTCGTCCCACCAAAGTTGTTCAATCTCACACTATCTCGCAAGCTTTCCATTAACATTTCATAGTCTTCCCTGCAGCTCGATTTAAATTTTGTATACAACTCGATTTGGATTCGTACTTATATTCAAGGCGTCCCGAATATATATGTATTTCGACCAAGCCCAGTCGTAGCAAATTAGAACAAAGCTGACAGGTAAATTTCAATCCTATGCTTGCCATCTCCGTACTCTCGATCGGACTTATCCTCAGCAACCGTTCTCGAAATTTCATCGCATACGTATATTCAATACATACGTGATTCATTCAATAAAGTCATTGCACGCGACGCGATTCAAAATCGCCTTTCTCGTTTCGTATGTTTCATCGGGACTGTCAATTCTACGCATTGCGTCAAGCCGTCGCGCATCCGATCGCAACGCCTTGCGTTTGATATCGCCACCCAACTATTTCCAAAGTCTGGCTATACAATTTATCTCGATACGATTTTCTTTGTTGACTTGCAAATGCATCAACATTCAGGGCTACGCCCGCTAGGTTACTTACATAGTCCCCGTGCTTAGATTCTCCTGACGTAAGTTTAAATTGACATTGCACAAAGGCCACAATCTATCCGACATGAAAGTTTACAACAAGGCGACAGTGCTCAAGGCAACGATCGCCTTAGCACGAAGGTCTTTACGACGCATCTTACATTCAATTTCCTAACGACTAGGAATTCACTAGCCAAATTCCCAACTTATCCATCATGCAACATCGAATGTAAATTTTGATTCACGTAAGCTAAATTGCAATGTGAATCAGAATTTAACGACATGACTCGTAAGTCATTCCCTTATCGTTCCCTCTCGTGCATAGCACGTTTCTCGCAATCGCCTATCCGAATCACCAAGTTCGTTGGTGAATTTCAAGTTCTATCGTCGACCAACATAACCATTCAAGCATTCATCCGACGAATACTCAAAATCCACCTATATCATTCTCAATCGAAAGTTGTTCCAACAATTCTCGATCGCCTAGACTTACCGTCAATATGCACCGTGTTATATTTGTTATCGGTGCAATCTCATATGCGATATCGCATGGGTCATCTTACGGTCTGCATCATTCAATTTGATTTGGCGGTCAAGTCTTCTAGGGTCAGCTGCCCCGAAGCTACGCTCGATAATTGTGGATCATCACCGAAGGACAGTTTAATAAGAACCATGCTATATCTTATTTCGGAGCCAAATCACGTTCCGACAATTCTATGCGACTACCCAATTTTTCGGACAAGACCATTTCTATTGGCGCAACTGATGCGCAACTATCCTCAGAGTCAAGTCATGCACTGCCGTCGATGATTCCGCAATTTATGAAACATCCACTCGCATCGAGTTCGAGTCTATCTTATTCACGGGTCGACACACGAGATGCTATACGCATCGAGCAATCGTCGATGACTTATAGTCTCGTCTTGATTAATCATAAAATTGACGATCAACCAAATTCGTTCATTCTCGTATCGTTACTTACAAAATTTTGATAGTGCAAGGCGCACTCCATTTTGTATTCTCACATCGTGCTTACGTTTTCTTACATATCGATCTCGATACGCCGTATCCATTTCGATAACGTAAGGGTCAACTTTGAATCTATTTCAACGTCAACTTAACTCGCATCGCATACATCCAAGTTCGCAACAAACTTTTCCATACGCATCAACTCATTTTTCGATTCGTCGCATCCCGCTATACTTTGATCGCGTAACCGAGTTACCGATTATCTAACATCGTGCCCTCGAGTTATACGATCTCGCCCTCTAAGTTTTGTGTGTTTTCAGTCGTACTCAATTGAGTTTTGCCGTAACGTAACCAACTATTTCTTAGGCATGATTTCTCACGTCAACCAACTTTCTTACCGGAGTCGCACATCGTGCGATTCAATTTCAATGTTTGCATCGCCTAACATTTCTATCGAGATCGCAAGTCGTGCGATTCGATTCGTCTCGCCCAACATTTCTACCGAGATCGCAATTCGTGCGACTCATTTGTAAGCTCGAGTATTCCTTTCCCGTCGATCCGATTATTGCGTCAAGGCATAATCGTTTCGCTAGTCTCGGTCGTTCGACCGACTTATCATTCTCGTCCGACGTATCGTTCATTGATACGAGTCTCGCCTTATCGTCCTAACCGAATTTCGAAGAACACTTGCACAAACATACCGTCATACAAATTTTCAATCCAGTCTCGGTACTCCCCCATCCGTTGCGGACAATTTTTCCGCAATTCTCACAACGCGTCGATGCAATTCATCGCACAAGTGATATACTATATACCACTCGAAATCGAGTCATTCATCGCCTATGTGGTATTGCATATACCACTCAGAATTTAAGCCATTTCCCTCGCGTTACACTTAGTATAAACCGACAATCTCTTCCGACTCACGATTTCCGCAGTGATCATGCTTGATCACAACCGTAACTTTGATTCTATCAAAATCCGACACAACTCGGTCAATGTTCTCGTTTGCCAACATAAGTTTGGTGTGCAACCGAACGATTCGTTCTATCGATTTATGAATTCAATTCTTTTCTTACGTTGCATCTCGTACAACAATTTATCTGATATGCGTCGCACCTCGTGCAACAGATTTTTACTTTCGATACGCGTTGCACATCGTGCTACGATTTATTTCCGACACTTTCATTTCACTTTGTATAACGATTTATTTCCAATTTCCTTTGCACTTTGTGCAACGATTAATTTGATATGCGTTGCACCACGTGCAATAATTTTTACTTTCAATACGCGTTGCACATCGTGCAACGATCATTTTCGACATTTACCGCACCTCGTGCAACGAATTACTCTCGACTTTCCAAGTCAATGCACAATCCGTTTTAACACATTCGGTATTGGCTTATCACTTCTCACTTTCATTTTAACGCATATTCACCATTACTCGTTGTACTTCGTGCATCATTTTATTTCTCATTCAACATGTTACATTGCGACAACATCTCAAATCGTATTTCATAATTTGTCGCGCTTGCAGCAACTAACATTTTGCGGCTCGTTTGCATTCAATACAATATACCCTTCGCGACTTTCTTAGCAAACATCATGAAATTTCTAAAACACATGCGGCAAAATTTCATGATTTGTATTAGACTTATTGTATGGAACATCCAGTGCGGCATCGAGTAGAGTCAAGAGTGATATCAAGTGGTGGTGGGTAACTTTTCGAATTGTAATGAAGCGAGCGTCCAGAGGAAATTGAGCCTAGAGCTCTGATACCAATTTGTCACGCCCCGACCCGGAATCACCCGAATCATCGTCCTCGCAGGGGGGCGTGATGCCGCACGAGCCTGGAGTTGCGCTCGTGCAAGGCAAGATGACAAGTTCTCAAATGGTTATCTTTTGATTCGATATTGACAACGAAAGGAAACAGAGTATACGAAACAATTCTCTTTATTGATATCTGAAACTGAGATTACAATGGCTTTCGATAGCCTAACAATATATGCCAGATTGGCTACAACACTCAGGTTCTCTCTTGCCCACAAAGGATTTTACCGTTCCATACATCATGCCTTCTATATCTCGGCCGCATCAATCCAGCTGCGTAGTCCGAGCGTCAATACGATAGCACGCTTCAATGCGCTTCGGTATTCCAAGCCTCGACACGTTCAAGCAACTCTTCGCCGCGAGCAATCCATTCCCTGCACCCTGCATGAAGCTGGTGGGGGATCAGTACGTTCGTCCTCGCATGTACTGAAGCAAAGATCATCTTTCCAAACCGACATTTTAATATTTATGTTGAATCATGCAACTTAGCTTATGATCTTGCTATGTTCTCCTTAGGGTCAATTTCATGGCATCTTTGAAAGCGTAAAGCATGTTATCATAGCAGCATGTTATCGAATTGAATAGGCAAACAAACAAGCAATCTCGTGTTTGATTCGTGGCGTGACTTACCAAGTCGACGCACTCGCCCTTGCACCGACGCAAGGTGAATACGCCGTAATCCTTCCCTGTCATGTTATTGTGCATCTCTAAGCAGGATCTCTATGCGGGACGCATATGCGCCTACACTTTCAATCCATTGTTCCTTAACTATATGAGGGCCGTTGGCGTATCCGCGCCGGAATGGACTAAAGGAGTTCCTTTCTTTTTCTCTCCTTATTTTCTCATTGTTTGTCGGGCTGCCCGGCATTTCACGGGTTGGGTCACATCCCAACAACCGAAACGTTCCCGCTGCATACCATCATTTGCGGCTTTTCCCATCTTGTTTAAGGATGTGTGCCTACAAAGATTATTCGAATCCGTCCTAGGCCAAGCGGTTCCGGGGCGTATCCGGCATTTAACCGCTTGGAGGAAACACCCGTGCACGGGCGATATCGCAATTATCTCGAGTCCATCCCAATCGACCATGCAACGCCCTTATTATTTAGAAATCAAATTCAAACAACCAAACATAGTCTTGAGTCCGAGACTCAGACTTATCATCTCGCATCTCTTTCGTTAACTTTCTGTATTCTTATATTTCATACTTCGTTTCAATGATTCAATGGCATCGTGCCTCAACTCAATGCTCGTCAACCGAACGACCCGAAGGTCTTGAACACCTTTCGAGGCACCATGTCATATCCGACAGTTCCGCCACATTCATGCCACAACTGTATTCTCTCGCAACGAAGCCATCTTTTATTATCCCGTGCACGTAGGCACGTTTCGACCGTATATCCATGTTCTATAACTTAGCAATCAATGTTCGGGGCTTGCGCGCTAGGGCGCTCGCCTATTGTCTTTCAATGTTCTAGCCGTCTAACTCGTGCAGCAAAGGCACGGTATGGTTCGTGCACTAAGGCACTCGCCGATTACAGTTATCCTATGTTCTTACGGCTTGCGCACCGAGGCGCTCGCCTTAGCGATATCCAATGTCCCATAGCGACTCGTGCATATTGATGCACGTTTTATTTCAATTGTTCTAACTTAGTGTTCGACTCACACTATGATTTTATCTCCGATCGGTCACGCCCGTGGCGTCGATAGGTTAACTTAGCATACAATGATATATTTGACTTATCGAATGAAAGAGTAAAAAGAAGTCAATCCTCCCACCTTGAGTCGATACGCCTTCGTCGTTTTGCCGAGCCGATGCGGCTCGATTTCATAACTTGTTTGCACGGCCACTCTCCTGACTTAGCCATTCGAGCACTTCGTGCTTCATTGAGTTATACGTCCGATTTGCCTTAGCGTGCCCAAGTCTCGGCCCGTCGCAAGGCGACGATTTGATTTCGCGGATCCTTACTAAATATTGCAAAAGATCGACCTCTAATATTTTTCCGTCAAAGTATAACCTGCACACGAAACCAACTAAAATCAATACTTCAACGATTCGGACTTGCGCCTTGGTCGATTCGATTTCTTAGAATCTTCGAGCCGATTCAACGCACTCGTCCTTCGGGGCAACGCGGCGCTTCGCATCGATTCAACTCGATGCATTCTTTCGGGACAAGGCAACTCTTCGCATCGACAAAGTTGATGCGTTGCTCGGGACAACGTAACTCGCTTATCGATTTGCATCGATACATTTCCTTTGCGTCAGCGCGACTCGTTGAGTCAACGTTTCAGCGTAATGCGCCGTCCGGAGCGGGGCATTACAATTACTACTAATTATTATTAAAATAATTTTAAATCCTACTTTCATTCCTTATACTCTCAAAGAAACATGGGAATGGTGGATTGGGTGGGTGGGGGTGGAGGGGGGAGGATTGCCATTGATTATTCCAAATTAAAACCCCAAAATTAATGGTTACCAAACAATTGATTTAGTCCAAATCCATCCATTTTTTCACAAATTATGTTTACCAGAAATTGACCTCCAAAGCTAAGTAAAAGTTTATGCACAAAACATCAAATGCTAATTAGTAAAACATCAAAGTGAAATCAGGAATGAAGCGTTCGCTTAATTCGATTTCAACCAAACAAAAATAATCAAAATCGAATAAATCCAAATTATAAATTTCCAAAATCGAATCTGAACCAAAATTAGCTATAATTGAAATCGAACCAAACAAAACAAACCGAACCGATAATGGATTAAGTTTATTCGGTTGGACTATTTTATTATTTAATGGGTCGGACAAAAAGTTGAGATTCCAGTTCACTTATATAAAATAAATATAATTTTTATACATACATTTGTTGTATTTAAAACTTGGGCCAAAGTTTGATTAGTTATTAAATTAACAAAATTGGACTTTGAAACACATTCATAGAATTATTATTTTAAAATATATAAAATAATTATATATTTTTAATCATAAAATAAACATAAATGTGATGATAATTATAGAGTTAATTAGTTGTACCTCCCTATGGTTTGTACGCATTTTGGTAATTATCCCCGTTGTTTAAAAAACAAAGAACACTCCTCTGGTTTATAGAGTTAATTAGTTGTACCCCCTGGTGCATAGAAGAAAGTGAGCGAAAAAGCACCCAGGAGGGTGTTCTTTGTTTTTAAAACAACGGAGACAGTTACCAAAATACGTACAAACTATAGGAGAATATTTATAAATAACCCGATAATTATATAGTGAGGTGTCATAAAATAAACATAAATGTGATAATAAACATAAATATGATAATTATAAAGTTTGATTAGTCTTTTTTTTTTGAGATGTTATTTTTTTCAGGCTGACAAGCAGTATCAAGGGAGATTGGAACC
This sequence comes from Iris pallida, assembly GCA_029216955.1. Taxonomy (NCBI): domain Eukaryota; kingdom Viridiplantae; phylum Streptophyta; class Magnoliopsida; order Asparagales; family Iridaceae; genus Iris; species Iris pallida. Next base: position 36,732,537 of record JANAVB010009198.1, on the reverse strand, counting down.
GTGTTCATTCGTAGAAAACCTTCCGGTATACCCAACGGATTACACTCTCACGAACATTGAGTAAGTCTTATTGGATTTTTGATTTTGGACCATATGAATTTTGTATACCGAAACCGAAACTATTTTTTTAAAATCCAAACTTTTTATCGGATTCGATTCGATTCGAATTTTCAGTTGAAAACCGAATTGTGCTCACCCCAAATTGAAATTAGTAAATCTTGTCACTAAAATAAATTCAACATTAACAATAAAAATAAAATTCAATATTTAGTTGAGTTGGCAATTCTTCCCCAACCTCCCCTCTAGTGCCCTCTCTCTCTCTCTCTAAGCAAAATAAGAGTAGATCTAAAATCTCCGCCCATTCCCAGATCCGGATCCGCCAACCCGATGCTTCCTTCCTCCTGAGCCATGGAAGCACCGCCTTCCCGGATCCCCACCCGCACCACCTCCTCCCCAAGATCCGCATCCGCCTACGACTCCCCCACCGCCTCCGCCGCCTCCATCCAGAACCTCTCCTCCATCCTCAACAACCCCCTCACCGGGGGGCCCACCTCCTCCTCCTCCTCCTCCCCCTGGTCCCTATGGCCCACCTCCTCCTCCCCCGACCCCCTCCCCCTCCCGACCCCCCCGGACCTCGGCCCGGAGGTCACCTCCGCCGACTTCCGACCCTACCTCCTCTCCATCTCCGACCCCTTCTCCCGCTTCGAGGACATCCGCAACCACTCCCACCGCGAGATCTTCGAGTTCTCCGCCGACCCCCGCGGCGGCGGCGGCGGCCAGGGGGACGCGCTCGTGGCGTGCCTCCGCGAGGTCCCGGCGCTCTTCTTCAAGGACGGCTTCGAGCTCGAGGACGGCGCGACGTTCCGGGCGGCCTGCCCGTCGTTTGAAACCGAAGGCCCCGCGCTGCAGGAGCGGCTGACGCAGTACCTCGACGTGGTGGAGATGCACCTGGTGCGGGAGATCTCGCTGCGCTCGGACTCCTTCTTCGAGGCGCAGGGGCGGCTGCAGGGTCTCAACGGCGAGATCGTCGAGGCCTGCCGGAGGATCGCGGGCCTGAGGGAGGCGGTCGGGGGGATCACCGACGGGGTCGTGGGGCCCGCGAGGAAGGTGCGGGAGCTGAATGCCGCGAGGGGCGGGCTGGTCGCGCTGCAGCAGAAGCTCGCGGTCATTCTCTACGTCGCGCAGGCGCTCTCCGCGCTCAAGCTGGTCAGTGTGTTCGTCTGCTTGTTTCTTCTGATCGTGGCTAAACTTTACAATACGAAGCGAAGCATAATTTGTTAGTTTTCTTGCTGGTTATATTTCCTGGTGCAAGTTTTGATACAATGCTATTTCTGGGCATAGCTGAGACTAGGATTAGATATTTCCTGAACGTGTGTGAAAATATCCAATGTAAGGCACGATAAGGACACGATGGTGCACTTATTTTGGTGTGTATTAGTGTATTTTGGAGTGTCGGGATTGTGTCTGATGATTGTCTGACACAACAAGGCCTGGAGTGTCAGTGCGTCCTAGGATATAACCATCATTTTGGTCATCGATTTTCTTTGATTCTTTTCTCAGCAAAATGGGGTTCAATTATGGATCTATACTAAGTTGAGAAGACTCCCTGAAAGATGAATCACCTTTTTACGTGTTCAGAGTCAAGTAATAGACCCGTTAGAAGTTGTTTCCAACGCACTGATCATGGTACGGGCGAGAGTTTTCCATAAAGCATTGGACTCAAGTTGGCTGGTAGGTAGGTAGTCTGCTTTAGTGGATATGTAACAAGCTCATTATAAGAGCAGTATCCCTTGATTTTTTTTAGACCAGAAAGAGTGTAGGTGGCGAAGGCAGACGACAAGGTCTGTTATAGGGACTTGATCATAATAGTTACGCCAAAGAACGGTCGAGAATACAGTTGATGTGTCATGTGTTCATGATGATGGCCATTATTTTTTAGATTGATGAAACGTTCTTATTTCTCTTTATATTTTGATAACCGTTGTAAAATTTCTTCACGTTGTAGCGTATGGAATTTATAATGACGAAAATGGTACAGGCCATAGGAACGAACTTGTATTAACCAGAGGAAGGGAGAATTAGATTCTCATGTAAAAGCTACTGAACCATGGAGATATAATGTTATCAAGGAGTTGAAATCAGATGAAATATGACCTCAAGCCCTTTTGAGGGCAAACACATAGAAGAAAGTACCAGGAATCATGGACGTTCCAAAATTGGGCAATCCATAGCATACATGTACCAAAATCACATCAAGCGATGCAAAATCTGTGCCTTGTCCACATTACTGTGTATTGTATCGTTTGTGTTATATATGTGTCCGTACAACTTAGAGACCACACATTAAATGTTATGGTACTCGATAAGAGTTGAATGCAAGGTTCAAAAACTTAGCTTCAGACACTTCCTACGAGTATCAGTTTTGGAAGTTCTGAGGATTTTCAGTGGTTTTGAATTGGTTGGTTTCGGTAGTTTTGGTGGTTTTTGTGATATCGGCAGATAATTAAAACCTTAACTAAAACAGACTCTTAATAAGAAATAGGGATAAGCCTTGCTGAAACTGAATCTCAATAAAAAATGGGGGTAACGCTGCATATATCCTGATCTTTCCCAAACCCTGCATTGTTGGGAGCCTCATTGCACTTGGATATTGCTTATCTAGCAATGGTTTTAGCACATAAAACCTTATATTATGATTTTACATACATGTTGTTTACTCCAATATGCATACAAAGTACAAACCCTAACATTCTGCAAGAAATTTGCATGTAGCTCCTTTTGACACTGAGTTATTGCCAAATACCATCAATACCATCATTTGAAAGATGAATGAAAGGAAGATTTATGCATTTTGGAAGAACCGAGACCTACTTTACACAGTTTAAATTATGCAACCTAGGTAACCCACCAATATTCCCTACTTTAGGAGTTTGTAGAAGTGCAGATGAATATGGAAAATGGCAAGGACTTTTGTGTATCATGTTCATCTGATTGGTATGTCAAGAGGCTACTGTATTACATTCACAATTACGGATGCTTTTTAGCAGTAAAAAGCAGTTCTTGATAAGGAAGGTCTAAACGTATAATAAAATGATATTTCAAAACATATAAATAGAATAATCTCTCTCTTTGTTCCACAAAGTAACCACTTTCCATGCTCTATTGCATACATGTTGTTTTACTCCAATATGCATACAAAGTACAAACCCTAACATTCTGCAAGAAATTTGCATGTAGCTCCCTTTGACACTGAGTTATTGCCAAATAACATCAATACCCTCACTTGAAAGATGAATGAAAGGAAGATTTATGCATTTTGGAAGAACCGAGACCTACTTGTCAAGAGGCTACTGTATTACATTCACAATTACGGATGCTTTTTAGCAGTAAAAAGCAGTTCTTGATAAGGAAGGTTTAAACGTATAATAAAATGATATTTCAAAACATATAAATAGAATAATCTCTCTCTTTGTTCCACAAAGTAACCACTTTCCATACTCTATTGCATGTTTCGGAAGCTCACTGTTGTTATCTGAAACATTTCAGTCCGATGAAAGCTCTACCGAGTAGCTCTCTGTATTGTGAATTTTAAAATTTCAACGTGATTGTACACAAGTTCTTCCAATTTAGATATTTGCTTCTATTATCTCTTTGTTTTTTTCAAAAACTCCGGGGATCTTGGCTTGGAGACTTCTGCTAGCAGAACTACCCACTGACTCTAGAATTGTCAAAATGTAAATCCCCTTATATTTCTAGATGCTGTACAAAGCCCCAAATTGAAAACCACTGAACACCCCTTTGTCCACAGTGAACTTGCGAATTGTTTCTGGCCCAGTCCTTCCATTCTACAAACCCCCACACATAACCTCACCATTGAGGGATTGTTTGCAGCCTGGCTATCAAATCATTCTATGTATACCATGAATGGCTTTGTAGCAGTTGCATCTATTTCCTAATTGTCCTTAGAGAGATGGTTCCACAGAAACTCAAATCATCCACGACGAATCCAAAATCCCCCCAAAGTGCTCAATTTTTTTACATCTTGATGGCTACATGTGCGCACCTGACCTAAGACATTCATGCTTTTGTACATGCCCATATGCTATTCAAGTGTTATATTCTCGTCATAAGTTGCAGCTATTTTATCTCATGAGTGATAATTGTAATCTGTAAACCTTTGGAGGAGGTAATATCGTTTTTCCTTCCAAAGAAAACCAATGATGTTAAAGTAATGTCTCTTCTTTGTGTGCAGCACACACAAACGGAGGGAGGGAATTTCAAACCTTGCCTGCGCATCGTGTGCCAGGGGTGGTGGTGGTCTTGCTTGTTTATCTATACAAAATATAATTTCTTTGCGTGATAGCTGCTCCATGAGTCCAATCCTCTAGGTCTTTTTTGCATCGGACTTGTTCTGTATAACCTTACATCTCATAACTAGTTTAGGGGTGGCTTAGTACTGTATACCTACTGAATTGCAGAAAAATGCTTTCTAACATATGGAATAGTTACGTCTAAGAGTCTGAGAGAAGCGGGCCTGAGACTTTGCTGGGATGGTCTTATTGGATAAATAATTAATATCAAATAGTTACAATTTCTTTTGCTAGGTCTTTTCTGCAATGGACTTGTTCTGTATAACATTGTATCTAATAACAAGTTTAGGAGTGGCTTATGTGTACTGTATACCTACCGAATTGCTGGAAAATGCTTTCTAGACATGTGAAACAGTTATGTCTAAAAGTCAGAGAGAAGCGGGCTGAGACTTTGCTGGTATGGCCTTATTGGGTCACGAACTAATATCAAATAATTACAATTTCTTTCGCACTGTTCCACATCATGTATAAACTGCTGCTGGTTAGTGCATGTATAAACTGCTGTTGGTTAGTAGCTTCTTTTGACTATGATCATGTGCTGTTAAGTTATATATTGTAATGTATACAATCTGTTAATTTATTGACAATTGATGTGGTTGAGAGCAAGTTTTAGGGACATATCAATCCTAGCTAGTTGAACGTGAATGCGTAGAGCCTTCTTCCTTCAATTGATGTAAACTAGGATATTCTATTCCCAGAACCATGAATGCATGTGTAATGAACAAATATGTCTTATCCTTGCAGCTTGTGGCTGCCTCAGATTGTGCTGGTGCTCTGGACGTCACTGATGACTTGCAACATTTGCTGGTAATTTTTGTTTATCATGGAGATAATAAATAGTTATTTTATTGTTTATGTAGTCGCTGTATATTTTCCTATCTATGTGCTCTTAGTTAATAGTAATAATAGTATCAACCTGCTTACCTCTTTATTTCATTGCATTTAGCTGTGGTTACTAATGACTCTTAAGAGTGGTAAGTTCTGATAAAATTGTTGAATCACTGCAATGAATCATCAAAAGTGTAGAAAGCTTCTCTTGGCATATTGGAATCATGCTTCTTGTATTGACTTTTGAGTGAGTTCTGAGATACCTGGTTTTGAGTGAGTTCTGATATGCCTGGTTTGAGCATTGGCCTATGTATTCCCAGTATGCTTGGACATATTTATTGTATCTAAGACTTTTGACTTTTATGTTGCTCATTCTTGTGTCAGATAGCTTATCCTTACGTGATAAGAAGACCTTATATACGTTCAGGTGGTGTCCCTTGGTGTATTTTGGCATAAACATCATGAATCATGATCACATTGTTTCCTGTCAAAACTGTTCTAGTATGACTTGTATTATCAGGAACTGACACGGACAATATAGATTTATGCAATTGGGCCACAAAAATATTGTAAAATACATCAAATCTTTAGCTCATTTAATGAATCTTAAAACAAGCTGAATGTAAATTTGTGCTGCATTAATTTTACAAATATAGTTTTAACTTATGATAGTTGTAGTCAAATAACATTTCAAATCATCAATAAAAAATTCTTTTTATCAGTACAACTGAAAATGCATAAAAATATGACCATCCCAATTCATAAATCACTTCATTTTAGCAATTCCATCTTCTTACCCTGACTGGTGAGCCACACCTTCACCAGTTCACATATCTTCAAAAGCGTAAAGTACATGTGAAGTGGTTGTGCCAAAGGTTTCAAATCAATGAACTTGAGTTTGGTCCATGGTTAGCCTAAACAATGAGCTGGTCAAACAGATTGCTCATCTTTTTTTTGTCAAGGTTAGTTAGAAACTACACTTTCTCCCTCAAGGCATTTACAACTTTAAGAAAACGAAAAAGAAGGTGAGAGAGCCCTTAAGCAGTTGTCTCAATTTCACAAAAGTGGCAAACGTGCACTCAGGGATCAGTGCAACAGTTAGGTGCAGCTAGTAATCATGGTGCGGGATCTTATTGCCATGAGTTTTGTTGCCATGTTTTGTAACGTAAACCTTATCAAGTTTCAGGAGAAGTTAGGGACTTCTCTATGAAGGATGTGTGACGCGGAACAAAGACCTAAAAGAAATATGATTTGTATGAAATTGAAAATTTATGAAAAAGTTGTGCGTGGAAGTTTTAAATGAAACGTGAACAATCAACCATTATAAATTTATTACAAAAATTATAATAGAAATGCAAAAAAAAAAAATTAGGACTATCCGATGGCGTGTTGGTGACGTCAATGTCAGTGGCGGAGAAGAAAATAACATAGAGAGATCCGCTTCAGGGTTTTGGCATCGCACCATACAAACTAAAAAAAATAGATTTTTCATTATTCAATTCTTCGATGAATAATTTATGAACTTACAAACTATTTGTAGACTCCCAATAAATAAAAGAAGATAAAACCAATCTCTAAAGACTTATCCCTAAGATAACTTAAATCATAACTGATAAAACAGAAAAATAAGCTCTATCTAAATAACCGAAAAAATAAAAATTAAAAGATAACAACAAATTTAAATTACGGTTCTCCACCATTCTCCTCTGCTTCGAAAAATTTACCTCATGGTGAATTATGTAAGCATGAATCCGAGAATTATGTTCCTTGGTGATGTCCTCCAAATCGGCCATGATGGAGGCCTTTGCTTCAGTAGTGTAGTCAACACAAAGATTTCTGGAAAGATGACGGAGCCCTAAATTCGTAATAACGATTGTGGAGGTGGAAGAAACAAAATATCCGCTTGGCAAATAATACCAAGCACCTTTATAAATGGTGGTTGTCTCCGTGCATCCAAATAAGTAAAATGATTGTCCATATAATCAACTATTATTTCTTGCAAACTATTACAATTATTTATAACAAATAAATAATAGAAATTCTTCACATGTTTAATTATTGGAACACGTTCAAAATATTTAGAAGAATTATGTTCCTTGGTGATGTCCTCCAAATCGGCCTCATGGTGGAGGTCTTTGCTTCAGTAGTGTAGTCAACACAAAGACTTATGGAAAGACGACGGAGCTCCACATTGGTAATAGCGATTGTGGAGGTGGAAGAAATAAAATATCCGCTCGGCAAATAACACCAAGTACCTTTATAATTGGTGGTTGTCTCCGTTCTTCTAAAGAAGTAAAATGAACGCCCAGATAATCAATTATTATTTTCTGCAGACAATTACAATTATTTGTAACAAAGAAATAATAGAAATTGTTCACATGTTTGATTATTGGGACACGTTCAAAATATTTAGAAGACTTAATAGGTTCTTTAAATTCATTGGAACGATCAGACCTATTTAATTCTTCTAAGGATAATATTTAAAAGTTAAAGTTTATTAATGGTTTAAACCTAGACCTAGACTTAGACTTGGATCTAACCGGTGATTCGTTTACGATAACTCAGTAGGTTCTACTAATGATTTTTTATAAAGATATAGGGTCATCACTAGCAATAGTTTGTCATAATATAGTTAAAATATTCATCGATCAACTTTTTCATTTCGACATGCATCTTATCATATGCAACATCGATTATCGCACAAATTTGTTGCGGAAAATTTTGTGCAGACATTTTTGTATGGGTTTACCTACTTAGGTATAAAATATTTCTAAACCAGGGTTTAGCTTTGATACCAATTTGACATGGAACGGAGATCTAACATAAATATGATTTGTATGAATTTAAAAATTTATGAAAAAAATTGGGCATGGAGGTTTCAACTTTTAAATGAAACGTGAACAATCAAGTATTATAAATTTATTACAAAATTATAATAGAAATACAAAAAACAATAATTAGGAATACCCGATGACATGTTGGTGACGTCAACGTTGGAGGAGGAGAAGGAATTAAGATAGAGAGATCCATTTTAGGGTTTTGACTTTTGACATTGCACCACACAAATTCAAAAATAGATTTCTCATTCTTCAATTATTCGATGGATAATTTATGAAGTTACATACTATTTACAGTCTCTCAATAAATAAAAGATAAAGCCAATCTCTAAAGGCTTATCCCTTAAGATAACTTAAATCCTAACTGATAAAACAAAAAAATAATCTCTATCTAAAATAGCAAAAAATAAAATAAAAGATAACAACAAATTTAAGTTATGGTTTTCCATTAATGTGTCAATTGTAACACAAGTTAATGGAAGGGTTCAACTATGTTATAACCTTGATTCTTATTCGAGGTAATTCTGTTTCTTTTGTACCCAGAAGTAATTTAATATCAGTACCATGACCCATGACATAAACTTAGGAGAGCAGTTCTTTTGGACTATGGTCACCCGTTCACGCCACATTATATCCACCACCACGTATCTGCTGGGTCCACTGTGCACTTAATTTGAATATACTTGATACTGTTCTCTTTTCGATGACTGCAAGCAGCACAAATAGTTTGGATAGAGCGTAGCAGTGTTGCAAGGTCCGTCATGGGAGCCTAGGTGCTAAGAGGTGACACAAATGAGGCATATCGCCTCATACTGTAGTGACACCCCTAGGGCTTAGGCTCAGGTCTTTTAGGTTATTAAGGCACCATAAATATGTGTCAGAGTTAATCGACTAGGTTACAAGTGTAGTAGATAGTGCAGTTAGTGAACTTATAACCTAGTAACTCAGGGTGCAGTTACTGAACTTATAACCTAATATTCGTGTAACACAACAAATTTTCTTTTAATGGGGAATTAAATATAAAAAAATAGAAGTAAGCAACTATATTGTGATGGTATGTTGAAAGTTAATATGTTAAGAGATCATGACGGCTTTCTTAGTTTATCTAGATTCTTCATGTTGATAATTATTCTTGTTGTGGGGATGCACCTTTTTTAAGTTGTGACAATGTAAGACGGAAAAGATGCTTGGCACTCTAGAGATAGATGGCGTTTGTATTATTTGGCGGGATCCATCATGACTGTCAATACGTAGTGGGCTCTTCCTTGCTCGTGTTTTGGTTTAGAGAAGGAATGGGAGAATAGCAAAGTGGCTCAATTTTCCTGGAGAGTAGTCCTGCTATATAGGGAATAGAAGTGCAGCCTCCCCCCTGCCTGATTTCCTGGATAAGGTTTTGTTCCGTACGAAACTGATCTGGAATGGCTTGAGCATGTCAGACTTGGATGAAACTTCAAATCATGAAAGTGTGTTTGGTTATTGATTTTTGTACATGTGTGGGAGAATCGTTGAATCTCACACAGGTTCTACTCCTGTAATGCCAGTTTAAATATCACAAGTATGAAATATCTGCAACTCTGGAACTAGAAGCACTTGACCTATCAATATATATTAGGCTTATTACAACATTGACATTTATTTGAAATAACCCTTCTTCTGTTGAATGCTTTATAATCATCTTTTCATTTGATAACAGGAGACTGACGAGCTTGCTGGTCTTCATTGTTTTCGTCACCTTCGGGATCAATTGGCAGCATCCTTAGATTCAATAAACAGGTTCGTTTGTGAAATTATCGTACTTACATTGCTTTCTATCTCATGCTTTTAGCACAATACTCAAGTCTTAGATGTGCTTCTGTGCATTACTCATGTTTCTCAAGATTTTTTTATGCTAGTTATCAGAACTTTGCTACAATGACAACTGAATTGAGGATTGTTATTATTTGGAACCGTGATATGCATATGTAAGTATTTAAATTGCAAGCACAGACATTATTTTCTATGCACCGACTTGAATGGGGACAATAACCCTGGTAGAAGAATATGCAGGTCTGTTACTTGATCTAGAAACACAAGTCTTTACAAGGTTGGATCATGTGATATGGAAAAACTATGTTAAACATAGTTCAAGATAAGGTATTATTACACTTCATCTGTTGGACAAGGCATTGAATGAAATAGAAGTTCAAGAATTATTGGTGACTGTAAAATAAAAATTTATTTGAAGAAAAGTAAGGAACAATTTTTGTAACGAATGAACCACAAGAAAAGACTTGGATTGTATGCCTACAGGCAGGGATAAGAACAATAAAATCCTTATGTGCCATTGTGTTGAATCTTAACTATTTCAAAGTTAATTTTGTTTTAGTAAGAGTAGATCTAAACATAGAGAACCTACATTATTGATGGAATTTCTAAAATGTAAAACTGATTCAGAAACTATGACGTAAAATGTCCCTAGTTAATGCATGCTGTTGAGAATAAAGAAGAAACTTACTGGAGAAGGAGAGGATTACAAGTGGTCAATTTCTGACGGTAGCTTCTGTAGGAAGTAGGGAACAGTTACTGGGAAAAAAGAGGGAGATTGTCACAGGACAAAGTTAATCATAGACAGATAAACAAGTGTCCTAAATGACAAGCTAACAAGTAGTCTTATGGGGACAACAAAAGGGCGGCAATTACTTGAAAATGAAAAGGTGTGCCAACTATCAAAGTTGAAGTATTTTCATATTCCTTTTGATTTTATGAACCGTCAGTTTTGGTTATTGTTGCTTATATGTGCCTCTCTCTTGCACACTCTTGTAGGTAAGGTCCAGGGTGAACTATTCTAAGCTGCATAGGTTTTTTCCACGAATAAGACAATTCCAAACTCTTCAAGATTTTTTTTCCATCTCAAATGTGTAAAACTTTGCTCATTATGTTGGGGATGTTACTTTGCATGCACCAACTAACAAACGAGTCTTATCTTCAAAAAGTATAATGCTCTTAAATATCTGATATCTGGGATGTATCTTAACTTGATAATATTCATTCTTGTAGCATTCTTTCGGCAGAATTTGTGCGTGCAGCTATACATGACGCAAGGACTGTGGATTCTATGATTGTGTCAAGAATGAAAACAAACGCTCCTAATTTCATCAATGGCACTGAAGAAGTACGTTTTCATCTCCATGTTAATAACTTTCTAGTTACTTATTAACTATTATTTACTTTTATCCTGCTAGCCAGTTGGGGCTTTTGTTGAAAGGAAAATTCTACAAGATTCCTATAAGACCAACCATGCTTTATGGATCATAGGGTTGGCATAGTCACAATATTCCCGAATTATTTGAAAATTTCGAATAATTCCCAAATACAAGGCTAGACGAATCAATTCTCGAATAATCCTCCTAATTAGGAACTATCCATTTAGTTCAGGAATTAAAATAATAGTTCACAAATTATTTGTCTTCTTTATAATTGTGTTTCTCTTTTCGGTCTCTGCTTAGAAATTGCTTTGTTTAGGAGGCAGTTTTATACTTGAGGGTTTTTCTTTTATATTTTAGGGGGTTGTATTAAATTGGATGGTATTTATTGGTACCACACTTACACACACCTATATATATATATATATATATATATATATATATGTTCTCGATTATTTCCCAAATTATTGCTGAATTTCCTCCAACGACGAACTTATCAACTTTGCCGAATTATTCCTGAATGTCGAACTTGTGACTATGATGTTGGACAATTAAGAAACAACATGTCCAGAATATTAGTGTAAAAAAATGAGAATGCGAAGATGGATGAGTGTAAATGCTTTAAATGTTAAGATAAGAAATCATTGTATCTGTGAGAAGTTAGAGGGGATGTCAACTGAGGACAAGATGGGAGAAAATCGTCTTAAGGTGGTTTAAACGTGTGCAACACATGCTAATATATGTTCCTGTAAGAAGGAGCGATAATATAGTAGTTAATGGAGTTGCTAGAGATAGAGGTAGGCTTGCACGAAAATGATTCAAAGTTTTAAAGAAGGATATGGTTTGAAGTTTCAAAGAAGGATATGATTTTTGCCAGTGTTACAGAAGACACGACCCTTAACTTGGGACAATGTTCTAAAAATCGTTAGACGGACTCGGTGTTGGTGCAATGGAAGGGACTTCAACATGGTCTCATAACACCCTAGGTTGGAATGCTGTCGCACAAATTCAAGCAAATGTTATAAAAATTATTCCGCAGAGTGTTACTAGCTCTATGCCCAAAAATTGGGCCTTCGATCCACATGGGTGTGTTAGAATAAATATATAACCTATAACCCTCACTACAAATCTAGAGTTTTGGTGCAGTGACATTGCTCCCTGCTACGACACCAAATCTCTAGACTTGTAGTAAATGTTGAGGGTTAGGGGCGGGGCTAGGATACCAATCATGGTGGGACACTAAGAACCTGAAATTAATTAGTATTTTTATCATATTGTAAATTAAAGCAAGAATTATAATTACCTTTAGGAAGAAAGTATGGAAATATTGTTTTAAACATTATTCATGTATATTAAAGTCCCGCACACTACACCAAAACTATAAAGTTGTACCGGTAGTTGAGGGTCACGGGCGGAACGAGGATCCTAATCCAGGTGGGGCACTAAGAATTTGAAATTAATTAACATTTATCATATTGTAAAATTAAACTAAGAATTATAATTAACTTCTAGGAAAAAAAAGAATACAAAAATATTCTTTTAAACATTATTCATGTATCGAGGGTGAGAACAATTTTCAATAAGTTAAAATACCAAAAATATTATTAAGATAAAGTTCTTCAATTCCTAACATAGCCTAACAATTAAATAATTCTGAATAGTATATTAAGCATAGGCCAAGAAGAGAGGAATGATTCTTTGTGATAAAAAGAGAAGGATAAGAGAAGACAAATGTAGTTTGCGATAAATAGATAGAAGTAAGCCATTAGTAATAAACAAAAATTATATTTATAGTCATATGTTTTCGGAATGATTTAATTAAAGATCTAAATCCTATCTTACCAATATAATTAACATGCACTTACTTTCAATCAATATTTAAAGCTTATCATATCATGAAAGTGGCTACTATCTAAAATAGGAGTCTAATAGGGAAAAAAAACAAAATTTTGTTATAAAAAAAGAGACGAAAATAAAAAGAACTGTGCTTAGCATGCTATATCTGAACAAACAAAATAATATTATTAATTGGGATAGTTTTGATCTACTAATTACTATGCAGTACGCATACCAAAATAATTTAGATAATCTTGGATTGGTTTTATATTCTTATTTTGATTATAATACGTGTGTATTAGATAATTTGGGATTATTTTGTTTTATATATATATATATATATATATATATATATATATATATATGAAAACATGATATGAGCCATGCCATGTTGACTCCCACATGGGCCAATAGGAATTAAGTGATTTGGAATATATATATATATATATATATATATATATATATATATATATATATATATATATATATTTTAATTTGAGTGATAATATTAATTTTAATGTAATATCAAAATTAAAATTAACACTAAAATTAACTTTTAAATTAAAATTAACACTAACATTAACATGAAAATTAATATTAACATTAAAATTAATATCTATTTTTTTCCAAATCACTTCATTCCTATTGGTCCATGTGGGAGTCCACATGGCATGGCTCATTTAAAAATATGAACCAATGGCTCATATCTTGTTTTTCCATATATATATATAACAGTTGATTTGAATGGTATATATATATATATATATATATATATATATATATATATATATATATATATATATAGGAGGGATCCGCATCCCCTCATTTTTTTGCATCCCCTTGCATCCCCATGTTTACAACCATTGGATATTGTTTAAGTCATCTAATCTTAACAGTTGATTTGAACCATTCAAATCAACTGTTAAGATTAGATGACTTAAACAACATCCAACGGTGGATAACATGGGAATGCAAAAAATGAGGGGATGCGGATCCTCTCTCTCTCTCTCTCTATATATATATATATATATATATATATATATCAAAAGTCCCGCCCGCGGAGCCCCCCCTTACCATCGGATGGGGGGCCGTGTAGGGCCCGCGCGTGCGTCCGCTCTATCCAACAGTTGAGGGCGACGGGGCTCCGCGGACGGGGCTCCGAATCTGGACTATATATATATATATATATATATATATATATATATATATATATATATATATATATAGGTTGGAATAAATATATTTAGATAATCATGAATATTGAAAAGATATGGTTGTATTTGGAATTCTTTAGAAACACATCAGGTGGGGCAGAATAATATGTTCCTTCTCCAATAGAGAAAATAGGAAAGAAAACTGACTAATCTGTGAAGATTACCGGAATTCCAGGTGGGGCCCTGGCCCCACCGTAGCCTTTGTTGATGGTTATTATAATATTCTAACACGCTCCCGCATGTCGAAGACCCATGTTTGGGTAGAGAGCTAGATTCATGCGGCGGTGCTTTTTTAAATCCACTTAAAATGTGTGTATGAGGTTTGAAACCTGGGTTGCTCTTATACCATGTTGAAGTCCATGCAACTACACAAAAACTCTAGAGTTGTAGTGAGGGTTTTATATTAATAATTCTTACAGTTAGAAACTATGAAGGGTGTACAGTTTTTGGCTTCTTTTAGTGGCTTTAGCAAATTCTATTGAAAAGTATATTTCAGTACATGCTTGCATTGTCTGTCATAGTCATAGAACCAGGAGGATATATTTGTTAAGAAGCTTGGGTTTAAATTTAATGGAGATTTTTCCAATAACTTTAATTGGAGCAGCCAAAATGTCTTATAATGCTTATGTTCTCTTTCCTATAAAGTTTCTTTACGTGGCTGATACTTTCCATTGGTGACAAGTAACTTTGCTTTTTAATTGTGATATTTGCACTTATCTTTATTTATGGCAGGATGGTGTAGCTTTATTGTACTAGTAAATTTCTCGCATCTCAAATTTTTATTTAGTAACTAGGAATTTAAGCATCCATAATTCAAAGAATGAGTTTTTTCAGTTATTATACAGTTCCTAGACACGATCCCTTAAGTTTGCTGCAAATGCAAAATGCTCCATGCAGTGGCTGATGCATTACTATACTCCTGTTTCCTACAACTATTACAACAAAATAATTTAAGATAAATTTTGCTAATCATTTTTTTCTTTCAATAATTGAAAAACTCCTACATTAGCCCCTTCGACTAGAGTTGATTTGATATTTCGTATTCCAATGGAGTCTTTTGAAAAGGAAAAATAAATAAATAAATAAAAATGACTCACAAGTCGTATGCTAGAAACCCATTGTTGCAAAAGATTCTTTGTTGTCTTGGTTGTGATTAGGATTTAACCATCATTTGACCTGTAGATCTGTTCTATAGGTACTTGCTGCTTCTTTTTTTTTTTGAGTTTTATTCTTCTCATCAACAATAGTTAAATTCATTATTTATGAACCCTTTTACATTCATTTAATGACATGGGCATAGGTGTAGCTGTTTGTTTTGCAGTTGGTTCTTAACTACAGTTTATGCCCCTTTGAGCTTGATTCCTTGTCTGAGAAAAATAAAGACATTTGATTTATATGGTACTAGAGTAGTGGTAACAAGTATAATAACAGTTACTTACATATTCTAGCATACAGTAGTAAAATAGTGTATTGGTTAGTTTCTGTTTTGATTTTTCCCTATTCGTATTTTTGATATTATGAATGTGGAACTTAAATTGCGAAACATTTTGAGCCCAAAATTGTAACAATCTATGTGCATTATCATTATCTTTTATTCTTTTTCTTGTTACTTGGTTAACATTGTTTTCAAGGTTGTCCAATATTTTTATTGTCGTAATTACTTTTTTTTTGTTCTCTATCCACAGTTCAGTCTGAAGTTATCTGCACTTTAACAGTGATGTCATACATGTTGCTGCTTTTTTCTTTATATTTTTTTATGTCAACTATTCATCGATCAAATTAGTGAGTATGTTTCGTTTATCTGCAGGTAAAGTTAGATGATGATGAAAGCTCCATTTTACGAGACCGTCTTCTCCCTCTCATCATTGGTTTGCTCAGAACAGTGAGTTCCACTACCTTAACCGGCCTACTAAATTTGGTTGAAAACTATTCATTTAGTATCTTGTATGTTGTTTTAAGACTTGTAACTAAACTATGGTCTGAGGCATGTGCATTTATTTTATTGCTTTCAGCTGTCCAGTGACTTTGACTTTCTGATAGAACTACTGTTGGCTTTTGGAGAGTCCAAGCCATAAACTAAACTGACATATTTCTTTCCTATATTTGTCTATTTATTTCTTTTTGCGAACATCAACCCTTTTCTCCCTTTGGCTTGTTTCATTGAGATTAGTGCAATTCCGTATAGTAAATCATGGCACCTTACCTCGTCGTCTACTCTCTAGGTGAACTTGGAGGGTGTTCTTGGGTTGCATGAGCTTAAACTGCATTACCCTAAACTACTCTACCTCCCTAATCTAGCCTTCTGGCTTTTCTGATTCTTGCTGACTGCTACCTTGGCTAGGAATTGCAACTCAGCTTTAGAGGGTTGACTTTAGGTTCAAACCCGTTATGAAACTTTATCATGGAACTTTCGTGTCTTCGATAGTCCATCCGATTATGACAAGTGTGGCTTGCATGACAATCATGATCTATTCAAGCCGTTGAAGGAATTTATACTGTTTCACTTACTAGATGTCCGTAGCCATTTTGACTATAGCAGCTACGTAGACTCTTTTAGTGAAAGATTAGCTTAATCTATAGTACTTTCTGCTGCTCACCATTGTTGAAACTTATGATTCACAACTATTCTGCTTGAAATATTGTATGCTAATAACATACCTTTGTAAGCATATGCTTTGCGAAGGGATCAGACTTCTCTTATGATATTTTACTATAGGTACAAATCATTTTGTTTCTGCTCATCAACTTGGTTTTGAATACATTATAGTTGAAATATTAAGCATTGAACTACATGAGTAGCCTATCTTAAATACCTGTAGGGCTGGTGGATAACTTTCAGATATGGATATCTCATATCTGTAATAACCTAAGTTGAACCGAGATATCTATTGTGTATCGATTTACTTGATTATCCTGTCGTCTACCCTAAGATACATTGTACTCTAATTCATGATGAACCTTTCTATTATTGACATAGTTTACTTTGTAAATTGTTATGTCTATAACTTGCCATCATCCCTTTTACAATTTCTATCTGATGGAAACGTGGTATCACCTATGTTTATATATACTAGTGGACTGTATTTTTTTTGTTTAGCATATTTTGATTTAATTTACATATTCCTTTTAGGCAAGACTTCCTGGTGTTCTAAGAATTTACCGCGATACACTCATTACTGAAATGAAGGCTGCCATTAAAAGTACAGTTGCAGAGTTGCTTCCAATTTTGCTAACTCGTCCATTAGAGTCTGATCTGGTGACTGGAGAACGAGCTGCGGATCCAGATGGTTTGGTCACATTTATTGTGTATTTGTTAGAATTCAATGATCTTAGGGAATATATTACTTGAAGTTAATCCTCACTGTCACCGAATTGATCTTCTACATGGCTCAGGTCGAGGTTTGTCACTGGCAAGCAAGTTGAGGAACCTTTCTCCGGAAAGCTTTGTTCAACTTTTAATTGCTATCTACAAGGTTGTGCAGGTAAGGCAACCTTCGTTAGTCTGTTAATTTTATCTACTAACTGTTTATGAAACTCTTATATGCCACCAATCTACTACTGTCCAATCACACTCATGCATGGAAAAGTCTGCCTACTTCGCCCTGCCCTCCTCGAGAAAGAAATCTCAACTATCGAAATATACTAGTCCTAATTCTCCATTCGCACAAGTCACGAACCTTTATCAAATCACAAACAACCACTTCATTGCTAGACAATGCAATTTGGAGAACACTATGGATCACACTTGGCTACTTTTTCAGTAATAAATCCATTTCTCCAAGATAATGTTATTGCTAGGGTTGACATGGTGCTTAGGCCGGTCCCACGTAGGTCGTGGACAAGAGATATATTAATTTATTTATCTTTGTGGATGCTAGATCGAGTTAAAAATCTTAATCGATGCGCGATCGAGTTAAAAACTTCCCTTGACACAAGCTCGATTAAGGACTACAAGTATATCATAGAAAAGTGAGCTCAGCCTCGCACCCTCTCTTCGCAAGGCCTTAGAAAGAAGGTAGTACTGATTAGCTTTTGTTTCTTAATTATAGTGCAGAAATTTCATCCCTTGTGATCCTAATATTCTGCGCTTCCCTATGGGACAACCTACCAATCACAAGTATAATTGAAAAATCTAAACTATTATTATCGTGCAAGTACAAGAGTGTGTTTCAATCCATGTGTGTTAAAGGTCAAGAAGCGATGCAAAGACATTATACTAAGGAAGACCTTCGAATATCCTATGAGTCTAAGTATCCAACCCTTAAGAATTATAAAGTTACCAATAGCTTGTAAGTTACCTAGCGTAAGGTCTACTCCTAAGATTTAGATAATTTTGTGTTTCACGGTTTTCAGATCAAGAACAATGTTACAGAAAGCATTATGCAGCCACTATGCGACAAGGGGACGCCTAGCACTTAGGCGAACACCTAGGTAGATTTATGTTCTAGGTAGATTTATGTGAAAAAAGGGTTACCATCGAAGAAGGCTTAAGATTTTCTAGTTCATTGAAACTAATACAAAAATATAGATTTATATACATATAAATAAAACGACGATTACATTATAAAGAACTTTAGCAAAGACTCAAATGGACCAAAGACTATAACAAGTATTGAACATATAAATTGTAGTTTATAATTTACCAAAATTAATGTAATATAAAAATAATAGGTCAGTGTTTTTGAGGTACACCAAAAATTGACCAAGAAAATAAAATGAATCAGGCAATTTTTTTTTTGAAAAAAAATTGGAATAAAAATACAAAATATAACTACACTAATATCTAGGCATCACTTTTTCTTGTTTGGTCGCATAATGCTGCTTTTCCTTGCATAATGTTAAATCCATCTCACCCCCCCCTCCCCCCCGCGGCCGCCGCCGCCGCCGTCGTATAATGTTGCCTAACGCCTAAAATGCACAATATACTGAAAATTGCTGCACTGGGTAGCCGCATAGCAGCTAGGTGCTACTTTTTAACTCATTTTAGAACCCTGATCAAGAATTGGTTATCTTTTGAAATTTTGAAAATTTTTGGGCAAAATCTCCTTTAGATTTCTTGATTTGAAAATCGAACAACCCTCCATAGGGTTCTCCTCACACTGGAATTCACAAATAGAATGATAACATATCATAACTCATGAAATGCACGAAAATGACAAAAATTCTTAACAAGGAAGGCTCAGTTATGGTGTTGCCTTCAAATTATCCTATGATCCACTTATAATTCATTAAATCGCACTAAATTTTGAATCTTATTAAAAATGCTCAAAAATAAGCCAAATTTGTTATTTGTGGGGTTTCAGATATCGGCCTAGCCCTAAGATACGAAGTATAATGTATTCAATTGTAGTTTTACTTATTTAAATTATGAAAATGAAATGATAAAATGGAATTAATGCTGAATTCTGATTAAGTTGGGTAAGTTAGGTCGTGTCGCCTAGTTTAGGCTCCGACACACTTGAACTAGATTTAGAGGGTGTTTTTAATGCACTATATACTTAGTGTTGAACATTTTAAAGTGCTCAAACAAGTACGAGATCCACCAACTTTAAGTTGTTTGTTTTTTGCACTTTAAAGTGCTCATTAAGATATATTGATGCCCTTTGCAAGTGCAAAAAAAGATCATGGCAACCTTAAACAAATTTGATTATTACAAAACATGACAAACAACTCTAATCCCTTCAATTTTCCATTTTCTTTCGCTCTAGAAAGAAAAAAGTAGGCTAATTTGAAATTCCAATTTATCAACTAATTTGGCTTATAAATACCACTTAAGTAATTTCCAGTGCCAAAAGATACTATTTTCTAAATTATTAAATAATTTTCGATTTTATTGTTATTTGAAGGTGAACTTGAGACTGAGATAGTTTTATGTTGTGTTGATAAAAGTATTTTAGGGTGAACTTATGGTTTTTTTTATTTGTACTGGTAAATTTGTTTTTAGAATGATGTCATAGTATTTGAGGGTAAAATAGTCATTTCATACATTTATAATGCACTTTAAAGTGATGAAAACAAACACCACCACCTTAAATTGCACTATAGTTATGAAAAACAAACAATATTTGCACTTTAAAGTGCAAGCACTATATAGTTATTAAGAAACAAACACCCTCTTAAACTATTTTATTGGTCCTATCCTAGCCTAGATCTCCGAATGGTCGAATACAACTCATTCCTAATAGGGTTATGCTGAATTTTAATTCATTGGGCCTAAGATGAGTCAAAAGTCTAATTTAGGATCCAATGCACCCTACACAATGATATTAATTGGTACCGGACTAAGGTATTAGGTTTCCTATGCTCAACTATATTAATTTTAATATAGCTAAGTTAGATATAGGCTGAATTCAGAACTAAAGGTATTTAAAATGACCGGAAGTCCATTTTTGGACCCTACATGCATTACAAACCTATACAACAAACTAGTGTACTAAGTTTCCTAGATACAAATATATCAAATATGATATTTCTAAATTAGGGTCTTGCTGAATTTTAAGCACAAGTAATTAATCTTTGCCACGATCTTAATTTTGGCCCGACACGGGACTAAATTAGTTTTATAGGACACTGTCACTAAGACACCTTAAATTTCTACACCGAGGTATTCAATATGGCTCAAATAAAGCATAACATATGCTGAAACTAAATTTGTTTCAGCCACAACAGTCGTCGGGATCCCGAAACTGAGTCGGTTGGGTCTGAAACTCGTGTCGGAGGTATCCGGTACAACCGTGGTGCCAAATAATGAATTGAACCTAATTAACCATCAGTTATGTGTAATTAACCCCAAATTAATTTTCAAACTGCCGTGTTTTCTTACGAAAGCAAATCAAGAAGTTTCTGGTTCGTGTCGTAAGGTCACATAATGGAAGTTGGACATCGATTGAAGGTTTCCAAGTAATTTTGGAACCCTAATTATACCTTGTTAGTCTAATTTAAACTACATACATGCAATGACTTGTTAATAGGTTTTCTAAATCAAGACATATAGGATTCGAATTTAGATATTGGAATTTGGTCAAAATGGAAAGACAAACAAGTGTATTCATGTAATTATAACACAATCAAAATTTTGACCACAAAACCTAGAATTAGCATACAATTAGGGTTTCAAAATTTAGGGTGTAGGGATTTAAATTGATATGCAGAAATTTTAAATTCAAGAATGATTTTAGTTAGCAATGAAGCAAAGAAATGGAGTTGGAAAGGTGAAATGTGTACTTGCCTTTGGAGAACTTTGATGGGTCCGTGGGAACCAAAATTCCTTTTTCCTTCAAAATTTCGGATCCTAACTTTTCATACTATGACTACACCGTCAAGCACATAAACAATTTAACATGTACATAATCATAATTCTTGGTTTAACAATTCTTAGCATAACCTACAATTAAGTCATTCTAGAATTATGGCATATTCATGACATACAAAGAAGTTGAATTTGAATAGAAAAAATTTGAATTGGAAAGCAAGAGGTGGACATCGGTTTTGATCAAACATAGTTCAATGAAGTGAAAGAAAGGGGGTTTGCCTTGATGAAAAATTGGGGATGAACAAGAGGACCTTCTTCCTCCTCATGTTCTTCTCTTTTCCTCCCTCCTACCTTTGTTTTCTTTTTATTTTTCCTTCATTCTCTTCGTCTCCTTTCCTTCCCTTCACCTCTCCTCTTCTTTTTGTTTTCCTCCCTCCTCTCGGATTTTGGTCGGTTGGCCCCACATCTGGCCACCGCCGTTGCCCCAGACTGTAGTGGCGGTGGTTATGGCTTCCATCTTCTCCTTCTTGATCTACTTTCTTCTTCTTCCGACTTCTTTCTTTCTTTCTCAGTTCTTTTCACTTTCTTACTTAATTTGTCATGACAAGATAAGGGTGGAATGATGAGTTTAAGCTGGTGGTTGGTGAAAGTGGATGAGTTATGTCACGTCCCGATCCAGGAAATCGTTCGTCCTCGCATGATTAACCTGAATTGATCGTCATCGCTGGAACGTGATGCTGTACGAGTCTGGAGTTGCACCCGTACGAGTTTAGAGTTGCACCCGTACGAGTCTGGTACAAGGCAAGATGACAGGTTCTTAAAATGGTTATCGTTGATTCGTTATTAGCAACGGAAGAAACAGAGTCACATTTGAGTTATACAAAGTATATGAAACAATTCTCTTTATTTAATAAGCAACGAAATTACAAAGGCTTTCAATAGCCCAAATGAATCATGCCAGATTGACTTACAACACTCAAGTTTTCTCTTGTCCACAAGGATCTCACCGTTTCATACATAATGTCTTCTATATCTTGGCCGCATCATCCCGTTGCAAGTCCGAGCATCAATGCGGTCGCACGCCTCAAAATACTATAGCATTCCATGCCTCAGCGCGTTCAAGCGAAGTCTCGCCGCGAGCAATCCATTCCCTGCATCTGCAAACAATCTGGTGGGAGATCAGTACTAATCCTCTCGCGTACTGATAAGACTAACTTTGCTAAACCGACATTAAGTAGATATATGAATCATGCAACATAAGTTGTGATCTTTCTATCTTTGTCTTAGATCAGTTTCATGACATATTCGAAAACAATAAAGCATGTATTTTATGGCAAGCATGTTATCATTTAGTCATGTAAGCAAACCGGCAACCAATATCAATCTTGTGTTGTTTCGTTGCGACTTCTTTCTAACATCGACGCACTCACCCTTTCACCGACGCAAGGTGAATACCCTACCATCTTTCCTTGTCATGATATAAGTGATCTTTGTGCATGATCTCTGTGTACCTGCACTTTCAGCCCACCGTTCTTTAACTATATGAAGGTCATTGGCATTCAAGTCAGAATAGACTTATGTTACATATATGTAAGACGATGATCACTCCGTCTGAGATTGCTAATCCCTTATCCGAAGGATCCCGAAGTACTTGGTAAGTGGCTTATCACATCATTAGCAGGTCGCAAACCGTCTTAATAAAGTGTACTAACATACCAAATCTCAATTCCCAAATCACATCCCTCCTAGGTCGAATGGTCCCGGCGCCCCGGCGTACCACGTTTGAGGGAGGCAACACCCGTGCACGGGCTATATATCTCAAATCTATTTGACCATGCAACGCGCGTCAATTTCATACAACCAAACATTCGATTCATCCAACTCTATTTCCACTGGCACAATGTTCCAACTCAATGTTCATCAACGAACGTTTCGAAGGCGATAAACATTTCGAGGCAACATGCCGCATTCAATAGTTATTCGATATCCTTCGAGTCGTGCATTAGATGCGCGCCTCGATTCAGCATTTCCATGTTCTACGCCTTAGTGTTCAATGTGTTAGACTTATGTTCCTTTCCTCCGACTCGTGCACTGAGGCACGTCTCGATAGGGTATTCAATGTTATATAGCTCGTGCACGGAGGCACTCGTGCCGATATAGTCTTTCGATGTTATAGCGTACTAACTCGTGCATGGAGGCACACATTTGATTGATGTTCAACGACTCGTGTCTTGAGGCACGTTTCGATCTAATCGTTCAATGTTCCGTGACTTGTGCATTTGATGCACTCGTCGATACAGTTATCCCATGTTCTTATGGCTTGCGCATCGAGGCGCTCGTCTTTGCGGTATTTCAATATTCTACGGCGACTCGTACATTTGATGTACATTTCAATTCAATTGTTCTTAGTGTTTCGATGCGCACTATGATTTATCTCAATCGAGCCACGTCCGTGGACTCGATAGGTTAACTTAGCATACAACGGTGCATTTTAGTTTTGGCATAACGGAGTAGAAAAGAAGGGTCAAAGTCCTCCCACCTTAAGCCGATACGCCTTGTCGTTTTGCTAAGCCGATGCGGCTCGATTTCATAATTTTGTTGCACAACCAACTCTTCTGACTTAGTCATTCGAGCACTTCGTGCTCCGTTGAACTACTCGACTGATTCGGCCTACTGTGTCCATGCCTCAGTCCGTTGCGAGGCGATGCTTTGGTTCTGCGGACACCGTTGCAAATGAGGCTTAATGTCGACCACTTATAATTCAACATAAAAGTATAGTCTGCACACGAAACCAACTAAAATCAATACTTGTTCGAACTGGACTTATGCTTTGCATCGATTCGATTTATTGGGTCATCGAATCGACTCAATGCTTTCTCGTTCGGGCCAATGTAACGCTTTGCATCGATTCGACTCGATGCATTCCTCGGGTCAACGTAACTCTTGTATCGATTCACATCGATACTTCTTTGGATTAATGCAACTCTTCAAGTCAATGACTCAGCATAATACACCGTGCGGAGCGGGACACTACATAATATACCACTCAAAAGAAGGTTTGTCTTCGAACCGAAACCAACACTCAATCCAAGTGTTTCTCTAAATCGTTTCACGATCTCGCCCCACTATCGTTGTTCCGTTTCAACTACTCGTGCAATCTTTCATTAACTTTTAGTCTTTCTTGCAGCTCGATTTGAATTCAGCATACAACTTGATTTGGATCGTACACATATTCAAAGCGTCCCAGAAATATATGTATTTCAGGCAAGTCCAGTGGTAGGAAATTGGAATAAGGCTAACAGGTAAAATTTTCAATCCTCGAATACTTGTCATCTCGTACTCTCGATCAGACTTATCTCTAGCGACCGTTCTCGCAATTCTATCGCATATGCATATTCGATGCATACGTGATCATCCAACAAAAGTTACGGCACACAATGCGATTTAAAAATCGCATTTCTAATTTCGTAGTCTTAGCACCGAACATCAATTCTATGCGTTGCGTCAAGCCGTCGTGCATCCGATCGCAACGAGCCTTCGCAACGCCTTATGTTTGAAGTCGCTGCCCAACTATTTCTGAAGTCTCACTTTGCAACTCATCTCGATACGATTTTCTTTTGTTGACTTGCAAATGAATCAACATCCGGGACCACTCCCGCTAGGCAATTTATCCAGACATCGTGGTTAACTTCTCCCGACGCAACTTTTAAATTGATGTTGTGCAAAGGCCACAATCTATCCCATACAAAAGTTCAATTCGAGTTGACGATGCTCAAAGGCAGCGGTCTTTCCGACTCAATTGTTTAACTCAATTTGACAGTGCTCAAAGGCAACAACCACTTTGACACAAAGGTCTCTACGACGCGTCTTATGTTCAATCCCTATCGAGGAAATTTCTAACCAAATCTCTAACTTGTCCGTCTAGCGACATCGAGTATAAGTTCCATTCACGCAAGTTTAAATTGCTAGGTGAATCCAAATCCAATAGCAAAATTCTAAAGTCATTCTCTTATCGCTCACTCTCATGCATAGCACGATTCTCGAAATCGCCTATTCGTATCACCAAGGTATTTGTGAAATTTCTATTCGATCGTCGACCAACATAATTATTCCAGCATTCATCCGACCAATTCTCAAAATTCGACTATAAAATTTTCAGCTGAAGCTGTTTCATCAATTCCCAAACAATTATTCCATTGCCTAAATTTATCATCAACATGCACCACATCATATTTGTTCTCGACGCAATTCCATATGCGACATCATATGGGTCATCTTATGAGTCTGCAATATTCAGTTTGATTTGGCGATCAAGTCTTCTAGGGTCAGCTGCTTCGAAGCTACGCTCGATAATTGTGGATCATTAACGAAGGACAATTACTACGAACCATGCTATATCTTATTTCGGAGTCAAATCACGTTTCGACGATTTCTTTAGGACTCTATCCAAATTCGAACAAAATCATTTCTATCTGCGCAACTGAGGCACAACTTTCCTCTGAGTAATTCATGGACTACCGTCGATGATTCCGTAATTCATGAAACATCTACTCGTTTAGGGTCCGAGTCTATCTACCTATGGTCGATACCCGAGATGCTATACGCATCGAGACAATTGTCGATGACTTTATAGTCTCGAACCGATCAATCACAAAGTTTGTGATCAACTAGTTCGACATTCTCGTATTGCTATTTCCAAAAATCTCGATATCATAGGCTCGCTCTATTTTGTATGCTCATATCGTGCTTACGTCTTCTAGCGTATCAATTTCGATAGCGCGAGGGTCAACTCTGAATCTGTATCAACGCCAACTTAACTCGCATCGCATACATCCAAATTCACAACGAACTTTTCTATACACATCACATCGTTTCCCGACTCGCTGCATCTCGCTATACTTCAATCGCGTAACCAAGTTACCGATTATCCAACATCGAATCCTCGAGTTATGCAGTCATACCCTCTAAGATTCACGCGATTTAGTCGTACTCAACTGAGTTCCGTCGCAACATAACCAACTATCTTCTTAGGCACGATTATCCGCATCAACTAACTTTTCACCGAGTCGCAGTTCGTGCGATCCGATTACAGTTCGCATCGACCAACATTTTTATCGAGTTCGCAAGTCGTGCGACCCGATTATAACTTCAAGTTTTCTATCCCCTCGATCCGATTATTGCTTCAAGGCATAATCGTTTCGTTGGTCTCAGTCATTCGACTGACTTATAATTTTCATCCGACGTACCATTCACTGATACAAGTCCACGCCTTATCGTTCCAACCGATTATCGAAGAACACTTGCATCAACATGCCGTCATATAAATTTTCAATCGAGTCTCGGTACTATCCTGTCTGTTGCGGACAAACCTTCCGCAATTCACACAAGGTGTCGATATAATCCATCGCACAAGTGGTATAGCATATACCACTCAGAAATTGAGTCATTCATCGCATATGTGGTATGACATATACCACTCAGAAATGAAGTCATTTCTCCTGCATCATACTCGGTATGAATCAACAATCTATTCCGACTTGCTATTCTGCAGTGATCATGCCGATCACAATCGTTACTTTTGATAACTCAAAATTCGACACAGCTCGGCCAATGTATACAATTCGCCAACTCAAGTTTGGTGCGCTACCGAACTGATTCGTTTATATCGAGTTATGATTTTTAGTTCCATCTGTTGTATCTCGTGCAACGTTTTATTTTCGACATTTAAAGCCAATGCTCGAATCCGTTCAACACATTCAATATCAACTTGCATGTTCATATGCAAGGCATCATTCACACACAACTCGTTGCAATTCATGCAACAACATCCTACGATTTTCTTTATACCGATGCAACCAACATTTCTTATATCGACTGTTGCATTGAAACAACAAAAATCTCAATTCACAATTTTCGACTTGTTGTACTTGCAACAACAAACATCTCAATTCATAATTCACGACTTGTTGCACTTGCAACAACAAACATTTCACGGCTCGTTGCACTCAATGCAACGAATATTTCACGACTTTACTCAGCAACATCATGTAAATTTCGTAACACGTGCGGCAAAATTTACGCAACTTGTATTAGACTTATTGTATGGAACATCCAGTGCGGCATCGAGTAGAGTCAAGAGTCATTTGATTGTGGTGGACAACTTTGGAATTGAAGCAAAGCATGCGTCCTAAGGAGATTGAACCTAGACCTCTAATACCACTTTGTCATGCCCCGACCCGAAAAATCGTTCGTCCTCGCATGATTTAATTCGAATCGATCGTCCTCGCTGGGGCGTGATGTCGTACGAGTCTGGAGTTGCACTCGTACAAGGCAAGATGACATGTTCACAAAATGGTTATCTTTGATTCATTATTAGCAGCGGAAGAAACAGAGTCACATTTGAGTTACACAAAGTATACGAACAAATCTCTTTATTCAATAAGCAGCGGAATTACAAAGGCTTTCAATAGCCCAAATGAATCATGCCAGATTGGCTTACAACACTCAAGTTCTCTCTTGCATACAAAGGAGTTCACCGTTCCATACATCATGTCTTTTATATCTCGGCTGCATCATCCCGTTGCAAGTTCGAGCGTCAATGCGGTCGCACGTATCAAAACGCTATGACATTCCATGCCTCAGCGTGTTCAAGTGAAACTCCGCGAGCAATCCATTTTCTGCGTCTGCAAGCAATCTGGTGGGAGATCAGTACTAATCTCTCGCGTACTGATAAGACCCACTTGACATTAAGTGGATATATGAATCATGTAGCTTAAGTTGTGAACTTGTGATCTTTCTATCTTTGTCTTAGGATCAGTTTTATGACATATTTGAAAACAGTAAAGCATGTATTTCATGGCAAGCATGTTATCATTTAGTCATGTAAGCAAACCTGCAATCAGTATCAATCTCGTGTTGTTTCGTGGCGACTTTGTCCAACATCGATGCACTCATCTTTGTACCGACGCAAGGTGAATACGCCTACCATCTTTTCCTGTCATGTTATAAGTGATCTTTGTGCAGGATCTCTGTGTGCATGTACTTTCAGTCCACCGTTCTTTAACTATATGAAGGTTACTGGCATTTCAAGCCAGAATGGACTTATGTTACACATATGTAAGACGATGATCACTCCGTGTGAGATTGCTAATCCCTAATCCGGAGGACCCCGAATTACTTGGTAAGTGGCTTATCACACCAATAGCAGGTCGCAAACCATAATGAAGTGCACCAACATACCAAATCTCAATTCCCAAGTCACATTCTCCTAGGCCGAACGGTCCTGGCGTCTCGGCGTACCACGTTCGAGGGAGCCAACACCAGTGCACGGGCTATATATCTCAAGTCCATATAACCATGCAATGCGCGTCAATTTCATACAACTAAACATTCGATTCATCCAACTCTATTTCCATTGGCATAATGTCCCATCTCAATGTTCATCAACGAACGTCCCGAAGGCCATAAACATTTTGAGGCAGCATGCCGCATTCAATAGTTATTCGATATCCTTCGAGTCGTACATTCGATGCACGTCTCGATTCAGTATTTTTATGTTCTACGCCTTAGTGTTCAATGTGTTAGACTTATGTTCCTTCCCTCTGACTCGTGCACTGAGGCATGTTTCGATAGGGTATTCATTGTTCTATAGCTCGTGTACTGAGGCACTCGCGCCGATATAGTCTTTTGATGTTGTAGCATACTAACTTGTGCACGGAGGCACGCATTTGATTGATGTTCAACGACTCGTGTTTTGAGGCACGTTTCGATCCAATCTTCAATGTCCCATGACTTTTGCATTTGATGCACTCGTCAATACAGTTATTCCATGTTTTTATGGCTTGTGCACCGAGACGTTCGTCTTTGTGGTATTTCAATGTTCTATAGCGACTCGTACATTTGATGTACGTTTCAATTCAATTGTTCTATCTTAGTGTTTCGACGTGCACTATGATTTTTCTCAATCGAGCCACGCCCGTGGACTCGATAGGTTAACTTAGCATACAATGGTGCATTTTAGTTTTGGCATGACGGAGTAGGAAGGGTCAAAGTCCTCCCACCTTAAGTCGATATGCCTTGTCGTTTCGTCGAGCCGATGCGGTTCGATTTTATAACTTTGTTGCACATCCAACCCTTATGACTTAGCTATTTGAGCACTTCGTGCTCCGTTGAACTACTCGATTGATTTCGGCCTACCGTGTCCATGCCTCAGTCCGTTGCTAGGCGATGCTTTGGTTCTGCGGACACCGTTGCAAATGAGGCTTAATGTCAATCTCTTATAATTCAGCGTAAAAGCGTAGCTTGCACACGAAACCAACTGAAATCAATACTTGTTCGAACTGGACTTATGCTTTGCATCGATTCGATTTATTGGGTCATCGAACCGACTGAATGCTTTCTTGTTCGGGCCAATATAACGCTTTGCATCAATCCGACTCGATGCATTCCTCGGGTCAACATAAACTCTTGTATCGATTCACATCGATACTTCTTTGGGTCAACGCAACTCTTCAAGTCAACGACTCAGCATAATGTACCGTGCGGAGCGGGACATTACAAGTCATTGGGTGTGGCTTGGGCTCATGCCACTTAGCTACCGGAGGTTTCATGTAAAAATGAGATTGGAAAGGTGTTTTGGGCAAAATGATTCATAAAAAAATAAAATTTAATTAAAAGGTGATTAAGAAGGAGATTATGTTTAATAGGGTGATGACACCTTAGGCTATGGTTCATCCAATTTGATTTGGTTTGTGACACATAGTCTAGGTTAAAACGAAATAATAATAATAATAATAATAATAATAATAAGTTGCACCTTACTTGTTTTACCATAATGCACGGTGCACCTACTTTAAAGAGAAATTTTGTGTTGCACCCTACTTGTTTTATCATAATGCATGAAACAACTAATTTTAACAGAAATCATAGTGTTCTAAAAATCGTCCAACTCGGGCGCCTAGGCGCTAGGCGGAGCCCCAACGAACCGATTATGCTAAAATCGGCCAGAAAAATCGCTAGGCGGTCAAAATCGGGTCTAGGCGGTCAAAATCGGCCCTAGGCGGCCAATTTTTTTTTTTTTAAATTCAAAAAAAAAATGAAACAAAATTATATACTTACCTGCCGCCGTCGCCGCCGCCGCCGCCGCCGTCGTAGTCGCCGGTGGCGGCGGCGGCTGCTTCTGCCGCTGGTGGTGGTGGCGGCAGCTGCTGCTTCTTCTGTTGGTGGTGGTGGTGGTGGTAGGAGGGGAGGAGGAGAGGGGAGCGGAGGAGGAGAGGTGGAGGAGGAGAGGTGAGGGGAGGTGGTAGGAGGGGAGGAGGAGGAGGAGGAGGAGAGGAGAGGGGAGGAGGTGGAGGAGGAGGAGAGGAGAGGGGAGGAGAGGGGAGCTGCTGCTTCTGCTGTCTCTCTCCTCTCCTCCCCCTATATAGGCATATATATACGAAAAAAAAAAAATCGGCGCCTAGGCGCCCTAGGCGCTAGTCGGCCCTCCGGCGCACCGACTCCGCCTAGCGCTTTTTACAACATTGAGAAATCGTCAATGATGACCCTCATACGTGGACACTTTTGGGAACAAAGTACCTCATATGGACACTTTTGAGGCCAAAACTCAGTTGACCCCAGGTAGCTGCACGCTCAGATGTGCATATATAGATGCAAAGTGGGAACAAACCATCGAAGGTATTTTGGTCTCAAAAGTATCCACGTGGGGAGTTGAAGGAGTTGACTGTTAGTCATTAACGATTTTCGTTAAAAGTACGAGGTTTCATCCATTATGGTAAAACAAGTGGGGTGCAACTCAAAATTTCTCTTTCAAGTGAGATGCACCTTGACATATAGTAAAACAATTAGTGTGCAACTCAAAATTTCTCTAATAACAATATAATATGGAATTATAAAATATAATTTAATCATGAAATATATTATAGGAAAACTGGCTAAGGGTAGTTAAATAATAGTTAAATTTCCAATGTAATTCAAAATTAGAAAATATATGGAAATAGAGATGAAACTTGGATATGTGTACAAAAGTTACGGGAGTAAAATAGGGATGCAAAATGTAATAGAATACAAAGTTCCACCGAGATATAAATTATGACTATCATAATTTATGAAATCAATTAAAATTTGTCACAGTCTCCTAGCTACAGTGATTAGTAGGTGGAGACAAAGCATCCTGCTGGGTAGGTTCGATCCCACGGAGAAGCGGATTATTCCTTTCAATTATGGTGGGAGTTAAAATAAATAAATAAAATGAAATTAATTAAAGTTGATTCTCATTTATGAAAATACAGAAATTACATTTTTTTAAAGTACGTATCTTGATATAGGACTATTACGTGAGCCCTCACTATAGCTCTCAAGTTACGGTGTAGTGGCGGTATCTTTAACATGATATTAATGCATCCCAGGTTCAAATCTTAATGGCACACATTTTAGCAAGAATTTGTAAAAAAATATACTCTGCGTGAATCCAGCTTTCAGCCCCAAATGAGCATTCAATCTGTTGGGCATGCTGGGATTATCTAAATATTTAATCATGAACCCTCACTACAACTTTGGACTTAGGGTGTAGTGGCAGGACCTTTTAACAATTTGTAGCCTACCTGCTGTGATGGGGGTAAGCTTTCATTGTCATATGTTATACCTTTTTGGTTTATGGCCTAGAATATTGTTTTTTGCAGCTTGAACTTTACAGTTTTTGCAATAATAGACATTTTCTCATGTTAATTATGAACGTGCAAAATGTTAACACTTAGGATCTCATGCTGCAATCATGATATTCAGACCTGTAGCTACTAGTTGTCTAAGCAGATTTAAGTACGCTACAATGCTTCTTATATTTTCCTTTAGTTGGTCGATATGGATACTGCTCCACAATCAACATAGTTAATAGTTATAGCACTAATCTGATATAGCAATAGTCTATAGAGTAACATGATGTTGATGTTGGTAAGATTGTGTGTATAAGTAGTATATATGCACTTTTTGACCTTTAGTATGCAGTCACATAACAGCCGAACCCAGAAATTTGGGATAGAGGCTTTGTGGTGGTGGTGGTTGTTATTGTAGTACACAGTCACATACATCTTTGTCTATCCACATATGCTGTAATATAATTTATCACCTTTTAGTGAATGCAGGCACATTTAATGCGAGCTGCAGAAGTCAAGAAAGTAATTGAATGGACTATGGGAAACCTTGACGGTTGCTATGCTGCCGATTCTGTAGCTATGGCAGTTGCTCATGGTTCTGCAGCAGCTGCAGCAGCAGAAGAGGATGACAATAAAATGATTTCGAATACCCCGTATTCCTTTTCAAGGAATACTCCAAAGATTTCGGTGTTTCAGGGAAAGACAAATGAATCTTCCAGTCCTAATACCTCAAAGAATTTCCGGTAAGCACCCATTCTGAATTTTTTATGGCATTGTTCTCATTCACTTCTGGCTTTACATGAAGTCTAGAGGTTTCCTTGCTTTGAAAGCCATAACTAGATTTGTTTTGGATTATTAGTCTATATATGCTATTTTTACAAGTTTTAGCAGTTGGCAAAGTCTTTGGTGACTACAAAACTTTTTTGTTAATAATAGTAACATTTGTAAATGTCTACATGTACTGTTGGTTATCGCTTTACTGTATTGATATTACATATAGGTCCCGAAAGATCTAGGGTCCCTGATGCTGCATGCCAATTATTTTTGTTGGAAAGTAGGCTCAGCTTAATGGACTTAATTCAGTAATGTTACATATTTATAGGTATGGTTGTGCTCCCCTTTCTTTTGTTTTTTCGACGTGGGACTAAAACAAGAGTAAAACTAGAAAATTCTAGGCCATACAAGAAATACGAATTAACTAACTTATACACTCCCTCGCAAGTTGGAGCGTACGTGTTGTGAGCTTCAAGTTTGGACAAGAAGTGAAGATAAAATGGGCGAGGCAAGGCTGTGACAATGTCCGTGATCCACGAACATGCTGAAGATGAACCTCATGAAACTTGACATCTTCTCGAATGAAATGACAACCAACCTCAATATGTTTGTTGTGTTTATGGAAGAGGGAGTTTTAATCAATATGAATAGGGGTCTGTTCATCATAATAGAGAATCGTAGGGGAGGAAAGAGCAACACCAAAATCCGCAAGCAAACTTTTCAATCATGTTAGCTCAAAAATTGCATAGGCCATCGAGTGATACTCAGCTTTGGCTGAAGATCTAGCGACAACAATATGCTTCTTGCTCCACCCAGTGACAAGGTTGCCACCAAAATATGTACAAAAGCCACTCGTAGAAAGATGATCATCCATTAAATCCGCATAATCAACATCGACATAAGAGCCAGGGAGTGCGAAGAAGGATAATAGACGAGTCCCTGATCATGAGATCTCTTCTAGCGAATCATAAGCTCTACAACCTGGAGATGATATATCCGAGGAGTGTACATGTGCTGCCTCACAATATTGTACCCAGAAAATATCTGGGTGAATTGTTCACAACAAGATGTCGATAATAATCAGGATTGAGAAGTAGCGAATCGGAAGCATAACCAAGAGAGGAGAGTCTTGTGCTTCACATCTATATGAGTATCAACTTCACATCCATATGAGTATTATCGGTTTGCATCCCAAATAGCCAGCATCATGCGAAAGATTCATACAATACTTTCGTTGAGACCAGATAAGGGAATCATCACGTCTAGCAACCTCAATCCCCAACAAGTGATGATTAAGACCTAAATTCTTTAAATGGAAATGAGAACACAAATATTCTTTAGTCACATAAATCTCAAGAGTATCATTACCAATAACAATAATATCATCAATATAAACCAAGATAATGATTGTCCTTTGCGGTAGCCGATGTGTGAATAAAGCAGTGCTCTAAATGGCGGTTGAGGTGGCCGCCTAGGCGGTAGGCGATCTCTGTCCGCACCGTCTTTGTCGTAGGCAGTGGAGTAGGCGGCCAACGGAGGTGAGGCGGCGTAGGCGGAGGTGAGGCGGCGTAGACGGGCGCCTAGGCAAATCAATACATAACAAGATGTTTTGGCCAAAAGGTTTTGCAAGTATTATGGGCCTATGATTCACTTTTACAAAACTAAAACTTCATAAATCTTCGTTCTACCACTTAATTATGCATGGAACAACCTTAAAATATGCATATTATGCAAAAAGCAGTGATAAAATAGTAAAAATGACAACAATGCTCGAAGTAAACCCACTCGCTTGAACTACCTTAATTTGTCAAACCAAGTACGAGGAGATTGCTTGAGGCCATCAATAGATTTACGTAAATGACACAAGGGACTCCCCTAAGTTCTCATAACCAGGAGGCTGTTGTATATAAACAGTCTCAATCAAATCATTGTTAAGAAAACCATTCTTAATATCCAACTAATTTAATGGCCAGCCATGGTGTACCATAAGAGAAATCAATATACAAACAATGTTAAGTTTGGCAACGGGAAAAAGGTCCCCTCATAATTGATTCCGTACTGTCGAGTAAAATCATATGCAACAACACACGCCTTCAGGCGCTGATGCTTCACTGTAAACACCCATTGGAAACTAACAAGAGAATTGCCAGGTGGGAGGCACCGGATCCCCATTACCATTATACCAAATATCATGCTTTTCTTTATCCATGGAAGTCCCTATTACCATTATACCAAATATCACCAAATATCATGCTTTTCTTTATCCACGGAAGTCCCTATTACCATTATACCAAATATCATGCTTTTCTTTATCCATGGAAGTCCGCCACCCTAGTTTCTGAAGTGCTGGGTGTAGAATAGAAGAAAGAGGACAAGAAAACTTGCGTATTGAAGGAGCTAGATGGCGATAAGAAACATATCTACCAGTAAAATTCATAGTGCAAGTACGATGCTTCTTGTGAAGAGCAATGAAAAGATCATCATATTAAGTACAACATCATTAGAAGCTACTGGTCCAAAAATAAAAGTATCTTGGAGAGATTTCTCTTTACTACCATATGTAGATGGTGGTGGTGGTGGTGTAATGGAAGAAGTAGATGGTATTGGAGACGGTGTAGGTACAAATGGTCCATTGACATAAACGAATTAATGTAAAGGCTCTGGCAGTGGTGGTGCATGAAAGGAAGTATGAATTATCGGAGATGGAGTAGGGACATTTAGTCCATAGACAGGAACAAATTGACTCAAAGGCTCTGGTGGTTGTAGTGGTTGTGTAGTGGATGGTGGGGGGAAGAACGACTGGTTCTCAAGAAATGTATCATCAGTCGAAGTAACAAGCAAACATAACCCTTTTGAGTAGGAGAATACCCTACTAAGATAAACTTGGCAGCACAATGGGCTAATTTACCACTAGCAGGTCCAAAATGGTGAACATAACTTGTACAATCGAATACCTGTGAGATCATCGAGAAGGGTTCTTTAGAAGGAAAGATGATGGAGAAAGGCGATTTGTGATCCAGAACTGCGTTGGGTATACACTTAATAATAGGACAGGTTATAGTAACCACAAAGTTCCAATAAATCTTAGGAATATTCATATGCATAAATAATGAGCACGCAACCTCAAGAAGGTGATGATTTTTACGTTCTTCCACGCCATTTTGTTGCAGGGTGTATGGAGGTCTGACGAATGATGGCATGAGAAGCATAAGAACCCTGCAAATTCTTACTATTGTATTGACGACCATTATTGGTTCGAACGATTTTTATCATAGTAGAGAACATTGTACAAGTTTGAGCAATAAAATTGCAGATACTTGCAGTTTTTCAGAGATATTACAAAGTGGATATAGCCACGTCATGCAAGAATGATCATCAATAATGTGGCAAAAAAAATCCAAACAAACTTGTCGTTTTATAATGCTCCTAAATAACGGAGCATTACTTCTAGAATTTGTAGGGAGAATGCTGAGCGAGTTTGTTTGCCAAAAATGCATGTCCCGCAAGAGAACCCTGAGTAGGATAAATCCAGAAGAACTTTTTGAAGAATAAACAAAGGGACATGTTCAAGTCGTCGATGCTAGTCGACGAAGAAACAAACGTTGGAATAGGTGGTGGAATATCCAAGATATATATTCCATTGACCTCTCGACCTGTACCAGTAATTGTCTGCATATGGAGATTTCGAATCTCAAATGATGGAAATAAGTTAATTGAGCAATTATGATCTATGGAAAGCTGACTACCAAAAACGAGATTGAAGTGTGCATCGGAAAAATTAAGCACAAATCAAAGATGAAGTATAGAAGTAAGAGGTACTGTTGTTAATCTACAAACTAAAATGGTTTTTCCATTAACCACAATAATAAGCTTGGGGAATGTCACATGTAAAATGTATCCGCAACCAAATAATATGATTGGGCGCACCGGAATCAACAATGAACTATAAATAATGCATAATATACCCGTGGTCGGAGCAGAAGACATACCATATAACTGAGAAATAAGACTACGTAAACTCTGCAACTCGTCTCGTAAACTCTGCAGCTCATCAAATGTGGATCAAGCAATGGGTGAAGGAGAAGTAGCATGTGGCATAATAGAAGAAAGCCCTTGATGTAGAAGAACCCAATGATGCCACCATAATTTCAGTCAAACCGCAAATCACCAAATAATAGTCGAGAAAATAGATGTGCAATAATTTTACCCTAACCAAGAGAAGAATTAGAATCCCGAGCCACAAATTAGTGTATTAGAATATCCAAAGAAGTTGCCATAAGGACACATAGAGAAATCACCAAATACTAAGTCAGCGAAGCCGTCGAGGAAAGAAAACTCCAAAGAACACACGTCAAGCGCTTAACATAAATCACCAAGTACCAACACTAGAATGAACCCTTCCAATATAATCACCAGGCTACAATCTCCAAGTCGAAACAACAATAATATAACAATACTCTGAGAACACAAGCACACGTAAAATAGCAAAGTACCAAACTAAAAGAAAACACCAAATCTGTAGAGGAATCACCACGAAAAGTACAAGTCCCAAGCGCTAAGCACGAACAAACACCATAGAATAGTCTACATAACAAACATCAATCGCCATATAGCAACAATCATCAATCACCAGAGAGCAACAATCGCTGATAGCACACTCCCATACCATACAATAAATGAAGATGATATCCATAGAAGAAAAGGACGAAAAAGAAATAAAACTAGCAAATAAACATAAAAGAAATTATGCTGTTTTTTTTCTAGCTAGCTGAAAGAAGGGCAAAATAAGGAAATTGAACAAAGAGAGGAGACGAAACTCTAATCCTAAAGCGCAAGGCGAGAGGTTTTAAGTTGCCATATTTGGCAAGTATGAAGACCGGTGAAGATCGGAGAAGCCCTGGATCACATGAAATGTTGATCTTGTCGAGATGTATCCTCAAATATCAATGTCAGGCGGGCAACAAATCTTGTCATTAAGATGGGTCGGCGGATATAGGCGTCGAATGCTGGGCGCAATCCGATACGAGTGGTGGGGAAAAGGACATCTCGGTGGAAAATAGGCGCGAGGCTTGCAGGAGGAGGCTAGGCTTTCGAGTACATGGAAGGGTATAG
Source organism: Iris pallida (assembly GCA_029216955.1). NCBI lineage: Eukaryota > Viridiplantae > Streptophyta > Magnoliopsida > Asparagales > Iridaceae > Iris > Iris pallida. The sequence continues at coordinate 36,694,483 of JANAVB010009198.1, read as the reverse complement.
AAGGGTGATGCCGGCGAAAATATTGAGGCTAGGATTTCGAGTTTCAGGGAGGGGTGCTAACGGTGGGACTGCGAGAGAAAATTAGGTTTTCGTATATAAGGAGGGTGTTGGCGGTGCTAGTGGTGCTTGTTGGAATGAATTTGTGGATAGGGCTTGGGTGGATGGTCGGGGTTTTGATTTTGGAGGAATTTTGGGAAAGACAAAAGAGCTAATTCAACTTTAGAGAAGTATGCTGATGTGAATCGACCAGATCGATTCACAAATAATTTATAAAAAAATAGAAATAGAAGGAAAATAACGATCTTTATTAGAGAAAAGAACAAACTCCTAACTTTGATGGACGGACAAAGTCTAAACCCTTCTGAATGACGCTTGAGAGTTTCTTCTCAACACAAGCATGAAAACTAATGACGGCTAGCCCTAGCTATAAATAGAAAGGAGAAACAAAACCCTAAGAGGGTTATTGTGGTGAAAGACCACAATACCCCTTTATGCCTAAATAACTGAAATGCCTAAAAAGTGGGTCCGCATCAATACCGTCCCCTAAAAGAGCCACCTTGTCCTCAAGGTGGAAATCTGGGAACTGCGTATGTTGCTATAGCGGCCTCTTCCTCCGTCGGATCCTCCGCCTCCTCTTCCTCCGTGGTGGTCGTCGTGGGGGTAGATCCCCTCTCTGGAAGTTGGCGGGATCCGCCGTTTCTCCAAAGAAATTGCTGCCTCCGGCGTGCCTCGCTCCTCCTGGCGGTTCCGCTCCTCCCGTCCAAGCCGGAACTCCCGCCAAGCCCCTTCCCGGACCCGCGAACCGATCTCCGTAGTTCGCTGTCATCGTCCGACCCCCGTAGGGGGGCCCAAGCCCTAGGGCTTCTCCCGAATGTGGAGCCGATCCGCCGGGACCGTACGGGTCGCCGGCGTCCGGCCACGGCCGCTCGCCGGCGGCTCCTCTGGCACCGACCGGCCAGGGGTGGCGGTCGGCGGCCGGCCAGCGACCGCCCCCAACGGCAGCGGCCCCGCCCGGGCTCGCGCGGTCGGCGGCGAAGCCCCCGCGACCTTCGGCCGCCGTCCGGTGCTGCTCGCCGGCCGCCAGGGCCCCGCCCGGCGGCGCGGTGGTGACGGCGGGTGCGGGCCATCGCCCGTCGGCCGGTCCTCCGTGATCTTCGGTCGTTTTCCCCTCCGTTTGAACAAACCCTAGTTGGTCGCCTAGGATTTGGGTTGTCGCCGCCTCCGCTTCGCCGCCATTGATCTTGTTCGAGATGTTTTGCAAAAGCATCATGATCGTCGACGTCTCCTTCCGCATATCACGCATCTCCGTGCGGATCTCTAGGTTCGTGGACGCTTGATCCTTCGCGAGGACCTCCATGGATTTCTTCAAGCTCTCGATCTCGGCGGTGAAGTCCTCCCGAAGACCTCGGATCTTCTCGTCGATCGTGTTTCTCGTCCCATCGGCCATGGCTCGTAGAAAGCTCTGATACCAATTGATGTGAATCGACCAGATCGATTCACAAATAATTTATAGAAAAATAGAAATAGAAGGAAAATAACGATCTTTATTAGAGAAAAGAACAAACTCCCAACTTTGATGGACGGACAAAGTCTAAATCCTTCTGAATGACGCTTGAGAGTTTCTTCTCAACACAAGCATGAAAACTAATGACGGCTAGCCCTAGCTATAAATAGAAAGGAGAAACAAAACCCTAAGAGGGTTATTGTGGTGAAAGACCACAATACCCCTTTATGCCTAAATAACTGAAAGGCCTAAAAAGTGGGCCCGCATCATATGCTTTGATACTATTTTGAGATGTTGGCTCAACTTAATGGAATTAATTCATTAATGTGCTAATGTGGTGGAGATATAGGCAATGGTGTCATGTTCCTTATGTTTTCCTGACTTGGGACTAAAATATGAGTAAAACTAGAAATGCTCTAATCCATGCAATAAATAAGACCTAACTAACTTCTACATTTGTCATGTGCATGTCTTGTCTCATATGCTTTTCATAAGCAACATACCTCGTTTTGTCTTTTAGATCGTTTGCACCCTATTTCCTTGAAGTTTCTGGCTTCCTTGTTAAGGTTTACTTTTATAATTCACTGGATGGTATCTGCAGAGAACTATGTTGTATTGGGCGCTAGGCGAGGCGAGGCGAGACCATGCCCGCCTCGCCTAGGCGTCCGCCCAGATTTCTGGGTCTCTAAACCTGTGTAAACATTGTAGGCAACAGCAGTAGCAAAAGTCAGCAGCAATAGTAGCATAAGGCCGCAACAGTAGTAGCAGAAGGCTGCAGCAGCAGTAGCAGATTGCAATAAGAGGGAGAAGACAACAGTAGCAGTAGCAAAAGCAACAATAGCAGTAGCAGAAGGTAGCAAACAACAGCAATTTTTACAATAGCACATGTTTTAGCAACAATAATAACCCTAAAGCCCAAAAAAATATTAATAAAAAGTCCATAGCCCATTCTGAGATCCACCGCCTAGGCACCCGCAGTTGTCTCCCCTGGACGAACCTGGGCGCTCGCCTAGGCGCGCCTAGGCGGCCCTCGCCTTACACTGCAGTAAAATATGCAGGTCGAGACGACCTGTTCAAATCGGACGCGCCTAGGCCGCCTAGGCGCGCCTAGGCGTCGCCCGTAACAACATAGGCAGTGAAACAACTTGCAAGTTAATGCACTGTTTGGATCCATAACGTTCTTTTTGGTGTTAAGGTTATTTTGACAGAGTATAGGAGTTATATGCACTATTCTGCCCCCACTGGTTCTGTGCCACAAAATGTTATCCTTTAGGGGCTGTTTGGTTCAAGTTTTAGAGGCTTGGGATTTGGTTTTGGATTCCTTACCCATGTTTGGTAAGTGTGGGATTGGGAATTGGGTGGGAATATTGTGGGATTGGGAATTGGGAGGGAATGTTGGGGGCTTTAGATTCCCACATATGTAGGAAAGTAATTCCCAAGCCTCCTATCGAAATATTTTTTGCTTTCATGAGAATGTTGATTGGGTGCATTTAATTACAATTTATTTTGACGGTAATACCCTCGTTGACATCAATTGAATTTAGGTAATATTAACATAATGAAATTAATGAAAGGATATTTATGGAAAACTAAACAAATTAAGATTTCTATTCCCGTCTTAACCAAACTTGGGAATGGGAAAATTGAATTTTTCGGGCTATATATTTCCAACCTAACCAAACATGGGTATAGGAATGTCGAATTCCTTTCCCATGGGAAAGGAATGGAAAGTTGATTATTAGGAATACAAAACCTTCATCCAAACGCCCTTAGGTTTTCTTCAACCTGAAGGGTTGTCAGGTTGGGTTGCAAAATTTTTCGGCAATCGCTTAGTGGACCTATTTTGTCTCTGAGTAGTTTTATACTTTATAGCTGTCTAGGATGATTTTTTTTTTTATCAACAGAATTTTATCTATCGTTTAAATTTATTTCTGTAGCTCTTTCAGTTTCTTTGGTAGGTGTAATTAGTTTACAAGATTGAATGACCAAGTCATTGAAAAGCCGAAAAAGGATCTGCATGATCACTGTAATACTTGTAAGCTACATCATATGATCTAGTTTGCCTGAAGCTTCACACTTGTTTAGTTATTAGAGGCCAAGTTAAAAAATCTGATGTGAAGCTCCTTGCGTTCCTTTCTAGTCCTTGCAAGCTGGAAAGGAAATTTTTTTTTTCTGTAGTCGACCAATTAAAGTCGTGATAGTGAGTCAATCTTGATAGTGTACCTATATCCTTTTGCGTGAGTTGTCAAGAAAGCAAGAATCCCGCCTTTACTTGAACAATGGTGCCATACGTAAGTCCTTCAGAAGAACAAATAGTGATTGAGGGCTAAACACCGACGATGTGACTCATTCATTGGTATCTTAAGCCTTTGAAACCTATGGTGTCAAAAAAGTTGACGCCGTCATGTTTCGGGTTGCCTGCCTACTCTTTGTCCATATTGAGTGGAAGAACGGGCTAAGAGAAAACAAATCAGCCCATTTTTAACCCTTAGAGCATCATTAACCCTTAGAGCATCAGTGCAAAGAAAACAATAGGAAAGAACAGCCTTTAAGACCAGCAAAGAAGCTAATAATATCATATAAAACCTACTGTTCATCTGTTCCCATTTTCCAAGTTGCTTAGCTATATTTTGTTGATGAAACATGCTAAGAGTTTAGTGATCCACTTGTTTGAATTGTTTTTGTATTGGCTTAGCTGAAAAATTTACGTGTATGGCATCTGGCATGCCTTCAAATATTTTTGAACGATTCATTAGTTGTATTCTGAATGTTTCTAGTGATTTGTTACCAGACATTTAGATTCTAGTATAAATTTGTCTCATGCAGTCTTTCCTGTCTGGCTGTCTTATATCATGTGAAAATTGACATGATCATTTGTCTATAATTGTTTTTTTTTCCAGTTAGTGTACCCTGTAAGAATTTTAACTAAGTTTATCCCATTTTATTTTTATTTTTTATTTTTAGTTTCAACCGTGCTTGAACATTCGTGTAATGGCAATTATTTCAGTGCCGACATATTGAGGGAAAACACAGAAGCTCTATTTGCTGCATGTGATGCTGCTCATGGAAGATGGGCAAAGCTTCTTGGTGTTCGAGCTCTTCTTCATCCAAAGTTGAGGCTTCACGAGTTTCTGAGTATGTATAATATAACTCAGGACTTCATAGCAGCCACAGAGAAGGTATATATTTCCTTTTCTCCACCCTTTCCCCAAGAGATGCACACAAACACACATTAGCTTGTAATGTTGACAAAGTAATTTTTAATAGATGGGTGGGAGGTTGGGTTATAGCATTCGGGGGACTCTGCAGTCACAATCAAAGGCATTTGTTGATTTTCAACATGAATCTCGGGTCAGTCAGATTTGTGCTAGTTCTTTTTTTTTTTTTTTTTTTTTCCTTTTATCAGTTTACTCCATTGTTTCTTTGTAAATTGGAGAGTAAATATCTGCATCTGCTGGTTTCATTTATTGCTTATGGCAGCATGTATTGTCATACTTTTTTTACAGATGGCAAAAATTAAGGCTGTTCTTGAACAAGAGACTTGGGTTGCAGTTGCTGTTCCTGATGAATTTCAGGCTATCCTCTTGTCTCTTTCTTCTAGTGAAGCAGCATTAGATAGTTTTGATCTTGCCACTAATGATCTTAGTTTACAAGTGGTTGGACCTGAGGTTCCTATAGCTCAGCAACCCCAAAGTATGAACGAAGTGATGGACACAGGTGCTGATCAAGTCAAGGAAACCATGTCTATGCCGGTAGCTAGGTCCAATCCAGAGCTCAAAGTTGAGTCAATTTCTTCACAAAATTCTGATGGCAATACTAAAGATATTGAGAAAACTACCTCTCAAACTCTAGTTTATGGAGGTGTTGGTTATCACATGGTAAACTGGTTAGTCCCTTCACCATTGAGACACTTATCTTGCTGCCATGTTGTCTATGTTTTGATTTGGTTCTGATATAGTTCAAAAATGTAATATATATAACCGAAAGTCTTAGTTTATATTTGTTGTATTTTAATGACCCAATGAAGCCACCTTCGTATTTTCTTCATACAACTTACTGGTTTTCTGAGTCCCTGTGGTCTTAAATATTATTTCAACTTTTTATTGTCATAGTTATTCATACTAGTATCTTCATAACTTCCTTCTGTTTACTTTTATAATTTTCTTTGATCTTAACTTCGATTGGAACAACTCATTTGCAGTGGTTTGATATTGCTGAAGATGTTAACCGAGTATGTGGACATAAGTAAATGTTTGCCATCACTGTCATCCGAAGTAGTCCACCGTGTTGTGGAAATCCTGAAGCTTTTCAACACCAGAACTTGTCAGCTTGTTCTTGGTGCTGGTGCCATGCAGGTTTGTTTGTTTTAACTTGCTACTGCTTTACTTTCATGTGTCATTCCATGAAACAGTGGCTTCCAGTTAATTTCCTATGTACCAACTGGTTATTTCCAGTATCAATTTGTAATAGCATCCAAGATTCCAAATATCATGGCACTATTGTATATGTTGTTTTATCTAGATGTATTTCTTATGCTGCTTACTGACTATAACCACCAATAGCCTGTCAAACTCCTGAAGTACTGCTGAAATAATGTTGCCAGTTAGTTTTATTACATGGAGAACTTATTTTTCAGTGCATACAGTTATTACTTATGGTGATTTTGTCATATTCTCTATGCCAGCCTCATGCTTTAAAACTGATTACTTTACCCACTTTACATTAACTTCATGAAATACTCTGTTGGGTTCTTCATAGAAAACCCATGTTTGAGGTGTCGGGAATAGTTTTCTTGAAGGATAATAACGTATACGGTGAACCACTTTGGTCTTTGCCTTCCTATGTTTCTGTTTAGGTTTATCAGTTAGTTGCAACAATTGAAGGCATCATAAACATCTTGCTACAATACCAATCACCAGATAATGACTACATTTAAATTTACAAGGTGCTTTCTAAGACTTCACATGCATACAGTCATACAATGCAACTTTTCACTCTCATTTCATAATATTCCTCTTAATGCATTGACTACTCCAGAACGTTAGAAACAATGGTTTGACCGATACTGACTCCTCCTTCATGGACCAAGATCCAAACGGATCAATCTTGTGGGACGTACTGCCCAGGAGAAGAAAAGTCACTTGCGGATATGGGATAATAAATAAAATAGAAACCAGATAAACTTGTATACTGAAACGACTTCTGGCATCAGTGGAGGGGTCAGAACCACATTCGTGGGCTGGCAATTTTTCTGGATACTTCGAACTATTGGAAGCAAATAGAAAAGAAACACCGAGTGGGATCAAAGAAACTAGCTGACTAATCACTGAATAGATACAAATAGGTGTGAGTTCCAACATCACTAAAGCACACTTGGTTCTCTCACTCTGATGGCAGTGCTCCTTAATGGAATTGGGGAAATATCGCATGTTTGTATCTCTGAGATCAACCTGTGTAGGTAAAGCTGTAAGTGAGGCGCTGTAAGAAGAATCATACAAGCTCCTTAGACCATTTCTTTTCAGCAGAAGAACTAGTAGTTCAAGAAATATTATGGATCATGCTGTAGATGGGTGGACTTCTCTATAAAGCATGAATTAATGGTGTAGCATATGGGATGCCGGCAGTTTATGACTTATTATAAGTTGCGTTAGTGATCTTATAAAACAAGATTGAATACGGTCTAGTTTCATACTACTACTTTGGAATTGAAGATAAACAAGTTATATCCTTCACAATAATTCAAAGAGCTGAAACTAGGTTTCATGTTCAGATTCTTTGACTTGATGACACTCAGCAAGAATCAGTTTTAAAGATTATATAAAGATATATTTGGCCACCAATGGAACATAAAGGTTTCTGAATCCTAAATGGTACAGTAACTGTAGAATTTGTAGATCTAGAGTTCATATCATTTTCGTTTTTTAACTTTGAACTATCTTTTTCACTTGATGGAGAAAATTTGGCAGAAATTATGAAAGAGTACTTCAAGAAAGAGGACATTGGTAGAAATCTAGATGTGAAAAAGGAAAAGTGAGGTGTCTTTTTGAGAGAGAGTATAGAAAAGCTATTTTGTTTCTTTGATGCTAACTCTTTAAAGGAATTCTACACATGTTTAAGTAATTTCTCAAACATACTATAAGAGGCTTCAATATCCAACTAACTAGTTACACATTTCAAGATCTGGCATTTTATTTGCCTTTAGTGCAAGCTATTCAAATATAAAAACTACAAATTCCTGAGTTTTTTTAGGAAGCTGACAAAATAACTCCTCACGATGCAGAATCAACTCAACCGACACTAAGAATGATCAATCAAGAATCTCAATAAAAATAGAAAATCAAAATATAAGACCTAATTATTCTTACAGTAAATAAGGCTATTTTGAGGTTCTGTTGACATCAATGGTTCATGGATACCTTAATCCTCACTTTTTAGTTTTCTGAAAGGTCAATTTCTTTTACAGCTTTGTGTAGTTGTTATTGAGCTTTTAAATCTCAATCTAATTAGTGGGATCAACTTACAACTATTTGAATTCTTTTTCTGGTTCAGGTTGGGAATATTATTGATTTGTAGGCTAAACTTATCGATTATTTCTTGACAAGTATAATTTTTTGTATTTGAACAATGATATTCACTGTCAACGCCCTTCTTAACATAAAGTTGTTTAGCGAGGAAAATTTGGGATTTTTTGATATCAAATCACTGTTTTGTCTTTAAACTACTCAATTTCTTAAAAGGTAACGTTCTTATATTATACCTTTTATCGGGATAAAGCTTTGTAACTCCATTCATTCTATTTTCGTTAGAGAGGTGGAATCTGAAAATTTGATATTAACACAACAATAAAGGTTATTTCTGGAGGTCCTGGTTGGTAAGGACGGAGGACTGTGTATTTTATATTTATGATTCTTTACATGGCCATTTGCCTTGCATAAATGTAGTATTTGGAGATGGATACATTGTTCTTGAGATCTTCATGTGTAGTTATATAATAATCTGTTTACTGATATGTTTTTATGCTTCATTCTAGTGGCTTGTACTCATTCTATACTTTGTTTTATTTCAAGAAGCACGTTAAGATGGTTACAACATATGTTTACAAAGCTGACCCTGATTTACTTGGAGATGTCTTGAGATAACACACACTTATCTCATGATTCAGGTATCAGGTTTGAAGTCTATTACATCAAAGCACTTAGCTTTGGCAAGCCAGATTATCAGTTTTATTTATGCTATTATGCCAGGTAAACCTTGTTTGATTCTACTACGATCTTTATTTGTTATGGTCCAAATTTTATTTTGTGTGCTGAATGGTATGAAATTTCAGTGCTTTATGGGCATTCATTTTTCTATGGTACGACTGTGTTCAGTGAATAAGTATACTTGCTAGATACATGGCTTCCCTACAGTTCTCATTCATTGTAATTTATGCCTTCAAACGTCAAAAAAGAATGCTAACATGTTAATATGCCAAGTTGATAGTAAATTGTTTGGTAATCTTTCATACCATTTGATGGTTATTGTTATACAATTTGTCGTTTCAACTCTTGTAATAAGATATGAAATTTGAAATTATTATGACCAATGTTCTATGTAGTAATATTATACCTTAGGAGGAAAAAAAAATCATAAGTTAATCCGCGTCTTTGTGCCACACACACACAAGCGCATATATATCAAACATTCCCAGGTGCAGAAAATAAGAAACAAGAAATCTAGTATAATTCAAACGTTTAAGCCCCTTCCCTATAGTTTAAGGAAGGAGCATCTCTGTAATTGGTTGAAATGTTTAATGTCTCCCCAACTACAATGATTCTTTTAAATCATTTATTTTCAAATCTATTGTGGGAACATTCTGTACTATTGAGACTGATCTTGTGTTAGCATCAACGAGATTAAGAATCCATCTCTAGAATCAAAAGAGAACCAGCGCCTTTTCCGTGGTAACTTTCTAGAATAATTTGAAAAAGAAATAAGAATCAGTTTTATGGTGTACGCGAATGACGTTGTAGTAACTCTTATAGACGTAATATTGATTGTAGTAGCTATACAGGATATTAATATATTATTGCTGCTATCAGTCCTTGAATTAATATATTATTGCTGCTATCAGTCCTTGAAGTAGTCTTTATTGCTTATGTGATTCCTGCTGAATCCTAAAGTTTAGTTCTTAATCTCTCCATACATTATTGTTACTTTCATGAAGCCTATAACTCATTGAGACTCTGCTGCTACTTATGTTACATGATATCTCTTTGCATGAAAATAAAGAAATTCGACGGGTTCTTTTTCTGAAGATACCAGAGGCTCGCAAAGGATTATTGCTTTCTGAGATCGATAGGGTAGCTCAGGTAATTCTATGTTATTTTTATTGCAAACTTTGCTCAGGTAGTCTAATGTTATTTTTATTGCATACTTCTTTCCCTTATGTACCACATCATTATGATATATTTGAGGCTGTTCTTGTGTATTTCATGTGGCCAGGCAAGCATATCTACCCTTAACTATTTATGACTAGTGAATGCTTGTCAAGATTTCATGTCCCCAATAAAATCCCTTACATACAATTTGACCTGTGATGTACAAACAACAACACAAGCGGAACATTATTGCAGAAAACCAAATTCTTGACACAGAGATAGTAGCATAAATGACTTCTTTATTAATAACTTGATAGGAAATACAAAGTACTTTTCTTGCGACTCAAAATGCCATGCTTGGCTTACATCATTTTTTAGAACTGTTTTTGAAATAGTCACAATGTCCATACATTCATATCCCTTTATTACATAAAGATAAAGACACCTTCAAAAGAACATGCTGGACTGAAAATGAAAACTTCGAAGCAATCGAGCGAGGCTCCACTGGCTTGGACAAGCTTTAGCCCCTCTCAATATTCTCCTATCTCTTGCTTGCCTGAAAAGGTGCACACAACGTGGGTCAGTACATAACACGAACTGGTGAGCGGCCGAGGCCGAACTCACGTAAAACTGCACAAAATTAATATGTAAAGCTAGCATTTGTTACTAGTGGTCTTTCTACTTGTCTAGGTTCCTTTTACAATTTATAAGAAACATAAACAATAAAGACTTATCACTTATATACTGATGCTTACCACGATCGACGGTCCATTCCTGTACGAGACATGGATTAGCATAATTTACATATATGAATAATAACTTACGTTCCGTCTCTGCATGTTAGGCTTGCAATAATCTTTATTTAAATGCATAAGGCCTAACTACATGATGGTCCATGGGTCATTTCTTATGATTAGCAGCTGCGACTCATGGTTAGCTCTTCACTAATGGACACAACACCCCCCTTGATCGCGAGGTCTAGCATTCATCTCAGGTGCTATTATAATCTCTCGTAGGCCGATCAATTTTCAGTGCCCTAGGAATCGTCGAGAGACTATTACCTTGTGCACAAGTTGTCCGAGACCAATGCATGTCTATGTATCTATCATATAAATCTTAATAGTACAACAATTAATCGACTTGTTCATTCATACATGTAATAATTAAACAACACGTTTATCTGTGCCTTTACATTCGGTCAATCACAGAGTCATAGCTCCTTTCTTAGCATCTACTTCTCATTCATTTCAGCATGTATAAGTTCTTCTATACATACCTAACATGTAAAGCATTCATTTGAGGAAACATGTAAGCATTCATGTGGAAACAGGTAAAGCACCAGTTCAGTAATCTAGCATGTGATTCATTTTTTATTCTTATCTTTTGTTGTTTTGGTATCATCGATCAGAGAGACGCAACAAAAGAGTGGACCAGAGATCATTTTTATTAGGGTGTGGAGATCAATGGTAGCCCGATCAAAGCAACTCACCAAAATGAATCTTATTCGAGATAAGGAGGAACTTCACGCAGTCGATCACGCTCCGCCTAAGCGTCCTATATTGACACCAACATTTGATTAGCATACTTAGATCTTTTTCTCTCAAGATTCGAAATGAATACGAAATGCGATGAAAGCGAACAATGAAAATCAATCATCGAAAACCAACACGACAACACATTCATCAAAATCAAGCAGCAAAAAACATCCAACGAAAACTATTGGACTCATTTTAATAGAAGCCGATCCATGAGTTGGAAAGGTTCATTGCATTTCATTCGTGATCAATTAATACTGGCAAAGGATTCCCCAATACTCAGCCAAGACTGAGTTAGCAAGCCATAGGTATTACATAGTGGACCGCGATGAGCGGACACTACATGCCTAGGACGCCTAGGTGCCGAACAAGAATCATTTTTTCTTCTACTACTCCCTTGTAACAACTTAAATAGTGTTATATCATAATGAAACACAATTAAAAAAATCATCAACCGGTATTCTATCATTATTATGATTCATGAATACATCAGTCAACATTATTTCATAATGAAATATACTTAATAAAGAAATCACCATATTTATAATACAAATTTGAAATTTCAATGTTCTAAATCCAAACCCAATCTTAAAATTCAAACAACATATCCACAATACAACTAAGCATAAGAATAACATTAACAAATCTTAAAATTTGAACGGAGCCGCACAACCATACAAACCCGCTGAACATGGGAATTTTTGGTTCGGCCTAGAGCCGCCTAGCGCCTAGATGGCTGAACATGCCGATTTTTAGAACACCGATTTTGCTAATTTGTAAAAATGAGTGCCTAATGTCTAATGTTTTTTATTATAATTACATTGCGCCATCTAGTGACAAATTTGCTAGAGTCCCATCTACTTTCATATGTACAGGATATGATTATTTCTCATAACTCTTCTACTTCATATTCTACTTTCATATGTACTGGGATATGTTTAATTTTTATAATTCTTTGTGCAGATCTGACAGTTCACTTCAATATTGATTTGGATATGGTTGGGTTAATATCCATTTATTCATCTGATCTCCATCAACATAAATTAATTCCTTATTGGTTGGAAGTAGCCAAACCAATTGGGCCTCTAGTTGTATCCACTTAAGGACGCGGAGATCGCAATGAAGGGCGTCAGTCATCACTGTCGTAGTTGCTTAATGATTCATCCATCTGCAAACAAAGAGGATTTGTTGTCCAACCCTTTCAGTAGGGAATTACATATTGGGGAATCTGAGTTCTGAACTCAAAATAATCTCTGCTAGAAATGAATTATACCATTTCAGCAGCCTACGAAAAAATGCATATAATTTTAAATTGTTTTACCATGACCATTGCTATATAAAATGAATGGTTGAAACTTGAAAGTGGTGAGTCGAAAATATCCATAGTTTGGAAATTCTATATTAAGAATACAACCTTTCGGTCATGATCTATGTTGAAAAATCCATGCACCATCAAATTATAATGGATTTGAAATTTTACATCATTAATCTTCACAACCTACTAGTGAAAAAAAATCCAGTATTCAGCTAGTCAACCAACAAGTACAAGATCGCCGAATTACTTGGGTTTTAGTTTGTAAATATTTCAAATTATATAAATCATGATAATTGATTTGGATTCAAATTGTAGTGCCGAATATAGGAATAGAGCTTAAATCCTAATTATAGCAATATATATATTGGAAGAGAAAAAAGAAATTATATATATAGGAGGGATCGGGATCCCCGCTCCTAAGCATCCCTGCATATCCTCGAAATCTCGCAAGAAATTGGGTAGTTCAAGAATCTAATCTGAATGGTCAAAAAAGACAATCCAATAACTGCTATTTTGGGGGAACATGCGGGGATGCTTAGGAGCGGGGATCCCAATCCCTCTGCGTGTGTGAATTCCACTGTCTTTTCTCTCTCTCTCTCTCTCATGTCATGTGTGTGTGTGTGTTCCACTATCTTTTCTCTCTCTCTCTCATGTCTCTCCTCTGCTTCTTTCCCACTGTCATTTTTATTCGTCACTTGCAACTGCATCCCCAACCCGACAATACTCATGAATATTCTTTGTGACACCTCAACCCATACGGTCCTCCTAATTATCATTGAGGCATCTTGCTGCCAACACCATTTATAAGTTCAACAACAACACTATATTCTGGGAACTGAGTTAGTCCAATAGGACAGCTTCTAAGTTATCGCTTCATCATGGATTCGGCACCAAGTCAGTGGACATCCTACATGACTCCTACAGTTTAGTGTGCATTTTCTTGTTGAACCCCACCCCTTCCTTCAACATATCAACACGACCGAGGAGTTCAATGATACCTTCTCGAGAAGGCTTTTCGAACATTTTGATGGAGATGTTCCCGCTTTTCGTAGGTGTGTGTGTTAGTAGACTTGTCAAAGGTGTCCTTCATTGGTCCATGCATGTGGACTTTGTAGAAGTTAATTTTTTTCACTCGTACTCGCTAAGGATTTGGTGGGTGTTACCATTCTCGTTGAGGGCATTAATGTCAGCTGGTGGATGTGGAGCGAAGACTCCTCATTCAGTGTAGGGTGGATTGAAATGCTGGAGGGTCATCTTCAGAGATTTGGGTGTTTGTTGGAGGGTTGTAGCTCACATTGGCAACAAAGTAGTCATGGGGGTGGAGGGTGTGAAGATCAATGTCACATTTATGGTGATTATCGCCTGGTATTGTGACCGCGAAGGCGAGTAGCACCTATGCAACACTATCAATGAATTTGGCATCACCTATGGAGGTTTTGTTGTTGGGAGTTGCCGAGGAGAGGATTGAGAAGCCAGTGATTTAGAGGTAGTGGGCATATCCATCATGTTTGAGTGAGTGTGGCTGATAATCTTGACTATCAATGTTTGAAGAAGTGTGAGAGGGGACTTGGAGGGTCAAACTTTATCACCACTTGTACAAATTAGTCATTGTTGAGTCTAGCAACTTCATTAGCAGTATCATATGAATTCATGTCACTTTGTGTATGTGATCTTGGGTTGTGAACTGTTAACTCTCTTGGAGTTGACCACTTCGGGAGCAAACTTGCCTTTATCAGTGTTGAATAAACTTTTGTTGTTTCACCTTGTTCTGTAGTGCACTGTTTTTGAATTGGTCAAGTGAATTAGGAACATCATAAGTACCGTAGCATGAGCATCTTAAACTACGTTGATTAATGAATTTCAACTTAAATTGTAAAATTTTCATACGTGAACCGAGTGAATCAATTCTAGTACTTCCCCGACCTAAGATATAGTACCATTTGTGCTATGTGCTAACACCATGGCAGCATCACATGCAATCTATTTTTCTGCCCTCATGCTTTAGGCCTGTGGGATAATTACACCATAGCACAGTTCACAAGCTTCAGGTTTGCGGCAAAAGGATGTGTGAGTCATGTGCTTCCCATCGCAGTACCTCTTTCATGTGTCTTGGAATTGGAGTTTCTCATGCCAAAAAATATTTGAAATTTTCCTTTCTTGACATGTTTAATATTCATCCAAATGCTTGTGCAATAGGTAGTTCTTTTTGAGCAGTATGGATGAAAAGTAATCATGTTTCAGCTTTACAGAAGGCAGTGCATATATTAAAGAGTATATCCCTATGGGAAACAATTTTTTGTCAGTTATTTTAATGGCATGTGTAGAATTTACCATTGTGGATTCATCAGTTTATCAACTTACATACATCATGGCTACCGGTGGTGATCTCAGGGTTTCTCTGCTTCAGGGTTATCTGTAAAGATTCCAAAAATTTAAAGTTGACCACTATCATGTGTTTCTTCTAGGCTAACTGCATCAAGCCTGACATTCTCTTTTATCCATGAGTCTACAGTGTCACGACCAACAGTTGAGTCCAGTTCCATTGAGTTGCATAATGCTCGTTGGAATCATAGCCTGTTTGCCACATTATGTTGCTTATGGCACAGTTTCTCTACTTCTGTCTGTGAGCTAAACGATTGTATCCACAGGTGACTTTATTGAGACCAAAGTTGTTGTCGTATGTTGGGTTCATGTAGGATTGGGTTTTTCAATGTCAGATGTCGAATGTTGGGGACATTTGAAACGTCGGAGGGGACATTTGAAACGTCGGATATCAATAAATATGTTATATTTATATATTGGATAACCTAAATGTCTAATCTAGATCTAATTTCTGATACAAATATCGAATAATTTAATAGCAATTCTAGTATGGTGTATACCTACCCGGAGTAGATCTTTCAGTGGCCTAAGTGGTACCTCGTTGGCGTGTGGTTGAGCGACAACAACAAATGAGAGAAAGAGAGGTTAGGGTTTTGTTGGGGGTTAGTTATTGACTACGGTTAACCCGTTTTGAAAATCAAACTTGTCTGAAGTAGTCGACTTCTGTAAATAACGGTATCAACCGACATGAAAAATTCCGAAATATCGCACAGTTTTTTACAATACGCATAAAGAACATTTTGGTCCGATATGTGATTTCCCCCCTCAAAACCGACGTGTGGGCCGACATCTACAACACCGATTGAGACTACAAAGGCATTAGTCGGATGGGTGGAACTTTCAAAGATAGGTTCCTATAGCTAGGTACCATTTGACAATCTACTCAAGCTCTCTAACAACACGACAGAGCAATCTGACTGCATATGGTGTAGTCTTCACCAAATCTCCCATTCTAGAAACGTATGTTCTTAACAGGTCTTATTTATATGATATTTCTGTGTGCAGCAATAACTACTGACAGGCTGTTAGAGAAATGAGCTTCTGGTGGAATCTAGTAGGTGAACATAGAAAAAAATGATGTAATGTGAAGTTTGATATAACTGCACTAGCAAATATGGAAAAAAACAACCTTCCATTTAGAGCTTGCATGGCTGTTGATAGGATCGTAAGTCAAGAGCCCTTCTAATCTACAGGATCATGGTTTTTGTTTCCTTATTTTAAGCCCAATTGTTTTCTTCATTGTATCATTTGTATTGTGCTTCATTATTTTCCTGTAACATAAGGCTTAAATATCTGCTTTATATTTTTTGAATCTTAGTTCGTGAAATGTTTATTGAGAAATTTCACAAAATACTATGTTGTGCTGGTCAGATTATGTTTAATAAATTTATTGCAAGTAGTGTATTTTCAATTTTTTTGATACATTTCTTCGGGTAGTCAATTTAGTTGTCTGGTTAATCTGGCAACTATCGACATCTTCTCAAGTATATTTTCTTGAATTCTTTTTGATGATAATACAGGATTACAAAGTTCATCGGGATGAGATTCATACAAAACTTGTTCAAATAATGAGGGAAAGATTGTTGGCAAATCTTCGCAAGCTGCCTCAAATTGCTGAAAGCTGGAATGCACCAGAAGATAATGATTCACAACCCAGTCAATTCGCTCGGCACGTTACCAAGGTTTTTACTGTTTTCTATATTATTTCTTTCTAGTGAAAGTTATAAATAATTGATAAGCTTCTATCAATGTCACAAAACCAGTAAAAGATAAAAGCAGATATTGTATCTGTCTAAACTTGTGTTACTGATAGTGTAGCTTGGTGATTTTATAAAATATATTCCATTTTTATTTCACAAGTTGTCTTAAACTAGCAATTAATTAACACACTTGTCTTTTTGTATTCTGAATTCATAATTAGAAAATTGTAAGTGTCCTTTGAATTTCGGACCTAAAAGTAATGGATGTAGAAGTAGCAGTTTAGTTTGATAAATACATGAGACTATGTTGTACTGGGCGCTAGGCGAGGCGAGGCGACAGGCCACCCGCCTCGCCTAGGCGCGCCTAGGCGTCGTCTAAGCGTCCGCCCAGAATCTGCTGCTCTTGAATTAAAAAATTATACATTTATGTATACAACAAATATGTAATATAACTAATAAGCAATAAACATTAATCAATAAGTACAAAAGTAATATAAGAAGCCAAAAAGATGAAATAATAAATGTTCAACATCAAGAAAAGATAGTAAATATAATTGTGCGGCCCTAGGCGACCCTAGGCGGGTCATTTTTTCCCCTGGGCGACCCTAGGCGGGCGCCTAGGCGAGCATCGCCTCACCCAGGAAAATTTTCCCCAGGTCGAGGCGAGTCCTCTGTCACAGGCGCGCCTAGGCCGCCTAGGCGCGCCTAGGCGTCGCCTGTGACAACATAGACATGAGAAAGAGGAAGGAATTACCAGACAAAGGGGAGGAACTTTACTGATAGAAGCTCAGGGATACGATTTGGGAATCTCTTTATTTATGTTGTTCTGGGCAAGAGGCGACAGCCGATAGGCCTCCTGACTTGCCTAGGCACTCCTAGGTGTCACCCTGGAACTTGGGTACTTCCCCGTTGCTTGTGCAAAAGTTCTCTAACTTCAAAGTTCTAGGCGGTTTTAGGCAGTCACCTAGGCGACCATGGTTACAACCAGGGGAAAGTAACCCAAGGCGAGTCAACAATTTTTTTACTTGTACGCCTAGATCACCTAAGCGCGCTTTAGCATTGCCTCTAACAACATGGCTCTTTATATGAGAAGGCCTGGCAGAATGGAATAACTTTTATATGTTTTACTTTGTTTCTTCAAAGATAAATCAACTCAACCCCTCCCTCTTCCATAATTTAGCGTCACTGATTGCTTTGCTGCATGTTCTTGACAACCTACAGAGTTAGATGAGCGGGCCAATTGCCACTGAGATAATCGCCACTTGTGTTTTTGTTTCTTTCCTTAATTTCCTCATAAGAATTTTGGTTTCGCCTTTAAGGCAGATGGCCATGTGCCAAGCATTTGTTGTCTTAAACCTTTAACCAGTGACATGACCTTGCCAAGTTTAACGTGGGTTCTAGATGGATTATGTTGTTTTCTATAATATCGAAAAGGAGAAAGCCTTGGTATAAGAAAAGACTAGTGCCCTCTTTTGAGAAACATAGAAGAATGAGTATTCCTTAATATTTTTGCTTCAGCATGACATAACCTTGCAAATTCTGAACAACGTAAGAGTGGACGCCAACCTACCGTAAGCTAATTTACCTGATGCTACACATCATCCATGTTGTGCAAGGATCCAATATCTTAGGTTCTGCGCCTTAATCATGCTGCTAATGCCATGGACCTATGATTTGGGGACAATGATGTGAAGGTGAACAATCAGATATAGAGGTGAACTGAACAACCTTACTTATGAGTCAGAGTTTGCACATTTTTTGTGAGAAGTAACTTGAAGAAAATTTAATTATTTGACGCAAGGATAACGGTAAGTTCAATTGTTCATACTTTGTATAATCATACTAAAAATGTTGCTATGATCAGGCAGGTCAGTTGCCTTTCCGCCTTCCATCCATGGTGATGCTTATAGTATTCTACTCACCTGAATGTTCCTTAACATTAATCTTAATGATGTATTGTTCTTTTGGAATAAGGACAGCCCCCTTTGTTTCCTGTCCACACCCCATCTTGACGCTCCTTAGACATGGTCTGACAGGTCTAGGTTGATGTTCCAAAACATAGCGGGAAATGCATTTGGAACATATATTGGCAAAGATTATTTAGATGTCTTTTATAGTGGAACAATTTAGCATTGCTTTAAAACCTATAAAGTATCTAAAACCATATTGTTATATTGCTAAGATCTTATATACTACATGTGTATGTACATAGATGTGAATCTTGATGTGTATAACCTTGTCACCATACCTGTTTACAACAGCAAAGCCTTTATCCTTAGCTCAGTGTACATGTTAAGGGCCTATGTCCCAAATTTTAATGTATGTGTTACCATAACCATATATTATAATTTTTTTAAAAGAAGCTTTTTACTGAATCCATACATGTCCAAATCAAATCAAAATCCATGTCCTTGAAGCGTATATTCAGTATAATTCTATATTGGATCTAGGGAAGCCCGTGCTAGGCGGCGGGTCAAGTTGAAATGGAAGTCATCAAAGCTGCTGGAATGCTATTAAACCAATTCTTCGGTTAAGTGGAAAACTCTTTACGGGATGCCAACCCTATAATCATGTTTGTGTGTGGAATTGTTATAAAGATCTGCATGCAAGGTGTATGTAAAACAGTCAAATGGTTCAGCCTGGCTGCTGCTACTAGAACTTCTTAATGTTTTACACCAGCAAGAACTGAACTGTTTCATTAATCGCTTAATTCCTCTGTAATGAGAAGAGGGCTTCACATCACTGACTCTTACTTTGTATGTATTGGTTCAACAACTTGATCAACTGACATATAACAAGGTATCATTAAAATATGTGCGATAATACTATATTGTTGTTACTTGTGAGTTGCTGTCTTGTTCATTAGTTAAATCTCTTTTAAGATTACTCTCACATATATATGATATCTGTAAGTGAATTATGCTTTAGTAGTTATCCAGTTATCCAGTTACCTGTATGCGAGATTCTTGTTCCTTTATGTTTATATCATTTTGAAATCGATTTATATTTTGGTTGGTATATTTCCTGAAGTGCAGGGTTCTTTCATGCATCTTGTAATAGTTTGAAAATTCAATGCCAGTGTCCATTCAAGTAGCTTTCAAAAACTTATTTTTTAAAATTATCCAATATGATTTTCTTTTCATGATATTTTGGTAGTTTGGTTTGTCCAGCACTTCTCAATTAAACAACCATTTTTAATGCGAATTTTTGTTACATTCTGTTGGTTAGTTTATAAGTCACTTTGTTGTCAGCTAATGTCCATTATTTGATAAGATTGTACCAGGGTTTGTTGAACTTCCATATTCAAAAATGACCCAGTCACCTAGTGCTCTTAGTGCTCATCTCTCCCTGCCATAATGATAGATTTCTTATTTTGCATTCAAATATTTTCTTTGTTAGGAAAAGATGATTCAACAATCTAGCGTCTGTCTTTTGCTCCTGCATGATCTTTGAGGACCAAATCTGATTGGATGTCTGGTTTTTTTTCTTTGTTTGTCCAGGAAGTATCTTATCTCCATCGTATTTTATCCCAGATCCTACACGAAGCTGATGTCCTAACGATTTTCAGGTAAGACAATTATTATGTTGACTGTTATTAGTTGTGGAGGCCTCTTCTACAATGAATCTTTTTGGTGTTTAATTCATTTCCTTATTCTTGCAGTATTAGTTTGTAACATTTTATCAAACTTTTTTTTAGCAGATAGTTCCGTAATAATCTTCGTTGTTCTATCACCATCTACTGTTGTCAAAATGCGTTCAGTACTTTAGTTGTGAGATTCAAGTGGTTTGTGAATGCCTTTGCCAATTTGTGGTCTATCCATGGATGATCAAAGATGAAAATACTTTGCATGACGTGGATCACGCACCGGGTGTCCCACCATGCATCTTGGTTGGTCGATGTAAGCAAGTTACTTATGCTATAGGAACGTGGGTATGCGCTCTCGTCTCTCCTCAAATGCTCCTAGTCCAAGTGGCTTGGTTGTCCAGAGTAATCAAGACCTGTAATTCCTAAATGTTGGCTAGGTCATTATGCCATCTTTTTTATCGTACTTGGTCCTGCGGGCCCGCTAAAAAAGTGAAATGGCATATACGTATTTAGACTCGATGCGTAAGCAAATTGTTTATGCTATAGGAATATGGGTATGCGATAGGAAAACTTAAAAGCTAAACTTTCTCTTTAGAAATTTGGTAGTGGGATAATAAATTGATGAATGATCCATATGGATGGAAAAATCATAACAGGAAGTATATTATTATTTCACTGCATTAAATGTTAATTCAGTATAAAATGAAGTATATAAGGACTTAATTTGGTAATTATTTCATTGGTCTATACTTGGAAGTATCTCATGGATCTAAAGGCAATAATTGTGTCGATTTAGTTTGTGTTTTGTAATCCTAAATTTCTAATATATAGAGAGGGATTGTACCTGTGATCAGGTTAGATCATAACAGCTGATGAAAAGCACCTCAGTCAGATGACTACATTGACCACGTAGGAGTATCTGAGTACTCTTTGATCTCTGAGTTCTTTTCTCAAGAAAACTTACGTATGTATTATAATGTCTTTTCTCGTGTAAAACACATATAAACCATTGTATAGGATTCTAGTATGGGTTTGTCCAATAATCTTGTTAAGTATTAGTTATTTAGTCCCACGTTGTTAGAGAATAAGGAAGAGGCTAGTCCTCTCCTATATATATGTAACCTCTTTATTCAATGGGATCATACAATTATTCTCTCCTACATGGTATCAGAACCAAAACTCTAGCCACCATCTATCCTCCCTTTCTCTCCTTCTCACGCCTACATGCTGTTCTACTGCTGCTGCAGTCTTCGGATACCCCGCTCGTGACCCTCCTTCACCACCTGACCTACCACCCAGCCACCTGCGCCACCTGCTGTGCCATTTGCTGCTGTTGTTTCTACCTGCTGCTGCCACCCGCGTCACCGCCACCAGTCCTAGCCGATACCATCCCAAACCCTAACCCTAACATCTTTATTGCCGATCTGCTACCCTACATCCAAAACCCTAACCCTCGTCTGAACCCTATTTTGCTAGTCCTTTGTAGTTATCAACATACAAAGGATGATCGCGACATGCACGATGGGGGCGAGTTGGTATATCAGGTGATGGTGAAGCAGTATAGCTGGAGGAGGACCATGATGACGATACCGGCTCTTCAGCTGTGGGTACTATTGGTAATGCCAGTTCTGACGAAGCTGGTGTTTGCAAACCAAGGGACGGTGAGACTGGTGCTGTTGGTTCTACCTAAGTTGATGTTTGCGGACTATTAGACGACAAGAATGGCTTGGTAGGAGCGGGCACCCTTACGGGGGGCTGCTGGGTCTGAACTGGATATAACATAATATTCTTATCTGGATAAACTTTTGGAACATAATCGGTGGTTAGAGGGGGTAGGAGAAACTCAGATTCAAAAATGTAACATCCCAAGACATAAAATACGTCTTCAAAGTTGGGGAAGAACAAAGATACCCTACTGATCTTTCAGATTACCCAAGAAAAATATATGTGATTGCTTTCGGATCCAACTTAGAAAGTGTGTCTAGTATCCCGAACGTAATAAGGCAGCCAAAAATTTTGAGAGGAAGAGAAAATGACATGCGATTGGGATATAACCGAAAAAAGAGAGTATTGTCACTGAAAACGGAAGATGGCATTCAATTGATCAGATAGCAAGCTGTAAGGACCGCATCCGACCAAAATTTTTCGAGGATACGTGCATGAAACATAAGAGCACAAGTTGTTTCCAAAAAGGGGACGATTCTTGCGTTCGGCCACACCATTTTGTTGTGGTGTGTAGGGACAGTTTGGTGGATGATTCCATGATTAGCCAGATGAGAATTGAACTCTTGAGATACATACTCGCGACCGTTATTGCTTTGAAGGCACTTAATAGGAACCCCAAATTGGATTTTAATTTCAGAATAAAAAGTGCATTAAATATTAAATAGTTCAGAACGACTTTTCATCAAGTAAACAAAAGTGACTCGGGAGTAGTTATCAACAAAGGAGACAAAATACTTAAACCCTATTACAAATGCAATAGGACATGGTCCCCATATATATGTATGCACTTAATTCAAAAGGGGCCGATGCAGACTCATCGAATAGGGTAATCCAGTGATGTTTTGCCAAATTACATGATTCACAATGAAAATAAACTGAAAATTCTAAAGATGGGCACATTTTCTGGAGAGCTTGATATGTGGATGACCTAACGGACAGTCAAACTCAAGCGGATCGAGTTTCATGCTGTCACATGCAATGGAAGAATTCATGTCAAACAGGTAAAAGCCTCCAGCTACATGCTCCCTACCGATAGTCTCTCTAGTCTTCAGGTCCTGAAAAACACAACCATCAATTTTTTTTATCGAGCATTGTAAGTCACGAGTAATTTTACTAGTGGACGAGAGACTGAATGGATTGGCAGGTGTATGTAAAACGGATTTGAATTGCAGACCGGAAGAACGACTTGTGCTTCCTTTTTCCACGAACTCTCAGGGAATTGCCATTCGCAACAGTAATATTTGATATACGACCAACAAATATGTAATCACACAACATACTTGCATCACCTGTCATGTGATCAGATGCACTCGAGTCGCTCATCCGCTGCTTCGAACTTATCATATACGCCGCTGAGTACCAGAGTGTGGATCCAGATGTGTAGGCTTCACTACGATGCTGAGCTTGAAAGTCATCAAATTCGGCATAGGTCATTGCCATCATCTGTACTGACATCTTGTCATTGTCAGGATTATCTGAGGCAACATTGGCAGTAGGAGCTTTAGGGAACTGCCACTGAAAAGGCCTTGTTGACCATAGTTGAAGAATGTGCACGGTCTTCCTCTATTGTTGTGTTATTCGCTATGATTGGCCCCTAATTCAGCTGGATGTGAAGAATACATTTTTCATGGAGATCTTGACGAGGAAGTGTATGTTGTGCAACCTCCTGGGTTCGTTGCAAGGGAAGGTAAAGTATGCTATCTGCGGAAAGTCCTCTACGGTCTCAAACAATCACCTCGTGCTTGGTTTAGTCGATTTTCACATATCGTTACTCAGTTTGGCATGTGTCAATCAAAGAAGGATTATTTGCTATTTTACTGACATACATAGACCATCGGCTGGAAGGATGCTACTTGGTGTCTATGTTGATGACATTGTGTTTAGGGAAGATAACAACAAGGGTATTGTAGGACTGAAAATGTTTTTAGTGAACCGTTTCAGACCAAAAGATATGAGAGCGTTGAACTACTTCTTGGACATGGAAGTCACGAGGGGGAAGCACGACATTGTAATGTCTCGGCGAATGATGCAAGCTAAGAGAGCAACTTTACCCATGGATCCACGAGTAAAGTTACTTCCCGATGAAGGGATACCGATGACCAATCAAGATCAATATCGTCGAGTGGTTGAAAAACTCAACTACTTGGCAGACATGACTCACCCATACATTTTCTTTGCTGTAAGTGTTAGGTATAGATTAATGGTTTCTCCACGAGTTCTGCGTTGACAAACAATTCTCAGGATCCTGCGCTATCTAGTCCAGAATCTGGAGAAAGAAATTCAGATGGAGAATCTGGGACATACTCATCTTGAGTGCTTTACAGATGCTGACTGGGGTGCATGTCTTACAGATAGACGAGCTATATCTGGCTATTCGGTATTTATTGGTGGGAACTTGATGTCGTGGAAGAGCAAGAAGCAGAGTGTAGTCTCACGATCTAGTTCGGAAGTGGAATATTGGGCCATGCTCATGGCACAACATAGGTGTTATATCTGCAACATCTTTTACAAGAGCTGGGAGAAGAAGTAGGATCCAAAGCAGCAAATGTGTGGTGTGATAACCAGTCTGCTATCCAGATTGCCACCAGGTCTCGTATTCCATGAAAGGACGAAACACATTGAGATTGATGTTTACGTCGTTCGTGATGAGTAACAAAAGAGAATGATAGTATTTCACTATGTGAGAATTGGATATCTTTACGAAGTCTCTTCTAGTCCATCGTTTTCAGTTTCTTTGTAACAAGTCGGACATGATTGACATATATGCTCCGGCTTGAGGGAGGGGGTTAAGTATAGCTTTTGATACTAGCTATTTTATTAATTGGAACATCCAAACCTAATTAGACATTCCTATAACGAGGAATGTTTTAGCAGCACATGCATATATGTGGTTTAATATTGTATACTATAATTATAATTCCAATTAAAACCTTAATGACAACTACACACAATCATGGACGGAGGCATGATTGAGTGGTGACGATGGCCAAAAACATAAGCACATTCTCATAAAAGTTCTTTTCAGTAGGGTGGGGGGGGGGGGGGGGGGGGTTGTACACTATAGGTTTCATAAATTTAATACTAGAATTTTTTCTTCATAGTTTTCAAACGTTTTAATACTAGAAATTTTTCATAGCTTTCAAACATTAAGGGGGTAATGCAACACAACACCCCCCCCCCCCCCCCCCCCCCAAAAAACAAAAAAAAAAAAAAAAAAACACACACAAACCCAACCCACACAACGCCAAAGGCTACAATTTACTTCCTTCCCTGCATACAATAAGTTGGCTTGCCATAATTAATCGATTAATTATTTATAATAATATGAACTATGTATCAATTAATGGTATCTCAATAAGAGTATGCTTCGTAGTATTAAAATGAATAAGGTATGATAATATACTATCATAGCATTTACTAACTTATATCCTTTATACTCACCAAAGGGTACTAAATATAGAAAGTGGACATAGCAAACCGTCTAACCGGGTTACTTTAAAATGGTATGAACCCTTGTTAATGCCTAGGCAGACCTCTTTGACAACACTAAATACATGCATGGACAAATGCACAAAGATGTACATATGCTATATGCATAGAATAAAACATGTGGATATGTAGATGCTAAGGCGGAGCTTAGATTTTTGTCCCGTGGGGGCAAACATTTTTGCTAAACAAGACGTGTTCAAATTGCATAAGGGAATGTTTGGATGGCTGTAAGTGGGGTGTGAAAGTTGGCAGATTTTGAGCCACTTTCACACTTTCAGTGTTTGGTTACATATGAAAGAGGGGACAAGAACTTGGAGTAATCATTACTTTCTAGTTTTTGTTCTCTCGTCTTATATGAAAAAAAGTGTCCTCATTTTCACCTATTTTCTAGTGAACGTGCACGAAAGTGGCACTTTTGTACTAATTTAATATTAGTTAAATAATTAATATTAAATTCAAATAAAATAATTAGTACTTTTACTAATTATGATTAAATAACTAGTACTAACTTAATATTAGTTAATGATTTATATTAATTAATTAAACATTAATAGTAATATTAAATAAAATTAATACTTATTTAACTAAATACTAGTAATTGTTATTAAATAATTAGTACTAATTTATTTTATTTATTTTTGTCAATATTAATTGTTAATACTTTGTTAAAAAAATTTAAATAATTAGTTAATTACTATTAATATATCATTACCAAATTAGTTATATAATTAACAGTTTTTGTTATTGTTATGATGCACATTTTACTTTTTCACCTCCTTTATACTTGACATCCAAACGTGGAAGTGTGAATTTGTCCACTTCTACCGACAAAATATTATGTATCCAAACTCACTTTCGATAGATAAGTACTAGCATGAAACTCAAAAGCAAACACGTTTCAGCAAACAAGAAGTCACTTTCAGACTTCATGCGAATCACATCTATCCAAACAACCCCTAAATGAAATAAGCATAATAATATGTAACTAACTTGGAAAATAGTAAATTCAGCACTAAAAAAAAGATCTAAACTAAAATTTATTTTATTTTAAGAATACAATAGTAATCAAAATATTATAATAATTGCAAGAATTGATGCTATTATATCTTCTTGAATGGTAGAATGGCTAGGTGTCATGATTATAATATGCTTCAATTGAATTTGTTACTGAAATATACTAATGTAGTAATAATAGTATATACTGCCTACATAAAATGAAAGCATTTTCTTTTCCTAATATTTCATTGATACTTTAGTCTGTAAAAGGAAGACTGATGACATTTTGGTAGACTTTCGTTTTATTTTTATGCTAAAATTTTGGAGTTTGACTGTTATGATATTTATAAATAAGGAAATATAATTTTTTTTCTCTTTATTTGACTAAGAGTTGAGGCAATAAGGACAAGTGGTGAAATAATATATTTGGTCTCTATAGAGACTGGATTATTCCAAAATATTAGGGTGGGCAGTTGCCCATTCTTGCATACTTGTGGCTCCGGCCATGTGTAGACGTGCATGCATGTGTAGATACATATCTATGGATAAGTTATGTTTGTGTATGTGTATGTGCTATGTCTTGAGCCGAGGGCAGGAGGAAAGCTACGGAAGCTAAATGTTAAGCTGAAGTTATTACAACAAATTTGGACATAATTTATTATCTCATTTAGGCACCTTTTGAACATGATCCCTTGGCTCTTATACGCTAAAGATATTTATATCCTGAAGAGGTGTCCATCATATTTGATACTGGTTAAATGTGTCAGTTTTGTGAAGAGCCTAACATTTAATTACTTTGGTTTGTTTGATGAAAACAGTTTTTATCTCGACATTTCTCTTGCACTCTTTTTGATACTCGTGCACTTCCACATTGGAAAATGAGATGAATATTGTTTCAATTTACAAAGTAAGGTGCGTTTGGTTTAGAGGTCTGGACAAATGTAATGTAATCGACATTACATTGTAAATCTAATTCGGGTGTTTGGTTGGACAAAAAAAAGATGTAATATAATGACCATTACAAGCTTGATTACATTACATTTCTTTTAAAACCAATTACATCGTACAACTCATGTAATAGTTATTACTTACATTTTGTATTATGTTTTTGTTTCTTGTTTTTATTTTTAATTTTTTTTATTTGTATATATTTATATTTCATTTTTTCTTATTTGTCTTATTTTTTTACTTTTTATTGCTATTTTGTAGTTTTTTTTTATCGTTTAAAATTTTTTTTTAAAATTTTTTTTAATAAGTGTTATGTATGGCCAAAACAAAAAATATATTTGTTAAATGATACAAATAACACTATTATTCCATTACATTACATGGTAAACCATGGTTTGATTACATGTCCATAAAGACTCGATTACATTACAAATTCCATCCCATTACGATTACAATTACACAATAAACCAAACGCAATTTAAGTCTATGGAACATAATTTGTTATTAATAGAGTTCACCACAGTGTTTATGAAATATAATAAAGTAAGAATACGTTCAGTGCTAATATAGCTACAATTTCGAGAAATGGAAATATGGGTTGTTGAGGTAAGCTGAGGACGAGTTTTTTGAAGTTGTACAAATGGGTAGAAGTTACTGATAAAATAACATGTAAGCACTAAGCAGTATATTTTATCCAAATTTTCAAAAAAAATAAAATTAAAAAAAAATCCTTTTTTTTTATATAACGAAAAGAGACCAAATAGTATATGTTACAAATCCCTTCCTGTTTCACGTGCCTTACTTTTAGGGTTTATCATGTCAGAGTCACTTTCTCATATTTGTGTTATGTGCTTGATAACATCATACGTGTACACTTTTGGTACATATATCACATCCAATGGATGTTTGGACCTGTTTGGCAAATGGAAATGTTTATAAATTAAGACGCTTAGTTTTTATTAGTTTCTAGAAACCCATGGAAACTATGTTTCCAACTGAAAATATTTGTTTGGTAGAAACATCAAAAGATAATTGATATAGGGGATTAAAAAGTGGGTGTTTGCTTTTAAAAAGTAAATAGTAATAAAAAAAAGTGGTTGTTGCTTTTTATGTCTTTCCATGAGTTTCCATCTATTTGGATAGAAACTAGAATGTGTAGTACTTAGCACTTTGATGGTGTGTCCTACAACTTTTCTAACATAGTTTTCAACTTTCAAACAACTAACTAGATGGAAACTAGCTCTACTTTTCTACACTTTTCTAGTTTTCTTCTTACTTTCCATTTGCTAAACAAGCGGCTTGTTTGGCAAAGTTAAAGGGAAACTAGGAAAGAAGTTAACACTATAGCTACTTTCCGTTTTGTTAGTTTGGTAAGTAAAAAGTAAGTTAGGAAACTAATAGGACCCACCACCAAATTGGAAACTAGTCCCCATTTTAGTTTCCATCCAAATATGTGGAAAGTCATGAAAACTCATGGAAAGCAATCATGACTCATTTTTTATTGTTATTTACTTTTTAGAACTAAATACCCACTATTAAACACACAATGTTAATTATTATTTTATTCTTATCATATCACCATCTAGTACAAGTGTCTATCATTAGTTTCTATCAAACAAACATCATTTCTAATTCGAAACTTAGTTTCCTTAGGTTTCTAGAAACCAACTTTCCAAAAATTTCCACCTGGCAAACAGGCCCTTAAAGTTGTAAACAGAAATTGGGCAATGAATCACAATGTTGTCAAATACATTTCTACAGCTAATCCAAAATAAATACATAAAAGAACACTTGAAATAGCAGCTCAACAGACATAATGTAGCTAAAGTTGGATTTAGCTTTTTTAAAGACCACCTCTCATGATAGTCAAGTCTACCACTACAAACATCATGTAAATGGCAATAATATGATACACTAGAGTGTATGTACACATGTTTAGTCGGCTGTCATTAGGAGCACCCCGTCACACAAGAAAGAGAGAGGTTTTAAAGAAAGCAAGAGAATGGTAAAAGGTAGATATAAGAGGGGAATCATCATGCCATCGAGGAAAGACAAGTGAACTCGGTGCATACCTTTATATGTCAGGCTTTGTGGTTAGAATCACTTTTTCTTTGAACTAGGCAAATTTGTTGTGTAGACAGATGAATTACCTCCATAGTTTTTGGTATCTGGCGATGGATGCGAAGTTAGTTGATACTGTATGCCATTTTCCTATGCAGGCAAGTGGTTCAAATTTTCCATTCACATATTTCAGAAGCATTCTCAAAGTTGGATGTGAATACTCCCCAAGGCAAAAATAGGTAAATTACCAAATTTTTTTTACCCCTGATCATTCCTGATGAGGATAATGTAAAATCTTCATTTGTTGATTTGATGCTTGTCTCTAATGGACCAGACTATGCCGCGATGTACAACATATTCTAGGATGTTTACACAAGTTGCCTTCTGATAATTCAAGTAAAGATGGTGTTCCAAATTTTGGTCTGCTTGATGAGTTTTTAGCAGAGAGACTAGGAGTTAAGGAAGGTCAATGACAATGTTTGCGGAGACTAACTGAACCTGTTAGAGGGGAACTTGATGGAATCAACTCTCGACGTTTGCACTTGTGTTGTATAATCAAACACAGGTAACTTCTTTATGCCTCTTAATAGCACATGTAACTTCTACCTTCTATAGCATGTTTTACTTGTCTATGTCATATGAGGACTCGATTTATCTAATTCATATCATTATATGTCTTCTTTGTAGTATTTCAGTTACTGTATCTAATATTATTCTATTTGGGATAAAGGCTTTGTTGTTGTTCTATTTTTTATTCACACGTAAGTTAAATGAGGAGTTTCTTTGAGGAAGTACACACTGAATCTCGTTTATGCAATTGAAGACCAGCACTGACCATGATCTATATATCATCAATTCTGTACAACTAACTAATGCAGTTTAGATGGTCTCAACCTATTAATCAAGTGAATCAAATTAATGGTGAATTTATGGGAGTTAAATCCATCTGTTGTGTCACTTTGATTTTACTTGATGTGTGGATTCCATATCCAAACCACTTGTTTTTTCTTATTTCTATATTATCAAAAACGTTTTGACGAGCGGTGACTGTCGTGATTTTGATGGCCGCACTGAGCATGAGTATTTTGATCAGCAGAACTTTCTCAAGGGTTCGACACTAATACAAAAACAGATACACAAGTAGGAAGACCATTTAATGATGTGTGCTCTTCCTATCTCACATTTACTTGGGCCGTAGGAAAAAGGAAATACAAAGAGGGTTGACACTACTGTACTAAAATCCAAGTGTGGAAACTTGAAGGTCTCTCTCTCATCTTCCCTTTTTCTCCAATCTACTATCCCTTCCCCCAACTTCAGATTCGGCAACAATCACTGAACGCTAATGCTGGGCTTGTTAAATGTACACCTAAGTTTTTTAGATGGCCGAGTACCTAGTCACAAAGCATTTAGGCAGCCAGGTATCGAGACGGTTGTCTTGACACTGGACGCTAATGCTTGAGCTGCTTTGGGCAGCCCCAGACCCGCTCGACATGAAATGTGAACCCACACTGGACGCTAATGCTTGAGCTGCTTTGGGCAGCCCCAGACCCGCTCGACATGAAATGTCAACCCGGACAGGCCCATCAACAATTGAAGTGGGGACCCGGCCCAAGCCCAATAAACTACAAATATTCAAGATGAAAATAGTCAGGTACCTAAATCCCCTCCATATTCCTTTGTCCTGCATGTAGCTTCTGATTTAAAGCGCCTATGGCCTCAATTCTATCCCCACCCCCAACCCCCCTTTTTTAATTCCAATACCAGGACCAAGTAAACCCAACTCCGAGTCTTCGATGGCCGAGCCTTTGACCTAGGTTGTTCTGATGCCATCTTAACACCAGGAGAGCTTTATAGTTTGAAAGAACTTTAACTTTCCCTGTCATTTTTTTTCTTCCCAATTTGCAGCTATGAATTCAATGCCCATCCCAAATAGAAATCCTGGCTCTACTTTTGCAGACAGTAGTTAATTGTAGGTTGAATTTAAGATGATACCATAACCATGTGATGAACAGTTTGTCAGGTTCTTTAGTTCATAAGATGTATCAGTTTGGTTTTGTTAAATTTATTCTTCACTTTTTTACTTATTCATGTCAAATAGTGGCATGTTGACTAATATAATCTCTTCAACCTTAAAAAAATTATGTGATTCGGCATTTCCTTTTTTTTCAATTGTATTTCTTTAACTTACTGAAATCTTTTTGCAGCTATTTATCTAATTCCCTCGGGTTGGAGTGCTCAATATCCTTATGCTGCATCGTGGACTTGAATGTCGAGTCACCCTTGAAACCATTGATCTTATCCTTGCTTATTCCTGATCAGTCAATGCTGGGATGAACTCTTTGGGCAGACTACAGTCACCTTCCATTTTCCATTAGGATTTTGTTATTCAATTCATTACTATATGATACCATGGAGAGAAGAAAAACGAAACTTATCGGGGAGTGTAAATGTACCTACTCTGAACTGGAGTATTGATTTCCATTGATCATTCCGACTGTATGGCTCCCCTCGTTACTTACACCCATATCTAGTGTGGTTTACAGAAATGTTTGTAAATTCGACAATCTTTTGTATATTAAGTCTGAATGATCTGTAAGGCAAAAATCAGCATTTGAGCAGCTTCAGATTGAAGTAAAATTTTCCGGGTAGAATGATAATCTAGATTTGCAGTTTGTTTTGACGACTTCCATCTTTTCGTTGTTATTGGCATTAGTAGGGACTTGCAGTATGCATATGATTCAACTTGTAGGCAAGTGCAAGCAATTTAGACTACATTGTGACTTCAGACAACTTGATGATTGTAAGAAGATAATGAGAGTGGAACTTACAAAGTTGAGACCTAACAAAGTTCCAAGGTTTCGGCCACATTCGTCTCCTATTGTTGAACATAGCAGGAAATTGCCGATCCTATTGTTGAACATAGCATGAAATTGCCGATCGTTGAACATACAATGACTAACACGAAAAGTAACAATAGACATATTCAAGATACAATAGAGATCAATATCATTAAAAAATTTACCTTAAAATGTCTTACATTATTTATAGGAATAAATTATAAATAAATAAAGAAACATCTAAGTGGAGAATCCCAAAACTAAACCATACTAAATTTAAGGAATCTTAAATTAAAGGGAGCAAATAAATCGAGGAAATAAAGAAGGAAATTAGGAGACGTAG
The DNA here is from genome assembly GCA_029216955.1 of Iris pallida. Lineage (NCBI taxonomy): Eukaryota > Viridiplantae > Streptophyta > Magnoliopsida > Asparagales > Iridaceae > Iris > Iris pallida. Next base: position 36,661,702 of record JANAVB010009198.1, on the reverse strand, counting down.
TAGATATCCTAAATAAGTAAACGGATACAAGCCATAGGCTCATATTCCTGCATGAGTCAATACACATGTGGACAAATAGAAATGAAGTGTATTAGTGCACATGGGTACACATGGGATGTAGGAGTCTATTCCTATTAGTTCACATGTGCATGTCTTATATAGGAATACGAGTCTATGACTCGTATCCTGTTTGTCCATAAAGAAAATTATAAGGTGTAGTAGAATCCTAAATTAAGAAATTATGCTCGCGTTAGACCCCCTCTTGTAGACAACATGAGTTGAGTTCCTTGTGCGATATGGATAAAGTGTCTCACCATCAATCAGTGCAAAGCTCTTCGAGGCCTTCTCCTCCAACTAAAATTTCTTTTCGTTCAATTTGAACAACCCAAATCTTCTTGGTTGAAGTTTGTTTGATAGCATCTCCTTCCAAAAGTACATCACGACGTTGAAAACCTAGCGCTTACGTACTTGGTACAAGAATATTGGAGAAACTTGTAGCATCTTGCACTAGCCCTTTTGTAGTCGCTCTCAAATCTCTGCGTGAACTTCCATGAATTGGGTTCATCAAATTCTTCCATGCTATACTCTTATCTAATCCATTTGATAAAGTATACAAATCTAAAATATATGATCAAGTGGTTTGGAATATATAATAGTAAACATGGATTTACCTGTAGATGAGTGAATTATGCTATCGTATGTGAATTTCACTATTGTATGCGAATTTCGCTTGCGCCAAGGTAAAGTTCAACTGCTTCACTTCTATCTCAAATATGTACGAGGGATGCAAAGTCGTCCTATCATCAAAAAATCTACTGTGGATGTGGAAGCCATGTCGTCGATCTATTTTTGATGAAGTTGCTCTTTAATGTACTCTAACATGACTACCTCATGACTAAGCGTGACCAACAATGAAGCTCTCCTATCAAGTGCATTCTCCAGTCCAAACATCATGACCAACCATTCGAAGACTCCACCCCGCATCCTAAACATCGTCTTCTACTCATCTCCCGACCAGATCTGTATTTGGTGGTAGTCGCTTCAAAGATCAAACTCAGAAAAGACTTTGGCCTCATTCAGCTCATCCAACATGCCATCTATGTAGTGTCCCGTCCCGCTCAGTCAATCGGAGGAATCGGAACGCCGACGGCATTCGGACTTAGCCTTGCAACGGCTACTCGAAGACATCGCTCGGTCGAGGCGACCGCTCGCTCAAGTGGGGTAGTTTCGGTGAACTTGTCTCATCTTAGCCTTCACATAATAATTCACATATTTTCAACTTGCACAAGTAGGCTTGATAATAAAAGAGACAAATCCACATAGATAAGAGAATAATTCCGACGGGTCGAATTGAGTTAGAATATGGAAAGGTCCAACGGTCGATTTGGTGCACGACGTGCTTTGAAAATGACACTCATCCATTCATCCCGTGGCTTGGGAGAAGGAAGTTGGTTTAAGTTGTCACCAAGTTGGAATTAGCCTAAGTCATAGGCGTCGCCCGCGTAAATGCTCGATAAAGCATGCACGCTTCCACGATGCAAGGCTTGGCATAGCCTTTGCTCGCCCTACGGGTTAAAGTTGCATTCCACGGCTTGTGGCATAAGTCTAGGCACCCAAAGAACTTGGTTGTCCAAAGTCGAACGCGTGCACGGTACGTTCCCACCAAGCACGGCTTGACGCAGTCCTTGCACGTCAAGTTGTTGTACGATTAAGTTAGGCAAAGTTAAGTTAGACAAGTTATGTTAGGCTATCGGAGTAGTAGCAAGCACGATCCTACGAGTTCTACGGTTGGGTATAACAACATAGTCTTACGGTCTCAAGGCCCATCATATAGAGTATGACTTGGACGGTGGTGTCGCATAGAGTTCAAGTTGGTTTAAGATACGATGTCACGGACTTAGTGTTTTAAGGTACGGGTTACGGTTGATTCATTGAGTTTGGAAAAAAGAGGATTCAAATAGTTGTTTCCGAGTTGAATGAAATGATAGGGCAAGAAAGAAGAATGCTCGCGACTATGGGTCGTCGAGGCGGTCACAGATGTGAGAAGTATTGAACTAGGCCCTGAAAGAGAACAATACTAGAGGTAGAATGACTGTGTGAGACGTCAGTTTGAGTCGAGTCTTGCATGGTCATGGACAACTTGTCGACAAGGTGGGTTTGTCTCTCGAACGGCGATCCGGGTGGCCCAGGGGACCGTTGCGATAGAGAAATGGTAAGCAGTGCTAGATGACTGCACAGGTTAGTGCAGAGACTTCCAGCGGAGCTCGCTACTCGCGCTGGCTAGTACGGCCGCCTAACTATCTATGGAGTCCAAGATGGCTTTGGGAGTCAGTGACCAATTCATATAGATGAGTCGGCATGACGGCAACCCGCATGTGTGCCTTTGGATTGTGTTGAGTTGAATGTGTGTGTACTGTAGTGCCCCGTCCCGCTTAGTCAATCGGAGGGATCGAAACGCCGACGGCGTTCGGACTTAGCCTTGTAACGGCTACTCGGAGACATCGCTCGGTCGAGGCGACCGCTCGCTCAGGTGGGGTAGTTTCGGTGAACTTGCCTCATCTTAGCCTTCACATAATAAATCACTTATTTTCAACTTGTACAAGTAGGCTTGATAATAAAAGAGACGAATCCACATAGCTAAAGAGAATAATCCCGACGGGTCGATTTGAGTTAGAATATGGAAATGTCCAATGGTCGGCTTAGAGTTGGTGCACGGCGTGTTTTGAAAATGACACTCGGTCCTTCGTCCCGTGGCTTGGGAGAAGGAAAGTTGGTTGAGTAGGCAAAGTATGAACGTAGCCTAAGTCATAGGCGTCGCCCGCATAAGTGCTTCATAAAGCATGCACGGTCCTATCGTCCAAGGCTTAGCATAGCCTTGGCTTGTCCTATGAGTTAAGTTGCATCGCACGGCTGGTGGCGTAAGTCTAGACGCCCAAATGACTTGGTCGTTCATAAGTCGAACGCATGCACGACACGTTTCTGCAATGCGAGGCTTGACGCAGCCTTTGCTCGTCGAGTCGTTGTACGTTTTAGTCAGGCGAGTTATGTTAGGCTATCAGAGTGGTAGCAAGCACGGTCCTACGAGTTCTACGGTTGGGTATAACCGAATAGTCTTATGGTATCAAGGCCCGTCGACTTGGGCAGGAGTGTCGCGTAGAGCACGAATGGCTTAAGGCACGATGCACGGACTTAGTGTTTAAGGCATGAACCACGGTTGATTTAATGAGTTTTGGAGGAAGGACTATCGAATATGCATTGAGTTGAATGAAATGATATGGTAACACGGAGAAGGCTCACGACCGTGGGTCGTCGAGGGATCTCAAGGAGCATCAACGGAGAAGGCTTGCGGCCGTGGGTCGTCGAGGGATCTCAAAGAGCACCAACGGAGAAGGCTCGCGGCCGTGGGTCGTCGAGGGATCTCAAGGATAAAAGTCTTGATATTGGTTTGAAAGAGAAGGTAACATTGGAAGAGGATGACTGTGTGAGACGTCAGTTTGTGTCGAGTCTTGCATGGTCATTGGACAACTTGTCGACAAGAGTTTCCACGCGCGACAACCCTGGGCGCCGAGGGACCGCGTCGTTCCGGAGGAAAACACGGTATAGCCGTAGCTGGACGAACCGCTCGGGTTATTCGGAAACTTTCTTCGGGGCTAGCTACTTGCGATGAAAGGGTCTTCGAATAACAAGGCTATAAGTCCACGATAGCTTGTGGTGTTAGTGACCAATTCATATAGATGGGTCGGCACGAGCGGGGCAATTCGCGTGTGTGCCTTTGGATTTAGTCTAGTGAATGTGTGTATGGTTGGAACACAAGTGTTTGGGCCTAAGATTTGGCATCAATATAGGCGACGTGCTACGGCACGAGATGCGACATCGATCTTAAGTTGTTGGCATATAAGTTGCATAAGTTGGTTTGAGTTGTCTTGAGTTTAAGTCAGGAGACGCCGCAAGGCAAAGTTGGTCGAATGACACTTAGTTCACAAAGTTGGATGGGTCAGTTGATGATTTAGTAGCGAAGGGCCGCGAGGCGGCGATGTGATTGAGTCTCATTGAGTTGCGAGGCGCGGCCTCAAGAAGGACTTACAGCACGGTCACACGAAAATGGAGTCTTATCGCGTAGTTGTGTCTCTGATTTTAAGCCGTAAGGCAAGCACGACTTGATAGGTTAACATTGTCGAGTTAACATTGATGTTGCGAGCACGGGATGGTCTAAAGACACAAAATAGCCAAGGCGTCAGTCCTAAAATAATTCTAAGGCAAGACTAGAAAGACAATTGATAAGAAGTGACTATGTTGCACAAAGTAAATCAAACGTGTTGGGTTTGTATGGGTGGGCGAGAAGCTCATTCCACCAGTACAGTTGAGTAATGACACCCACATAGTTTTCATGTGCAGGCACATGTAGAAGCTCGTGGCACGGAGCTCGCTTGGATGCGTCGAGGCACAGAGTTCCTTGGCGATTCGAAGCGTGCGGCCGCATGGAGTGAAGACTTATACGGGACATAATGTATGGACGTCGCCTTCCGAAGCTTCCGCTGGCTCAAGACTTGTAATTGAGAGATGAGAGAGAGCTGAGTGACTTGTAATGTGAAAAGAGTGAGCTTGAGAGACTTGTAATCTTGGCCTTGCGCCCCAAATGCAACCGTTGTTTCAATATCAATAAAAGAGTATTTTGCAATGACTTGTGTTTTGTTCTAAATTCTGCTGCTGTTATTCTATGTCTCTGCTTGGGACTTCTGTACGACGACCCCGTCGCAGCCGCTGAAATCGGCCGTTATGGAACCCGTCTTGCACGAGAGCAATCTAGGCTCGTGCGGCATCACGCCTTAGCGAGGACGATCGCTCCTACAGGAGCAGGGTGTGACATAATGGTATCAGAGCACGGCTTTACGTCCTTGGACTATCGATTGAATTCTTTAACTCCGTTATTTCCGTAAAATCTGAATTGTACTTCCGCAATTTGTTATCGTTGGTGCGCTCTCTCAAATGTCACACGGGATGTCCATACAATAAGTCTATCTATTTTGCAAAACGTAGGAGAACAGTTTTTGATAAAACAAAAAGATGGTTCGCGTAAGTACGGTTGGCTAAGTCGGACTGGGCATATACACCAAAGTGCGTCGACCTTAGAAAAGTCGAGTGCGGGAAATGATTAGTGTCGAGCAAGAATGAGTTAAGACTCAATTGAGTACGTAGGATGACTATCGATAGGGGTGCTGTCGAACGACGATAACGTCGATGCGATATAGATGAGCGTGCTTGGAACTCGAGGAATGGTTCGAACGGAATTTGAAGAAGTAGATTTTGATTCGAATGATAAGTTAAGGATTTGTTGAATGACTTCATCCCTGAGTGGTGTATGCGATAGCCTCAGGGATGTCGATCGATTGATTGAAGAAATTGATGTTGTGAATGATTCGAGGGATAATGATCGAACTTGAATTGAATGTCGAGGAGATTATCCAGTCAAACGATAGCTTCATTCACACGACTCAAAAAATTGGTTGCAAAGAAAGATCGTCAGGTTACGCATATTGTAGCTCCCCTTCCCAGAATTTTGAAATATTTTTTTTATTTAATTGATTTAAATAGTGATTTTAGAATTTTTGTAAATAATTATTTAGTTATTATTAAATGATTATTTTCTTCATCGTCAATAAGGTATTATTTATATTATATTTTTGTATAAAAATATGTTCAGAATTTATTTATGTATATACATATATGCATGTTATATTGAGGTATATATTTAACTAGGCATATAAATATATTAGGATTTATATATGTATATATATACATATATACATATATAAGAAATAGGAAGTATGAAAGCAAAACAGTTTGATCAACTGCTTATAAGAAAGGTTTATATGATGGCTTATTCACTGAGCAAAGTGATGTAGTAGCTGGCTGATTTACTTGGTTTTATTCAATTCTATAATAATAATGGTTTTCTATAGAAAATATTACCATTGAAAATCTTATGACTAGATATTGATACAAATGTTAGGGTCCATGCACTGGAGCTTTTCCAGGAAGATCACATTTCCATTCATATAATTTGCTATGGCAGGTAAGAGTTATATATATATATGCTTATATATATTGATAGGCCACAAGCCCAGGAATTTCCCCCCAACAGTTGGGAAACCGAGCAACAAAGCCCCAAATTAGCAGAGCTTAACAATTCAAAACTAGCCCACCTTTCAGCCAGGCCACAACACAAGGCCGAGCCTATCTCAGCTCAACCCACGAGCTGTAAACCCTCCCCTCACGCAACAGAGCAGCCGAACCCTTAGATATACACTAGGTATATATATCGAGATCGAGAGAGCTAATATACGAAACCCTAAACCCGACCTCCCAACACCCCAACGGGCGACCCAGCCACCTGGACGGCGCACCCCCGACGGCCGCGCACCGCCGTGGCGCACCGCCAACAGCCAGACGCGCGAAACCAGCGCGCGCGAGATGACAGCGGAAACATCAGCACCGCCATGCTCGACCCCAACTTTGTGATCGAGTCTCGTCGTCGATTTCCAATCGTTTCACAAAGCAATTTCTCTGGTACGTACCCAACCCAACCCCCTTTAACCTTGTTCAAATAGTTGTGGGTTAGCTTCCCTCAGTCATTCAAAAAATCGACGTAAAGTCGAGTAAAAATCATCACGAAAATAGGGCAGGACACTGGTTCAAACACCCCACTTGGCAGTCATTTTCTGAACTAAACACTAGAGGATTTCGAAAACTTTTTGGAAGGAAATCCTAGATGACCTATAGGTCTTTGCAATCGAACTTGCGGAGTTTGATTTCGTCGACCGTACGTCGAGAAATCGGATTTCCAAATTGACAAAAACCCTTTTTCAAAATATTAGAAAATTAATAAAACCCATCCACACGACGTGCGTCCCGCCAATCTGAGCGACGTGGTCGCGCACCGTAAGAATCGAAAGCTGTGTAACGGCTTCGTGGTCGTGTGGGCTTTGACGGAATTTAAATTGGTCGCGTGTGCGCGACGAATTTGATGCGTATCCGTCGAAATTCACCGTATCGTGCACTTTGTAAATTTCTCAATTACTTTGTGCACGCTCGTCAGATCCAGACGAAACTTGTGCCAACAGGACCGTATCATTTTTCTGGTCCTGTATGCCAAATTTGGTCCAATTCTGAGACCGTTGACAAAATCACCGTTTTGCGGGCCCTACGGTTCCACTCAACGGGCAATTTTGTGCACGGCCCGCCGGAAGCCAACTTTGGACATACGGTTGGGTTCGTATTGGAAAACTGAATTCGTAGACATGTAGTTTGATGACTTTAGAGACCATTGACTCTGGCACACTTTTCGGTGCAAAGCGGGTCCAACGGCGGACATCGTTTTTGCCCGAAATTACCGTTTTGCCCCTGTGTCCAGAATTGGACTTAAGGACAGGCAATCCTAGCTAATTTGACTATTCTGAGACTGTTGGCATTGTTTGTTTCAGCTTTCGGAGACAGTTGTGATGACTTGGACGTTATGGCGTACTAGTTGATGGTATTTATTGGTTCTTCGCGCTGTCACCAGGCAAGTATACCTTGCCTCCCTCTACAGTTTTACTTACATGCATTTTCTTTCGTTTTTCAGTTCTTTGATTGTTTATGGACATGTGCTTTTCGTGTTATTTTTGTGGAGTTGTTTTATTGTTTATAGCCATGTTCATGTTTTGGCCTTGTGTTTCACATTTGGAGTTTCTCGTCAGTACTTTGCTTGAGTCGTGTCATAGAACGAGTACGTGTAAGTGAACCGCTAAATCCTTGACATTGTTGTCCTTGGCACCAGAGAGTCCACACTTGGGACGAGGGTGTTTTCCTTGATCTGTTTACATCCGTGAGTCCACGCTCGGGACTAGGATGTCGATTATTTGCACCAGAGAGTCCACACACGGGACGAGGGTGTAGACTTGACTTGACTTGCACCAGAGAGTCCACGCTCGGGACGAGGGTGTTTACATCAGAGAGTCCACACACGGGACGAGGATGTAGTATTTGTACCAGAGAGTCCACACTCGGGACAAGGGTGCCTTGCCGTGAACTAACCAGAGAGTCCACACTCGGGACGAGGGTTAGTACTAACCAGAGAGTCCACACTCGGGACGAGGGTTAGTACTAACCAGAGAGTCCACACTCGGGACGAGGGTTAGTGTTAGTTCAAACCAGTGAGTCCACACTCGGGACGAGGGTTTGGTTCTTCCATTGTACAGTATAATTTATATGCATGTTCACCATCTCGCTGCTATTTTCCTTACATTCGTGATTGCTTTATTTCATGTCTAGTACACTTTTTCCTGTTATAGTTTCACTTTACATGTTTCTAGTTGCCTGTACATTCTTGTTCTCTCTGTCATAATATTTCTATCTGTTACACTGTGTTAGTCTCATATGTATTCCTTGCTAGAGTCGTCTAGTTCTACACCACGACTTTCTCGACTTGATTATAACTTGACTTGCACCAGAGAGTCCACGCTCGGGACGAGGGTGTTTACATCAGAGAGTCCACACACGGGACGAGGATGTAGTATTTGCACTAGAGAGTCCACACTCGGGACGAGGGTGCCGTGCCGTGAACTAACCAGAGAGTCCACACTTGGGACGAGGGTTAGTGTTTAGTTCAAACCAGTGAGTCCACACTCGGGACGAGGGTTTGGTTTCTTCCATTGATCATCGTGTTTCGTTCATTCGGCAGTTCATTTACGCGTAGTTGTTCTAGTGTTCGTATTCGTGTTCGTATTCGTGTTTGTGTTCGTAGTCATTTGTCTTGTCCTTGTTCTTTCTTGTTGATTTCCTTGTGCATGATAAAAATGTTAGATAGGCATGTATATTATGTATCTTGCTATGTCCTCTGAGGACCTGATGATCTCCTCAGGTTTAGCGATCGCATGGAGTTAGCTAGTAGTTCTGGATGGCAGACGTGATGATACATTGCGGGATTCAGGTATTGTTATTGTGTTTATTATCCGCTCGTGCTTTTCATTCCTTATCATGAGATATCCTGTTTCTCGTTTCAGTTGTAGACTCTTGTTATTTTCCTTAGAGTCTTATCGGACATTTATGCTAGTGGGCTGCAGATCACGACCCATAGTGTTCATTCTTGTTTATTACCTTATTGTGGATTGAGATATAGATTTGTTTGCCATGATTTGGCAGTTTACCATGACCTTGACAGCTTATACGTATTCGAGTCGGGCTGGAGTCCGCTTGATGCGTAGCTGGGCTTGGACACGGTCTCGCGTCCGAAAAGCGGGTGCGGGTCGTGACAAGTTTTTTTTTGGTGGCCCATGCAGGTCAGAGCATATCGTACCGGTTACGTAACTGTACTGGTACGAGCCTGCGACAATGACTAAACCTTAGAAAATCTCAATCCACTCTGCCTCGAAAATTCTCCTAGAAATCCCTCTACGTCCTTGAAAACTCCATATTTGCTCTCGATTATACTTCCTTGCTTTCCGTACCATTGATTCTCGTCCCTTTTACTTCGAGGTGACGAACAATCGTGCTATCTAGGATTTATCAAAAATTCTTAAATTAAAACATAATATTGCTTGACTATTGAATATTTAGTTGCTTAAAGATATGAGGGATTATAGATGCCGTATGCATAGATATCTGCCGGTATAATTGTTAGCAACTTGTTAGACGACCATAAGATTCTAGTGACCTTGTTTTGAGGAGTAGTGTGACCAAAGGTGGGTAGAAGTCCTCGAGATTTCGTAGTTACCAAAATTGCTAGGGGAAGGTTGTAAACTATTTTGAGGAGATTAAGGTAATAGTAGACTTTGTTTTAAAAAAAAAATTATGAATTAGAATTTCGAGGACGAAATTATTTTTAAGGTGGGTAGATTTGTAGCTCCCCTTCCCGGAATTTTGAAATATTTTTTTTATTTAATTGATTTAAATAGTGATTTTAGAATTTTTATAAATAATTATTTAGTTATTATTAAATGATTATTTTCTTCATCGTCAATAAGGTATTATTTATATTATATTTTTGTATAAACATATGTTCAGAATTTATTTATGTATATACATATATGCATGTTATATTGAGGTATATATTTAACTAGGCATATAAATATATTAGGATTTATATATGTATATATATATACATATATACATATATAAGAAATAGGAAGTATGAAAGCAAAACAGTTTGATCAACTGCTTATAAGAAAGGTTTATATGATGGCTTATTCACTGAGCAAAGTGATGTAGTAGCTGGCTGATTTACTTGGTTTTATTCAATTCTATAAGAATAATGGTTTTCTATAGAAAATATTACCATTGAAAATCTTATGACTAGAGATTGATACAAATGTTAGGGTCCATGCACTGGAGCTTTTCCAGGAAGATCACATTTCCATTCATATAATTTGCTATGGCAGGTAAGAGTTATATATATATATATATGCTTATATATATTGATAGGCCACAAGCCCAGGAATTTCCCTCCAACAGTTGGGAAACCGAGCAACAAAGCCCCAAATTAGCAGAGCTTAACAATTCAAAACTAGCCCACCTTTCAGCCAGGCCACAACACAAGGCCGAGTCTATCTCAGCTCAACCAACGAGCTGTAAACCCTCCCCTCACGCAACAGAGCAGCCGAACCCTTAGATATACACTAGGTATATATATCGAGATCGAGAGAGCTAATATACGAAACCCTAAACCCGACCTCCCAACACCCCGACGGGCGACCCAGCCACCTGGGCGGTGCACCCCCGACGGCCGCGCACCGCCGTGACGCACCGCCAACAGCCAGACGCGCGAAACCAGCGCGCGCGAGATGACAGCGGAAACAGCAGCACCGTCATGCTCGACCCCAACTTTGTGATCGAGTCTCGTCGTCGATTTCCAATCGTTTCACAAAGCAATTTCTCTGGTACGTACCCAACCCAACCCCCTTTAACCTTGTTCAAATAGTTGTGGGTTAGCTTCCCTCAGTCGTTCGAAAAATCGACGTAAAGTCGAGTAAAAATCTTCACGAAAACAGGGCAGGACACTGGTTCAAACACCCCACTTGGCAGTCATTTTCTGAACTAAACACTAGAGGATTTCAAAAACTTTTTGGAAGGCAATCCTAGATGACCTATAGGTCTTTGCAACCGAACTTGCGGAGTTTGATTTCGTCGACCGTACGTCGAGAAATCGGATTTCCAAATTGACAAAAACCCTTTTTCAAAATATTAGAAAATTAATAAAACCCATCCACACGACGTGCGTCCCGCCAATCCGAGCGACGTGGTCGCGCACCGTAAGAATCAAAAGCTGCATAACGGCTTCATGGTCGTGTGGGCTTTGACGGAATTCAAATTGGTCGCGTGTGCGCGACGAATTTGATGCGTATCCGTCGAAATTTACCGTATCGTGTACTTTGCAAATTTCTCAATTACTTTGTGCACGCTCGTCAGATCGAGACAAAACTTACGCCAACAGGATCGTATCATTTTTCTGGTCCTGTATGCCAAGTTTGGTCCAATTCTGAGACCGTTGACAAAATCACCGTTTTGCGGGCCCCACGGTTCCACTCAACGGGCGATTTTGTGCACGGCCCGTCGGAAGCCAGCTTTGGACATACGGTTGGGTTTGTATCGGAAAACTGAATCCGTAGACATGTAGTTTGACGACTTTAGAGACCATTGACTCTGGCACGCTTTTCGGTGCAAAGCGGGTCCAACGGCGGACATCGTTTTTGCCTGAAATTACCATTTTGCCCCTGTGTCCCGAATTGGACTTAAGGATAGGCAATCCTAGCTAATTTGACTATTCTGAGACTGTTGGCATTGTTTGTTTCAGCTTTCGAAGACAGTTGTGATGACTTGGACGTTATGGCGTACCGGTTGATGGTATTTATTGGTTCTTCGCGCTGTCACCAGGCAAGTATACCTTGCCTCCCTCTACAGTTTTACTTACATGCATTTTCTTTCATTTTTCAGTTATTTGATTGTTTATGGACATGTGCTTTTCGTGTTATTTTTGTGGAGTTGTTTTATTGTTTATAGCCATGTTCATGTTTTGGCCTTGTGTTTCACATTTGGAGTTTCTCGTCAGTACTTTGCTTGAGTCGTGTCATAGAACGAGTACGTGTAAGTGAACTGCTAAATCCTTGACATTGTTGTCCTTGGCACCAAAGAGTTCACACTCGGGACGAGGGTGTTTTCCTTGATTTGTTTACATCCGTGAGTCCACGCTCGGGACTAGGATGTCGATTATTTGCATCAGAGAGTCCACACACGGGACGAGGGTGTAGACTTGACTTGACTTGCACCAGAGAGTCCACGCTCGGGATGAGGGTGTTTACATCAGAGAGTCCACACACGGGACGAGGATGTAGTATTTGCACCAGAGAGTCCACACTCGGGACGAGGGTGCCTTGCCGTGAACTAACCAGAGAGTCCACACTCGGGACGAGGGTTAGTACTAACCAGAGAGTCCACACTCGGGACGAGGGTTAGTGTTAGTTCAAACCAGTGAGTCCACACTCGGGACGAGGGTTTGGTTCTTCCATTGTACAGTATAATTTATATGCATGTTCACCATCTCGCTGCTATTTTCCTTACATTCGTGATTGCTTTATTTCATATCTAGTACACTTTTTCCTGTTATAGTTTCACTTTACATGTTTCTAGTTGCCTTTACATTCTTGTTCTCTCTGTCATGATATTTCTATCTGTTACACTGTGTTAGTCTCATATGTATTCCTTGCTAGAGTCGTCTAGTCCTACACCACGACTTTCTCGACTCGATTATAACTTAACTTGCACCAGAGAGTCCACGCTCGGGACGAGGGTGTTTACATCAGAGAGTCCACACATGGGACGAGGATGTAGTATTTGCACCAGAGAGTCCACACTCGGGACGAGGGTGCCGTGCCGTGAACTAACCAGAGAGTCCACACTCGGGACGAGGGTTAGTGTTTAGTTCAAACCAGTGAGTCCACACTCGGGACGAGGGTTTGGTTTCTTCCATTGATCATCGTGTTTCGTTCATCCGGCAGTTCATTTACGCGTAGTTGTTCTAGTGTTCGTATTCGTGTTCGTATTCGTGTTCGTGTTTGTGTTCGTAGTCATTTGTCTTATCCTTGTTCTTTCTTGTTGATTTCCTTGTGCATGATAAAACTGTTAGATAGGCATGTATATTATGTATCTTGCTATGTTCTCTGAGGACCTGATGATCTCCTCAGGTTTAGCGATCGCATAGAGTTAGCTAGTAGTTCTGGATGGCAGACGTGATGATACATTGTGGGATTCAGGTATTGTTATTGTGTTTATTATCTGCTCGTGCTTTTCATTCCTTATCATGAGATATCCTGTTTCTCGTTTCAGTTGTAGACTCTTGTTATTTTCCTTAGAGTCTTATCGGACATTTATGCTAGTGGGCTGCAGACCACGACCCATAGTGTTCATTCTTGTATATTACCTTATTGTGGATTGAGATATAGATTTGTTTGCCATGATTTGGCAGTTTACCATGACCTTGACAGCTTATACGTATTCGAGTCGGGCTGGAGTCCGCTCGATGCGTAGCTGGGCTTGGACACGGTCTCGCATCCGAAAAGCGGGTGCGGGTCGTGGCACATATCGTCGATGGTATTGAGGCGTATCAAAGATCGATGTGCGATAATTCAGGGGTACTCTGACTCGACGAATGACGATCGTGCAAGTGTTATTGTTTGATTGGATGCTATACTTAGGATTTTGATTGAGATAGATGTTGGATGAAAATGATCGTGTCTTGATGGTTGCGTTGATAACCACAACGTCGACGATCTTGTCTTGCATGAGCGCAACTCTAGCCTCGCACATGCGTTGCGTCGAATTTGGGGCAATCATTCCGCGTGAGCGCTGACATGGTGATTCATGTCGCGGGAATGATCGAACTCGAAAAATCATGACGCAACAACGTTGATTGTCTCGACTTGTCGGTTTGATGCGAAGAAGAATTTGAAGATGTTAGAACTTGCGATTGATGAATGAATAAAACTTGAGGATTGAGTAGGTCCAATCCGCGCAACGAGAATGAATTAGTCATGACACAAAATAAGAGTTACGTCCCGATGAGAATGATTATCTCGCGGGAGCGCGCATGGTGATTCGTGCCTACCGTGGATAATCTGACTCGCGTGAGATCGGAGCGCAACATATTGTTAAGTCGGACGACCTTATGATCGATTACGTGAATTGGGATGAATGACTTAGGAAGTATAAAATGTGAATTATGGTGTAGCGATGAATTATATCGTAGCATGCTTGACTTGGATGGATTGATAGGCAGATTATGTCGGACGTGTTTGAAGAGATAGACTATATGAAATAGCTTATTGAACGAACAATATTGATGTATCGAAGATTGGTTGAATGAACTTACAATATGATGGCTTTGCTGAATGACTCGGACCCCGTGTGACGAATATTTGGATGTGCGTAGGGAATCGATGCTCGATGTTTAGAAATCGGAGTGATGCGAGCTTGGGTAGAAAATCCTGTACTATCAACTTGGTTTGACCTTAAGATGGGGTCAGTGTTGATATCGTTGTTTGGGAACTGTGATTCCAATACTGACAATTGACTTTAGCCTAAAGAGATTGCCTAGCGGATGGACGAGATGTCCATGTTGCGAGAGTTAGCATCGGTAGGATTGATTTTCTGGATTGAGTGGATGGATCGATAGGTGGAATTGGATTCACTATCACAAGGCTTGGTTGAAACGCATATATTTCGGGGACGCCTGGAATGTGTGCACGATCCAAACTAAGTGATATGCTGAATCAAGTGAGACTTGAGGAACGGAAAAGTGTCAAAGATTTTGAGATCGTGAGTTTAGAAGAAAGATTATGGGTAGCACGAGAGTGGCTCAGATTTGAGGGAACGCATAGGAGAAGTGTGTGCGAGTGTCGTTGAGTGTTAAGTAAAGTGATAAGTCGATAAGTGTACTCAGCTAGTTTCGAAGATGAAACTTTTTCTGAGTGGTGTATGATGTAGTGCCCCGTCCCGCTCAGTCAATCGGAGGGATCGAAACGCCGATGGCGTTTGAACTTAGCCTTGCAACGGCTACTCGGAGACATCGCTCGGTCGAGGCGACCGCTCGCTCAGGTGGGGTAGTTTCGGTGAACTTGCCTCATCTTAGCCTTCACATAATAAATCGCTTATTTTTAACTTGCACAAGTAGGCTTGATAATAAAAGAGACGAATCCACATAGCTAAAGGAAATAATCCCGACGGGTCGATTTGAGTTAGAATATGAAAATATTCAATGGTCGGCTTAGAGTTGGTGCACGGCGTGCTTTGAAAATGATACTCAGTCCTTCGTCCCGTGGCTTGGGGGAAGGAAAGTTGGTTGAGTAGGCGAAGTATGAACGTAGCCTAAGTCATAGGCGTCGCCCGCATAAGTGCTTCATAAAGCATGCACGGTCCTATCGTCCAAGGCTTAGCATAGCCTTGGCTTTCCCTATGAGTTAAGTTGCGTCGCACGGCTGCTGGCGTAAGTCTAGGCGCCCAAATGACTTGGTCGTTCAGAAGTCGAGTCGTTGTACGTTTAAGTCAGGCGAGTTATGTTAGGCTATCGGAGTGGTAGCAAGCATGGTCCTACGAGTTCTACGGTTGGGTATATCCGAATAGTCTTATGGTCTCAAGGCCCGACGACTTGGGCATGAGTGTCACGTAGAGCACGAATGGCTTAAGGCACGATGCACGGACTTAGTGTTTAAGGCATGAACCATGGTTGATTTAATGAGTTTTGGAGGAAGGACTATCGAATAGGCATTGAGTTGAATGAAATGATATGGTAACACGGAGAAGGCTCGCGGCCGTGGGTCATCGAGGGATCTCAAGGAGCATCAACGGAGAAGGCTCGCGGCCGTGGGTCGTCGAGGGATCTCAAAGAGCATCAATAGAGAAGGCTCGCGGTTGTGGGTCGTCGAGGGATCTCAAGGATAAAAATCTTGTTATTGGTTTGAAAGAGAAGGTAACATTGGAAGAGGATGACTGTATGAGACGTCAGTTTGTGTCGAGTCTTGCATGGTCATTGGACAACTTATCGACAAGGTAGAGTTTCCACGCGCGACAACCCTGGACGCCGAGGGACCACGTCGTTCCGGAGGAAAACACGGTATAGCCATAGCTGGACGAACCGCTCGGGTTATTCGAAAACTTTCTTCGGGGCTAGCTACTTGCGATAAAAGGGTCTTCGAATAAGTCCACGATAGCTTGTGGTGTTAGTGACCAATTCATATAGATGGATCGGCACGAGCGGCAATCCGCACGTGTGCCTTTAGATTTAGTCTAGTGAATGTGTGTATGGTTGGAACACAAGTGTTTGGGCCTAAGATTTGGCATCAACATAGGCGACGTGCTACGGCACGAGATGCAATATCGGTCTTAAGTTGTTAGCATATAAGTTGCATAAGTTGGTTTGAGTTGTCTTGAGTTTAAGTCAGGAGACGCCGCAAGGCAAAGTTGGTTGAGTGATACTTAGTTCACAAAGTTGGATGGGTCAGTTGATGATTTAGTAGCGAAGGGCCGCGAGACGACAAGGGCCGCGAGGCGGCGATGTGATTGAGTCTCATTGAGTTGTGAGGCGCGGCCTCAAGAAGGACTTACAGCACGGTCACACGGAAATGGAGTCTTATCGCGTAGTTGCGTCTTTGATTTTAAGCAGTAAGACAAGCACGACTTGATAGGTTAACATTGTCGAGTTAACATTGATGTTGCGAGCACGGGATGGTCTAAAGACACAAAATAGCCAAGGTGTCGGTCCTAAAATAATCCTAAGGCAAGACTAGAAAGACAATTGATTAGAAGTGACTATGTTGCACAAAGTAAATCAAACGTGTTAGGTTTGTATGGGTGGGCGAGGAGCTCATTCCACCAGTACATTTGAGTACTGACACCCACATAGTTTTCATGTGCAGGCACAGGTAGAAGCTCGTGGCACGGAGCTCGCTTGGATGCGTCGAGGCACGGAGTTCCTTGGCGATTCGAAGTGTGCGACCGCATGGAGTGAAGACTTATACGGGACATAATGTATGGACGTCGCCTTCCGAAGCTTCCGCTGGCTTAAGACTTGTAATTGAGAGATGAGAGAGAGCTTAGTGACTTGTAATGTGAGAAGAGTGAGCTTGAGAGACTTATAATCTTGGCCTTGCGCCCCAAATGTAACCGTTGTTTCAATATCAATAAAAGAGTATTTTGCAATGACTTGTGTTTTGTTCTAAATTCTGCTGCTGTTATTCTATGTCTCTGCTTGGGACTTCTGTGCGACGACCCCGTCGCAGCCGCTGAAATCGACCGTTATAGAATTCGCCTTGCACGAGCACAATCTAGGCTCGTACGGCATCACGCCTTAGCGAGGACATCGCTCCTACGGGAGCGGGGCGTGACATGTACAGTTAGAACACAATGTTGGGCCTAAGATCTGGTTTCAACGTAGGTAACGTGCTTCGGCACGAGGTGTGGCGTCGAGTCTTAAGTTGTCGGCTTATAAGTTGCATAAGTTGGATTTGAATCATCTTGAGTTTAAGTCAGAAAACGCCGTGAGGCAAAGTCGATCGAGTGACACTTAGCCCACAAGTATTGATCGGGTCAGTTGGTGATCAAAGTAGTAAGGGCAGCGAGGCGGCGATCTGGTTAAGTCACACTGAGTTGCGAGGCATGGTACGATGGATTTGTAGCACGATCACAAGAAAATTGGGTACTATCGCATAGTTGCGTCTCTTATTATGTGCCGAAGGGCAAGCACGACTTGATAGGTTAACGTTGTTGTTGTAAGTACGGGATGGTCTAGAGACACAAAATAGGCCAAGTCGTCTGTCCTAAAATCGATCCTGAGGCAAGAGTAGAAAGACAATCAAAAGGGCTATGTTGCACAAAGTAAATCAAACGTGTTGGTTTTGTATGGGTGGACGAGGAGCTCATTCCACCAGCCACATAGTTTTCATGTGCAGGCACAGGTAGAAGCTCATGGCGCGAAGCTCGCTTTGATGCGTCGAGGTATGGAGTTCCTTGGCGATTCGAAACGTGCGGCCGCATGGAGTCAAGACTTATACGGGACATAATGTATGGATGTCGCATTCCGAAGCATCCGTTGGTTCAAGACTTGTATTGAGAGATGAGAGAGAGTTGAGTGACTTGTAATGTGAGAAGAGTGAGCTTGAGTGACTTATAATCTTGGCCTTGCGCCCCTCTGTAATCCTTGTTTCAATATCAATAAAATGCATCATTTGAATGACTTGTGTTTTGTTCTAAATTTTTGCTGCTATTATTCAATATCTCTGCTTGGGACTTCTGTGCGATGACCCCATCGCAGCCGCTGTAATCGGCCGTTATGGAACCCGCCTTGCACGAGCGCAATCTAGGCTCGTTCGACATCACGCCTTAGCGAGGACGATCGCTCATACGGGAGCGGAGCGTGACAATCTAGCCGATGTAAACTTGTATCCAACGATTTTGTTAGTCGCACGACTGTCTATACACATCGTCAGCTGTCATTCTACAACGTGAATAGGGTAGAACTTACGTACGGGCTAATGCTCTCCCTATTGTTCCCCTTCCCTTGAAGAGAACTCAACCTTATTGCGTCCTCCTATGGACACATGTAGTAGTGTGGAAAGTTCGACAAATTAGATTAAATGCTCTGCTTAGGCCATTAGGTTTTCAGTTATGCACTGGTTGTGTAAGTTTTATTGTTGTATTTGACATAACTTTTATCTTTTATTAGGATGGCAATATTCTTAATATGAGTTAGTACTATAAGTTCCACATGTGATGTACTTCAATTAATTGTCTGAGATCTAGATGGTTAGCCGTTACTTAGAGCAGGGCTGGCCCGGTGTATTCTAATGCCTAGGGCGAAAATTCAAAATGATGCCCCTTTTCCGCTGTATTCTAATTGTTTTGGAGAAGATTCATTGTTTCATTATCATGAGCACATTTTACACTTAGGGTATCGTTAAAACATCGTTTCTGAGTACCATATAGAAATTTAAGTAGAAGCGTCTTGATCACGTTTAAACACAATATCATAAAATATTCTACAAAATCAATAGAAACTCCTAGACACAAACTTTTGCACCATTTTTCATATAATTTAATAATCGAACACCATAACTCATTCCAACTCAAGTTCGACTAAACAATATCTGAAAACTAGATCAATCTAAATATCAATTTGGCTTTTCTGTAATGGTTAATTAGAACAACGAAAATTACATCTTTGTAGTGAACATTTCTTTTTTGCACATGATCCAAATCCAAATACCAAATCTGACAATCCTCAAATCAATTCAAATACCAAATTCAACAATCCCCAAATCATCTTATCATTAATATTTGTTAAAATCTACTACGTAATACAACATTCAAAAGTATGTTATACAAAAATTGGAAATCAATTTACTCAAAATTCAGTAACAGCAGTGCAACTCAAGATCGTTAAAGTTATTGTCGCCATTAGCATCACCAATAATCAAGTTCATCATTAAAACTCGAATTTCAGACCTCAAGTTTATTATCTGGAGATTGTTCAACGGAACTTGCGTCAACGTTTCAGTGAGTTGTTCTTGTTGTCTTAGCTGCAACTCACGTCAATTCAACGATTCTAAAATCTCAATTCTTAACTTCAAATCCCTAAGTATATTTTAAAATTTTGGACAGTAGAAGAGGACATGAAGGATAAATTGAGAGAAAAATAGGAGTTTGGGATTCAATTAATAGTAGAAGAAAGAAGGAAGCGAGAATTAAAATTAACAATTTCCAGTAACACTTATCGTTAGCCATCAATTCGCCTCTGGAATTGAAAGACAAGAAGTTCTTCTCTGGAATCGGAAGGGACAAACTTTTACTACTGTAAAAGTAATTGCTAGTTTTTTTCCTTTTACCAACTCTTTTATTATATATTAATACTATATAATATATATTACTAACTCTTAGAATTATTTGGGGCCCCTTGGACCTTGGTGCCCCGGACCCATGTCCCGTTTGCCCCTCCCCCAGGCCGCCCCTGACTTCGAGCATGCTTGGTAAGGCATTTGTGCTATAGTTAACAACCAAGATGGTTGTAAATTTCTAGAAAGGACGTGCTGCAAAAGAATGTTACTTTCTCGTACTTCAATTATATTTTTCGCAAGTGTTTTTCATATAATTTTTCCCTTTGGAACTTAGACATGAGTTGACCTATTCAACATAAGTGTCAAATTAGGTCACAACAATTGTGTTGAGAAGACGGCGTAACACTTCATTAGAACTTCTGGTGATTAGTGAGATCATAAGTATGGCTCTTATTTATTTTATGATTATGTTAACATGTACTCTAAGGACACATGATAACACATTAATAAAATATGTATATTTATTAATATAAAAATGTACATTTATCAATATGCTGGTGAGAGTACTCATACAAAATACACATTTATCGATGTTATAACATGACCCTTTATTGTATTGTAATGACATACTGCGCCAAAAGGAACCCCAAATCCACAAGACCTACATATATTCTTTACAGTAAAAGCTATAGTACGTGATATATTCAATAACCTAGCATTCAAGAACTTACATATTTATGTGTACCTTATATTATCAAACAATCTGACTCCCTTCTGAAGATTTTGATCATTCTGAATTTCTCCTTACATCCTACTTCACAGCCAATAAAATCAGACCCTCAGTAGCCCAAAATAGAAAAATAAGGTTTCTTAGAATTTAAATAAATACATGTTTATTACACATTATAAAGGGTTCCTACAACTATGTGAGGCTGGCGACTTGGTGTTATTCTCTCTTCACTATTGGTTTGAGTCTAATTTGGACCAGGTTGTGCTATTGTGTTTGTGTCTCGCATCCGGTTAAACATTCAGGTTATAACCTAGTTTGGGGCCGGTCTAACCACCAGGGAAGGTCCGAGAGTTCTTGAGGTCTAGGACGGAGTTTGAAAGTGAGACATCTTTAACGGCCGGTAAATGAAAAGATATCCGGTTTTCCTAAACGAATTTTATAGATTTTTTTTCTCGGATACTAGTTTTGTCAATGAAGTTAACAAATGATATCTTCTCACAAATGAAATTTACTAAAGCTTACTATGTATAGGTAAGTGGGCGTTGGCCCTCTATGGTCGTCTTTCTACAAAAGTACTATAGAGTACTACATAATTATGTCTACAGCATGTTTGGGTCTAGCCACTACAAGGGGCTGCGCTATAAAATGTATCGGTGTTCCCAAAATCCACCAAACAATCTGTTGGCATATTTTATTTTGATACATTAACAGCATCTTCGTAGTTTAGTTTTCTATGTCTTCAGATTCATATCTTCTCAGAAGCTCTACTACATAAAGACTATCCTTTCAAGTGCTACCATCCATTGCATTGAAGACTGAAGCAGATACCGGCGCTCCTTGCATAGACGGCTTCCTATACTGCTTAAAGTTTTCGAGTCTGTACAAGGTCTAGGTATATCTGTAAACACTTAAGGTTAGATGACAAACTAAAAGCATAAGTCAAAAATCAATATCTTACAGAGTGGCATACCGGCGGTATGCTCCGGCATACCGGCGGTATACCGTTTTCGTCGTCCACAAACTTACTGTGATAAATTATCGGCATACCGACGGTATGCTCCGGCATACCGACAGTATACCGTTTTGTGGACCACAAAACATTCTGTGACAAAACGTCGGCATACCGACGGTATGCTCCGGCATACCGGCGGTATACCGTTTTGTTTGCCTGAAAACGTTCTGTGATAAAACGTCGGTATACCGATGGTATGCCGCGACATACCGACGGTATACCGGGTTACATATATTTGATTTTTGAATTGCTCTGACTAGCATTAATGGCCGTATTTAATGCTCTCAACGGATATTAATATGACAGTTACTATTTGACCGGTATACCGACGGTATGCCGCTGTATACCGACGGTATGTCGGTCTGGCTGTTTCCAGAGCATTAATTGCCACCAACTCTTGGTTTCTCTATAAATGAAAGCCTTCTCTCTCTTGAGGCTTTTACCATCTCCTGCCATAAATTTTCTAAGCAACCAAGAGCTCCACCATTAATACTCTACCAAGCTTTTAAATTGTCATCCTCTCCCAAAGTGATAGAGTATTTAAGAGTTGTAATTTTTGATCTTCACGTGTTAGAAGATCAACAAGTTCTCTTCTCATTTGTTTGAAGTTGGCGAGCCTTCGTAAGAAAACTCGTGTGTTGAAGTTGGCGAGTCTTCGGATCCAAACTCGTGTTGAAGTTGGTGAGTTCTTCGGATCCAAACTCCTGTGTACTATTTGATTAAATAGTAGATTTAAGCTGGAGAGAGTTCCGGGACTGGATTGCCTCAAGCGAGGATACCAGGATACATCTTGTGTTTGATCTTCTTACTCTTTACTTTTATTTGTCATATATTGCTTCTGTTGCTCTAGTTATTTTTTTATTTCCCTATTCACCCCCCTTCTAGGGTTCTACAATTGGTATCAGAGCTTTGTTCTCTTGATTTGGATTTACACCCTTTTAGTGATCCATGGCCACTAACCCTAGTATCAACACCTTCCACAATGAAGGACACTCCACAAATAGGCCTCCCCTATTTGATGGAACCAACTATAACTACTGGAAGATTAGGATGAGCATTTATCTGAAGTCCATAGATTTCGATTTATGGGATTGTGTGATAAATGGTCTTCCTACTCCTTCCAGAGTTATTGAGGATATTGCTTCTGACACCCTTAGGGATACACTTACTAAAAACACCAAGAAGCTTACGAGTCGAGGTGCCAAGGCTATGAACGCTCTTTATTGTGCTCTCGACAGTAGTGAATTCAACCGAATCTCTACTTACAAGACTTCCAATGAGATTTGGAAGTTACTTGAAGTCACACACGAGGGTACTTCACAAGTGAAGGAATCCAAGATTAGTAGACTCACGCAAGAATATGAGTCCTTTAAGATGAAGCATGATGAATCTATTACTTGCATGTTTACTCGTTTTGGTGATATTATTAATCCTCTCTCTTCCCTTGGTAAGAAATATCCTGCTCATGAAAAGATCAAAAAAATTCTTAGAGGATTGACAAAAGTTTGGAGTCCTAAAGCTACCGCAATCATTGAGGGGAACGACCTTACAGTCATGAACCTTGAGACCCTCATGGGTAAGCTAATGACTCATGAACTCGATATGAAAGATCAAGAGGAATCCTCCATACAAGAGAAGGAGAAGGAGAAGGAGAAGACCAAAGAGAAGGAGAAGTCTCTTGCTCTCAAAGTTACAAAGTCCTACTCCAAGGATAGCTCCGACGATAATAAGTCGGACGACGATGAAGAAATAGCTCTCACAGCTAAGCACTTCCGGAAGTTCCTCAAATTTAACAAAGCCAACCGCTTCAGACGGAACAATAAGAAAGATCCGACGTGTTATCAATGCAGAAGACCCGAACACATCAAGAGGGACTGTCCGATGATAAGAAAAGACTCAAGCAAGTACGAGAAGCCTAGCAAGGGAAGCTCGTCCTCCAAAAAATTTGCCAACACAAGCATTTGGTGTGAGAGTGACGCAAGCGACTCCGACAACGACAAAGAGTGTAAACACAATGCCAATGTTTGTCTCATGGCAACCGATGAGGTACTTGATTATCTCTCCTTAAATACTCTTACTTATGATGACTTGGAGAAAGCTATCCTTGAATTGCATGAAGAGCACAAAGGTGTTAGGAATAAATATAAGAAATCTCTAAAAGAGGTTGATGCTCTTCAACTTGAAGTAGAAAGACTCTCAAGCATCATTATTGATGTAAAGGGAAAATCTCCTGCTTCTGACACGGATGAGATAGAGTCTTTGCGACTCAAGTTTCAAGAATCTCTTGTCACCATCAAGAAAAATGATGATGTGATTCAATCCATGAGAAGTGCTTATGAATTTGCTATGCATAAAGTTCAAGATGCTAATAGGAGAGAATAAGATACTTCTATTAAGTATAATGATCTTCTTGTACAGAGTAAGAAACTAGGTAATAAGAACACTACTCACATGCATACTCCAAGACACCTCCACACTCATCACAATGCTAGGCATACTTCTTACATAAATACTACACACAAATCCTTTTCTAACACAAGGAAAGGACCATTTTTTAAGAAAAATACTTCGTATCATGCTTTTTATTATCATCATCATAATACTAATGTTAGAACTCCTCGCACTAGAGATTCATATGTATGATTCTCACACATCTTCTTCTAAATCCTCTATGATTTGCAACTACTGTGGCTTGCTTGGACATACGACCAATTACTGTCATACAAGAAAACTTGTTGATAAGAAAGTTTTTAAGTGGATTCCTAAGACTAACACTCAAGGACCCATAGGATCATGGGTACCAAAATGTTCATCTTCAACTTATGTTGTAGGTGAAAAGTCCTTCTCATGCTAGAAGCAAGTAGATTCTCGATAGCGGTTGTTCACGACACATGACTGGGGATGCTTCATTATTTACAGCGCTATCGATGAAGAAGGAAGGACATGTCTCCTTTGGTAACAATCTTAAAGGTCACATTATAGGAAATGGTAATATAGGTTCCCCTCCTTATTCTTGTATTAAGAATGTGTGTCTTGTTACTAATCTTAAACACAATCTTCTTAGTATTAGTCATCTTACCGATAATGGTTATGATATCAAGTTTGTTAAGCTCAAATGCTTCATTACCGATAGTTCAAATGGATCTATTGTTTATAAAGGTATTAGAGAAAACAATATCTATGTTTTATATCTTGTCGAAGACACTAACAATGGCAGGTGCTTAGTTGCTAAGAACGATGAGAGTTGGCTTTGGCACAAGAGGCTCGGACACGCCAACATGGATACCATCTCTCGTCTTGCTACCAAGAAGCTCGTATGAGGACTCCCAAGTATCCCGTTCAAAAAGGATATGGTGTGTGAAGAATGCGAGAAGAGTAAGTTAACAAAGTCATCCTTCAAATCAATCAACTCTGTGAGTACTTCTAGACATCTTCAACTTATTCATATGGATCTTTTTGGTCCTAGTAGAGTTGCTAGCCTTGGAGGCAAGCTTTATGCTTTTGTTTTGGTTGATGATTTTTCGAGATTTACTTGGGTTATTTTTTTTGCTTGCAAAAGTGATACTTTTCGTGAATTTGTTGCTTTTTGTAAACGTGTTCAAAATGAGAAAGGTTTTTCTATTAACAAGATTAGAAGTGATCATAGAGGAGAATTTGACAATGCCGATTCCAAAAGATTTTGTGAAAAGAATGATTTTGGACATGATTTTGCTTGTCCACAAACTCCTCAACAAAATGGTGTTGTGGAGAGAAAGAATAGAACCCTTGGCGATATGGCCCGGGTTATGTTAAACCAATATAAGCTCCCCCAATATTTTTGGGCGGAAGCCGTTAATACGACATGTCATGTTATAAATAGGGTCTTGATTCGACCTATTTCTAAGAAGACTCGTTATGAGCTTTGGTTTGACAAAATTCCCTCTATTGAATATTTTAAAGTTTTTGGTTGTAATTGTTTTATTTTGAATACCAAGGATAACCTAGGCAAGTTTGAAGGAAAAGCCTATGAAGGAATATTCCTTGGATACTCTACTCATAGTAAAGGTTTTCGTGTTTTTAATAAAAGAAGTCTTGTTGTCGAAGAGTCAATCAATGTCTCTTTTAATGAACTTAACTCTTCTATATTCTCCTCTTCCGAGGATATTGATGATATCTCATTTGGGTTGGAGAACTCCTCTATTGAAGATCGTCCTTCTTCATCTAACAATGAAGTTATGACTCCAACAAAAGAGTCTCCTCCTCTCGAGCCTCCTCAAAAGGATCTCCCAAAAGAATGTAGATTTGTCACCAATCATCCTAAGGAACTTATCATTGGGGATCCTTCCTCCAGTGTTAGCACTAGATCCTCCACTCGTGATCTTTGTGCAAACGTGGCTCTTATATCTCAAATAGAGCCTAAAAATGTTAATGATGCTTTTCTTGATGAATTTTGGATGATAGCGATGCAAGAGGAGCTAAATCAATTTGAGTGAAACAAGGTTTGGGAACTTGTCCCAAAACCTAGCAATCACCCCATTATTGGAACAAATTGGGTGTTTCGAAACAAACTTAATGAAGATGGGTTAGTGACTCGTAATAAAGTTCGATTGGTTGCTCAAGGCTATAACCAAGAGGAAGGTATTGACTACGACGAAACATATGCTCTGGTTGCGCGTCTTGAATCTATTCGTATGCTTTGTGCTTTTGCTTGTTTTAATGACTTTAAACTCTTTCAAATGGATGTTAAGAGTGCCTTTCTAAATGGTATTATTAAAGAGGAAGTTTATGTTAAACAACCTCCGCTTTGAAGATTTTCAATTTCTTAATCACGTGTTCAAACTCCACAAAGCCCTTTATGGCCTCAAACAAGCTCCCCGTGCTTGGTATGAGCGCCTTAGCTCCTTTCTTGTTTCACACAATTTTTTTAAGGGGAAAGTCGACACAACACTTTTTATCAAATCCCATAATGGCACTCTCTTATTGGTTCAAATTTATGTCGATGACATTACTTTTGGTTCTACTAACAAGATACTTTGTGTAGAATTTACTAAAGTTATGTAGGAAGAATTTGAAATGAGTATGATGGGTGAGCTATCATTCTTTTTGGGATTACAAATCAAACAAGGACCCAAAGGGACCTTCATCAATCAAGCAAAATATACAAAGGATCTCCTCAAGCGTTCCGAACTTAACTCATCCAAATCAATGAGGACTCCTATGGCAACAACGACAAAGCTTGACAATGATAAAGATGGCACATCGGTTGACATCCGTAAGTATCGAGGTATGATTGGTAGTTTACTTTATCTAACTGCAAGCCGTCCTGATATCATGTTTAATGTATGTCTTCGTACACGTTATCAAGCAAATCCAAAGGAATCACACTTATGTGCCGTAAAACGTATTTTTCGATATCTCAAAGGTACCGTAAACATGGGCCTTTGGTATCCGAAATCTTCATCCTTTGAGCTTCACGGCTTCTCGGATGCAGATTTTGCCGGATACAAGATTGACCGAAAGAGCACTAGCGGCACATGCCAATTTCTTGGGAAATCCTTGGTATCGTGGTTTAGTAAGAAACAAAATTTTGTTGCTCTTTCAACCACTGAGGCCGAATATATTACGGCCGGTTGTTGTTGTGCACAAATTCTTTGGATGTCACAAACACCTTTAGATTATGGCATTTCTCATACTTGCACCCCTATTAAATGTGATAACACTAGCTCGATCAATCTCATGAAAAACTCGATTTGTCACTCATGCATGAAGCACATTGAAATTAGACACCATTTTCTTCGTGACCATCAACAAAAGGGGGATATTCATCTTGAATTTATCGACACTACTTATCAGTTAGCCGATATTTTCACCAAACCGCTTCCGGAAGATCGCTTCATTTTTCTTTGCCGAGAATTAAGCATTTTAACTTTTGACTCTTAGTTGTTCTTGGCCGGCACACCGACGGTATACGACGGTATACCGACGGCATGCCATTTTTTATTCAGAACTAGGTTCTGTGTCAAAAAGCGGCATACCGTCGGCATGCGTCGGCATACCGACGGTATGCCGGTTCGCGGCGGACAGCTATTTCAACTCAGAATCCGGGCCCACCTTTCCTTCTTTTCCTCTTTATTCCCTCTTTCCCTCATTAATTCCCTTCCCATCCATCACTTCCACATTTACTATTCTCTCCTCTTCCCCATATCCTAACTTCCCATCACATTAACTTCCCCTCTCTTCATCTTCCCCATTACTCCCCTTTTCTCTCCATTATCCTCATTTCCAACCCACAAACATTACTCCTCTTCTCTCTATAACCGTTCCCCCTTCCCTTCCCAACAACTCCTTAAAAACCCTCTTTTCTTCTTCATTCTCTATCCTTCTCTCATCCACACCTCAAACCCTAACTTCCTCCTCCAACTTTCTTCCTTTCCTCCATGGCCAATCCCAAGCGTCCCCGCTCCTCCTCCACCTTCTTCAATCCTTTAACTCCGGTGGCTCTCCCTCATGGATGTGATCAGGGGTCTTCACCTCCTCCTTGGCGGTCGAGACTTGGTTTCAACACTTCGTCCACCATAATGTCTTCAAGGGCCGTAAAATCAACTGGAATCTCTTTCCCGGCTATGTCTCTCTTTTCGACGAGACCGGACTATCATGCCTTCTTCGGCGTCAGGTGCCCGTCTACACCGTCGCCGTCCATCTCTTCTACTGCAACATGGTCCCGGACGACGAGCACGGTGCCATACAGACGATGGTCAACGATCGTCATTTTCGTCTCACGGCTCGGGACATCTCCAACATCCTCGGCGTCCCAGACAGAGGCGAAGCTCTGTCGGCCTTGGCTGCTCTTAACTCTTCGGCGGAGACCCCCTTCGATGAGTTCTGCCACATCATTTGCAAGGGCCCCAACCCTCCTGCTATCCCGGCCCTTTCCGTACAGCTGGAGCCGTTCTATTACGAGCTCCATCGGATCGTGTGCCACACACTCTATCCGAAGGGCGGCAACTATGATGCCATTATCGGCGACGCCATGGTGAGCATGTACTACCTCTATGCGAGGAAGTCTTGGTCCTTCCCCAAGACTCTTCTTCATGTCTTCAAAGGCGTCATGCCAGCGGGAAAGCAGAATCTTTATTACGGCTCCTTCATCACTCTCATTCTGGAAGCCAAGCAAGTCGACCTCTCCCTTTTCTCTTTGGACGGCGTCCCATCCTACCTCGCTGTTTCTCACTCTATCGGTGGTGCCTCCACATCACGCGCCTCTTCCTCCCAAGAGCCGTCGGCTTTTGCTCCTGCTGCACCTGCCGCTACTCCTTCTGCCTAGGGCCGTTACATGCCGCTGACACAGCAACATTTCGACATGCATATGGCTCAGGCAGAGGAGCAGCTGCGCGCCCACACTGATGGCCTTGGCACTCTGATTCAGTCCCGCTTCCATGACCAGGCCTATTTCATTCAGCGCACTCTTCAGGACCGGGACGCTTTTCTGGATCTGAATCTTCAGGATCTAATGTGCCAGGCCCCACGTTTCTCTGATCCCAATGCCTACGATTTTATGTACCCAGACGACATTGATCCCTTTAGTGTTTTCCGCCAGGCTCAGGAGGGTGGAGATGATTCGGCTGACGAGTAGGGGTGGCTTCCTTTTGGTGGTGGTGTCGAAAATATGAGTGTCTTAGTTTCTTGTGGTTGTTTTTTATTATGTCTTTTGCGGTCCTTCGGGGACCTATGTTTGGTTGGTTCTAATAGTTTGTAGTCCTACGGGGACTTGATATTTGTCTTTCTTATGTTGCTTAACTCTCGTAGAGGAGAGTCTTTTTAATGTCTTATGTAGTATGTGTGTCCTGCATGTATCACTGTTTAAACTTTTATCTAAATACATGCTTTTATCTATGATACTGTGCTCCACATTTATGACTATTTTTTTATTATCATTTTTTTTTCCATCTTTGACTAAGTGACAAAGGGGGAGAAAACATATTGAGGGGGAGTTGTCTACCTATGGGGAAGTTACTCCCTGAAGATGCTATCTCTCTATTTTGTCAATTATCAAAATGGGGGAGATTGTTGGCACATTTTATTTTGATACATTAACAGCATCTTCGTAGTTTAGTTTTCTATGTCTTCAGATTCATATCTTCTCAGAAGCTCTACTACATAAAGTATAAAACCCCTAAATTTTCTACTAAATTTTTTTATTTAATTTTGGTACGGATTTAAATTTTTGTATTGTACGTCGCGTAGTCGTATTATACGTCGCGCACGAAATTTTATTTTTCGAAATTGCTCGACGAGTGCGATTATGTGCGAGCGTACATATTTTTGAAAATATTATTTTTCTATTTTTAAAGTTTCAAAATAATATACATAATAATTATTTTGTTATTGTTCCAAAATTTTCAAGTTCGTTATTTTTATAAAGTCTTTCATTTCTTACAATCATTAATAATAAATAATATTTTTATTGTATTCTAGAAAAGCATAATTATGAGAACATCATTTTGTACCTATATACATATTTAGTAATTATTTATTAGTAATTTTAAAATAATAATGTAATTTTTAAAATTAATATTATTAGTATTTTTGGAAAGCATATTTTGAAATTATTGTGAAGATCTAAATCTTGATTTGAATTTATAGATTTATTTAAATAGTTAATATTTGAAATTTGATTTATCTCATTTGATTTTGAACTAAAAATTAATTAGATTTAAATTAGATTTTGATTTGAATTTGAATTTGATTGATTTTAAATTAATTATGAAATATCTATTTTGGGTTTTAAATAATCCTAATTTATATCCAATTGGGAATTCCCACATCCTATAAATAGGCATGTACTCCTCCAATTCATTATTCATCCACCAAATTTTTTACAACCCAAACCGTGCATCGTGTCGGTGTCCCCCTTCCCTTCTACTATTTTTTTCCTATTATAATTACATTTTCACCTTCTTCGTGTCCACATGTCGGACACGATCTCGACACAGCAACTCATCCCGTATCGGACACCCCGACATAATCTAAAACCTAATCCTAACCCTAACCCTAATTTTGGCCGAAGCCCCCACCAGATACTGCCATATCCGGCATCCTATCACCACCATCGCCCAACCGTCATCCGCCCTACGAATCACCACCACCACCAGGATCCCCTCAGTTCACCACCGTCGCAGAACCCGTCCACACTGACCACCTTGGCCGTTCGCCACCACCGCAGAACAACCACCATCTTCGTCATCACCACCACTTCCATTACCGTGTCCGGCCACCCTCTCGCCAGGACACCGCCGCCCACAACCCAGAACCCAGCACACCAAAAGAGGAAGGAAAGAAAGCCTAACCTCAGCCTCGACAGACCCCGGGTCGGGAGAACCACCCATACGAGCGCACTGCCGTAGCCGAGCTCCAGAGTCCACGCCCGATCGAGTTACCGGGAGACCAGCGCCACTCCGGCGAAGTTCCTCCTCCAGCCTCCTGCTCTCTTTCGAAGTCTCCGCCACACTCGGCGACCCCCTCGCGCCGCAGAACGCCGACCGCGCGCCCCGAACTTCTCCGAGCCCGCGCCGGCAGGTCGGCCAGGGCCCCACTCCGGCGAACCACCGACTGATAAGCCTGGCTCCCTCTTCCTCACGTCGACGCTCCTCTCCAGGCCGTCCGCCGCTCGAGACCGACCGTACCTCCGCCGCCAAGTCTTCGTCGCAGCCCACCGACAGCCCCATCTGTCTCCGCCGTGTCCCGGCGAGTGGCCGCACTTGCACGCCCCAGCAGACCCTCCGACAAGGACCGGTCCACTGCGCGGCTTCGCCGTCCCCTTGCCGCCCGCACAAGCCCTAACTCCGACTTCGTCGCCGCCCACATCTGCCGTGCGCCGATCTGTCTCCGATCTCCGCCTCCATCCGACCTTTGGCAGCCGCCGCCTCTACTGTGAAAGCTCACCGCCACGGATTCGCCGCGCGAACAGCCCTCCGTCGTGAGCGACCACTCCGGTAAGCTTCCCCTCTTCTTCTCTCTCTTCTTCTCTCTCAGTTTTACAACCCCTTTTCTTAATTCGAGAGAGAGAGAGGATAGAATTGAGTATTTAATAATCAATTACATTTAACTAAGGTTATAATAATTACTATTAGTAATAATAATGTAGTATTAATATAAACATCATTTTTGTTATATTCATTTTCTATTTAATATTGCTATAATTATATTAAATATTTTATACTAATATTTTCTAAAATGGTATTAGTAACAAAAATATATGGTTTGGGCTTGGGCCTAACACTGAATTTCAAATTAAATTTTGGCCAGCATATTAATTAGTTTTCATAACAAGTATATTATAAAAATTTATATATATTTTTTTTCTAAAATGCGTATTATTTTAATTTAAATACATATATTTCTTGACTCTAATTATTTGTATAAATTGTGATCTATAGAATATTGTTTTAAAACTATTATAATTAAATTTTTTATGATCACAAAAATATTTATCTAAAAATATTCTGATTGGTAAAAATTGTAGTTTCCCTATTATAGATATTTTCTCAAAATTATAAGTTTTGATCTAAAATGATTTTTACATGCTAGAGAAAATGTACTTTGCTAATTATATATACTTATATAAAGTATTTTCAAGTCTTTGCATGAAAGTATCTTCAAAAATTAGTATAGGTATCTCTATCTCCAATCCATACTAAAAACCCATTGTTACTAGATTTTTGTGAACTGGACTTCCACCCCAACTTCAGCTAGTGCATACGACAGGACTTGTCTGATCATCACACAACACCAGACGTAACACCAGGCAAGACACCTTGCCTTTACTGTTTAAATTTTCTGCTCAATACCATGCATGTTGTGTTTATTTTCAAGTTGTTCTTTCTAAATTATATGTAGATGCAAATTACTATATTTTATAAAATTGGCTTAGAGTTAAGGGACTACCGTCAAATTTAGTATGTCTCATTGACTTGTCACGATTGTACACGAGTTGTGTGTGAGAGTTGTGAGTATCATGTAGTGGTCACCTGCATGTTGGCTGATCACCCGTGCGCATGCGTAGCACTAACTGTCAATAGAGGCATGTTAGAAGACTTGACAGTTATCTATTATAAACTCGTGTTGTGGAAACGACATGTGTTTGTGTGTCATGGTTACGACACACGTATAGTATCATTGGGGGGAGGGGACAGCTACTAGCGTAGGGGCTACTTTTATTTTACACACATTTGGGAGATAATGTCTCGGATGAGCGCTACGTGTTACCCGGCCGATAGTGTCTCGGATGAGCGCTACTTGTTGGCCACTCTTTATAACTTGCTTGAGACAGCCCCTGCGTAGAACGTTGTCCTCTAAATTGTAATTCACATAGAATGGTTAGGAACCTTTACTCATGCATACTTTACTGTTGAGCTTTACTATTCAGTTTATTGGCATGATATTATGTGTCTTGTTACGTCCCTCTGAGGACCTGGTGATCTCTCCAGGTGTGTCTTGTGATTTTCTGCAGGTGCTCTAGTTAAGGCCATGTCTTGTGCTCTATTCTTCGAGATGTTGCTTTTGGATCGCCATCTCCTTCGCGTGACCAAATCATTTTCCTTGTATAATTCTTTCTTATTTAATTTGGTTGGTAGTGGACTTTGTCTCCGCCCAACTATTGTGTACATGACAAACTCAAAGTTACTTTATATTATTATTTATCTTTGTGGATGAGATTTAGTGTCTTGGCTTTCTACATTTACAGCTTATGTATATATATGAGTCGTATATTTACTTGTATGTATACAGCTGGCATGATACGTATCTAGTCTCAAGTATTTGGGACTGGGGCGTTACATAAAGACTATCCTTTCAAGTGCTACCATCAATTGCATTGAAGACTGAAGCAGATACCGGCGCTCCTTGCATAGACGGCTTCCTATACTGCTTAAAGTTTTCGAGTCTGTACAAGGTCTAGGTATATCTGTAAACACTTAAGGTTGGATGACAAACTAAAAGCATAAGTCAAAAAACAATATCTTACAGAGCGACATACCGACGGTATGCTCCGGCATACCGACGGTATACCGTTTTCGTCGTCCACAAACTTACTGTGATAAATTGTCGGCATACCGACGGTATGCTCCGGCATACCGGCGGTATACCGTTTTGTGGACCACAAAACGTTCTGTGACAAAACGTCGGCATACCGACGATATGCTCCGGCATACCGGCGGTATACCGTTTTGCTTGCCTGAAAACATTCTGTGATAAAACGTTGGTATACCGACGGTATGCCGCGGCATACCGACGGTATACCGGGTTACATATATTTGATTTTTGAATTGCTCTGACTAGCATTAATGGCCGCATTTAATGTTCTCAACGGATATTAATATGACCGTTACTATTTGACTGGTATACCGACGGTATGCCGCTGCATACCGACGGTATGCCGGTCTGGCTGTATCCAGAGAATTAATTGCCACCAACTCTTGG
Organism: Iris pallida; assembly: GCA_029216955.1. Taxonomy (NCBI): domain Eukaryota; kingdom Viridiplantae; phylum Streptophyta; class Magnoliopsida; order Asparagales; family Iridaceae; genus Iris; species Iris pallida. The sequence goes on along the minus strand of JANAVB010009198.1, from coordinate 36,627,651 downwards.
TTTCTCTATAAATGAAAGCCTTCTCTCTCTTGAGGCTTTCACCAACTCTTGCCATAAATTTTCCAAGCAACCAAGAGCTCCACCATTAATACTCTACCAAGATTTTAAATTGTTATCCTCTCCCAAAGTGATAGAGTATTTAAGAGTTGTAATTTTCGATCTTCACGTGTTAGAAGATCAACAAGTTCTCTTCTCATTTGTTTGAAGTTGGCGAGCCTTCGTAAGAAAACTCGAAGTTGGCGAGTCTTCGGATCCAAACTCGTGTTGAAGTTGACGAGTTCTTCGGATCCAAACTCGTGTGTACTATTTGATTAAATAGTGGATTTAAGCCGGAGAGAGTTCCGGGACTGGATTGCCTCAAGCGAGGATACCAGGATACATCTTGTGTTTGATCTTCTTACTCTTTACTTTTATTTGTCATATATTGCTTCTGTTGCTCTAGTTATTTTTTTTATTTTTCTATTCATCCCCCATCTAGGGTTCTACACAATCTTGGATTCACAAGACAACATGGTGATCCAAATTAAGTCTTACTCATTTTTCTCAAGAAACAACTACCAAGATGTATTCGAAGTCAGGATATCAAGTTCAGGTCTGATTCAATACCTGATGACATTTATACTCTACGACGCTCCAAATTATCGGCCATATTCGTGTGACATTATAGAATCTACGGGCGTATGCTCTTTCTAACTGCAGTATCTCATCATTTTTCTACAGGGAACCTGTGGCACTCATGGCTCTTTCTATCAACTGTATTTAATTTTGAAGAGCAAGTTTGTTACTTTTGTTTCTGTCAGCTACATCATTTTTTCTGTGAAATTTGTGACACTCTTGACTGATTTATGTATTTATCTTTTATGTTTGAAAAAAATGTCCCCTGGCCTTTCTTTGTTGTACCTACATAATCCGCAATTTTCTTAGCCCTTATTTTGTTTTGAAGAATAAGGGCCCGTTTAGTTTGCAGGATTGGACAACGTAATATAATTGACATTAAGTTGGTAATCTAACTTGGGTGTTTGGTTGGACAAAAATAAATTAGATGTAATGTAATTGCGATTACATTACACCAGTTTCTTTTAAAATTAATTACATCATAAAACCTATGTAATCCCGATTACATTATAACTTAAGAGGAAGGTTGGTAATTTGGTCGTTTTGTTCGTTTTTTTGAAAAAAAAATTAGTTTTTGATCATTTTTGCTCATTGTTTGCCCTTTTTATTTGGTTTTTTTCGTTTCTGATCTTTTTTGCCGTTTTTGTTCGTTTTGGGCCTCTTGCGATTTTTGGTCGTTTTTGCACGTTTTATGCCGTTTGTGGTCACTTTTGCTTTTTTTCTTTATCGTTTTTGGTCGATTTTGTACGTGTTTTGTCGTTTTGCACTTTTTTTTTATGGATTTTGCTTGGTTTTGCACATCTTTTGCTGTTTTTGCACATTTTTTTTATCGTTTTGGCACGTTTTTGACCATTTTTTTTTATGTTTTTGGTTGCTTTTGATTTGTTTTGTACATTTTTTTAATATCGTTTTTGATCATTTTTGCACTTTTTTTTGTCGTTTTTGACCTTTCTGCACATTTTTAATTGTTTTTGGTCACTTTTGCATATTTTTAGAATAGTTTTTGGTTTATTTTGCATATTTTTTGTCGTTGCTGTTTGTTATTTATAGTTTTTGGTCGATTTGGTTCGTTTTTGACTATTTTTGCACGTTTGTTATCGTCTTTGGTCGCTTTTGGCTTTTTTGCACAGTTTTTATTGTTTTTGGTCGTTTTTGCACTTTTTTTCATTTTCAGCCATTTTTGCATTTTTTTTAGAAAATTTTTGAGTCGCACCCCACTCAATGTACACATACGAGTGGTGCACCCCACTCGATTCACCATATGTATAAGTAATCCCTCTTATGACGGGAATCGTTAGAAAAAACGATTCGTGTTGTTTGTCATATATTTATGACCGAAATACCCTTTATCAGTTAATGTCCTTTGACTCCGCGCGAAACCCCTCTCTCTTCTTCTTCCAGATGCTTCATCTTCCTTCCTCCCTTCTCGACGAACTTCCCCTCTCCCCCTCTCGTCTCGATCCCCCCTGTTTCTCTCGTTCCAGCCTCCCTCTCCAAAGCTTCGTGGAGACAGAGAGGTAAGAACATGACAGCAGTTTGTTTTTTGTTAACATTTTTTTGGAACCAATAGGAAAGATTAGTTATGATCTTCTTAACTTTATGCAGGATCTTGAAGACTGAAAGAAAGGAAGAAGAGCTTCCATGGTTGCGTGTCGAAAAGGGTATTGATTCGTAGTTTAGGGTTTATATTGCATGTTGCTAATTTTATAGAATTTGGGTTCGAATTTCTTAGAATTGAGTAGGAACTTAGGGTTTGTTTCCATTTAAAATAGTATGATTTAGGGTTTCTCGAACACTGATTCCATTATATTTTGATGAAATTATTTGAAATTGGGTAGAAATTGTTGTGCTGTTAGTGAATGTATGGAGTCTGTTAGTGAACAAACATCTTTTTGTGCTGATTCTATGCACTGTTAGTGAATTTATATGCTTTGTTATTGAAAGTTTAATTTTACAGGAATTATATGGTCAGATTCCATATGAAGGATACTTCAGTTGTGAATGAAGTCGACCCTGACCTAATAAGCTTGTTGGATATTCCCTATATAGTAAAGAGTAACCATCTAGAGGCCACATTTAAGTATTATTGGATTGATAATCTAAAAGATGGGGAAACAGTAGAGTTGTTGAATGATGGTGGATTGTTGGACATGTTCAGTAAACAAATGCCTGATCATAATGGAGAGCTGCACATTTACTTAGAAGATGTGGCAGTTCCTACTGAGCAAGACACTCCTTCTAAGAAGAACATGAAGAAAGTAGCACACAAACCACAGTTTGACATTCCCTCTAAGAAGAACATGAAGAAAGTAGCACACAAACCAACGTATTTTACTTACAGTTCTGAGGAGGAGTTGGAAAATGAAGAAGACAGAGAGCTTGGGTCACAGCCTGTGAAAGAGTTTGGTACACAAAATGAGACTCAGTTGTGTGGAGATGAACCAATAGTTGAAGACGATGACACAGAATCTGATGAGTCTTTTGTACCAGCAGGTGAAGAAGATGACTCTTTATGTTATACTTAATTATTTGTTCTCTAACACAATTTGTAATGTTTATTTGCAGCAGATGAAGAAGATGACACAGAAATTGAGCATGTAGATGACTTCTGGGGGGAATATGTTGTGGATCCAGATAATAACAAAGAAGAATAGGGGGAAGAGACAGAGTATCAAAGGTCACATGCTCATAAGAAGAAGATGTCAATAAAGAAGCTGGTAATTGATGAAATCAATCATGCAGATGAGTACCAAAGCCCTGACTCATCCCCTTCTGAGGGGGAGGAAGAAGGGTGGGAGGAAAAGGAGGGGAAGTTGATGACCTGTATAGTGATGGTGAGATGGATGAGTAGAACAGGGCTCCAGTTGTGAGTGGCCTAGTCCTATGGCAGCAATGGGCTACTCCTGGTGACTGCAGAAAGTATTTGAGAGCATGTGCCATAAAAAATAGGTTTGAAATAAAGTTTGTTAAAAATGATGGTACAAGAATATGATGTGTATGCCAAGAAGAAACATGCCCTTGGATGTGTAGGGTGAGAATTAATAGTGTTGACAAGACAACATGTACACTAAGACAGTTAAATGAAGAGCACACATGTAGGCACACCTCAAACTTGCATAATAGCATGGCTAATAGCAAATTCATAGCCGAGGTATTGGAAGATGATATGAAGGCCCACCATACTTCATGGAAGGCCAAGGATGTGCAAAAGCAAATGTGGTTGAAGTGTACTGTGAATGTTTCATACTGGAATGCCCACAAAGCATTGTTAAGAGTGAGGGAGAGAATGTTTGGGGGTTATGAAGAAAGCTATAGGAAAGCCCCTGAGGTTGCAAAGCAAATTGTTACTACCAACCAAGGTATGTAAATGTATGTTATGTATTAGTTAATGTACTTATGTTATGTATTAGTTAATGTAGATGCATTAGTTAATGTACTTATGTTATGTATATGGGACAGGGAGTGTAGCTTTCTGTGGAAATATACTAGGGACTCTGGAGTTTGGATATTGCTGTGTTGGATATGAAGCTAGTTGGAAGGGATTTATACATGGGTGCAGACCATTAGTTGGCTTGGATGGCTATCATCTAAAAGGAAAGTACGGAGGGGTGTGTTTGTCAGCAACTGCTTTGGATGGAAATAATGGTTTATTCCTCCTTGCCATCTATATATGCACGTCTGAGAGTGAGGCAACATGGGGACATTTTCTTACTCTTATTAAGGACAAGTTGCTTCAACATAGTGAAAGGGTGACCTTCATATCTGACAGGCAAAAAGGCCTAGGACTAGCTGTGGAGAGAGAGTTCTATGGACACCCACATAGATTTTGTTTCAGGCACTTCTACAAGAACTTCAAAGCCCATGTGAATGGTAGCCAGCTAATGAAGCAGCTTACATGGGGTGCAGCTAGAGCCTATAGACAGGTAGACCAAGCTAAGTATATGGAAGCAATTGAGAAGCAATGACCTATTGGTCACCAATACCTTATAGCAGAGAGCAGAAACAGGTATTCTACTAATTCATATGCAAATTTTCGTACTGTTACATGGATACATGATACCTATCTTCTGAACTGAAGATAAGTTCATTCATTTATTAAGTTCATACATACATTAAGTTCATTCATATCTTCTGAACTGAAGATAAGTTCATATATTAAGTTCATACATTATGCTATAGTATCTGAACTTAAGTTCATACTATTTCATACCAACAGGTGGTGCAGAGCATATTTCGAGACAACAACAAAGTGTGAGCATATTACCAATAACTTTTCTGAAAGTTTCAACAATTGGATTGGTGAACTAAGAAGTAAACCCATTACAATTCTTGTAGAGATGTTCCATATGATGGTAATGAAGTTGATATATGAGAGGAAAATGACTTCAATGAAATGGAGTGACTTGGACTTGACTCCTAGAGCACAGAAAGTGATTGATCAAAGGGCAAAGCAAGTGAACAGATATCACGTTACTGGAGCTGATGAGGGCTTATTTTGTGTAACTAGTGTGTTCTCAATCGAGAACAGATGGACTGTTGATACTCGTATTGGGACTTGTGACTTCTTCGTATGGGATTTAACAGGGATCCCATGTGTCCATGCTGTAGCTGCATTGTTACCTAGCAGGCCCACATGAATATGTGAGTATAGAAGCAGACTTTTTAAGCTAATATCTTTATTGTGCTAATTCCTTGTTTAATATGTACAGGTACACAGCCACTACCTATAAGAGGGCTTATGCTGGGAAGATTGTTCCATTGCCAGACCAGTCCTTATGGGATGCAGTAAACAATCACTACTTTGTATTACACTTTTGGTTATACTTCACTTTGTATAGTATACTTATTTGTAATGTCTACTTTGCAGCCAGCATACAAAGTTGGCCCACCTGGTAGACATAGACAACCTGGGAGACCAAGAGGGGCAAGGAGGTTGGAGGCTGACGAGCTGCCAAGAGCATCCAAGAAGCAGAGGATTTGTGGCCATTGCAAATTACCGGCTGATCACAATGCTAGAGGGTGCCAAGGAGGACCAGTTGGAGGGAACAGCAAAAGAGCAAGGGCACCTAGGCCACCAAGGCCTCCTAAGGAACCAAAGATGAAAAACACTGTCTACAAGAGGCCGATGGTTTCAAGGGAAAAAAGAAGACTAGACTTGCAGGAACTCAAGTCCCGACGCCTCCAGGATCCTAGTTGAAATATGACTTGAAAACTATAGACTATGTTTGTGTTCCAGTATTTTGTTAAGGTCCACTACATCATCATCATTTTGTAACTCTGTTGGACATCAGTTTATATAGACTCTCTTTATTTTGTAACTCTGTTGGACATCATTTTGTAACTCTGTTCCAGGATGCTAGATGTAACTCTGTTGGACATCATTTTGTAACTCTGTTGGACATCATTTTGTAACTCTCTTTATTTCCTGCTTCTCAGGTTATCCTTTTCTGGGCTTTCAGTAAAAAATAAGAATGTAACTTCTAATTTCTTGTTTTATACTTTTGTTAAGATAGTAGATTTTGGATTATAATGTAACTTCTAATTTCTTGTTAAGAATGTAACTTCCAATATTTGCTAATTTCTTGTTTTATACTGCTCATGAAGGTCAATATTTGCAAATTTCCTTACTATACTCTTCTTTTATACTCTTGAAGCAAAACTACTTGAGCACTCTCCAGATTTCCTTACTATACTGCTTCTCAGGTTATCCTTTTCCTTACTATACTGCTCATGAAGGTCAATATTTAAGATAGCATATTTTGGATTAGCAAAACTACTTGAGCACTTCTAATTTCTTGTTTTATACTCTTGTTTTATACTTTTCCTACTTGAGCACTCTCTAGATTCTCTTTGTGGTAGCAGAAAGAAAACCTTTGTTTAGATTGCTGAAAACTATAGACTATATCTGGTGGTACATCTGTTCCAGCTTGCAATTCCAGCTAGTTGAAATATGCTTTGTTAAGAAGCTGTTGAAAACTATAGACTATATCAATTCCAGCTTGCAATTCCAGGTTTATAAGTCAAGAAGATATTTTAACAAGTAATATATAAAGTCTGAAAGTGAATGTATATTATGCAATTCCAGGTTTACACAGCCACGTCTTTTCCAAGACTTACACAACTGTTCTAGAGTTGTGTTCACTACAATTTGAACTGAAAATGTTGACTCAGAGCGGTCGTTATCACACTCGACAGCCTCATTCAACCATTTGAATGCACCGTTATATTTTCGACATTGTAAGAATCGTCTTCCATAGCTGTGGCTCATCTTCGACACCATCACGGTTCTTTTTCCTCCACAATTAGGATTAGGACAAGGGGCTTTCTCCCAAGGGCATTGTTGCTTCCAGTGACTTAAGTCACCACACGCGAAACACCCTTCTCTTCGCATTGAGGAAGATGAACTTTCGCGTATGCCTTCACAAATTGCTTCATCCAGCCACTGAAAATTCGAGCAAAGAGGACACTTCAGAAATTTTCTCCCGAGATTTGCCTTCGTATTAGACTTCGACAGGTAACAAATCCCATTGCAGTTCACAGTCTTGCAAGGTGAGCTCAAAAACGAACACTCATCTGCAAGGTGAGTGTGCTTCGAGCATATTTGACATTTTTCCTACGAAAACCAAAAATTTGATGTAAAACCTAAAAATGGTGGAGCCAAAAACAGATTGTTCACACTAGTTGAGAGAAAGGAGGAAAGAGAGGAAGAGAGAGTGCAAACCTTGAAGTTCTTCGAGTGGTCGGCCATGGGAGCGGAGCTTCGAGTGGTCAGATTTGGGTTTTAGGGCAGAATGAAGATCTGAGGAGAAGAAAGAGGGGCGGGGGTTGTTTTAGAAGAAAGAGTAGGTGAAGATTATAAAGAGGGTGGATTCGACCGTTAGGAAATAAAAAGAAGGGTATTTTGGTCATAAATATATGACAAACGACACGAATCGTTTTTTCTAACGATTCCCGTCATAAGAGGGATCATGCATATGGTGAATCGAGTGGGGTGCACCACTCATATGTGTACATTGAGTGGGGTGCACCTCAATTTTTTTATTATTTATGCTCGTTTTTGCATTTGTTTTTATCATTTTTGGTCGTTTTTGTATGTTTTTATCATTTTTGTCATTGTTGCTCTTTTTTTGCCTTTTCCTCATTTTTGGTCGCTTTTGGACTTTTTAAATTATTTTTTGTCGATTTTTATTTGAGAAATTTTGAGTCGCACTTCGCTCGCCTCGCTCTCCCCACTCCAATCCTCGTCAGTGACGATGAGGCGTGTTAGCGAGGCGCGTAGCGTAGCGTCGAGGAGAGTAGCGAGGATGATGATAGTGCTGACGAAGATTGGAATAGGTCACATAGTGAGTGGTCTTCCTATTATATTAATGAGTAGGTTATCCGAAAAATTCTACCCCACTTGCGTTACCCAAATTAAAGGTGCACCCCACTTCTTTACTATAATGTACGACACCCGCCACTTTTGACGGTTTTCGTCCTTCGTTAACGGTCAACTCCTTTTACCTTTTTTTTGGACGAAAATGTCCTCTTCTTTCTGGCGACCCCTCGTTCCAAGACACCCCGCTGCGCGCATGTCCCCACCGACTGCTGCCCACCCCCTCGCCGTTGCCCGCCGCGCGCTCCTGTTGGCCGCTGCCACCGCTGCTGCTGTTGTTGCTGAGCGGGAGCGGGGGGAGGGGGTCGGAGGGGGGTAAAGCGGGGCGGGGACGCGGGGGAGGGGGAGCGGTGGTGGTGTTGGAGAGGGGGGCGGAGAGGGGTGGAGCGGGGCGGGGGCGCAGGGGGCGCAGGCGGCGGAGCGGGCGCAGGCGGCGGAGCGGGAGCAGGCGCGGGGGCGGGGCGCGACAACCTAGCGGGGGTGCGGGGCTGGCGGAACGGGGCGGCGGAGCGGTGGTGGTATTGGTGAAGGTGATGGTGGTGGTGGTGGTGGTGGTGAAGGTGAAGGTGGTAGTAATGATGGTGGTGGTGGTGGTGATGGACGTGGCAGCGGCGGGTCGGGGGCGCGACAGAGACGGCGGGGCGGATTTGGGTTTGGGTTTTTGAGAAGACGAGGGTATTTTCATCAAAAATTATCGGTCAAACCCTTTGACCGTCAGCTATGGATGGAAACTGTCAAAAGTGGGGGGGCGGCGTACATTATGTAAGCAGTGGGGTGCACATTTAATTTGGGTAAAGCAAGTGGGGTGCGACTCAAAATTTCTCTTTTTATTTTTACTCGTTTTTTGTTCGTTTTTGTCGTTTTTGCTCTTTTTCGATTTTTTGCTCGTTTTTTCTCGTTTTTGCATGTTTTTGGTCGTTTTTGCACCCTTTTCCACTTTTTTGGTCGTTCATGCTCAATTTTCTTTTTTTCTGCTGTTTTGGTCGTTTTTTTTTTCCTTTTCTGTTGTTTTTTGCAAGTTTTTTGTAATCTTTTTTGTCATTTTTGCTCGTTTTAATCCCCTCTTGTTTTTGGTCTTTTCTTTTTTTGTCATTTCTGCTCTTTTTATCATTTTGGGTCGAATTTTTTTTTTGTTCTTTTGTATCGTATTTGGTCATTTTTTATTTTGATTTTTTTTGTCGTTTTTGGTTATTTTTGTTCGTTTTTTTTATCCCTTTTGGTACTTTTTCCGTCTGGTCATTTTTTTGTCATTTTTGGTTTTTTTTATTTTTTTTGTCTTTTTTTTTTTGCTTTTGGTCATTTTGGTCTTTTTTTAGAAGAAGGACAAAACCAATTTTTTCCTTTATTATTATTTTTTTCTTTATTTTTTTTAATTTTTAAATTTTTGAAATTTTTTGTTGATCTATTTTTTCTTTTATTTCATGTTGTATTTAAAAAAATATTAAATTAGAAACTCAATTACATTACATGGTAAACCAAACATATGAATGAAATTGACATTACATTACATGGTTTGATTACATGTTTCAACCAAACATAGTAATGTAATTGTAATTTCATTATATTACAAACTCAATTGCATTACAAACCCATTTTGATTAGTTACATTACAAGTTCTTTAGCCGACCAGTACATTAGAAATTCTGAGAAACTACATGGAAAGTTTATATTTAATAGGGGTGCAACTCTGGTGGGCTAAACCCGAACCCGGTCGGATAAACCCGTTAATGGGTTGGATTATGGTTGAAGATATTCGGGTTCGGGCTTGGGCTCGTATTAAAACATTTGAACCCGATCAAAAATCGGGTTGGGCTTGGGTTCATGTGTTGGGTAACTCGAAGAACCCGAAACCCGACATACATATATATATATATATATATATATATATATATATATATATATATATATATATATATATATATAGTTTCATACTACTTAAATAAAAAGTTTAAACTATAATTTTTTTCACCCGAACTCTTCAATTCCTTGTCCTAAATCTCATTTCAGTTTTATTTTGTAATGATTTAGACTTGATTGCTATTTGATTATGCATTTAATATTACTCTTGTTTAAAATTATTTCAAATATCATATTAGAGTCCGATAAACCCGATGGACCCGACCCAACCCGAGCCCAACCCGATCCTCCGGACTTGGTCTTGGGCTTCATATGTTGAACCCGAAGTCGGGTCGGGCTTGGACTAGACTTATGATCTATCGGGTTGGGCTCGAGTTGACCTCAAACCCGACCCAACCCGCCCGAGTTGCACCCCTAATATTTAATGTTTAGACGGCATGGTGCCCTAGAAAAACATAGAACATTGCTAATTGGGACTACGGAGATTCAAAATGAGAGAAAATATGGATGCACGAGTGACAACGCATTAAACACGATAAAAGATAGGAAATGAGTTTGTTCTTGGAAAGTTAGTTAGGACAATGTGCAATATAGACACAATAAACTTTTCATAAGGAGCGATAAAATATTAGGAGCCGCTAAACTTTTCATAAACTTTTCATAAGGAGCGATAAGATATTAGGAGCCGCTAAGACTAGAGGTTGGCCTAAACGAACAAAGATTGAAATTTTAAGACTATATGTGCACAGTTCTGACTTCTCACCCGCAGCCGATAAACAACCACATCAGATCAAACAACACTTCAAATTTTGTCTGTAACCAATAACAGAACAAAAAATTCTGCCTAAGCAAAAAAAAAAAAACATTCAACAAGAATCATTTTAGTAGGCTATCACAAAACAGCAAGTGAGAAATCTGAGTATAACAGACGAAGATTTTTGAATCTATTGCACGAAATCTTGTGCAATAACTTTCCAAAGTTCTGGAGACCAAATCCTTGTCCCATTATCTATTCTCCTTATGAAGCAATCACAAGAGAAATCTGAAATTTTATTGAATTTGACACTAACATTGTTTCTGAACGAAACCTACTAAGTCCCTCCTGTCCTATTTAACAAGTACTACGAGATTTCGGTACACTTGCTCCTTTATGTACTTCTTTTAACTTCATAAATTTCAAACAAACTCGATCACATAAACAGAATATAGTTAAATATATGTATGTTTATGAAGTGCCATTGCTAAGGGCACTACCAAACTTGTTAAGAGGCATGATCACAATTTCTGCAGTGTAAGGGCAGAGTGGAGGAAGCTATACAGTTATGGTTCTAAAATTCACCAAACATATCTTGAATTCAGGAGGCAGACAACTGAATTTCAGTACAGAAATGGATAAAAATCAAAACGAACAAAAAACTTGGTAATATAGTTCTAAAAAATTATACATGCTATACACATAACATCGTCAGTAATATGTTACATAGTTATTGAAAAAATGAGATACAATGCTTAAAAGAAATTTGCTAGTTACAATCCTATTCTCAAACAGGTACTAGGTCTTGCTTGGCTGTGGTAGTTTGGGTGTCAGCTTAATTATCATTCTAATTACAGAACATTATAGTTGCTGCAGTAAATGATAATTTGGTTGGATGCTTAGTTCTGGGGATACAGATGAATTATCTACCACTTCCTCAAAATACTAGGTCTTTAGTGGAATTGTGGCGAAGGGCTCTTACTTCTTCAGTGCACTGACGATGAATCATATAAGTTGCAACCGGACGGAATTCTTCACGAGGTCAAGAACAAGTTCATGAAGAGAACTGTTGGAAGAATACTTCAATAGCTGCTAAGAGTTGCTGACATGGTATCAGAGAAACCCGTGTTCAAATCTTTTATAGCGTACATACTAAGCGAATTTTACAAAAAAGCTATACTGATGTGTATCCAGCTCTCAGAGAAACCCAGGTTCAAATCTTTTATAGCTGGCTTTCCTAAAAAGAAAAAAAAAAAGTCTCATTTAGTTTTTACAAATATGAGTTTCAACTTTCACCACATGTATCTTTCATATTGTAGGTACTAATTAAAAAAAAAATGGAAAAAAACAGGGTTTCATTGCAGTGCTGCTAATTTAGTCCCACGTCGGGTAGAAGGTGAGTTGTAGATAATTGGGATCGGCTGGCGGGAATGAGAAAAAGGTAGCAGGGTGTTAAAGTTGTCTGGTTAGCGGAAAACGAGCTAAGATAGAGATTATTGGACTGTATCTCGTTTTCAGTTGAGGGCTGGGATCATAACTTGTAAACAATTGGGATTGGTTCATGCGTTACATGATTCAGACGTTACATGGGAGTTCTCTTTTAAGACATATGGGTCAAGTCTAATATCGTACCTCATGGGCCAACTCCGTTTCTGGTCACACCGCATTCCCAACATACATAACATTGTTAGTAGTATGGTACATAATTATATGTATTAACTATAAAAATGTGACAGAAGTCTAATAATCCCATTTTCAAACAACTACTAAGTCTTGCCTGGCTGTGGTTGTTAGGGTGTCATCTTATCGTTCGTAATTACAGAACATTGTAGTTGCTGTAGTAAAAGACGTATTTTCGGTTGGGGCTTAGTTCTGATGATACAGATTATCTACCCATTTCTCAAAAAATAACTATTAGGCCTCTAGTGTAATATGGTGAAGAACTCTTGCCTGTTCAATGCATTGAGGATGAATTTTACAAATTGCATTAGGCCTCTAGTGTAATATGGTGAAGTTGTAAAGTTTGAACTTGAAGACCTCTCACCTAATTATTTCCTCAGCTTTTTCGGGTTTTTTTTATAAAATTTTTTCTGGAGGTCTTATGGCATTCAAGATTTCAATATCCCAACCAGTGCTTGTTGTACTGTTGTTGGAAATCCTGATCTTATTTGGCACTACCAGTGGCAGCAGAGATCATATCAAGGCGGTGAAGTGCGAGGGCCGCCTAGAACCCGAAAGGAGATAGATCCCTGCTCGCCATCAAGTCAGATATGTATGATCCTCATGCCTGGCCCTCTTCTTGGAGAGGAGGAGATTGCTGCAGCCGGCTAGGAGTGGACTGCGACAACGTGACCGGACACGTCACAGAACTCGACCTCCGTTACCCGTACCACCAACCTGCAGGCCCGCCCGAGTACGTTAAATCCTTCTCTGCACGGCTGGTACCTGGACTTGAGCATGAACAATTTTGCTGGAGCGCCTGTGCCAGACTCCATAAGGTTATCTCGTGAAGTTGGAGTATCTTAACCTCTACGACACTTTGTCCAGCGGAACCCTGCCTCAACTGGCTTGGAAACCTTCCAAGCTTGCGGTTCCTTGGTCTTAGTTCCGGATCGCCCCTGCAAGTCGACGACCTCCATCGGCTCTCCGGAGTCCCTTATCTTCGTTGCCTCGACATGACCTCGCTCAACCTCTCCGAGGCATCCAACGACTGGGTTCATCACATTGACATGCTACCTTCGTGATCACACTGGTATCAGAGGTTCTATCCCAAAATCGTTTGGCAATCTAACTTGCTTGCTTGAAGTATTTATATCCGAGTCTGAATCAAATTGAGGGAGAGGTTCCATAAACTTTTCGAATTCTCAGAATCTTGGAGTATTTGCACTTGTCATACAACAGAATAACTGGGGACGTAACCGGGAGTATGTGGAATCTCTCTAGCGCGGGAATTTCAGACAATTTTCCTTCGTGGTCTTTGAGTACTCAATGCATCCCACAACAACATGGCAGGACCCTTGCCACCTTCTTTAGGAAGATACAGGTTCATTTCTCTTGATTTGGGATCCAATAGTTTTGTTGGTCCAATTCCTGAACATGCACAAGAGTACAACATACGCAACGACATTAGTCATTAGAGTCTAAACCAAACAAGGGTTCTAACTAGGTGGGTTGACTAAGGTTAACCAAATAAGTGACAAGTGTAGAAGCATGAAATTTCAGAACCAGAAAGTCTATGCGCCAGACTACATGCGCCAAAGCTTGGACAAAGTACTTCACAGCAAAAAGCAACAAATATAGACATTGAAAGAGGACTTTTTATTTAACATATAAAAGTCTATTACATGTATAAGAAAGACTGTACAAAGGAGAATTTCTACAAAGAAAAGATCCTAAGTCTACAGCCAGCAGCCAACATGCGCCCTCAAGTAGGCGCAGCAATCAAATATGCGCCCGCAGCCAGGCGCATTCCACCATGCGCCCTCAGCAAGGCGCATCCTTTTCAGCAGCTCAGTTATGTGCATCCTTAGTTATGTGCATCCCTTTGGCAGCTCAGCTATGTGCATCCCTTCAGCAGCCCAGTTATGTACCGCCCTTCCAGCCAGGCTCACCGCCGTCAAAATGCTTCGACTAATGAAGCATTTATTGAGCAGAACGAGGGTGGCGATCAACCCTCTAGCCAAGGAAGAAAAAAGAACCACAAGCCAACCTGTGGCCAGGGGAGGCTTCGAAAGAGCCTCCAAACACCAAGGAAGACCGTGATCGAAACCGCAGCCAAAGGAGCAGCTTTCAACACAACCAGAATGGGCTACACCTATTTTGAAGGAAGAAAGAGCCACCAAAGCCGCAGCACCGCAATTCCGATCTATGGCTCTTCCTGCACAACGAAGACGAGGTCCGAGCATCCCTATCTTTGGATGCAACAGGCACCTTCCGCCTGCCTCGGAAGCCCTCGACTCCGACTTTTGGATGTAACAGTCACCTTCAAGTGCATCAACGAAGACACTGCGTCGCATCTTCACCCTCGGGAGCATCTCGTCAACAGACTGCATTCGAGTACACAAGTTCATATCGGAAAGACGTGAGAGAACGAGAAGCAAACCCTCTCTCCATGCCACTATTTATAGGCCGGGCAAATCAAACCCATGCGCCAAGTGGATGGCTCTCCGAATTCCGTGCAATGAATTTACATTAAAATGGATGAACCAGACGCTTCGAATTCAGCTAAGTCAAAAACAGCTATTTAAAGCACTCGAAGATCGTAACAGTCGCACCATTAAAGACGTGTCACGAAGCAGATGCGCCGGCAGACTGCGCATCACACAGACGCGCCCTTCAACATCAAGCGCATCACACAGACGCGCCCTTCAGTACCAAGCACATCACAGGGATGCGCCCCCCATGCGTCCCTATATGCCTAGTAAAACGCCAACCGACGCGCCCACTCAGCTGTCCATCGAATGTCACAAACATTAAATGCCGAACTGACAGAGTTGGCAGCACGCCTCCCGAAGTCTGAATAGTCGACAGCTTTTTCAGAAGACGAAGCATCGTCAACGTCAGCATCATCATTACTTTCCTCCGACGGCTACTGCCACATGGCCACCCAACCACTCGCATGCGCCTCAAAAGCCATGCACCTCAGACTTTTCACTGATCCCTAAAGACAGAAGGAAAGTCACCATTAAAGCTCTGCATGCGCCTCAAAAGCCATGCGCCTCAGACTGCTCTCTGATCCTGAAAGACAGGAGTTAAGTCACTTCTGAAGCCTCGCATGCGCCTCAAAAGCCATGCGTCCCGAATGGTTCGTGACTCCTAAAGGTTACGAGCCAAAGCCTCCTCATGCGCCAAATCCTAGGCGCATCCTACCAGATCATTCTCCACCAAATCAGAGATCTCCGGGCCATGGGTCGATGACACGTGTCCTTTGACTCGACTCTCCCAAGATCTCAGCAACAGAAAGATCTTCCTTTCTGCTACGTGCCGGTTCACAACAGCAGTATGAAGAATTCAACCCCTCGATCAGGGCGCATCATCCATGCGCCTCCATCAGCAATCAACACGTGGCATCCCCGCGTATAGGCGCATCCTACATGCGCGCATGAGCAGCCAGCCTGCGAAACTATAAATAGAGGGATCATTTCTTTCTCACACACGGACAGAACATACGAGGTACACACATACCTACCTACATAACGGACACACAGAGAGGCAGATACAGACACTCAACGTCTTCCTCCTCTCAGCAAGCTCCAGCCCCTAGAGCAATCCAGACCTTCAGAGAACCGATAACCGTCGTCAGATCGTCAACGGAGTCAACGCATTACCACTCACTCCATCGGCACAAGGGACCCAGATAAACAAAAGTGTACTCCTAGGACTACATCTAAGTCCTATATTGTAACACTGTTCTGTTTGTATTAAAATTTGCAATCAAAGAATTTTAATGGCAAACAAGCTGGCGACTCTGCTGGGGACCTCTTTCTCCTCCACCGAGAAAGCTGTGTCGCAATCCGACGACGTGAAGATAGGCTACTCCCACAAGACGCTGGTCGTACGCCTCAATCAACAGGCGTATGAGGAGTTCATCTCTGAAGGAAGTGCGAGTCCTTCGAAGCGGCTGCCGAAGCTGAAGAAGACCCGCCGAGTGTGGGTACGCAAGGTCGACGCCTCGAGCACCACCACCGAAGGGGATGCGCCAATCCAGCCTTTCCTTCCTGCTGACGTCCTCAGCAACCAAGATGCGTCCGCCGGTGCAGCGCATCTCTCGGAGAAATGTGCGGCTAACCACGTTCCCCAGCCATCTTCCTCTCAGGCGAGGAATATGCATCGACGGAGCAGGGGCGCAGCCAATGCCCCGCGCATCACCTCTGATGCGCCGCAGAAGGTCTCTGTCTTTGACAGACTCACTCGCTGTAGTGGCGAGGAGAATTTGGATTCTGAGTACTACGCGTCCCAGCGGTCTGGTACGAAGAAATCCAAGGCAGCACGGGTCATACGCCCCAAACGTGCTATGCCAGCAACAAGCCAGAAGCATGCGCTCACAATCATGCGTGCTGCTGATGGTAAGTTGTACAAGGTCGACTTGAGTGTTGCGGCGCCGAAAACGAGCCGACCTTCAAAGTCCTTATCTCACTTGGGCGTATCTACTGCGTGCACAACCAAGTCGAGCAAGGCAAATCCAGTGGTCTTGAACTCCCGTGCCTCCTCTGGTTTTCGTTTGAGGTCCGTTCAAGTCACTCCAAATGCTGTGGTTCCTCTACTATTGATCGGGATGCATGTTTGGTATTAGATCAGGGGACGCAACACTCACTTCACCACCCCGGCGCTTGGCCTTGCCATGCGCCTGAAGGGGGTACGAAGGTGGCACTCTCCTCCAACGATCTGCGCAACGTGATCACTCACAAGCGCCGATTAGGAGAGTCGACTGACAAGCACGATGCGTCTCTCACGGGACATACTTGTGCTGTGGTCACCATCAACTGCTGTTGCAAAACAGCAGTCCCACCAAGGCAGTCGGTGTTCCAGCGGCTGCAATCCTCGACACCCCTCCGACGTCGCCTCGGGAAGAAGGTGTCAATAGAAGAAGAACCAATGGTTGCTACATGCAACGTGATCTCCAACTCCTCGTCAGTCCAAAAGACGACTGGCAGTTCCTCTTCCTTGTCCAAAAGCCAGCCGAGGAAAACCAAGACAGCTGTCTCGTCCTCCGGAGTGTTCGAAGGCACTCGAGGGAGGAAGAAGTTCTTGGAGGAAGCTGGGGGTAGTCAGACCCTGGTCGAGCCTCCTTTCGAAGACGAGTGTGTCCAAAGCACACCTGGGGCAGATCCTCGAGGCGAAGTCAGCCTCCCAGAAGCCCCTGAAGATGAGGATATCCCCCAGAACATAGCTGGGGGTAGTCTAGCATCTGCGTCCGGAGATGAAGAGGCCCCTCAAGACGGAGCTGAGGGTAATCAGGCCCTCGCAGATGCGCCCGTGGTGAATATTCTCCCGAACATAGCCGGGGATAGCCAAGACGAAGCTCCAGGAGAGGCAACTCCCCTACAAGAGAGTGAGGCCGAGAGTGAGGCCTCAACCCATCCATCCACTCTCGGCCGCGTCATGACAGTAAACGTGACTGGGGCTGATGTCGAGTCTGATGCGCCACCAACAGACCTCGTCCAGCGCATAGATACCCTGGAGGGAGGACTCAAAACCCTCTCTGCCTCCATACAAATGCTGACTCAAGCAGTGTTTGAGATACGGTCAGCTTTGACCAGGACACCTTCTACCGGTCCCGATCCAGGGGCCAATGGAGAGTCGAGTGTACCCCTTCAACGGGTATCCTCGGACGCAGATCGCCGAGAAGCACCTCGGACGTCGGAGCCCTCAAATGCTCAACATCCGGTGGTGCCACCTTTTCCGACTCCCAACTCCACGGAAGACGTGGTCGAGATGATCAGGGACCTGCGCGAGCGCTTTGAGTCCAAGACAAGACAAGAGGAGCGCCAAAAAATGGGCATCCCCCAGCCTTATCCCCTCGAGTGGAACAAGGTGGTTTATCCTCCAAAGTATAAACCATAAACATTGACGCCATACGACGGGAAGGACTCTCCGCGTCGCTATCTGACGTATTTCCAGTCTCAGACGGGATATCTTCCGAAGGAGGACGCGCTACTCACCAGCATATTTGTTAGGGCACTGAAAGGAGTGGCGTACGACTGGTACTGCAGCCTCCACGACAATTCAATATCTTCCTTCGACGACCTGACGCGCCTCTTTCTCGACCGTTTCTACGACGGCGGGAAGGACATGACAATGGCATCCCTTATAGAGATACGCCAGAAGGAGAAGGAAACAGTTCGAACGCTTCCGACATGCCTGCTTCAGACTGCCCCTGGGCATGCCAGAACATGCACTTCTCTCCTCTTGCAGCATGAACATGCTGCCTGCAGTTAAGCTCTGGCTCAACTCTACTCCTCCTCCCGACTGGAGCTCCTTGATCATTGAAGCAGAACCCGCGGAGAAGAAGGCAGCCAATGCTCGTCTTTTGGGAGTTAGTTTCCCTGCCTTCGAGGACAAGGGAAAAAGGCCTGCAGCCAACAACCCCGGACGAGAGACAAAGGAAAAACAGGCATTAACTGTCAATGCCTCCAAAGGTGCGTCAACACCTGCTCAGAAACCTCCACTTGCACCAAGGCCGAAGGAGGTTTAATCGTTCAACGACGAGGGCACCCTGCAACTCTTTGAGATACTGAAGTAGGGTGACAAGATCAAGCTTCCGGACCTTAAGCGTCCCGATGAGGTTGAAAAAGTGGACAACCCGAGGTACTGTCACTACCATCGGTTTGTCGGACACCCAACCAAGGACTGCTATGTCCTCAAAAATTACATCCAGCGCATGATCAATGCGGATGTAATCTCCGTCGACTATGAAGAGAAGACGGTGTCAGCCAACGTGGTGTCACTCCAGTTTGGCACCCTGTCGCCGACTACAACACAAGATGGCGTCGTCCGCATCCCTAAGGCGACAATGGATGTGGTTAACCTACCACCTACCCGTGACAACGTGAGTGGACTCATCCCACTCACCACATCTCGGGAGAGATCCTATGGGTTCACCCCGATCTCGTCTCCGAGGTGACTCAACCGGAGGTACGCCCTACCTCCAAATCCAAAGGCATGAAGATCAAGTCTTGCCGTATGGTCTCTTCTTCAGCGGAAGAGGCACTTCCTGTGCAGATGCGTTCACAACAGAACGTCCAACCCGACGAAGCTGCCGTCTAGGTGGTGCCTCCTGGCACCGTCCCTGCTGTCCAGGACGAGGGCCCGTCTAAGCCCCCAGCAGCCAATAAGCAGAAGCAGATAGAGACCCGCTTTGACAGGCCTCTACGAAAGGAGAATGCTTCGGGGCTAGCCAAGCCCCACAACTTCGACATACTGGCACAATTGGCCAGTACTCCTGCCCACCTATCGTTGTTCGAGCTCCTTCGTCTTTCCAAAGACTCCCGAGAAGTTCTCTGTGAAGCTCTAAAGGATGCTGAATCCTTTCTCAGTCAGGTCAAGCAGCCTGAAGATCTCCCGACTGTGTGCAAGCACTGTCACTGTGCGGAGGAGGTTATCCCCAATATAACCTTCACCCAATAGGACATGTTGCTCAAGCACAATCGACACAACAGGCCGCTATATTATACAGGGTACATTGGTTTAGTCAAGGTGAAGCAGATTCAGATCGATCTGGGGTCTTCCCTCAGCATCATCCCGAAGACGCTGCTCTCAACACTGGGGATCCCAATGTACCGACTGGCACCCTCCAACACAACAATCAGTGGTTTTAATGCCAGCAAAAGCGAACCACTGGGCAAAATACGACTAAAGTGCCACATCGGTAACCTCAAAACCGAGGTCACTTGTTACGTCGTGGACGCCGAAGTCAACTACAACATTCTGTTGGATCGTCCATGGCTGCACGAGTACATGGTGGTGCCATCCATGCTCCACCAATGTATGAAGTACGTGTCCACCAACAACGTCATCCGTACGGAGTTCGCGGACATCGACCCTTTCAAAGGGATTGAAGCCTACTTCACCGATGACGACTTATACAAGTCACCTGACGAGGAGGAGGCCAATGATGCTGACGACAAAGCAGAGACAGCAGCAGAGCCGGACATGGAGCCTGAGGTCACTCCCGATGCTCCTTTGAAGATCCGACTCAAAGGCAAACCGCCTCAGAAGTTGCCTCCCATGAGCATTAAACTGCCCGGGAAAGCACCAGCTGCTCCTGAAGCTCCCTTGAAGATACGCCTCAAGGGAAAGCCGTCTCAAACATCGGCTCCCCTTGTGGCAAAACTACAGGGGAAGGCGCCAATCACTGGAGCTGTAGCAGAGGCACCTCTGAAGGTGCGTCTTAAGGGCAAGCCGCCGCCATCCCAGCTGCCAGAGAAGATCCACGTCGTCCTCTCGGACTCCAAAGCCAACGCTGTGGTGGACTCTCCCGATCTTACTCCAGTGCTTACAGATGAAGAGCTGGAGGAATATATCTCGGCCAATGTAGATGCCCCATCTCTCGACAATGTAATCCCACGGGATAAAATCTCATATTTCATCAATAACAGAGTGTCTTTTAATTATTCTAGTCTTCCACATTGGAATGCTATGTATACATTAGATAACGCTCTACGGTCGTTGCAAACACAAATAACGACCGTCCATCATGTAAATCGAGTAGTCCCGTCCCAAGGGGTCTGTTACATAGTCCCACCACGGAGTCGAGACGAAGAATCCATCATCCTCGGTAGGGTTGAGCGTCATCAAGACCTCCCGCCACTCGAGCCAGAACCAGATGCCGGCAGAATGCAACTCTATCGGTACACGGACAAGGCAAAGTACCTCATCCAGAAGATGGGCTACGACCTAAAAAGCGACAAAGGCTTAAACTACGGCAAGGGTCGACGTCTCCCCCTCCGGCTTCCGACACCTAAAGGAAAGTCGCAAGACTACTACAACAAAATTCGACGGGGGGTAGGCTATGTCACGCCACCGTCAACTCCAGAGAGTTCAGATGCAGAAGAAGTAGAACATTCTCACTCGTCTGGAGCATCAACGTGGGATTCCGATACCAGTATCGGATCTGTCTTCAAGAGAGTGCTGTCAGCCAACATGACTTCTGCACAATCTCAAGAAGAAGAAGGCGAAGACCAAGTGCCGGAATTCTTCGAAGAAGAACCCTGGGCTCAACGCCTAGGACAACAATGGGAATCTCGCTTTGAATTACGCAAACCCCCCACCGAAGACGAAGTCGAGCAGATCGATCTCGGGGATGGATCTTCTTCCAAACCCATCTTCGTCAGCAAAAGCCTAAAAGGAGAAGACCGAGAATCTCTAATCCAGCTGGCTAAAGAGTATATCGATGTCTTCGCCTGGAGCTATGAAGATATGCCGGGACTTGATCCCCAGATCGCGATGCATAGGCTGAACGTCTTACCTGATGCCAAGCCTATCAAACAACAACAGCGGCGCTTCCGTCCGGATATCATGAACGCCATCGATCAGGAGGTGGACAAGCTCTTGACCAGCGGCTTCATCCGTGAAGAACAACACCCAGATTGGGTAGCCAATGTCGTCCCCGTCACCAAGAAGAATGGAAAGATACAAGTCTGTATCGACTTCAGGGACCTTAACTCTGCTTGCCCGAAGGACGAATTCTCGCTTCCAATCACCGACGTAATGATCGACAACACATGTGGCTTTGAGCGCATATCTTTCATGGACGGGTATTCGGGCTACAACCAGATCAAGATGTTCCCTGACGACGCAAAACATACGTCATTCAGGACTCCAAAGGGCATTTTCTGCTACACAGTGATGCCCTTCGGCTTGAAGAACGCTGGTACGACATACCAACGAGCTATGAACACCATTTTTCGTCAGCATCTTCGCAAAACAGTCGAATGCTATGTTGACGACATTGCAGTCAAGAGCCGTCTCAAAGGAGATCACCTGCAAGACCTCAAGACAGTCTTCGATCTCATGCTGGCGCATCAACTCAAGATGGACCCCGCTAAATCCTTCCTTGGGGTTTCTAGCAAAAAGTTCTTGGGCTTCATCATCACGACGAAAGGCATTCATGTCGATCCTGAGAAGACCAAAGCTATCCTTGATATGGACCCTCCGAAGAACCTTCGAGAACTTCGAGGCCTACAGGGACGTCTGGCATACATTCGGAGGTTCATAGCAAACCTTTCCGGCAAATGTCAACCCTTCACCCAGCTCATGAAGAAGGGAGTCTCTTACGTCTGGACAGAGGAATGCCAAAAGGCTTTCGACGACATCAAATCCTACCTTACGAGCCCACCAGTCTTGGTGGCACCCGTCGCCGGCAAATCGTTTCTCCTCTACGTCCGAGCCATGGATCACTCCCTCGGCGCTCTGCTGGCTCAGAACAGCGATACAGGCTATGAGCAAGCAATCTACTACTTCAATCGAACTCTGATCGGGGCCGAACACCGGTACAATCACGTTGAGAAAGAGTGCTTGGCTTTGGTATTTGCCATCCAAAAGACTCGACATTTTGTCTCGGGGCAGACAATTCATGTCATTTCCTGAGTCAATCTGCTCAGAGTCCTCATGACGAAGCCAGGATCATTGAACTCCAGGCTAGCCACATGGGCGATCTTGCTAACGCCATACAACATGGTGTTCGTTCCACAGAAAGTTGTTAAGGGTCAAGCTCTGGCCGACTTTTTAGCTGCACACCCCATCCCAGAGTCCTCAAGACTCTATGAAGACATCCCGGATGAGGTCTAAGAATCAAACGTCACCGAAGAAGGCTCCGTCTGGCGGATGTTTTTCGATGGCGCTTCAAGAACAGGCCTCAAAGGCCAAATCGTCGCAGGAGTGGGGGTGGTATTAGTCTCCCCCAATCAGCTGGTCATCCAGCGTGCTTACTCCCTTTCGAAGCTGTGCTCCAACAATGTTGCCGAGTACAACACGCTCATTATGGGACTCCAGCTGGCGCAACAGCTGGGGGTAAATCATCTGGAAGCCTACGGTGACTCAAAACTCGTCGTAAACCAGATCAGAGGGCAATACGAGGTTCGCCATGAAGATCTGATCCCCTACCATGATGTTGTATTGAACATCATTTCAACCTTCACCGGGTTTTTCATCGAGCACGTACCTCGTCTACAAAATCTGGAGGCTGATGCTCTGGCTGGCCTCGCAGCCTCATTGGCGGCACCCCTCGGGACTCAACACTACGTCACGGTAGTAGGTCGAGACTTGGTCTGCCCTAAAAACAACCTGCACTCACAAGTGGCCCACGCCATATCAACGGGTGCCGGTGTTAACGTCCGAGATTGGAGATTCTCGTTCATCGACTTTGCTGTCTACGGAATTCTTCCAGAGGATCCGAAAGAAGTCGTCTCAGTCAGGAGACGCTCTCTTCGATTCTACTACGATACGGCTACTAAAATGCTGTACCGACGCTCCTACGATGGACTTCTCCTTCGATGTTTGTCTAACGAAGAAGCAGCCGAAGCCCTTCGAGAAGCTCATGATGGAACCTGCGGGGCCCATCAACCCGATCCTAAGTTGTAGGACCGACTGTGACGTATGGGCTACTACTGGTCAACCATGGCCGCTGACGCTGTCGAATATGCTAAGAAGTGCCACGCGTGCCAGCTTCACGCAGACTTCATCCATACACCGTCTGAACCACTACATCCTACAGTCTCCTCCTTGCCCTTCGAAGCTTAGGGAATGGACATTGTGGGACCGATCACCCCTCCTTCATCGAGAGGACACCGCTTCATCCTAGCAATCACCGACTACTTCTCCAAATGGGCAGAAGCAGTTCCGCTGGCAGAAGTAAAAAGCTCCAGGGTGATCAGCTTCATCAAGCACCACGTCATCTACCGTTTCGGGGTACCCCGAAGGATCATCCACGATAATGGTCCTCAGTTCATCAGCCATGTTTTCAGCCGATTCTGTGACAAGAATCGCATTCAAAACATGGCATCAACCGCCTACAATCCGGCAGCAAACGGATTAGCAAAGACGTTTAACAAGACTATCATCAGGCTACTCAAAAAGGTCGTATCATCCAACAAACGCGACTGGGACAAAAAGCTCGACGAATGCCTTTGGGCCTACCGCACAACGGTATGGACCCCGACAGGCAACACACCATTCTCCTTAGTCTACAGGAGCGAAGCGGTACTGCCTCTCGAGATTCAGATACCCTCACTCCTTGTGGCGATCACAAACCAACTCACAGAAGAAGACAATCAACGTCGTCGTCTGCGGGAACTGGAGGCACTTGACGAAAAGCGTCTCCTAGCTCAACAGCGCATCGAACTCTACCTAGCCCGTATATCACAGGCTTTCAACAAGAAGGTCAAGCAGAGGACTTTTCAAGTAGGCGACCTGGTTCTGGCAGTCAGGAGGCCGATGGTGTTGACTCACAAAACACCAGGAAAGTTCGAGCCCAAGTGGGAAGGACCTTTTATCATAGAGACGGTATACTCAAACGGTGCTTACCGCCTCGCCAAACCCAATGGGGACTTGTTTATGTTGCCCATCAACGGCAAGTTCCTAAAGAAGTACTACTCTTGACATCTTTTCAGACATGTACTTCCACTCTACAAAATTATACGCTTCCGGAACCCGACTGTTCCGTGGCATCCTCCAGTAGAAGAGCAACCACGTCCACATCACCTCTGAGTTGTTCCCCTACGCCCTATAAGGTGGAATCTTACACCCCGTAAGACTACGCTATCCTTCATGTTTACCACGTCCACATTACCTCTGAGTAAACATCCCGTATAGACAACCCCTGCGTTGTCATACATTGATCGCAGAACTTCCACGTCCACATTACCTCTGAGTAGTTCCGCGTATCCCCCAGGATCATTCCTACCACGTCCATAACACCTCTGAGTAGGGAGATTTTATCACTTGAATCCCATATTTGCTACGTCCACATCACCTCTGAGCAAACATGAGGGTTCTCTCAAACTTGTTATCTGTACCTAAAACCAAAGTACGCAAAAGATAATAGGTCCACACAAACCATCAAAGTTCATGACAAGCAAAAATGAACACATCACAGAAAATGGTGTACTTCTTTATTTCTAGAAAAGGAGAGTGAATAATTACACTATCCCCAGCAAGAGTTGCAAATACACAAAAAAAAGCAGAGACTACAAGCCCTAAATATCTCCAGGGTTGGCGGAAAGCTCTGCAATACGGCGTTTCAAGTCTGCCGCCCGAGTCTCTACAGTCACCAAGACTCGATGTTCAGCTTCTTGACGCATCGCTTCAACAGCCTCAGCAGAAGTTTCATTCTCGTGCTTCTCATCAAGCTGCTGTCTCTGCTGAGCCAGGGTAAGAGTCTGATGAGTGAAAGTTGCTTCCTCCTTCTTGAATGCTATGTGTTCAGCCTGGACACGCTCAGCGTCCAATAGGAGTCGGGCCCGCTGATCCTCAAGGCGGCGGATCTGGGCGTCAATATTTGCGATATTAGCGTCCAACGCAGCTCGCGTCTCCACTGTCTCCCGCGTAGACTGAGATAACCGCTCCACTGCAGCTTCAGTCTCAGCCACTTCGCGTTCCCAGACACTCACAGTGGCCTGGTAGGAAGACTCAGTCTCGGCGAACAGTTTCTCCTTCTCCGCATCTATCAGGACGGAGAGGTCATTTCGCTGGATGCGCCCTAATTCAGAAAGCCGCTGGTCCAACTCAGCCACCGTGGCTTCCAGAATGATGGCCATATGATCGTGGCCCTGGTGAACACGGATCAGGTTGATATGAGGCAGTGCCAGAGTTCTTACGGTCGCAAAACTCCTATTGGCATCCATCACTGTCGACACCCCCCTCTGCAGCATCTTATACACTGCCTCAACGATGAATTTCACATATTCATCTGCGTCCGCCAGCACCTGTGGCGTCATGGCAGGGGTTGGAGGAGTTACTCCAGTTGGCAGACCGGAAGAAGACCCGCCGACCTCAACCTGCGAGACTGGAACCTCGGCATCAACAGGCCCTTCATCAACAGGGGCCGGGCTACTAGCCCGAGGAGGCAAGGGAGCAGAAGAAGCCAGCACAGGCATCGAGATAGTACCCCAAGTGGAAGGAGCAACAGAGGGTTCCATCACACCCTTACCCTTCCCAAACTTGGAAGTACCACCGACGTCAGTGACCACCTCTCCAGTCCCCAACGTGCTATCAGCAGCCAATACCTCCCCTGGCAGAACGGAGAGATCAACACTTGTCTCCTGACCCGTCCCAGGAGTCGAGACAGTCAGGCAAGTCTCTTCATCAAATCCCTCTACAGGGACAGGATCTGTCGCTACCTCCTGGTTGGTAGCCACCTCAGCTTTTGCCGCTGAGTCTGGGGTAGGGCTTGGCAATGCTACAGCCGACCTCCCATCATCATGACAAGGAGGAGAATCAACCCTCTCCTCTGTTCCAACCATCTCTGTTGCCCCCGCAACGGGCTCTTGTAACTCTGGAGCATCGTCATCCGAAGACGACGAACTCCACTCCACATCATCATCACGAGGCCCCATGTCCGCTGGACCCTCAACGTCCAAGGCCCTCACGGCAGCTGGCACCACCCCGGAAGTTGCTGCAACCTCTGCATCTCTTTCAACAAAGTCTGGAGATAGTAAAACCTCTGCAGGAACGTCTCCAGGACTCTCCTCTATTGGAGACATTACCATCGGAGGGATGCGCTCGTCAGAAGAGCTTGCTACCTCCTTCGGCTTACTGACACCCGGTTTTGAAACACGGGTCTTCTTCTTCGACGATCCCTACAAGAACAAAAGCACAAGTCACCAAAATGACAAGATGAGTCAAAGTTACGGAGGACTCCTTACCTCAGCAGGAGCTGATTCCACTGGCGGTACAGGTGGCACCCCTATGGCCTTTGGAGTCGTCGTCCTTCTCGACCTTTTCGGTACAGACGAGACGGCTTTCGCGTCAGCCCGTCTCTTTCCAACAAGGGGATCTCTCACTGATGTTGCAGCAGCGGCCTAATATCCCGCCAATTCTGGTGGACGATATGACCGAGCCGCCATCAACATATTCGTCGTGGCCTCCAGCTGAGTTCCAATGATGAAACTAGTCTCTCTATCATAACCTAGAGACGCAGTGGTCATTGTGCAATACAGCTTAGCTGTCGAATACAGGATCTGTGGCCGAGGATTGCGAACGGGCGCCGTAAACTGAACATCAGTGCACCCGGCATTATAATATTGCCAGCCTCGGGCTCCATCCAGCAAATTGCCGATGAACCCCAGACTGTTACTGGGATTCCGTAGCATTAGCTGGGTATAGCCAAACTGACGAGCGAACCGGCTGGGCAGATATGGCTCCAGATAACACCTATTCTGGTTCCGATAGACCAAGTGAGAAGGTCGAATATTTTGCAACCAACGAAAACCCCATTTCGGCAGAGTAATCGCGTCTTCACCAGAGTCGACTAAATCTTGGTCAGCCTCGAAATCTTTGAAGATGGGGCCAACCTTGACAATCTCCCACCCCTGAAGGTAGGACAAAACTCTCCTACAAACGGGGACGCCAGTGTGTAACCACTTCCTCTTGTAGAAGCGGCGGATAAAGGCATCTCCCTCAACATGATCCTCCTCCGGACCTGGACTCATCACGTTCGGATGATGCAGAATCAGCCATCCCATAAGATAATGGAATGGCAATTCAGCCCGGGGAAAGTTGTCATTTTTTCTCTCCCATGTATCACGTCATCAGCAAAAGTCCTCAAACCCCGCAACAGGTTACACACCATCGCGGGAAGGGGAGCTAAAGGACGTCCAAAAGCCAACTTTACGGCAGGCAAAATAAGGTTCCGGTGTACCCTCTCCACTGCACCAGATCCGTACGCAAACACACAATCTCGGAGCCATATCATCAAGTAGGCCGTCAGCACCGCCTTAGACAACATCCGGTGCGCACAGTGCCAGAAGCAGCTATACGCATTCTCGCCACTTTCATTAGAACGAGGAGTCCTCTCGTCTAGCCGGCTTATCTCAGAAGTCACTTCCGCAGGTTTCAGCCCTTGCGGAGTCGTAAACCGAATCCTCGAGGGGTCCGCCAAATCCTGCTTGAAAACATAATCCCTCCAAGCAGTCACATGAGGCTGGGTCTTGCCTTTGTCCTTCCGATGCATCAAATAATGATGGCTCGCCACCTCTTTGAAAATGGCCATCATCTCCGGGTCCTTATTCTCCAGAACCTGGATCTCTTCATTCGACGGAAAATATTCCTCGTACGGTTCTGAGCCCCAGGGAAGCTTGGATACTTCGTACATCTCATGGAGAGCCAACCCCAACTCCCCTACTGGAGTATAGAAGGTGCCAGTCTGGGTATTAAACAATTCCAAGAGTGCAAGGAACATAGGCTTATTGAGATCCACGCCAGCCTATGTGGCACGGATAGCGGTTGTGATCCCAATCTCCTTAAGCTCAGCCTTGAACTTCGAAAGCACCCAGATGGTCAACTTGTCCTACCTCGAGATATGATGACACCAACCTTCAACCCTAAAGCCACCTTTCGGATACATGACCCTCGATGTCAGCATCCGACTTGCGAAGGTTGAGGCACTGAAGGTAAAAGTGTCATTAGGGACTTCACTGTAGAGGCTCCCAGGACGTAAAGTTCGACAAATAAACGAGGGACCAGTTCGTGAAGCAGCCAAGGTATCCCTCTGATTTGAGGTAGCATCAATCGAAAGAGCACCCCCCAGGGCCCCTCCTTGAGAAGGAGTAAGCTCCCAGGGCATCCTTCTTTTCGAAGCTAAACGATAGAAGGCCGTCAACGGCAACTGGTGGTCAAGTTGTCGCATGTACAACACCATGCCTTTTTCTTCTTTGACCTTCAGTACCTTCGCTTCAGTAGAGATCAGGCGGTCACCGAACAAAAAGGCAGGTTTTAAGAAGGTCACATCCTCAGATTCAGTAGATTTCAGTTTTTCGCTCTCCATCATACTCTGGAGGAAAATCGGCAACTGGTTCTAGATCTGCAGCACTCTCTCAGGAGGTTGATCCTGTAAGATAGCACCCTTGGCAGGGTTGATAACCGCCTCGTCAAAATCAACTCCCATTTGACAAAGGAAAGCGTCCAGAAGGACCTCATTCAGCAAAGGAATCGTCATCGATACTGGCACAACAAAAATCAAAAGTCAGGCAAAAAGACAAAAGTGTGTCAAAGCAACCTGGCGCATCATCAGGGTGTAAACCCATGCGCCTCAGTAAAAAGCTTCGACGCATCATCAGGGTGTAAACCCATGAGCCTTAGTGAAAGGCTTCGGCGCATCATCAGGGAAAGAACCCATGCGCGTCAGCAAGAGGCTTCGGCGCATCATCAGGGTGTAAATCCATGCGCGTCCGCAGTTAAACCTCGGTGCATGATAAAGGCCTAAACCTATACACGTCGGCGGGATAAAATCTCGACGCGGACAGAAGTCCATGTGCGTCGGCAGAAGAGAGTTAGGGCACACCAACTCAGTCGCATGATCCAAGGATCGTCTGAACAAAGAAAGTAGTGGAAGAGACGAACACCCACCCGTCACAGCAGGTCGAACGTCGGCCGGAGTCACAATGGTGATAGGAGCATCCTCCTCGGCATACTCCGCCGGCTCCTTTCCCTTTCCAGCACCACCGCGAGGAGTCTTGGGAGCCATTCTTTGAGAGAAGAAAAGTTAGGGTTTTTGAAGAAGAACTCTGAAGGAAGCAAAAGCAAGGAGAAGAAGAACTCTCTCTCTCTCTCCATCTCTCGCCTATTTATAGGGCTTGGTCGCACGCGTGAACCGATGATGTGTGATCTCAGCCGTCGCCTCGAGTTCTGTGAAAAGATAACCGCAAATAAAACCAAAAAGATCATCACTAATCTTTTTCGGTTACCGAGGCGTCATCATTTGCATTAATTGAGCGGAGCATGCGCCATATCTCTGATACGCGGAGTATCTATGCGTCCCGACGGTCATGCGCCTCCACTACCATGCTTCTTATTCAAAGTATTCCAAAACTTATCCAAAAGTTTTGAAAACTTTGAAGGGAGTCTTGTAGAAGCATGGAATTTCAGAACCAGAAAGTTTATGCGCCAGACTACATGCGCCAAAGCTTGGACAAAGTACTTCACAGCAAAAAGCAACAAATATAGACATTGAAAGAGGACTTTTTATTTAACATATAAAAGTCTATTACATGTCTAAGAAAGACTGTACAAAGGAGAATTTCTACAAAGAAAAGATCCTAAGTCTACAGCCAGCAGCCAACATGCGCCCTCAAGTAGGCGCAACAATCAAATATGCGCCCGCAGCCAGGCGCATTCCACCATGCGCCCTCAGCAAGGCGCATCCTTTTCAGCAGCTCAGTTATGTGCATCCTTAGTTATGTGCATCCCTTTGGCAGCTCAGTTATGTGCATCATTTCAGCAGTCCAGTTATGTGCCGCTCGTCCAGCCAGGCTCACTGCCGTCAAAATGCTTCGACTAATGAAGCATTTATTGAACAGAACGAGGGTGGCGATCAACCCTCTAGCCAAGGAAGGAAAAAGAACCACAAGCCAACCTGTGGCCAGGGGAGGCTTCGAAAGAGCCTCCAAACACCAAGAAAGACCGTGATCGAAACCGCGGCCAAAGGAGCAGCTTTCAACACAACCAGAATGGGCTACACCCATTTTGAAGGAAGAAAGAGCCACCAAAGCCGCAGCACCGTAATTTCGATCTACGGTTCTTCCTACACAACGAAGACGAGGCCCGAGCATCCCTATCTTTGGATGCAACAGGCACCTTCCGCCTGCCTCGGAAGCCCTCGACTCCAACTTTTGGATGTAACAGTCACCTTCAAGTGCATCAACGAAGACACTGCGTCGCATCTTCACCCTCGGGAGCATCTCGTCAACAGACTGCATTCGAGTACACAAGTTCATGTCGGAAAGACGTGAGAGAACGAGAAGCAAACCCTCTCTCCATGCCACTATTTATAGGTTGGGCAAATCAAACCCATGCGCCAAGTGGATGGCTCTCCGAATTCCGTACAATGAATTTGCATTAAAATGGATGAACCAGACGCTTCGAATTCAGCTAAGTCAAAAATAGCTATTTAAAGCACTCGAAGATCGTAACAGTCGCACCATTAAAGACGTGTCACGAAGCAGATGCGCCGGCCAGACTGCACATCACACAGACGCGCCCTTCAATATCAAGTGCATCACACAGACACGCCCTTCAGTACCAAGCACATCACAGGGATGCGCCCCCCATGCGTCCCTATACGCCTAGTGGAACGCCAACCAACGCGCCCACTCAGCTCTCCATCGAATGTTACAAACATTAAATGCTGAACTGACAGAGTTGGCAGCACGCCTCCCGAAGTCTGAACAGTCGGCAGCTTTTTCAGAAGACGAAGCATCGCCAACGTCAGCATCATCATTACTTCCCTCCGACGGCTACTGCCACGTGGCCACCCAACCACTCGCATGCGCCTCAAAAGCCATACGCCTTAGACTTTTCACTGATCCCTAAAGACAAAAGGAAAGTCACCATTAAAGCTCTGCATGCGCCTCAAAAGCCATGCGCCTCAGACTGCGCTCTGATCCCGAAAGACAGGAGTTAAGTCGCTTCTGAAGCCTCGCATGCGCCTCAAAAGCCATGCACCCCGAATGGTTCGTGACTCCTAAAGGTTACGAGCCAAAGCATCCTCATGCGCCAAATCCTAGGCGCATCCTACCAGATCATTCCCCACCAAATCAGAGATCTCCGAGCCATGGATCGATGACACGTGTCCTTTGACTCGACTCTCCCAAGATCTCAGCAACAGAAAGATCTTCCTCTCTGCTACGTGCCGGTTCACAACAGCAGTATGAAGAATTCAACCCCTCGATCAGGGCGCATCATCTATGCGTCTCCATCAGCAATCAACACGTAGCGTCCTCGCGTATAGGCGCATCCTACATGCGCGCATGAGCAGCCAGCCTGTGAAACTATAAATAGATGTATCATTTCCTTCTCACACACGGACAGAACATACGAGGTACACACATACCTACCTACATAACGGACACACAGAGAGGCAGATACAGACACTCAACGTCTTCCTCCTCTCAACAAGCTCCAGCACCCAGGACAATCCAGACCTTCAGAGAACCGATAACCGTCGTCAGATCGTCAACGGAGTCAACGTATTACCACTCACTCCATCGGCACAAGGGACCCAGATAAACAAAAGTGTACTCCTAGGACTACATCTAAGTCCTATATTGTAACACTGTTATATTTGTATTGAAATTTGCAATCAAAGAATTTTAATGGCAAACATCAAGTATGCGTGTAATCACCAAGTCTACTAGTCACATAACATCTGTAAGTCCTCTATATAAATGTACAATTTCTCATATATCATAAACGTGGTCATAACTAGGGTCCATGTAGTTGCTAAGTTGCTTCTCATACATAGGTAATAGGTGTCCTACCTACTAGGGTCTTCTTGTACAAGTATGACATACACATTTTCAATGCTCATAAAGCAAGTGCTAACCTAACTCAAGTAGTCATTTAAAATATGTCATCATCAAGTTCAAGGGTAAATGGAACTCACTAATACTATCCTCAATCCATATTACACATGCAACATTATATATAATTCTACCCTTCATATGTTTAAGGTTTTCTATTATCAACTACAACTAGTGCATGTAACAATAACTATTTCTAGGATTAACATAACCACAACTTTCATACAAATCATTCTATATAATGTTTATCAACTATTTATCAACACATAATTAAACACTATCTAGCATGGAATATGTTATTTTCTAACATGACATTTATACATACAAAATAACTATCTAGGAATAAACTTAGACATGTGCAACTAAACTTAGACATGTGCAACTAAGTATATAACTTTCACCAAGTCTCATTCATGTGTAACTATGCATGTAACTCCTTAAATGTAATATTTATATTCTAAATTTTAGTGATAGATGGAGTTAATACCATGACGGACAAGTGTTTACAAAAGTTGTATTCATGACAAGGTGATAAACAACAACTAGTTATATAAGGACATTCCTAGTTGTCAATGAAGAAGTGCTACAATTTCATGTCATGAAAAAGAGTTGAAGTTTATGAAGAACAAGTTGAAGAACATGAAGAGAGGTTTGAGGAGGAGGAGTTTAAGCACTTACCAAAGGGGAATGGGGGGTAAAATGGACTGTGTGCACTCCTTGCACAAATCTGTCCAGATTTGGACACTTCGGCTCGTAGCTGCTGTTCGGGGCTCCAAAACTTTGATCCAAGTGTTGTGGGGCTTAGAAAAGTTAGAGGAGAAATAGAGAATGAGGATAGGGTGATTTGTGAAGGATTTTTGGTACTGTAAGCGGTGATAACAAGGTGTTGAAGTGGTGCTATTGCTGGCGGGTTCAACAAGATGTCTTCGATTTGTGAGAGGTATTTGGGTGAGTTGTGGGATGATTTAGGTGTTGAGTTGTAAATAAAACTTGTTGAGAAGAGGTAGGGGAAGGAGATTTGGGTGCTATGGTGGAGGTTTGGGGCTATGGAGTTGGTGGAGTGGCCTGAGAAGGGGATAGGCAGAATTCGGATTCACCCTGGACACCTATGATAGAGGGGCTATTTTGAGGAAGTTAAAGTGAGTTTTGATGGAAGGTTTGTGAAGAGAAAATG
Source organism: Iris pallida (assembly GCA_029216955.1). Lineage (NCBI taxonomy): Eukaryota > Viridiplantae > Streptophyta > Magnoliopsida > Asparagales > Iridaceae > Iris > Iris pallida. Next base: position 36,593,863 of record JANAVB010009198.1, on the reverse strand, counting down.
TTGAGGACAGAGAGAGAAGGAAGTCTACTGATTTTTTGAGAAAGATACTTTGTGTGGAGGGAGATATGGCTGTTTTGGTGGAGACTAGCTGAATTCAGATTCAGCCTGGGTAGGGTTGGATGGATGAAGGTATGGAGGGAAATGGAGAAGGTTTTAGGAAATAGTTTGTGAAGAAAAAATGTTGGAAAGAGAGTTGGGAAGAAATGTTGTTTAGGTGGTTTGAATGGGGGAGGTGAAAAAAGGGAGTTATGGCCATCCTAGTAGGGAGGAGAACTTTTGTTCTAGTGGGAGGGGAAGAGTTTGGGTGTTACAAACTTTAGTCGGCTGAATTCTATTCTCCAAATACTAAAAATTAATGTATTGGTCTAAAAAAAAGGGTATTTTGTGTTTGGGGTTGATAGGTGGGTGTTTGGTGTTTGAAGGTTTGAGTCAAGTTGGTGCCAATGGGTCAATTTTGTCACGTCTTGATTTCGAAGAATCGATATTCGTCCTCCGGACATGATGTCGTGCAAAACTAGGTTACGATTGCACAAGGCATAGTCATAAGGTTATCCGAAATACAACATCTAAGAGAGTACGCAGAGAAATAGAACAACACATTGAGACAATTTTTTTTGCATTTTATTGATAATAGACATCATTTTATAAGGCTATTACAATCATGCCGCGCGGGCTTACAACATGACTCGATTACAAAATGAACGTCGATGAGATAGTCGTTCCATACATTACATCCCTCAATTTATAACAAAAGTATTCCATCCACCTGAGATAGAGGGAAGTCAAGCCATCTTCTTGGACTAGTTGCAGAGAGCTTTCAAGAGTTGTGCAGCGAGAGTATTCGACGCGCGGTCGAAGCTTCAAAATATGAACTTCGCTTTCGTTAGTTGGCGCGCTCCTCCTGATTTGTAGCACCTACAGAGAGTGAGGGTTAGTACGATCATATATACTGGCGAGTGGCTAATTTAAAACCCAGGCTCTCATTTATTCAAGCAGTTTTATAAAACATGTTAGCTACTTTGTGATCTTTCTAACCATCGTGATCAATTTGTATGTTAACATGTTAAGAGACAAGCATTCGATAGGCAACATAACATAACTAAGATAAATCTTACCCATGGTAGAGCGTGTCGTTACACCGTAACTTACCATGTTTCTTTACTGTCAGATTTATAACAAACGCTTGTAAACAATATGCAAGTGGGGGTCACTGGCAATTCAAGTCATCTTGGACGTATAGCTTGGTCGAGTCGGCGACCATTTCAGCGCGGGTAGCTAGTCTCGCTGAAAGTTCGAATGATCCGTTCTAACATCCAGTACAGCTACCTTGCATACCTCCTAGGCTAAAACGGTCCTGTGGCCTCGGATTGCCATTCGAGGAAGCGAAACCTTGTGTACAAGTTGTCCATGACCGTCCTAGACTAAAATTAATTATTCAAGCATGGTCTACAAAATCTTTGAGAGTTAGCCAATTTTTAATGTGTGTCATCTTATCATTGCAACATTCGTTAATTGATTCAATCTTCGTTTTACACAGATCTATAAAAAATATGGCACAAGTAAGCGTGCACCAGTTTCATGTTATACCGGTCCTATAACAAGTGTTCGTGAAGAATCGTGCCACAATTTATTGATTCTACACTATGAATACAAGCATGCATTTTGTGTTTCAAATTTGATTTGAAACTAGAGGGTCGAGGAAAAGGAGTTCAGCTACTCACCTTAGTCTTACTAGAGGCAAGGTGTCACCCCCAGTTTTCGAATTAGAGGTATTTTTGTCATTTTTCAAGTTTTATAATTTTTAGGAATTTTATTTGATTTTATGTGATTTTTTGGGATTTATTTGGGTTGGTTTGGATTTTATCCAATTCGGACTCAAATTGGAGACCCGGGTAGCCTGGACCCTAGTGGGACCCACATACTAGCTGGACTTGGCCCACATACCATCATAATTAGGTTAGAAATCTTAAACCCTATTTTTCATGGCTTAATTAGTCATTTTAGAGCTTAATTAGTTCATTAGAAACAAACCGAACCAAACCCGAAACAAACCGAACCCAAACTAAGTCTATTGGGTTTGGGGCTTATTGGATCCCAACCCAATAGCCCCCAAGCCATGGCCGGCCATGATAAGTCCCCCCCCCCCCCCCCCCTTTGCTTCTCCTATAAGAAAAATACTCTCTCTCTCTCTCACAAATTCTTCTTTCTTCCAAGCTTTCTCTCTCCCTCTCCAAGAACTTAGGTATGCATTTAAACCCTAATAAATTCCTCTTTCCCATTTAATGTCTTCACATTAATTGTAGGGAATGAAATTCTCTACCATTTGCCCATGAATTTTGTAGGATTCCCTAGAATCTAGGATTAAGGAATTATTTGGGGGTTTATATATATTAAATGGTATATGTATATATGAATGTATATATATGTATACATATGGTTATATGTATTTGTGTGTGTGTGTGTGTAGAGAGTGGTAGTGGTGGTGTTGTCATGAGAGTTGTGGTGAGAGTGTGTGTGGTTGTGTGTGTTTGTGTGTGTGTGTTTATATATATATATATATATATATATATATATGTATATGTATATATATATATATATATATATATATATATATATATATATATATATATATATATATATATATATATATATATATATATATATATATATATATGTATGTGTGTGTAAGTGTTTATATATATATATATGTGTGTGTATATATATGTATATGGAGATGTGTGTGTGTGTGTGTATGTATAAGTATGTATAGAGGAGTGTGTGTTTGTGGAGTTGGATGGATGATAGATTATATATAAATATATGTGTATATAGATATATATATATATAAATATATATATATATATATATATATATATATATATATATATATATATATATATAGATATATATATATATAGATATATATAGAGAGAGATAGAAGTAGAGAGGAGGAAGAGATGAAGTAGAAGGAGAAGAAGAAGATGGCTGCAGCAGCAGCAGTAGGAGCAGCAGCTGTGGCAGGAGCCACAGCAGCAGCAGCAGCTGCTATGAGCTGCTGAAATCAGCAGCTACCCCCCCCCTTTCCCCCTTTAAGCCTATTTAACCCCCCCTTTCATCTATACATATATGTATATATATATAGATATATATATATGTATTATATATGGTTAGAATCGTAGAGAAGAGTAGAAGAAGATTATGGAATGAGAAGTTAGAAAATAATTAGAGGTTAGGAGGAAAGATTGGAAGAAGTTAGAAGAATAGGAAGAAAGCTAGAATAGAAATAGAGGAAAACCGAGTTAGAGGGCGAAACGGAGCTCGGAGTATCGGATTGAGTCGAAACTTGGCTGGGGCAAGAATATGTGATTTAGATTTTGCGGGTAGGCTCCCGAGTGGGAATCGGAGTCGTAGGGCGCCGGTATCGCGCCGTATCGGTGCGTATCTTGAAATATTCAAAATTTTGACAACGAGCCGTAAGGTGGACTAGACGTCCACTTTACCTAAGTATTTTGGTAGATAATATACCTATAGGCTAGTACCTTACTACCCTGGGGAGATCGGGTCAAAATATCAAGCGTAGGTAGGCTAACTAGATAATCGCCGAAGTTGGAATTTTGCCCTTTTTAAGGGTAAAATAGGAATTTGGCCTATGGCCAAGAAATGAGTTTCGAAGTCCAAGATGGACTTGGATATAGGTTGTAGAGGTTGGTAATGGGTAGAAATAGCCGTCTAGACCTAGTCTTGACCCCGGTTGACCACGGTTGACTTTTTAGGCCAAAAGTCAACTATGGGTCAACACTTTACCCAATTTAGTCCCAAATTCCATTAGACTTGTGCAGTTGACCGAAAGTCAACTGTTAGTCACCAGTGACCTAGAGTTGATCTAGGGTTGACCACAGTTGACCACGGTTGACCAGAGTTGACCGGTTGACCTAAAAGTTAACTGTTGACTCAAATCGATTCCGATTGATTCCGTTTGACTTGCATTGACCCAGTTTGACCCAGTTAGACCTAATATGACTTAGTTTGACCCCGTACAACCTAGTTTGACATGCCTTGACCTAGAATGACTTAATAGGATTCAAATTGATTTGATTTCATTTCCTAAACATAGTATTGATACGTCTTGTTCTCTATAGGTCCTCGAGACGCTGCATTTGCTCCGGTTGACATACCATATTATACTACAGGCGAGTATATTCTCTGACACTTTTCCAATTTATGTTGATTGATATAATCCATGTAATTAGTGTAGATATGCTTGTTCTCGACACATTGGTCATACGGGTTGGTATTCATGGATCCCGACATGAGGTGTTATTCCTTGTTGTCTTGGTATGTCTTGTGCAAGCCCCCTTGTAGTTCTTGTGCAGTACATGGATGCCGATTCTCGAGGAGACTTGCTCCCTTCTCATAGAATCCTGCATCATGACGTATCTTGCTTGGATCCACTCTACCTGTCGGGGACGGGGAGTATTAGTGTAGACATGTGGTCATTATCCACCTTGTTACTCTTGTAGACCTTGTGAGTGTTAATCATATACACCACGTATGATTAACTAGGCCAGTAGACCTTGTGCAAGACCCAAGCCGGCCACATGTTGTAGCTAGTATTCACACACCTAGATATATGATTCTTGATTCTTGTACATGCCATGATCAGTTTACTTGCCTTGTTCTAGCTCTAGTTTTACAGCTTACCTTGCCATGATTCTCACATGTACATTCCATGATTTTTTTGTATATACTCTCTATTTACAGATTATAGCTTTTGTCATATCTTGTGAAATATTGTTAGTGGATTGTACTCGTTCCATCCTGACAGGATATGTTGAAAATATTACAGATGCAGATGAGGGAGACTACAGTACCTACTACGGTCCAGATGACGTAGTTGGAATAGACTTGGAGGCTTTGGTCCAGCAGGGGTTAGTCCCGCCTGACGAGACCCTATCTATTACTTAGTTAGAGTATGTCTTTTGTACTGGACATTGTCTCCAGCTACTTTTGAGACTGTCATTATTATGGACTGTATTAGAGACTTGGACTGTATATATTCTTTGTGTTGGACTTGACATACCATATTATACTACAGGCGAGTACATTCTCTGACACTTTTCCAATTTATGCTGATTGATATAATCCATGTAATTAGTGTAGATATGCTTGTTCTCGACACATTGGTCACACGGGTTGGTATTCATGGATCCTGACATGAGGTGTTATTCCTTGTTGTCTTGGTATGTCCTGTGCAAGCCCCCTTGTAGTTCTTGTGCAGTACATGGACGCCGATTCTCGAGGAGACTTGCTTCCTTCTCATAGAATCCCGCGTCGTGACGTGTCTTGTTTGGATCCACTCTACCAGTCGGGGACGGAGAGTATTAGTGTAGACATATGGTCATTATCTACCTTGTTACTCTTGTAGACCTTGTGAGTGTTAATCATACACTCCACGTATGATTAACCAGGCCAGTAGACCTTATGCAAGACCCAAGTCGACCACATATTGTAGCTAGTATTCACACACCTAGATATATGATTCTTGATTCTTGTACATGCCATGATCAGTTTACTTGCCTTGTTCTAGCTCTAGTTTTACTGCTTACCTTGCCATGATTCTCACATGTACATTCTATGATTTTCTTGTATATACTCTCTATTTACAGATTATAGCTTTTGTCATATCTTGTGAAATATTGTTAGTAGATTGTACTCGTTCCATCCTGACAGGATATGTTGAAAATATTACAGATGCAGATGAGGAAGACTACAGTACCTACTACGGTCCGGATGACGTAGTGGGAATAGACTTGGAGACTTTGGTCCAGCAGGGGTTAGCCCCGCCTGACGAGACCCTACCTATTACTTAGTTAGAGTAGGTCTTTTGTACTGGACATTGTCTCCAGCTACTTTTGAGACTGTCATTATTATGGACTGTATTAGAGACTTGGACTGTATATATTCTTTGTGTTGGACTTGACAGGTTATATATTATTTTATCGTCTTGTTGTCTTTTCATTTCAGTCTTTACTTTGTTATCTTAGAGTCGTGATTGAGTACTCATATATATATTCATTGCTTGTCCTCCGTTCGGAGTTGACCATATTTTCGACAGGTTTTTGTTATATATATAAACTATTTAGAGTAGAAAAATCTACAGCGTTCCACGCCGATTTTTCGGTGAGGGCTGGACGTTGTCGCGTCACGTGCCCTTTTAGCGGGTGCGGGTCGTGACACGTTTTAGTGGTGGCCCACGCAGGTCCTGAAGTCGCAATTAGTGCGATGTCGTGGCGGCACTCGTCTTAGAGTGTTGACTACGAGCCTGTGTTACACATAGGTGGTAGTAGGCTAAGAGTGCTCAATCACAGTAGGATCTTTCCTTGCTTATCTTGCTTATCGTCTTTGATATTGATTTACTGCATTCTAGCTGTCCTCCTTTGATATTGCCTTCATGTGCCATATTGATATCTTCTTTTCAATTTGTCTCCAGGATAGTGATGACACATTCTTCTGGCGAGGAGCACGGGGAGACGGAGAGGTCTGCCACCTCTGGCGGGCAGGCTCCGGTCACCTCCCCTGTAGATGGGACTTCTGTTGGTGCTCTTGGGGGTACTCCTCTAGCTACCTCGATGACAGTCCCTGGGGTTGCGAGTTCTCTTCCCGTAGTGTCGGAAGCTGTCGTGGGCGCTCTTCTTCCTCCTGCACAGCGGATTCCTCCGCCAGTTGCAGGCTTACTTCCACCTCCACCTCCTCTGCCTACAGATATGGGGCAGATGCTTACCTTCCTCCAGCAGATACTGGAGACTCAGAGAGCCCAGACCGAGGCTCAGCAGAGGCAGACAGACGCGATGCGTCAGGGCATGGAGGATGCCCATCAGTTGGCCCTTGCAGCCGTGGAGCAGAGGGCTCCTCATCCGGGGACGCGACCGAGGTACGGGGATATCCAGGACTTCAAGAAGCTCGGGCCCCGTGACTTTAGCGGGACCGAGGGCGTGGTCTATGCAGAAGATTGGCTCGAGGATATCGAGCGGCAGATGAGGGCCTGCCGCCTGGCAGACGACCTGAAGGTCGAGGCGGTAGGTTTGCAGTTGCTAGACATTGCGCGTACCTGGTTCAGAAACGAGCCAGCCCTAGCTGGAGAGGGCCATACTTGGACAGAGTTCACGCTCCTCTTCAAGAGAAGTTCTTTTCCCCCACGGACAAGATTGACCTGGTACGGCAGTTCCAGGATCTGCATCAGGGCAGTCTATCTGTGGAGGAGTACGCAGCGGAGTTCGGCCGTCTGAGCCGATACGCAGAGTATATGGTTCGAGACCTGGAGATCAGGGCGAGCCGTTTCAGGGAGGGGCTGGATTGGGATATCAAGCACCTCATTCCCTCCTTCTATGAGACATATGCCCAGATCTATGCGAAGGCCCGCAAGGTTGAGCGGGAGTGGGGCTTGAAGCCCAAGAGGGAGCGGGATCATTTCTCGGGGGCTACTAGCAGCGCAGGGGCTGCTAAGTGCCCTCAGCTTCAACATCGTTCTTTCCAGCATCACCAGTCGCAGGTTCAGACCCGAGCACCGGTTCAGCAGGTGCAGCACACTCAGCCGAGGCAGGCTCAGCATGGGGCTCCTTGCCACTTCTGTAGGAGGCCTGGTCACGTCTGGGAGGTTTATCGGAAGAGGCTGGGTTTGTGCCTCTACTGCAGGGAGGCTGGACATCAGTTGAGGGATTGTCCTGCGAACCCTCGCATGGTAGTCCGTGGAGCGGTAGCAGCTCAGGGGGCACCGGCGAGAGTTCCTGCAGTGCAGCAGAGGGGTCCGCTTCCGACCCAGCAGCAGCGGTTTGCACAGCACCACCAGCAGCGGGGTGTTCAGGGCAGAGCCTTTGCCCTTGCAGCCGAGGAGATCGAGCCAGTCGCAGATGTAGTTGCAGGTTCGGTTCTTCTTGATTCTTTTTCTGCCTTAGCATTGTTTGATTCGGGTGCTACGCACAGTTTTGTGTCAGTTTCTTTTGCACTTAGGCACAATATCATTGCTGAATATCTGGGTAGGACTTGCAAGATTATGACTGGGAATGGCATCATCCTAGTTAATAATATTTGTAAGGGGCGGAGAGTTTCTTTGAGAGGCCGGGAGCTGAGTGCGTGTTTGCTCGTAATGCCACTTCCGAGTTACGATATGGTACTCGGTATGGATTGGTTGAGCACGCACCATGCTAGCATCGATTATAGAGGGGACAGGATTCTATTTAGGCCGCCGGGAGAGCCGGAGTATGAGTTCACCAGGGGTGCAGTGGAGCAGGGAGATGGATTCTGCGGAGCGTTGTTGGCGGGGCCGGTGTTGCCACATCCACTTATTATTGAGTTCTTGGATGTCTTTCCCGAGGAGCTGCCCGGGATACCGCCAGATCGTGATGTTGAGTTTTCTATAGACCTAGTGCCGGGCGCTGAGCCTATCTCCCAGCACGTCTATAGAATCAACAACAGTGAGTTAGCGGAGCTGAAGAAGCAGGTCGACGAGCGGGAGGACAAGGGCTTTATTCGATCTAGCTCTTCACCTTGGGGCACGCCAGTTCTTTTTGTCCCCAAGAAGGATGGTACGGTACGTCTGTGTATTGATTACAGGGCGCTCAACAACCTTACCATCAAGAACAAGTATCCTTTGCCTAGGATTGATGACTTGTTCGACCAGTTGAGCGACGCGAGAGTGTTCTCGAAGATCGACTTGCGCACCGGGTACCATCAGCTGAAGGTGAAGCGGGATGACATTCCGAAGACTGCCTTTCGGACTCGCTATGGCCAGTATGAGTATACCGTCATGCCGTTTGGGTTGACCAACGCCCCGGCGGTATTCATGAACTTGATGAACAAGGTATTTCACCAGTAACTTGACAAGTTCGTGGTGGTCTTCATTGATGACATTCTCATCTATTCGAAGACGCCAGAGGAGCACGAGGAGCACCTGAGGATTGTGTTGGACACTCTCAGGAGGGAGCAGCTGTATGGGAAGCTGTCCAAGTGCGAGTTCTTCTTGGATCGCGTGGAGTTCCTAGGCCATGTTGTCTCTGGCGAGGGGATTTCAGTGGATCCGAAGAAGATTTCTGCGGTGGAGTCCTGGTCTACGCCGAGCTCAGTAGCAGAGGTTCGGAGTTTTCTGGGTCTGGCAGGTTACTACTGGAGGTTCGTGCAGGACTTTTCCAGGATTGCCCAGACGATGACCCGCCTTACCAGGAAGGACGAGGAGTTTGTTTGGTCCGATGAGTGCCAGGCCGCCTTCGAGGAGCTGAAGGCGAGGTTGACTACAGCTCCTATCTTGACGCTGCCATCTGGATCTGGTGGTTATACGATCTACAGTGATGCTTCAGGACGGGGTTTGGGTTGTGTGCTTCAGCAGCACGGGAAGGTAATTGCCTATGCATCTAGGCAGTTACGTCCTCATGAGAGGAATTACCCTACCCACGATCTTGAGCTGGCAGCGGTCATCTTTGCTTTGAAGCTATGGAAACACTATCTGTACGGAGAGCGTGTGGAGATCTATACTGACCACAAGAGCTTGAAGTACGTGTTTACCCAGAAGGAGCTGAATATGAGGCAGAGGCGATGGTTAGAGCTGATGAAGGATTTTGATATATCCTTACAGTACCATCCAGGAAAGGCCAACGTGGTCACGGATGCTCTGAGCAGGTATCCCGTGGCCATGTGTTTGACGATGGATCGTCACCTTCTGGCAGATCTGGAGAGCTTGGGCATAGAGGTGATAGTTCCTGGGTTCGAGGCGCAGATGTGGGGTCTGCAGGTGCAGTCGGAGCTGATAGAGAGAGTCAGGGCAGCTCAGTTTGAGGATGAGGCTCTGAGGGTCATCAGGGAGCAGGTCCAGATAGGGCTGTTGGATGAGTTCTCTTTAGCAGGGGATGGGTCGTTGAGGCATGGTACCAGATTGTGCGTGCCGAGCGGAGGACTTCGGAAGGAGGTTCTTCAGGAGGCGCACCGTTCTCAGTACTCTATGCATCCAGGAGCCAACAAGATGTATAGAGACTTGAGACAGCATGTTTGGTGGTATGGCATGAAACGTGAGGTGGCTCAGTTCGTGTCGAGATGCTTGGTGTGCCAGCAGGTGAAGGCCGGGAGGCAGAGACCCGGTGGATTGCTCCAGCCACTTCCCATTCCTGAGTGGAAGTGGGAGCATATCACTGTGGACTTTGTATCTGGGCTTCCGCGCTCTCCAGGAGGGAAGGATGCGATTTGGGTCATTGTTGATCGATTGACCAAATCGGCCCACGTTTTGCCTTTCAAAGTGGGTTTGTCGACGGAGAGGTTGGCCGAGATGTACGTGCGACAGATAGTCCAATTACACGGGGTGCCAGTGAGTATAGTCTCGGATCGGGACAGCCGATTCACTTCCTACTTCTGGCAGAGTTTGCAGCTTAGCTTGGACACATCGCTCAAGTTCAGTACCGCATACCACCCCCAGACAGACGGGCAGTCGGAGAGGACGATTTAGACCCTCGAGGATATGCTGCGTACCTGTGTCTTGGACTTCGGGGGATCTTGGGAGGACCACCTTCACTTGGTAGAGTTTACTTACAACAACAGCTACCAAGCCAGTATAGAGATGTCACCTTTCGAGGCTCTATACGGACGGAGGTGCCGTACTCCCTTGTCTTGGGATGATGTCGGTGAGAGGGTTTTGCTTGGCCCTGAGATGGTAGTGGATGCTGCAGAGAAGGTCAGGGTTATCAGAGATCGACTTCGGATGGCGCAGGATAGGCAGCGGCATTGGGCCGATAGCCACCGGAGGCCATTAGAGTTTGAGGTATAGTTTAGATTTTTCTAGTATTTGAGTCTGATTGTGATTGTTTTAGATCAAGCTCTAAGTCTTGTATTTTGTTCTAGGTTGGTGATCTTGTCTTTCTGCGGATTTCTCCGACACGTGGCACGATTCGTTTTGGTGGCGACGGGAAGCTTAGCCTACGATACATCGGACCATTCCGTATCTTGGGCAGGGTCGGTGCAGTGGCTTACCGACTGGAGTTACCGCCTTCACTAGAGGGAGTGCACAGTGTGTTCCACGTGTCACAGCTGAGACGGTACGTGGCAGATCCCAGTCACGTCTTGGACCACTCAGAGATCGTAGTGGGACCGACACTCAGCTATCCAGAGAAGCCGGTCGAGATCTTGGACCGAAGAGAGAAGGTGCTCGGGAACCAGGTCATTCCCTTGGTTCGCGTTGCATGGAGACACCACTCTCTAGGTGAGTCCACCTGGGAGAGGGAGGACGACATGCGGGAGCGATTCCCATATCTCTTCGAGCCTTGAGGTAAAATTCTATCTTTTTCTTTCCTTGTTCTATTCATGATTGCTGTGTTAGTTCTCATTCAATTTCGAGGACAAAATTTTTTTTAAGGAGGGTAGATTTGTTACCCCCAGTTTTCGAATTAGGAGTATTTTTGTCATTTTTCAAGTTTTATAATTTTTAGGAATTTTATTTGATTTTATGTGATTTTTTGGGATTTATTTGGGTTGGTTTGGATTTTATCCAATTCGGACTCAAATTGGAGACCCGGGTAGCCTGGACCCTAGTGGGACCCACATACTAGCTGGACTTAGCCCACATACCATCATAATTAGGTTAGAAATCTTAAACCCTATTTTCCATGGCTTAATTAGTCATTTTAGAGCTTAATTAGTTCATTAGAAACAAACCGAACCAAACCCGAAACAAACCGAACCCAAACTAAGTCTATTGGGTTTGGGGCTTATTGGATCCCAACCCAATAGCCCCCCAAGCCATGGCCGGCCATGATAAGTCCCCCCCCCCCCCCCTTTGCTTCTCCTCTAAGAAAAACACTCTCTCTCTCTCTCTCACAAATTCTTCTTTCTTCCAAGCTTTCTTTCTCCCTCTCCAAGAACTTAGGTATGCATTTAAACCCTAATAAATTCCTCTTTCCCATTTAATGTCTTCACATTAATTGTAGGGAATGAAATTCTCTACCATTTGCCCATGAATTTTGTAGGATTCCCTAGAATCTAGGATTAAGGAATTATTTGGGGGTTTATATATATTAAATGGTATATATATATATATGTATATGAATGTATATATATATGTATACATATGGTTATATGTATTTGTGTGTGTGTGTGTGTAGAGAGTGGTAGTGGTGGTGTTGTCATGAGAGTTGTGGTGAGAGTGTGTGTGGTTGTGTGTGTTTGTGTGTGTGTATGTGTTTATATATATATATATATATATATATATATATATATATATATATATATATATATATATATATATATATATATATATATATGTGTGTGTGTAAGTGTTTATATGTGTGTGTGTGTGTATATATATATGTATATGGAGATGTGTGTGTGTGTATTTATAAGTATGTATAGAGGAGTGTGTGTTTGTGGAGTTGGATGGATGATAGATTATATATATATATGTGTACATAGATATATATATATAGATAGATAGATATATAGATATATATATATATATATATATATATATATAGATATATATATATATAGAGAGATAGAAGTAGAGGAGGAAGAGATGAAGTAGAAGGAGAAGAAGAAGATGGCTGCAGCAGCAGCAGTAGGAGCAGCAGCTGTGGCAGGAGCCACAGCAGCAGCAGCAGCTGCTATGAGCTGCTGAAATCAGCAGCTACCCCCCCCTTTTCCCCCCTTTAAGCCTATTTAACTCCCCCTTTCATCTATACATATATGTATATATAAAGATATATATATATATATATATATATATATATATATATATATATATATATATATATATATATATATATATATATATATATATATATATATTTTATATATATATATATATATGTATTATATATGGCTAGAATCGTAGAGAAGAGTAGAAGAAGATTATGGAATGAGAAGTTAGAAAAGAATTAGAGGTTAGGAGGAAAGATTGGAAGAAGTTAGAAGAATAGGAAGAAAGCTAGAATAGAAATAGAGGAAAACCGAGTTAGAGGGCGAAACGGAGCTCAGAGTATCGGATTGAGTTGAAACTTGGCGTGGGGCAAGAATACGTGATTTAGATTTTGCGGGTAGGCTCCCGAGTAGGAATCGGAGTCGTAGGGCGCCGGTATCGCGCCGTATCGGTGCGTATCTTGAAATATTCAAAATTTTGACAACGGGCCGTAAGGTGGACTAGACGTCCACTTTACCTAAGTATTTTGGTAGATAATATACCTATAGGCTAGTACCTTACTACCCTGGGGAGATCGGATCAAAATATCAAGCGTAGGTAGGCTAACTAGATAATCGCCGAAGTTAGAATTTTGCCCTTTTTAAGGGTAAAATAGGAATTTGGCCTATGGCCAAGAAATGAGTTTCGAAGTCCAAGATGGACTTGGATATAGGTTGTATAGGTTGGTAATGGATAGAAATAGCCATCTAGACCTAGTCTTGACCCCGGTTGACCACGGTTGACTTTTTAGGCCAAAAGTCAACTATGGGTCAACACTTTACCCAATTCAGTCCCAAATTCCATTAGACTTGTGCAGTTGACCGAAAGTCAACTGTTAGTCACCAGTGACCTAGAGTTGACCTAGGGTTGACCACGGTTGACCAGAGTTGACCGGTTGACCTAAAAGTCAACTGTTGACTCAAATCGATCCCGATTGATTCCGTTTGACTTGCATTGACCCAGTTTGACCCAGTTAGACCTAATATGACTTAGTTTGACCCCGTACAACCTAGTTTGACATGCCTTGACCTAGAATGACTTAATAGGATTCAAATTGATTTGATTTCATTTCCTAAACATAGTATTGATACGTCTTGTTCTCTATAGGTCCTCGAGACACTGCATTTGCTCCGGTTGACATACCATATTATACTACATGCGAGTACATTCTCTGACACTTTTCCAATTTATGCTGATTGATATAATCCATGTAATTAGTGTAGATATGCTTGTTCTCGACACATTGGTCACACGGGTTGGTATTCATGGATCCTGACATGAGGTGTTATTCCTTGTTGTCTTGGTATGTCTTGTGCAAGCCCCTTTGTAGTTCTTGTGCAGTACATGGACGCCAATTCTCGAGGAGACTTGCTTCCTTCTCATAGAATCCTGCGTCGTGACGTGTCTTGTTTGGATCCACTCTACCAGTCGGGGACGGAGAGTATTAGTGTAGACATGTGGTCATTATCCACCTTGTTACTCTTGTAGACCTTATGAGTGTTAATCATACACTCCACGTATGATTAACCAGGCCAGTAGACCTTATGCAAGACCCAAGCCGGCCACATGTTGTAGCTAGTATTCACACACCTAGATATATGATTCTTGATTCTTGTACATGCCATGATCAGTTTACTTACCTTGTTCTAGCTCTAGTTTTACAGCTTACCTTGCCATGATTCTCACATGTATATTCCATGATTTTCTTGTATATACTCTCTATTTACAGATTATAGCTTTTGTCATATCTTGTGAAATATTGTTAGTGGATTGTACTCGTTCCATCCTGACAGGATATGTTGAAAATATTACAGATGCAGATGAGGAAGACTACAGTACCTACTACGGTCTGGATGACGTAGTGGGAATAGACTTGGAGACTTTGGTCCAGCAGGGGTTAGCCCCGCCTGACGAGACCCTACCTATTACTTAGTTAGAGTAGGTCTTTTGTACTGGACATTGTCTCCAGCTACTTTTGAGACTGTCATTATTATGGACTGTATTAGAGACTTGGACTGTATATATTCTTTGTGTTGGACTTGACAGGTTATATATTATTTTATCATCTTGTTGTCTTTTCATTTCAGTCTTTACTTTGTTATCTTAGAGTCGTGATTGAGTACTCATATATATATTTATTGCTTGTCCTCCGTTCAGAGTTGACCATATTCTCGACAGGTTTTTGTTATATATATAAACTATTTAGAGTAGAAAAATCTACAACGTTCTATGCCGATTTTTCGGTGAGGGCTGGACGTTGTCGCGTCACGTGCCCTTTTAGCGGGTGCGGGTCGTGACACAAGGGACTGGTTGGCCGTGCTTAGACGTCGCCTACGCAATCACCTAAAATCGCACAAGCAACCGATTAAAACACTATGCCATTCAAGGAGTTCGATATAAATGCGAAGTTCGAAAATGCAAGCCATAAAAACTATCGAAAACATTCACGAAAATGCATTAACAAAAACCAAAGCCAAAGAGCAAGTGTGGCATGAAAAGCAGAGCAACGGGAGGTCTCTTCCGACTCAGCCGCAGAGTCTATCCTTGAGGCGCAACCCGCTGAATATATGACTTGATTTCATAGAAGCCTTTCCATAATGAGAAAAGGATCTTAATTCAATCGTTCCCGTTCGATCGATTCAATTGATCCTGATCTATCGGTTCCAACTAAATCGGTAAAGACATTGTTCCTTTCTCGCGCACTCCGTGGACGAAAATAGGACATAATGTAGGGACGGGACACTACACCATAACCAACTAAAGAAAAAGTTTCTTACTTGAAACTTAAGAATGGAACTTACATCTAAGAAAACATAAAGGAAATTTCTCTATCATCTCCAATTCAAGTTCCCAAGTCGATCCTCGACCGAATGATTATTCTAGAGTATGCAAACGAGAGGGATCGCTCGATTCCGAAGCAGCTTATCCTTGCGCTCTAAGATTTGGACCGACACTTTAACATATGATAAGTCGGCTTTCAGGTCCAGCTGACCAAAATTTACCACGTGCTTGGATTGTGCATACCCGCTAGCGCTGGCAGCAGGGCAATTTGGTAGGCTAATGGGGCGACTCGCTTGTGTATTTCAAAAGGCCCAACAAATCTCGAACTCAGCTTTCTCTTTGCACCAAACCTGGTAACTCCTCGTATGGGCATCACTTTAAGAATACATGAATGCCTTCTACAAACTCGAGGGGTCGACGATGGATGTCCGTGTAACTTTTCTGCCGACTCTTTGTAGTCTTCAGTCTTTCCCGAATGAGCCAAACTTTCTGTACGGTCTGTTCCACCAGCTCCGAGCCGAAAATTTATCGCTCCCTAACTTCGTCCCAGCAAATGGGTGATCTGTACATCCGTCCGTACAAGGCTTTGTACGGGGCCATCTATATGCTGGATTGATAACTGTTATTATATGCAAATTCGGCTAGAGGTAAATGAACGTCCCAACTTGATTTAAAGTCAATTGCATAAAGCTGTATCATGTCTCGAGAATCTGATTCACGTGTTCCATTTGGCCGTCGATCTGGAGATGGTAAGCTGAGCTAAAGTTCAACTTGGTACCTAGAGCCGACTGAAGACTACTCTAAAAATGCTATAGAAATCGTGCATCTCGATCAGAGATGATGGATACTGGAACTCCGTACAGCCGTACTATCTCATCAAGATAAATCTGAGCCAGGCGATCGATGCTCCAATTAACTTTGATGGCAATGAAATATGCTGACTTGGTTAGTCAATCGATGATTTCCTAGATGGCATCATTTTCTCGTGGTGTCTTCGACAGACAAACAATAAAATCCATGCATACATGCTCCCACTTCCATTTTAGAATCGCTATGTTCTACATCTCCCCGCCCAGCCTATGATGCTCAGCTTTCACCTACTGACAGGCCATGTATTACGACACAAAGAGTGCCACCTCTCTCTTTATTCCATTCCACCAGAAGGTCGTGTAGAGGTCCTTGTACATCTTGGTGCTACCTGGATGCAAGGAGTACTTCGCGTAGTGCGCTTCTGTCAATATTTTTTCTAAGTTCTGAATCATCCGGAACACATCGCCTACCCTTCAATCGAAGCACGCCGATTTCATCTTCCGTAAAGTCGGTCGTCCTACCCGTTGAGATTAGCTCTCGCATCTTTTTTAGGTACTGATCGTCCTTCTGAGCAGTCTTGATCTTTTTTTCGCAAGCTCGACTCTAGCTACAACGGCACCAACTGCACATTTCTGAATCAAACTCGGAGGTCGACGCCCATATCTTTTAGGTCCCATAGCAATCTGCTATTGATGGATAGCGAGGCAATATACTTCTGACTCAGAGCGTCTGCCACAACATTTCTTTTGCCCGACGTATAGTCAATAGTCAAGTCGTAATCTTTGATTAGTTCAAGCCAACGTCTTTGCCGCAAGTTCAGCTCCTTCTGAGTGAATAGATACTTGAGGCTCTTGTGATCTGTGTAAATCCTACATACCATACCATAAAGGTAGTGCCTCCATAGTTTTAACGCGAATACAATCGCCGCTAACTCTAGGTCATGGGTGGAATAGTTCTTCTCGTGCAGCTTTAGCTATCGAAAAATAAAAGATATCATCTTGTTTCGTTGCATCAGCACACGCCCCAAACCCTGATCGGAAGCATCGCTGAAAATCTGGAATCCATCAGCCCCTTCTGGGAGTGCGAGTATCGGGGCCGAGATGAACCGTTGCTTTAACTCCTGGAAGGAAGCTTCACAGTCGTCTGACCATTCAAACATGACTCCTTTCTGAGTGAGGAGAGTCAAAGGGAATACGATCTTCGTGAAGTCCTTCATGAAGCGTCTGTAGTATCCTACCAAGCCAAGGAAGCTTCGAATCTCGCTGACTGATGCAGGCCATTTCTAATCAAAATGCTTCAACTTTCTTTTGGTCGACGGTAATGCTTTCAACGGAAATGATGTGCCCAAGGAACGACACACTGCTCAGCCAAAATTCACACTTGCTCTGTTTCACATATAACTAATTTTTACGAAGGGTCTGAAGCACGGTCCGTAGGTGCTCAGCTTGTTGCCGTTTGTCCTTCGAGTAGACGTGTATATCGTCGATGAAAACTACTATAAACTTGTCAAGGAAGGGTCAAAACACCCGATTTATTAAATCCATGAAGGAAGTGGAGGCGTTCGTTAGGCCGAACGGCATTACCAGGAACTCAAAATGGCCGTATCGAATGTAGAAGGCTGACTTCGACACATCGTCCGGCTTGATCTTGAGTTGATGGTAACCCGATCGAAGATCAATTTTAGAAAATACCGAAGCGCCTTGTAACTGATCGAACATGTTGTCTATACGGGGTGATGGATATTTATTTCGAATGGTAGCCTCGTTCAGCTCTTGGTAGTCGACGCAAAGACGCATTGAGCTGTCATTCTTCTTAATAAACAACACGGGTGCTCCCCATGGTGAGACGCTAGGCCGTATGAATCCCTTGTCGAGTATCTATTGCAACTGCACTTTGAGTTGCTTAATCTCTGTAGGGCCATTCTGTATGGAGCTTTGGAGATTGGTTGGATGTTGGAGAATGTGTTTGATCGGGTGGCATACCGGGAAGCTTATCCGGAAATACGTCTGGAAATTCTACCGCAATATCGGCCTGACTCGTATTTGCACCATCCTATCACATGTCTCGAACGGACGCTAAATAGCCTTCACATCCGCAATTCAGCATCCTTCGAGCAGATATCGTCGAGATCACCATGTAGGTCGGCGACACCTCACCATACGAATAGCAGAATTCTGGCACTCCAGGTATGCGAAAGGTGATCGTCTTTCCTGCACAGTCTATGGTGGCATTGCAAGCGCTGAGCCAATCCATTCCCAGTATGATGTCGTAGTCCTTAATATTAAGAACTATCGCATCAAGATACACATGTTTACCTTCGATACAGATGATTCCTCTCTGCAGCCTAAGTGTGCAAGTAGTGACGTGTTCGACGGTACGCTTACACTAAGATCGACGCCTAGCGGTGTAATAGAAATTTTGTGCTTGACGATAAAGTTCGCCCATATAAAACTATACGTGGCACCTGAATCAAACAGTATAAGAGCAGGTTTATTATTGAAAAGCAATATACCTGTCACGAATGTGTCAGACACGAATGCTTTATCGCGGGTCATGGCGTAGACTCATCCCTGGGCATTAGGACGGCGATCTTGGTCGTTTGGTTGTGCGGCTTGAGGAGCCTAAGGTGTTTGGCCTCGGTTCTGCTGGTACTGCTGCTGTTGAGGCGCCGTTAGGTTTGGCCTTCTGGTCGGGCAGTTCGAGCGCAGATGGCCTATCTTACCGCAATGCCAACATTCGCCTTCAGAGACATGGCAGTCAACGACATGGTGTTCGAAGTTGTTGTATTTGTTGTAGCAAGTGCTAGGGTTCCGTCCTTGGTATCCGCCCTAGTGGTCGTTGTTTGGACGCTTATGCGTGTTGTTGCCTCCTGTATTACTATGACGTTTGTGATTATTATAGTTCACAGCGCCGGTAGTGGCAGGAGGATACTGAGGCTCAAGACGGAGGGCGTGGTTGAGTGACTCACTATTGTTTGATATTCGGGCATAGTCACATGGGCAGAAATGGAAGGCCTCAGGCCCACTTCGAATCTTCGTGCTCGACTCTCCGCCGTTGGCAGATAGACACCAGAAAATCAGGCCAGTCTATTGAATTCTGCAGCGTACTGACATACTGTCATGTTTTCTTGCTTCAGCTGCATGAAATTGTTTTCTTTCACCTGACGGATCACCGCTGGCAGGTACTCAACTTCGAAGGCCTTACAGAATATAGCCCAAGAGATTGGCGTGGTGGAGTCATTGCGACAGATCGCTTGCTTTTGGACAGCCCACCAGTCGTGCGCGTTCAACCGAAGTTGAAGTTGAGCGCAAGGGACTTACTTAGCTTCATCGATGCCGAGGAGCTCGAAATTATCTTCGATCTCTTCTAGCTAGTCGATTGCGAGAGAGGCCTACTGTACCGGAGAAGGAAGTGCGAAACGCCTTCTTGAAGTTGGTGATATCGAAGGTGTTATTCTCTGGTGGTGCAAGCTGTGACGAAGGCTCCCTGGGTGCGACTTCAGTGGGTCGTGTAACAGGTTCGGTAGTACGGGTTACAGAATTCTCGTTGGTCACGACTGTTTGTACCAAACAACATAGCGTGTCAAGTTCCCCTTGCTGCATCTTGAACTGTGCTTCGAGCCGGGCTCCAAATTGGGTCTGTCGTCTTTCAAACTGCAAGCGTAGCTTCTCGCTTTCTTGTTGGAATGCTGCGGCCTGCCTCTGCTGCATTTCTAGCATATGCAGTATCCTCTCCATAGGATTATCGGAAAGCCCGACTTCGAAAGGCATCCTCCCCATCGGGTTGACGGAAGGCTCGGCTTCAGAACTATTTAAGTCGTTGGAAGCGCTCACCTCGTCCTCTGCCTGAGGTTCCACAACTTCTGGGATAAAAGGCAACTCTCGTTAGTTTCAGAAAATGCCCTGGGTTCACCGTATGGAACAACTCATCTCATCGACACAAGGTCAATGGTTCGAGACTAGAGACTCGAGACTGGAGGCCAAGAACGTAAAGTCGTGCTCTGATACCATTATGTCACGTCTCGATTCCGAAGAATCGATAGTCGGGCGTGATGTCGTGCGAACCTAGTTTGCGATCATACAAGGCATAGTCATAAGGTTATCCGAAACACAACATCTAAGAGAGTATGTAGAGAAATTGAACAACACATTGAGACAGAAATTTTTTGTATTTTATTGATAATAGACATCATTTTACAAGACTATTACAATCATGCCGCGCGGGCTTACAACATGACTCGATTACAAAATAAACGTCGATGAGATGGTCGTTCCATACATTACATTCCTCAATTTACAATAAAAATATTCCAGCCACCTGAGATAGAGGGAAGTCGAGACATCTTCTTGGACTAGTTGTAGAGACTCTTTAAGAGTTGTGCAACGAGAGTCTTCGACGCGCAGTCGAAGCTTCAAGACACGAACGTCACCTTGGTTAGTTGGCACGCTCCTCCTGATTCGTAGCACCTGCAGAGAGCAAGGGTCAGTACGACCACATATACTGACGAGTGGCTAATTTAAAACCTAGGCTCTCATTTATTCAAGCAGTTTTATAAAATATGTTAGCTACTTTGTGATTTTTCTAACCATCATGATTGATTTGAATGTTAACATGTTAAGAGGCAAGCATTCGATAGGCAACATAACATAACTACGATAAATTTTACCCACGACAGAGCGTGCCAATGCAGCGTAACTTATCATGTTTCTTTTCTGTCAGATTTATAACAAACGCTTGTAAATAGTGTGCAAGTGGGGGTCACTGGCAATTCCAGCCATCCTGGACGTATAGCTTGGTCAAGTCAGCGACCCTTTTAGCACGGGTAGCTAGCCCTGCTGAAAGTTTCGAATGACCCGTGCTAGCATCCAGCACAACTACCTTGTATTCGTCCTAGGCCGAAACGGTCCTGTGGCCTCGGGTTGCTATTCGAGGAAGCGAAACATTGTGCACAAGTTGTCTATGACCGTGCTATACTAAATTAATTATTCAAGCATGGTCTACGAAATCTTTGAGAGTTAGCCAGTTTTTAATATGTGCCGCCTTATCATTGCAACATTCGTTAATCGATTCAATCTTTGTTTTGCACATATCTATAGAAAAATATGACATAAGTAAGCATGCATAAGTTTCATCTAATAGCGGTTCTATATCAAGTGTTCGTGAAGAATCGTGCCGCAATTTATTGATTCTACACTATGAATACAAGCATGCATTTTGTGTTTCATGTTTGATTTGAAACCAGAGGGTCGAGGAAAAGGAGGTTAGCCACTCACCTTAGTCTTACTGGAGGCGAGTGACTAGTTGGCCGCGCTTAGACGTCGTCTACGTGATCACCTGAAATCGTACAAGCAACCGATTAGAACAATGTTCCATTCAAGGAGTTCGATACGAATGCGAAGTTCGAAAACGCAAGCCATAAAAAATATCGAAAACATTCACGAAAACGCATTCACGAAAACCAAAGCCAAAGAGCAAGCGGCATGAAAAACAGAGCAACGGGAGGTCTCTCCTGACTCAGCCGCAGAGTAAGGCGCAACCCGCCGAATATGGGACTTGATTCCGACGAGAAAAGGATCTTAATTCAATCATTCATGTTCGACCGATTCAATTGATCCCGATTTATTGGTTCCGACTGAATCAGTAGCGATAATGTTCCTTTTTCGTGCACCCCGTGGTTAAAACGGGACACGATGTAAGGACGGGACACTACAAATTTGGTCTAGTCAAAGTGTCATGAATGTTGCATAACTAAAATAGAGTACAAAAGTATGAGTTTGAGAGTGACACAAAGGTCAATAGTGGTAGACTAACTTGTCCATGACAGAAATATAAATTTTTATTTGAAGACAAGAGTTAGTGTTGTGTTTCCAAAATTGAAACTAGTACGGTGCACCAAAGATATCACAATTGAAAGTATGTAAAATAACTCCATCTTCCTAACGCTAATTATCCCAAAATAAATTATAGTATCACACTAAACTATATATACCTAAATTTGGGTAAGGGGGTTTACAGTTAAATTTAAATATACCAGCTAGGGAATAGTGAAAAGAAACTCGAGATCTAAAGGTCGTATTCGAAATTCGAGATCCAACGGTCGGATTCGAAGTTATCACACCAACGTTGGTACTCTTTTTGTGCTTACCTATTTTTTGCCAATAGAATATATTAGTGAAAAATATAATATGATAAAATATTTTTTTTGACTTTTTTATTACATCCCACACGTTAAACGTAACTCTACCGCGGTACCATCTGGTGTATGCGCTCCTTCCCACCGGGCTACAAGTACCGGACTTTGGCCAATGTTTAGTAGTAATATTTCATATTCTTTTTTTGAAATCCCACACACACACAATTGGGAGGCTTGAACATTGCGTCCCCTCCGGATGTCTGCTCTAATACCACTTTGCTAGAGAGCTCCGACTAAAATTTGATATTAGTAATATTTCATTTTTTAGTAATATTTCATATTTGAATATGGTTAAGGAAGCAAAAATAATTTGATACATTGTTATATGGCCAAAAAAAAATTCAACAAGTTTCCAGAGAGAACTAAAGATTCAAGATGAAGGAAAGGATATAGAAAGAGAGAAGGAAAGAGAGAAGGAAAGGAAAGAAAACACAAGTTTTGCATTCCAACAAAGCACATCCATTTCTTTGGACTCGATTTGCATTCTTCCGACTACATCCGAAGTTCTCATCCGCGCTAAAATTAGGTATTCTTCTTCTTCCCCTCTATCTCAAATTTGGATTAGGGTTAGGGTTTCCACGAACGGAGAGGAGAAAGGAAGAGATTGTTCTGGTTCCTTTTCTCAATTTGAAGACTCGATTTTGCTTTTTTGACCAATTTTATGCCAAACCATCTCTTGTTATCAGCGATTTCTCATTTGGATGGATAAAGTTGGGATTTTTCATCCTTAATTGGTTGGAATGAGAAGAAATCGGTGATTTTAGGGGTTCTTTTATGAGAGTTTGAGCCGAGTTATCGGATTTGAGGCGAAAAAGGGTTTCAATTGGATGGAAAATCGGCAGGGGACAGGAAAGAATCCTCCCTTATGCTTAATTCCAATGGAAATGAGAAGAAAGCAGCGACTTTTACTGGTAAATTGAGTTCTATGATGAAAATTTATTTCCTAAAGAGGAATGAGGGTTTGATTGGAAAGGATTGCCTTGTCTATGTTGCACAGACACAAATACGACACAAAAACACAGACACGGGATTGCTTCTGCCATGTCCTAGTGTATTTTGGAGTGTCTATGCTGTATCCTTTGCGTCCAATATGTTCCCGACACAGATACTCTTTTCGGGGGTGTCCGTGCTTTCTAGATTTTTGTAGATTAATTTTCTTAAGCATATTTTAAATTGGACTGTGTGTCATTAGCTGTTATTGAATGAGGGCTATCTAACACGGGAACAAGGTTTTGGCATTTCTCAAGCTTTTAATCTAAGCAAAACTGGTCCAAAACTTAATTCCAAACAGCTCTTGACCAAAGTTGAAGTGCTAATCCTCTGGTCACAATGTTACGTTCACTTTGCATTTAAATGTCGAGTTAATCATTGTGGAATTATGATGATATATGCTGGTGATGGATTATGATCTTAGGAGTGGACTTTGGGGTTAAAATAACTTAAGTAGTTACATGTGAAGTTTTACATAATTTTAACCCATAGGTATAAATGCCTTTCAATCTCGCCTAACTGAAGAAAAAAAATGGAAGTATATTGGAGGCAGAAAAAGAGCCCGCAAATTATCATGTGTTTATTTGGTGAAAGAGTCCATAATTAATGGGTGCAAGTGATCAGTTAAAGGCCAAATCTATATGCAGATATACCATAATAGTCGGAAGGGGGATACTTTTTCCAAAACAAATTTGAAATCTGATTATGAAGTGGTCATCTTTGGTTTCTCCAATCTGAGAAGTACTCATAAAGCACTTAGGAGACAGAACAATGTCCACAGAAAGAGCTCAACATATGAGTTAGAATGGGATGAATTTCAGAATAACTTACTGGTTAACTTTGCAATTTTGAACCTTGCCTCAGGAATTTCCTTTTCTTTTCTATCAAGTAGTTATTCGCCATATAAAAATCACTTTCCTTGTGTGCCACTTAGGTTACACATGTTTTTCATTCTGAATGGTATTGATTCAACTTGAATGCATACAACTAAATTTAATCCTCTTCTCCTGTAGAAAACTTGCTGTGGTTGGATCTTATAAGCTCCTGGTGTCGCCAAGAAAGGTTCTGAGCAAATGGCTTCCTTTATGAGGGCAGCTGTACAGAAGGCAAGCCCAGCTATGCGGAAGCAGGCATTGACTTTGACAGATGCTGCTGCCTCAAGGATAAGCCACCTTCTTAAACTTCGTCAGCGTCCATACCTTCGTCTTGGTGTCAAAGCTCGTGGCTGCAATGGTTTATCTTACACCCTGAATTATGCAGGTTCACTCCACATTTTTCATTTTGGCTGTCTTGTTGATATCACTAGCTCTTTTCTTACTCCATTTATATAGTATACATGCTACTGCAGGTGATATAAGAATGTTTTCTTTTTTCATATTGTAAAATCGTATGAAGTATGAACACTAACTGTTTAACCTTCCACAAACCATCACCCTTGCTGGTTTCACCAGAAGTCTTAGTTAATTGATAATTAAATTTATTGCTTCTTGTTAATTGGTTTTGAAACATTTTCTTGTGTAAACGTTTGTTAGGTTAACACTATATACATTGGGTGCTAGATTTCCTTTCTTGACTTCTTGGAGGATCACTACAAATTATTTAGACCTGCTAAACTTAGTCAGGATAAATTTATTATGTATTATATTAGCTAACAGAAAAGTGATAAGATGCATGTACATGTTAAGTAATTCAATTGTATGGAAAAGTTTTCAATTTTTCAACTCGTACAAATTTGTGACTTAATCTACCATGAGTGGATATCCTGTTTTTAGTACTTCATTGTTCTGGTTACGGTGTTGTGGAAACTTACATTTGTTTCATGTTGCCTTTCATTGAAATAACATGTTCCTTGTAACTCCTTTAATGGTAAGTTGAATGTACCTACTTCAAATCATGGTTTAAAGTATCGGCCGATACCGATCCGATACGGCCGATACTGATACGGTTTGGCATGTCCCGATCCGATACCGACCGATACCCGATACTTACCGATACCAACATTGAGGGTCTCTTTTCCGGTCAATTCGGCAAAGAAAATTAAACAAAAAAGACAAATCATCAAGGGTTTAAAGCATAATAAGATTTTAAAAACATGTAAAAGAAGAAAATCAATATATTATATGTAAACCAATCGCTAAGGGTGATTACAAATGTTATTTAATTTCAAAAGTACTACGAAATAACACTGAAAATACTTAAATTATGCCTAAATGTATAAAATATATGTTTTTAAATATAAATAATTTATAATAATTATTTTTTTCCTGATACCAAAAAATCCGATACTCCGATCCGAAACCGCCGATACTACCGATATCGCCGATACCAATACTCGTAGGAATAGTCCGATACCGATTCCGATACCGATACTGTGAACCTTGCTTCAAATTTCTTCACCTAGTACCTTTGCCCATGAACTTGCATCTGCATATTGCAAGAACATTGTCTTGTAGAATTGATATCAGTTTTTCTCTCAAAAATATTGATATCACCCTTTACCTGCTTGACAATATTGGAAGAAGCAACAACTACCTACAGTTGGTACTGGGTGATAATCTATGTTGTCACAGGCTGCATGCCTAGGTGGCCTAGGCATGCAAGTAAAAGACTTACTGTCTCGACTTGGGTTATTTTTCCCTGGCTGTGGCGATGGTACTGCCTAGGGTCGCCTAGTGTCAAATATATATGCACAACACAGAAAATATATATACGCAGCTGGGAAGTACCCAAGTTCCTGGGCGATGTCTAGGCACGCCTAGGCGAGACGGGAGGCCTGTCGTCTCGCTTCGCCTAGTGCCCAAAACAACAAAGGTGATAATGCATTTTATAACAAGAAATGCACAACAAAAAGGCTATACAGAAGTGACGAAAATAGAGTATTATGCTTGAATTGTTCTCCCAATGAGTTTCTGTTATCAATCTTGCATTGTTTATCTGTATGGCAAAGCAATTTGGACCCTTGGAGCTTTAACCAAGAAAGTTGGTGGAAATTTTAATGGAAGGAAACAGAGACATGATTTTATTTGTACATATAGACAGCTTATGATTGACTTCCATAGGAGTTAATTTGGTAATATAGGTAAAAAATGGTGATATCTGTTAGAAAAGACAAAAGAAGCAAGTGTCCATCACACACAGTCAAATTGGTATTAATACTACTCGGTGGACAACCAAATTCTATCATCTGTTCATGGCAATTTTAAATTGAGATTATGTGAATAGGATTGTAATGCAACTGAAACATTACAGAGGAATCAATTTTCTAGAGGTTTGTGATAAATGAATACTGATGGGTTATGAATAAGGTTATTTCCTATTTGCTCCAGAATAAGAAGACTTGGAAAGTGAAGACTTGTAGTGCGAGGGAACTAGTTCGGGGCTTACTTGATATTCTTCAAGGAATATTTTTGGAGAAATTTAGTGCTCAAATCAGATTGAGATTATAATTTTTTCTAAGTTTTAGCTAATGGAAATTTAGTCGAGCAAGGGAACTCAAATATATGTACATCTTCATTTTGACTTGAAGCAGAATCCAGCATATGATCTAGGATGCATGGGCACTCCAAAATCCTGGTGTATCGCACTATGATACACCAAACATTCTAGTGTTGCCATGTCTGTACCCTTTTGTGTCAACAAAGAGAATAACATATAAAAAGGCATTAAGAGCTTATATGGAAAATTTTGAAACTAACACAAACTGGGCCTCTGTCGGGATTACTTTTGATGAAGTTTGTTGGAGAATAAGGAAGAAACATGACTCAAAGTCAAAGAGTTGTTGAAGATGCTATCTGGTCACTCTTAAGATGTGCTCTTGCATTCCAAAGCCCAATCTCGGTGCTTTATGCTGAAGGAGTGAAGGGTGGAGATGATGTAAAGACGGGAGGAAATGTCGAGATATTAGGTAGTTAAAGTATCAATTGTGAAGGGAAACAAGAGAGGAGAGAGCATTTTCGCTATTGGAATCAGCATATCTTTCAAGGGGTCTAAAACAGTTCATAAACGTAATGAACCAGGAGGAAGCCTATGTGAAGCCCAAATCTGAATACAACAACAGTGGTTCCTTTATCCCAAAATTTTGAGGTGAAAACCAAAATTGTAGTCTGACTGATAAATTAGACTTTTAAACTACTTGCACTCAATTGAGAAGCCCTATGTAAAGTTTTGGCAGCTTTGGATTTGTAAAGGAAACTGAATGAAGGCCAGTTCTCCTTCCAGACCCATACGCACCGAACAGTCCAGAACTACTAATGAAAGTTTCCTGGTTAGAAAGTTATTACCATACTTACCCGTGCAATCATAGAGTGTCTCTTATGTCAAACTTAGTTTAATTCCAGGAACTTTGAGCTGTTATAATTGTAAACTTATAATAGTCAACAGTCAAAATTAAATAGAAATAATAAGTTATATCAATCTCGCCCAAGATGGAAAAAAACTGAGTATTGGAGAAAGGCTTCATCTACTCTCAGGTATAGGTTTTCGTTCCGTCCCTTGCAGCTTGGCATCATCATTCCAAGTGTACTTAGTGAATGCCTGGATATTTTGCACGTCGTTGCTACTGTCATCAGATGAGCTTGATACATTATTTAGTGGATGGTGGGAACTTCTATGGA
Organism: Iris pallida; assembly: GCA_029216955.1. Taxonomy (NCBI): domain Eukaryota; kingdom Viridiplantae; phylum Streptophyta; class Magnoliopsida; order Asparagales; family Iridaceae; genus Iris; species Iris pallida. Next base: position 36,565,770 of record JANAVB010009198.1, on the reverse strand, counting down.
CTCTACTGCATCCTTATCCTACAAGATGACCTTCACAACATTGACCATGGAGAAAATGATACGTCATTAACTGGGTCCAACAAATAGGCCTCAAAACTATCACTGAAAAGAATCAAAATATCCCCCTTTCCGGAGGACCATTCACTCTTGCTCCTATGCTTGTCAAACTTTGCTGTCTTTATCATTGATTTTGGAGGGCATTATTAGGTCATTTCCCTTTGAATATTGATCAAGCTAGTGAGATATTGATTGGCCATAAAAAATATTGATGGGAGAATCCCTTTTGGATCAACTATCATAAGTAGTGAAGAGTCGAGGAGATCTTCGGACTTTTTTTTTTGTTCTCAGTAACTCAGCAGCTGCATCAAGAGTTACATTGACTCTGGTGTTTGCTTACCTTCAGCTTGCTTGAGTTTTTACAACTCATCTGCAATCCTCTTGAGTTGTTCTGCTAATGTTGCCCAACTGCAAGATAACTAGAACAGCTGGAGGCTAAAGCACATAGTTTTTGATGTCTGTGAAACCTATGTGTGCACGAAGTCATTACTTGGAGGTATGTATTGCAGGCAAACAGGCAACAGCAGGACTGCAGCAACATGGGTTGCATATAAACCAAACAGCCTAGCGTGTTGTGAGTTATCCAGGCTCAACTTGCATGAGTTGGTACACAGTGCATCAAGACCTAATTCTATATAGTCAATGTTTACTGAAGGGTAAAAGCTTGGTTTTTTTTCTAACATGGATGAAAGAGCAAGTATTTCGTTAATGTTGCGTGGCAAAGTCCATGTTTGGTGGTCGATGAAGGGTGATCCTATATAGTTTAACAAAATTTCATGAGGCATGTGCTTATGTACCTAAGAATAATATCAATTATTAGGTGGCTCATGCCTGATCCAAATCTTCAACGCATGCTTCTATCGACTTTGCATGCTCTGAATTGAATGCTAAAATTTCCTTTTAAGTTAAAACATGCTCTTTCTTCAGACATCTTATGCTTATTTCACCTATCAAGAGTAAACATAGGAAGGAATTGGAACTGCTTTTCCTCAAACTTTCACCATCGTCGTTATAATATCATACATAATTTATACGACTAACTTTTGCTGTAAATGGATTTCTGTGTTATTTTCAGTTACTGATCTAGAATTGACCCTTTTCTGTTCTGCAGATGAAAAAGGGAAATTCGATGAGTTGGTTGAGGACAAGGGTGTCAAGATATTGATTGATCCAAAAGCTCTCATGCATGTTATTGGAACAAAAATGGATTTTGTAGATGATGCACTTAAGTAAGCTCTTCTACAAATCGACATTTTTATTGTCATATATTATGGGGAAACCAGCAATGTATCTTTTAACAGAAGCAGCTGAATTGCTGTTTATTTTGCAGGTCGGAGTTTATTTTTATCAACCCTAACTCAAAGGGACAGTGTGGTTGTGGTGAATCCTTCATGACAACAGGCAGCAGCCAAACTACTAAAACTGGTGGTTCTTGAAACTCTGAAGTAAAGCACGATCATTCACTGAGCCTTCACTAAAGCTCATCTGCTGCATTTGTTTTCGCAAATGCTATGAATTTGGGTTTCCTGTTTATTTGTCGGGATGAAAAATTTCTCATTGCAGGCTCAGTTTGGAAATGTTGGAACCATTTTATTGCTGCTGTTGTTTTTCTGTATTATATCTCTCTTAATGAAATCAGTGTAATTTTTGTGGAGAATGCATTTGTTGTAAACATCGCAACAGTGAATAACGACTACTAAAAAGTTAAATTAATTGAGTCAGATATTTTAAATCCAGAATTTGTAGTGCTAGTCCTTTCGTTGTTGTGAATGTTTATTTCGTAATTTGTGATTCAGTTCATCTGAATATTATGGATGGCAACTTGCAATGTGATGCAAAGTTTTCATATACAAAAGCCTTTATAGAAGTAGCAGAATTCTCACCATACTGGTGGCTCGAGTAACAATGCTGTGTAGAGTGGTGAAGATGGCAATGTGTAGATCATCTGAAAATGTCAAATGCTAATCGTTTGTGAGAGCACCATCTGTCATTTGAAATAATGTGTTTTAAATTTTAAATGGGAGCCAAATTAGTCCTAAATTTGGTTTTATTAACTTCAACAATTAGCATTATCGTGATCAATATTTTTTTTCCTTAATTGTAATTGGGGGTTAGGATAACGCTAGTGTTCCTTTCTTGATGTTCAACTACATCAAAGTAGGCAAATGTTAATGGCACTACAAAAGTTATCAGGGCAACGCATTTTTGGCAGCCTTGTGCATATCCAAAACTATCAAAAAAAAAAAAAAAATTGCAGTCCTTACCCTTGTTAGCAATTCGGCAAACGGAAAAAATTCGGGACAACAAAAGTACTGAGTATAAATCGGCTCAGTGCAAATAAAATACGTTAAAAATTTTGGTCAAATATTCAAAAAATGAAAATATTGAGGTTAGAAACTTCACATTTTTAAATATGTTGTCAAATTTGGTTAATTAAACAGGTTTCCAACTTGTTTATTGTGCCAAATTTGTCAATAATATATACAGAACACTTTAAAACTTCACATGCTTAAAATTTACGTACTGATTTGGATACGTTTATGAAAGATACGGAAAGATTCGCTTATAATACAAGTTTTATTCGGGTGATTGCTAACAAGGGTCCTTACTATTTTATGACCGTCAGTCCTGATTTTATATGGGTTGCCAAATTTTTGACAATTCTGGATATGCACTTGACAGTCCTTTTTTTTTAGGACTGTCAAAATTTTGGCAGTCCTTATTCTCTAGTAATTGTTGTAGTGTCCTTAATATATGTTTTAAAGTAGATGCAAAAGTTAACTCATCAACATGCTTGAGATTTATGTGACTATTGTGTGGGCTTTTTATAATAAAAAAACGAACCATAAATTTTGATGTACAATCCCGAACAAAAAAAATGATCTTTTAGATTGGGTCCATGGATTAAGGTTTCTAAGTTTGGTTGCTGATATTTATTGAATGAAGGAGCAAAAAATATAATAAATGTTATTGTAAATAGTGTTCGGTTGTTCGGTAACCCACTGGGATCCATTACAAATCCGACCTATCTATCTGTCCTACAAAGCACTCAAAAGAACTTCTCCCACTTTAGCAAATTTGGAATTTTTCGTCTTTCGTCCCACTTATTAATATAAATTTGTACTTACATCTCATTTTTTGTCACAAAAACTATTTTGATAAGTTTTGACTTGGCCCCACTTTATTTATCATATTTAAGAGTGCATCTCACTGTTTTACCATAATGTATTAAACCCTCCCACTTTTAACATAATTCGTCCATGACCAACATAAATCTCTCCATGCGATCAATTTTAGACGAGAATACCCCTTCCCTATGTTGTCTTCTACCCGAGCTCCCCCCTCCCCCCCTCTCCCGTCGATGCCCCCGCCTCCCTGTCGACACGTACCCGTCAGAAAATTTTAGGCCCTGAATCCACCTATAAAGTTTTCCTTTATCCTCCCCGTCCAGTCAGAAAATTGTCTTAGGCTGCTTATACTTTCCATTGCCTTCCTCTATCAAATGCAACGCAAGACATCTGCATATATCTTCCAAGTCCAACCTAGCCTTGGAATTGTCTTTCGTCTTTTCCTTTACGTCACAGTATTAATTATGTTGTCAAACACATTCTTCTCAATATGCATGACACCAAGGTTATGTCTGATAAGATTGGTGCTCCGATATGGTAGGTCCAAGAATATACTCCCTTTCGTCCAGTTATGGGTGCTCACAAATCCATCACACTTGTACCCCTTTGTAGGCTCTTCGATAGCACTTGAAAAATCTTTGACCTCCTCCTATATCGTGTCTCCGGTCCACCTTGGTGGTGGATTGACCTTCTTCACAAAGCCGACACGAAAAGCGTTCATGTTCCTCCGGAATGGATGATCCTTCGGCAGGAACTGTCGATGAAAATCGAAGAAGCACGGTTTTCCTCCGTATTTCAAACAGAAAGCCTTCATGTGGTCCATACAATACGGACATGAGAGACGACCATAAGTTTCCATTTCGATAACATTCCATAGGCCGAAAATTCGTTGATGGTCCATATAAGTGCGGCCCTCATCTAAAAGTTCTGCTTTCTGAAAACATCATACGTGTTGGCGCCTACTTCCCACAACTGATTCAACTTATCTATCAACGACTGTAAGTATATATCGATGTTCCTCTTCGGATTGTTCGGACCCGGGATGATAACGGTTAGGAACATATAATGAGTCTTCATACACATCCACGGCGGTAGGTTGTACGGAGTGACAATCATAGGCCAACACGAATATTGGGAACCCGAAAGTCTGAATGGGGTAAAACCATTGGAGGAGAGCCCCAATCTTACATTACGCAAATCAGAAGCAAAATCTGGATACTCTCGATCAAAGTGCTTCCATGCTTCTCCATCGGATGGATGATGCAATACTCCATTGATATGTTTCCACCTGTGCCAACTCATGTTCTCGGCACTCTCCTTCACCATAAACAACCTCTGCAATCGCGGCGTCAAGGCAAGTAGTGCATCGAAGTGGTCGGCATCTTTGCACCGGGAGTCCTAGTTGTACTAGTTGCCTTGTAGCGATCAACACTACAAAATTTGTACACATCTTCATCCTTGTCGTCCTTGTAGTACAACATGCATCCGTTGTGACATGCATCAATTTTATCATATCCCATTCATAGCGATCTCACCATTCTCTTTGATCGGTAGAAGTCTGTAGGTAACTTGGCACCCTCCGGGAAGATCTCTATAATCAACTCGATGATTCGGTTGTAGCATTCTTGAGACATGTTGAAATTGAACTTGATGCTCAGCAGTCTTATAACCACCTCCAATGGTGAATGATCCTCACAACCAGGATACAAAGGAGTCTTTGCATTCTCTAGCAACTCCATGAACTTCGCAGCATCGACATTCTATGCCTTCTCAGCCGCATCATGATTGTCCGGATCGAAACTAGGCCCCGCAGCGTCGAAACCATGTTTACCCACCCTTCGTCGTAATCAGCGTGGTCGTGGACATCCATATACGGCTCCAAATTAGGCTCCGGCTCCGAAGCTAAAGGCATATTTTTCGTATGAGGTCCATTGATAGTAATTCAGCATGAAATCACTCGAGTACAAATGATATGTCACGTCCACTTCTGAATGATATTTCAAGTTACGACATCTCATCACACATGGACACTTAATTTTTGTATGGTCCATGTACTGAGGGAACGCCTTGGCAAACTGCAGGAACTACTCTACCCCATGTATAATTTCATCCCGTACAATGCACATGTCATTAGGATGACGATTGTACATCCACGAACGATATCGCAGATAGTAATTCATATCCATTTAAAGATAATTCTACAAAAATGGATACACATTATTCGAGTATATTGTCCAAATGGATGCATAGATGGATACACATGTTCATAAAAGTACCAACATACTTGACACTTGGGTGTTGTCACGTGTTCTTTGTAAGCCATTCTCTGAAAATAATATTTACTTCTGCAAGCCTTTTGAGGCTACCAGAGTTGTACTAGATTTTCGAAAAATTCTATAAGAGACAAGTTCTTCTTCTTTTTTGGTATAACTCTAGTAGCCTCAAAAGGCTTGCATAAGTAAATTTAGTTTTCAGAGAATGGCTCACATGGACACTTGATTTCAGGCTAACATGGACACTTAACATAAGGCATAATGATATCTCTGTCGTCTATGTGTTCCTTGTGATCCCACAAGAAAAACTTGACCTCGGAGTGTCCAAGCTAGCACTTACCTAGCTAGCACTTACCATGAAATACTTGGCGATACCTAGCTAGCACTTACCTACATACCTAGTATCTTGACACATGTCTTGACACTTTACCAATCAAACCTACACTTGACACCATATCATATCTTATAGGATACTCACTCTATACACTATCGATACTTTCAATTAAACCCCAAACTTATCTTGACAATTACCCAATTTCTAAAATATCTTATCTACTTCTAGCATACACTTTAGGTACTACGATACTCCTTAGTATCAAAATATAAATATAGATGCATGTATATTTAGATGGATACGTATGTTTCATATCTTAGATATCAAAATATATCTAGGATATAACCTTCCTTAGATAGCCTAAATTTAGGACCCGTCATACACATATAACCTTCCTTAGATTATCATAAAACTAGTTCCAACATCTGTGTCGGTTACAATTTATTTATTTATGATATACTAACTCATTTATGTATCTATGTTGTGTCCATGTCATTATAACCTCAAACACATAACAAATTCCTCGTTATGTATCAAAACGGAATATAATCTCTATACATATTCTAAAAATTAATAAAGGTAAAAAATTAAACTGAAATTGAATTTAACTAAATGTCCGTGTCAGTGTGTCATTGTGTGTCCTGTGTCCTGTGTCAGTGTGTGTTTGTGATAGTGTGTGTCATGTCAGTGTGTGTGTGTCGTGTCAGTGTCATGTTAGTGTATGTGTGTGTGTATCGTGGTGTGTCGTGTCGGTGTCTATACTACAAGAGTGGGGGTTAGGGTTTACCGAGACCGAAGGGGTTGATCGGGAGGGGGGTCGCCGGAGGGGAGGAGAACCAGAGGCGAAGGCAGAGGTGGAGGGGAGGGGAAGGAGCGCCTGTGGAGGGGGAGGGGGGTCACGACAAAGGGGGCTGGAGGCGACGGAGGAGGGCTGAGGCGGAGGGGGGCTGGAGGTCAGGGGAGGGAGAGAGGGGTTCGAAAATTTGGGGCTCGATTGAGTAGGGGAAAAGAAAACCCGATGCCCTATATTAAAAACTTAGCGAGGACATATAGAAACGTCGCTAAACATCGTCATTTGTTTAATATACAGCGACATATTTATGTTGGAGTCACTAAACGTCGCTAATATCAAAAATATAGCAATGTTTACCGACTATTCCGCGATGTTATCTTTTATGAAATTAAAGCTGGTTGGTAGACATCGCTGGATGTTGCAAATAGTGTTGTATTGCAACGTCTTTTAAAGACGTCGCTAATATACAAAATATTGGCGATGTCTTCCTTCAGAGTCGCTAATTTCATTGATGATTTGACTTATTTTGGTAGTGCTGCAGTTAAGAATAATTGAGATTTTCTTCGTAGGGTACCAAACATGGATGACTATCGCATTAGCGATACATTTCCGTAGGTGGACCACCAACTTTGACATCAACTATCGTGACACAAAATGAGACATCTATGTAAAGTTTTGTAGGAAAACATGATATATCAACTCTTAGATTGTTAGAAATATTTTTTTTCTTTCTTTTTTTCCCTTAAAATATGTAAACAAAATAAACAAAATTAAAGTTACCGACATCCAGAAAAGTCGTGCACGAAGCATTGTTCTAAGAGTTGATCCGGGTCTATGTGCAGACTTTTTTCGAATGCTCATAATGGTAAAACTCTTGCTCTACCGGTATCCCGTCGTCGCACACAACTTGAGAATAACCGACCCGAACTTAGTTATTACCCAGAAGACAGAAAGAATTAGAATAGAAAAGGAGGAACGAAATAGAGAAACAGTTTTCTGAATTTATTTTGGAGGAAGAAGAGAGATTTTTCCTTCTCCCTTGCAACAACACAAATGAGACATATATATATATATATATATATATATATATATATATATATATATATATATATATATATATATATATATATATATATATATATATATATAAACCATGTCACAAAACCAATATATCACTGATCTTTCAATATGATTTAATAGGACTAAAGTTGTGATAAGGGGTAATAATGTGACCGTTTTAGGGAGTTGAAGAAATGATCCTTAATAGGATTTAATGTGAATAAAGGGGGTAATAATATGAAACAAATTGTTTTTTTCATCAACAATTACAACCCTGCACCATCGGATCGAGCGGGGCCCACGCGATGCCGCACGATCCAACGACGAAGAGGCATGGGGCTCCGGAAATGGAACTTCCGATCTGGACCATATATTTTATATATATATATATATATATATATATATATATATATATATATAATATATATATTTAATATATATATATATATATATATATATATATATATATATATATATATATATATATATATATATATATATATATATATATATATATATATACTCAAACTAATATCCATAATAATTAAGGAATCGTTAATGAAATGCAGCATTCAAAATCTACATATTTACTATACATAGAAACTATATTCTATAATGCTTGATTCTCTCGAAGATGTTGAACACCTTAGGATAGTACTTCTCGAATTGCTTGTGGTCAAATTTTGTACTATCAGGAAACAGAGCTGCTACGTTCCCACAGTTTGTAACCGCGGGCGTGATCATCGGCCGACGTGACGGCCGGCCATTGGCCCCCTGGTCCGGGTGGGACCCGGAGATAGCAGGGGGGCCAATGGCCGACCACTACGTCGGCCGACGGTCACGCCCGCGCGCTGTTACAAACCGCGGACAAAATATCATTTTCGATCAGGAAATTCCATGGTCGTTCGTACTTTGGATTGGAAGGATAAGAATGAATGATTTGGTATGTGATATGATATTGGAATGACTAGGATTAGGGTTAATAGGATGGAGTAGGAATGGAAATTTAATGTCTACTTTAGGATATTTTGGTTAATATGCAATCAAGAATGCTGCATCATAAGAACTACTTGTGTCTAGGTTTGTGGGGGAAGGTTTTGAGTTGTACATGCACGGGTACTGGAAGTTTGATGGACTATTGGCATTTATCCAGAACTTGGTATTTTTTGAACTCCAACAACATGCTACTACATGACACCATTAATTATCCAGACGTACATGATGTTGGAGTTTTTTTCCTTGACTTGTAGAGGGCTTGCTCTCGACAAGCCATGTAATTTTAGTCCCACATTGGTTAGAAAAACTCATGGGTATCTCAATATAACTCCTCTTGAGGAGTAGAGAGATGCACATGGGGTGGTAATCCTAGGGAGGGGACCATGTGGATGATTTTACATGGAGGTAAGGATAAGACACCTATTAAAAGCATTCATGCTTTTTGGCCAAGCTCAATTTAATTCCATATGGGCTAAGCCCCCGAAGGGGCTTAGCGACTCGGATTCGGACTCAGACTCGGACTCGGGCTCTGAGGCATAATATGATGTTTTGTTGGCGCACTTTGCATTGTGTGCGCCAGTTCGCGCATCCAGATGGCGTGCCAGTTGGCGCGCGGTGCGCGCGTCTTATGCGCAGGCACGATTGGCGCAGGTGTGCGCGTGTTACGCAAGTGCACGCAGGTGCGATTGGCGCAAGCGCTATTGGCGCAGGTGCGTACTATGCGCATCTTATGCAGTTGTGCACGCGGCATGAGTGATGGGCGCTGGACGCGCGCACACATGTGCACAATGGCGCAATATTATGCTTGCGCGTAGTGGTGCTCAGTGGTGTTGTTTCGCGCAGGACGTATATGAACCGTTTCATAATATACGATAACGGATCCGATAATTTCGGATCTGACATTCAAACGTCACGCACGTTCCGGATGTGGGCAGTTACAGAGAGGCCTTATATATAGAGTCTCTCTTCTCTCTTAGGGGTTATAATTTTTTACCAAATTTTCTAAAGAGAGAAGAGAGAGCTCCTGCGTTAGCGCCACTTGAGAGTTCACATCTTTTCTTCCGAGGAGTTCGTCCGTGAGCAGATTTGTAGAGCGTTCCAGAGTTCTTTTGAACTTGCTGGTTCCTGGAAGCTGACCGTGTAGGCGGATCAAGCTTTGAGCACCGGTGTTCTAAACACCCTAGCAGGCTTTCTCCTATTACGAAAATCTTTTTAGATTTTTCGTTCGTTGCTTTTACAAAAATCTTCTTAGATTTTTCGTTCACAGAATCCTCCTAAGATTTCTGTTTGCACCTTCCTTGAAGTGCTGCAATCATTTCATAAGAGTTTTCTTCTAACATCACGCCCAGGGAATAACAATCTCAAAGCTAGATCAGAAGATGGAAAACTCTCGTGCCTCCCTCATCGCTACCAGCTTTAATAAGTTGGAGAAATTCGACGGAGAACACTTTCAAATCTGGAAGAGGAAGATCACCCTTAATCTTCAACTCGTAGACGTCGACCAAGTATTGATTGAGGATGAACTGACGATTCCAGAAGGTGGTACTGCAGATGCTATTACTGCTGTACATGTCAAAAAGAGCAAATGGAAGAGAGAAAACAATATCTGTAAACTGCTGATTCTCAATTCTATGGAAGATTCTCTGGCAGAGTTATATTCCATGAAGGTAAAGGCCAAAGAAATCTGGGAATCTTTGGAAAAACTTTATGAAGACGACGAGAACAGGTCCAAAATCTTCATCGTCGAGAAGTACCACAAGTGGCTCTTCGAAGACGAGAAGTCGATGCTGCCTCAAGTGAAGGAATTCTTGAAGTTGCTCTAGAACCTAGTTGACGAAAAAATGCCCCTCATCGACAAGTTTATCGTTGGAGGGATCGTCTCAAAACTTCCTGCTGGATGGAGCAATTTCTATACAAGAATGCATTGGAAGAAGCTGGACATTAGCTTGAAAGATCTCATACAATAGATCTACGTTGAGGACGAGATGCGATCTCAACAAAAGATGGACTCTCTGTCCAAACAACTGGCTAAGGCCAACTTGGTGTAGACAAGGGAGTTCAAGGGGAAGCATGCGGCTTCTCATCACAAAATGAAGGACTCCAATAATCTGAAAGTGAAGGGTCCTTCGTTCAAGCAACAGAAGTCCAAGTCCCACGTGACTTGCTTCAACTATGACAAGAAGGAAAACTACAAGAGTGAATACAAATTCAAGCCCAAACAATCAGAGCAAGGTGAGCCTAGTAAGGTTTCCATGGTTTCTAACATTGTTGCTATGATCGCTCAGGTCACAGCTGTGGGGGCTGACTCTGAATGGTGGATAGACACCGGTGCGACGTGTCATGTCTGTTCTGGCAAGGAATGGTTCGTCACGTACCAACCAACTTCTGAGAAAGTTATCATAGCGAATCAGGCCCATGCTGAAGTTTCGGGGATCGGGACTGTGGAGCTGAAACTCACTTCAGGGAACACTCTAACGCTTTAAGGTGTAAAGCATGTTCCAGTGATTGCCAAGAACCTGATCTCTGGAAGCCTACTTAGCAATGCAGGCTTGATGATGGACATCAATGCTGGCCAGATGGTGATGTCCAAAAAGGGAATATACTTCGGAAAGGCTTTTCAAACTGAATGGATGTTTAAAATTCAGCTTGTAAACTAGTCAAATGAAATAAATGTAGTTACTTTTTCTGATTATTCTCTTGAGTTATGGCATAATAGGCTAGGACATGTTTATTATAAAAGGATACACAAAATATCTAGTCTAGGACTTATCTCCAAATATGGGGATAAAGTAGAGAAGTTTGAAGTATGTGCTCAGGCGAAGATCACAAGAAAACCCTTTCATCGGGTCAATCGAAGCACAGATCTTCTGGAGTTGGTGCACTCTGATATCTGTGACTTCAAACAATTTTCTATAAAGGCCGGGATGAAGTATTCTATAACCTTCATCGATGACTTCTTAAAGTACGCATTCGTCTACTTGCTCAAATATAAAGACGAAGCGTTCGAGAAGTTCAAGGAGTTCAGGGCCGAGGCTGAATGACAAACTGGATAACAACTCAAGAGGATAAGAAGTGATCGAAGTAGAGAATATCGGTCTCATAAATTCGTATCGTTCTACAAAGAACATGGAATCATCAGCGAGACTACTGCTCCGTATTCTCCTTAATCTAACGGAGTAGCAGAGAGGAAGAACCGAACGTTGACAGAAATGATGAACTCAATGCTGCTAACTGCGGATCTTCCAAAATGCTACTAGGGAGAAGCTGCATTAACGACCACTTTTATTCTGAATAGAGTGACATATGCAACTTCGGATATAACTCCTCATGAACTCTGATTCAAAGTCAGACCTAACTTAAATGTTATTCGAGTGTGGGGGTGTCTGGCTTATGTGAAGATCCCAGATCTGAAGATTCAGAAGCCGGGGACAAGGACTACGAAGACCTTCTTGGGATATGCCGAGAAGAGTGATGCTCAGAGATTTCTTGATATTAAGTCAAATCATATCATCGAATCTCGTGATGCTGAATACTTTGAAGGCAAGTTTGCAAGGCACAAGAACATTGTTCTCACAAACATTCCGGAGAATGATGAAGGTGCAAAGGAGATTGAGATCTCAAATGAGCCATTAGTCCAAGACGAAGTTGTTGGTAAGGAGACAACAATTGAACCAGAACTCGCTGAGCCGTCAACGAAGCGAGCAAGAAGGCCGAAGAACTTCGGAGATGACTTCGTCACCTATCATGTGGAAGCAGATCCGCTTACCTATGATGAGGCGATAAAGACCAGAGATGCTGTCTTCTGGAATAAGGCAATAGACAATAAAATTAACTCAATCACCTCCAATAACACTTGGGTGTTGGTTGATTTACCCGAAGGAGAAAAACCCATCGGATCCAAGTGGATCTTCAAGAAGAAGATGAAAGCCGATGGAACCATTGACAAGTTCAAGGCCAGGCTAGTGGCCAAGTGATTTTCTCAGAAGTAGGGGATTGAGTACTTTGACACGTATGCTCCAATAGCCCGGATGACAACCATCAGATTGTTAATTGCTCTTACAGCAATACACCAGCTGGTGATACATCAGATGGATGTGAAAACATCATTCCTGAATGGCAAGTTGACCGAAGAGATTTATATGCAACAACCAGAAGGTTTTGTCGTCAGAGGTCTTGAAGACAAAGTCTGCAAGTTGGTAAAATCTCTGTACGGTTTAAAGTAAGCTCCCAAAATGTGGCATGAGAAGTTTGACAAAGTTATAAGGTCAAATGGCTACAAGGTCAGCGAAACAGACAAGTGTGTCTATACAAAATTTGTTGACAGAAGAGGAGACATCGTTTGTCTATATGTGGATGACATGCTAATCCTAGGTGCGGATATAAGTTGTGTCACGGAGACAAAGAAGTTCCTCTCGACAAAGTTCAGTATGAAGGACTTGGGGGATGCTGATGCTATGACATGGCCTAATGCCTCGGCTTTAGGCCATGTCATAGCGGTGTAGCACCGCAAGGGAAGCGTAAAACTTCATGCCACATCTCTTTAATAAAGAACTCACCTATAGTGTATGGACAGAGATAACAGGTCGTCTTTTGAGGGTAAACGCGTAGACGCCAAAAATTATACACTGAAATCAGGCTGGCACAGGGCCTTTAATGTGCAGCCAGAAGCACATATAACTACATTTTGTGAGTAGGAAGAATTACAGCTATGGTACAGAATTCAAGGCATAGTCTATTCTTGTATCATACTGTTGTTCAACCCATGCGAAAAGATTCAAGTCGTCAGCGACATCTATCCTAATGCAGAATGGATAGTTACTGTGGGGAATGCTCAACCCTATAAATATATTGAGATATGTGGGGGATTGTTAGAGTTTTTTCCTTGACTTGTAGAGAGCTTGCTCTCAACAAGCCATGTAATTTTAGTCCCACATTGGCTAGAAAAACTCATAGGTATCACAATATAACTCCTCTTGAGGAGTAGAGAGATGCACATGGGGTGGTGACCCTAAGGAGGGGACCATGTGGGTGATTTTACATGGAGATAAGGATAAGATACCTATTAAAAGCATTCATGCTTTTTACCCAAGCTTAATTTAATTCCATATGGGCTAAGCCCCGAAGGGACTTAGCGACTTGGACTCGAACTCGGGCTCATGGGCTCATGCGGCGTAATGTGACGTTTTGTTGGCGGACTTTGCATTTAGCACGTCAGCATCGTCGCTAGGCACATAGTGCGCTTAAGTTGCGCTCTTACACGAGCCTCTTGCGCATACGTTCGTGCGCTAGTTCGCGCATCCAGATGGCGCGACCAGATGGCGTGCCAGTTGGCTCACGATTGCCGAACGGTGCACGCATGTTACGCAAGTACGCGCATGCACGATTGGTACAGGTGTACGTGTGTTGCACAAGTGAGCGCAGGTGCGTACTGTGCGCATCTTGTGCAGTTGCGTACGCTGGGCGTGCGCACTGGGCGCTGGGCGTGCGCACATATGTGTGTAGTGGCGTAATATGGTGCTCACGTATAGTAGTGCTCTGTGGAGCTATTTCGTGTAGGACGTGACTGAACCGTTTCGTAACGTGCGATAACGGATCCGATAATTTCGGATCTGACATTCAAACGTCACGCACGTTCCGGATCTGGGCAATTACAGAGAGGCCTTATATATATAGTCTCTCTTCTCTCTCAGGGGTTAGAATTTTTTACGAAATTTTCCAGAGAGAGAAGAGAGAGCTCATGCGTTGGCGCCACTTGAGAGTTTACATCTTTCCTTCCGAGGAGTTCGTCCGTGAGCAGATTGGCAGAGCATTCCAGAGTTCTTTTTAACTTGCTAGTTCCTGGAAGCTGACCATGTGGGCGGATCTAAATTTGAGCGCCAGTGTTCTAAATACCCCAGCAGGCTTTCTCCTATTACGAAAATCTTTTTAGATTTTTCGTTCGTTGCTTTTACGAAAATCTTCTTAGATTTTTCATTCACAGAATCCTTCTAGGATTTCTGTTTGCACCTTCCTTGAAGTGCTGCAATCATTTCACAAGAGTTTTCTTCTGAAATCACGCCCAGGGAATAACACATGAGGCATATGGCATATAGATTTAGAAATTTCCTTCAAAACATGGAGTCTGGCTATAAAAACGAGAAGGATCGTTAAAGGAGTCTCTCATATCAAGTCCAGAAATTTGTCTTAATCATTATGTTATGTTGTTTTCGCTTTTATACAGATCCTTCACATTTATACAACCACCCCAATATTACCAAAAGAAAGATGTTGACAACACATAAATTCAAGAATGTCAAGCCTAGGGCTGCTATCAGGGTATCAGGTCGTCCGGGTAATGGTAGACCTTGTTGGAGCTTTTCCTTTAACATGTGAAGAGAGCTTGATCTCAATACATGCCTAGTAATTTTAGTCCTACATTGGAAAAGCAACATGAGTAGTATCTCAATATATACTTGGTATGTAGTTAAGGTGTGCACATGGGGTGGTGACCTTAAGGAGGAAACCATGTGGGTGATTTTACTAGGAGGTAAGGATAAGACTGCATGGTAAAGCTTAATGCTTTTTGCTCTTAGAATTTATTCCATGGGAACTAAGCCCCATAGGGGCTTAGCGACTCGATTAGGACTCGGACTACGAATCGAACTCGGGCTCATGAGGCATAATGTGGCATTTTATTGGCGCACTTTGCAGCTGTCCAGTGGTGCACCCAGTGGCGCGGCCCAGTGGCGTGCCAGTTGGCACGACCTGATGGCACGGCCTGATGGTGCGTAGTACGTGTGTGCGCAGTTGGCGCAGCGATACACGATTGTGCTCGCTGTGCGCCCAGTGGCACGACCCAGTGGCGCACCAGTTAGCGCAGCCTGATGGCGCACAGTTGGCGTATAGTATACGTGTGCGCAGTTGGCACAGCGATGTACGTTTGTGCGCGCTGTGTGCCGTTCGCGCACTATGCGCTAATTGGCGCCACTGTGCGCAAGTTGCTCAATCGTGTCTGTGCACGATTTGAGCGGTTGTTGAACGTTCGGAGAAGTTTTTCCCACGTCCTGAACGTTCTGTATACCGAATAATTACTGGACGCACCAATATAAAGTCCCTCTCTTCTCTCTCAGGGAACAGTACACAAGTATCAGAAATTTTCTTACAAAATTCTCTAACTTCTGAGCATAGAAGAGAGGTCCTTTGAGAGCAGAGTCCGTACGCCATCCGAGGAGTCAGAAGAGCAGAGTATTCTGAAGTTCTCCATCGAACTTGCTGGTTCCTGGAAGCTGTTCGTGTAGGGCGAATCAAGATTTGATCACCGGTGATCACTCACCCCAGCAGGCAATCCTCTCCTTCTATCCACTTCTACTCGTTCTGAACAAGAACAGTTCTGATCTAATCAGAAACTGTTAGTGGACAATCACTAATGCTGCTAACAATTCACTTGTACCTTCTTTTTAGAAGCACTAAATTTGAATTAATTTCCCAAAATCCTCTAAGGATCTCTGTCGTGCACCTTCTTTGAAACATTGCTACGAAACGTTGTTTTTATAATCGTTTCATTTCTCAGTTTTCCATCAAAAAATTATGCCCCGAGACTAATAATCTCAAGGCTTGATTTCACAAGATGGAAAACTTCCATGCTTCACTCATCAATCCTAACTTCTGCAAGTTAGAAAAATTTGATGGAGAGCACTATCAAGTCTGGAAGAGAAATGTTACTCTCAATCTTCAACTTTCTCAAGTTGATCATTTTTTTTGAGGTACTGTTCCAGAAACTAGGTCTACAGCCATAATTACTGCAGCTACTAAAAATCAGGCCAAATAGAAAAAATGAGAATAGCATCTGTAGGCTTTTAATCCTTAATGCTATGGAGGACTCCCTAGCGGAATCATATTCTAAGAAGACAATTGCCAGAGAGATATGGGAGTCTTTAGAGAAACTGTACGAAGAAGACAAGAACATGAGTAAAATATTTATGGTTGAAAAATATGACAAGTGGCTCTTTGAAGACGAGAAGTCTACGCTGCCACAGGTGAAGGAGTTTCTGAAGCTGCGACAGAAGTTGGAAGATGAGGCGATGCCCCTCCCCGACAAGTTTGTTGTTGGAGGGATCGTCTCGAAGCTCCCAGCTGGATGGAGCAAATTCTATGCAAACATGCATAGGAAGAAACTCGAGATCAGTTTCGAAGATCTCCTGCAAGAAATTTATGTTGAGGACCAGATGAGGGCTCAACTGAAGGTGGACGCACTGTCTAAACAACTGGCTAATGCCAATTTGGTTCACACCAAGGAACACAAGAGAAAGCAGGCGGCTTTCCACAGCAAGAAAAAAGACCCCAATAATCTAAAAGTTAAGAGGACTTCCTTCAAGCAACAGAAGGCAAAATCCCAGATGCTTTGTTTTAAGTGTAGCAAGAAAGGCCACTTCAAGAGTGAATACAAATCGAAGACCAAGCAATCAGAGCAAGGTGAGCCTAGTAAGGTTTCAATGATCACTGATGTTGTTACCATGATTGCTCAGGTCGATACGGTGGAGGCTAACTCTGACTGGTGGGTAGACACTGGTGCTACCTGCTATGTCTGCTCAAGCAAGGAGTGGTTCACCACCTACACACCAACTTCTGAAGTTGTTATGGTAGTGAAACAAGCACAAGATGAGGTGCAAGGAATCAGGATGGTGGTATTGAAGCTAACTTCTGGGAAGTCTCTGACGCTTCAAGGTTTAAAGTATGTACCTGCTATCGTAAAGAACCTGATCTCGGAAGGCCTACTCCATAATGCAGGCCTAAGGATGGACATCAATGCTGGCCAGATGGTGATGTCCATAAAGGAAACATACTTCGGAAAAGCTTTTTATACCGAAGGAATGTTCAAAATTCAGCTTATAAATCAGTCCAATGTAATTAATGCAATCACTCATTCTGCTTATACTCTTGAGTTGTGGCATAATAGACTAGGATATGTTCATTGTAAAAGAATAAACAGAATGTCTAGTCTAGGACTTATCTCCAAGTGTGGGGATAAGGTAGAGAAATGTGAAGTTTGTGCTCAGACGAAGATCACAACGAAATCCTTTCCTCGGGTTAATTGAAGCACAAATCTTCTGGAGTTGGTACACTCTGATATCTATGACTTCAGACAATTCACTACAAAGGTCGGGATGAAGTATTTCATAACCTTTATTGATGACTTCTCTAAGTACGCGTTCGTCTACCTGCTGAAGGCCAAAGACGAAGCATTCGAGAGGTTTAATGAGTTCAGGGCCAAGGCTGAACGACAAACTGGACAACAACTCAAGAGAATAAGAAGTGATCGAGAAGGAGAGTATCGGTCTCATGAATTTACATCATTATACAAAGAACATGGAATTGTCAATGAGACTACTGCTCCGTATTCTCCTCAATCAAACGGAGTAGCAGGAAGGAAAAACAGAACGTTAATAGAAATGATAAACTCAATGCTGTTGACTACGGGTCTTCCAAAATGCTACTGGGGAGAAACTGTATTGACGACCACTTTTATTCTAAATAGAGTGCCTCATGCAACTTCGGACGTTATTTCTCATGAACTCTGGTTCAAAGTCAGAACTACCTTGAATATCATTCGAGTGTGGGAGCGTCTGGCATATGTGAAGCTTCCAAATCTAAAGATTCAGAAGCTCCGGACAAGGACTACAAAGACAATCTTTTTGGGTTATGCCGAGAAGAGTGATGCTCGGAGATTTTTTGATATTGAATCAAATCATATCATTGAATCTTGCGACACAGAATATTTTGAAGACAAATTTGTAAGGCACAAGAATATTGTTCTTACGGTTGTTTCGGAGAACAATGAGGGTGCGCAGGAATCTGAAGTTTTCAATGAGAATGTAGTCTAAGAAGATGTTGTTGTTGAAACAACGGTTAAACCATAACTCGCTGAGCCGTCAGCTAAGTGTGTGAAGAGGCCGAAGGACTTCAGAAATGACTTTTTTACCTATCATATGGAAGCAGATCCGCTTAACTATGATGAGACGATGAAGACCAGAGATGTTATTTTCTAGAATGAGACGATTGATAATAAAATTGATTCAATCACCTCAAATAACACTTGGGTGTTGGTTGATCTTTCTGAAGAAGCAAAATCCATCGGATGTAAATGGATATTCAAGAAGAAGATGAAAGCAGATATAACTATTGACAAGTTCAAGACTAGGCTCGTAGCCAAAGTATTTTCTCAGAAGCAGAGGATCGACTATTTTGACACGTATGTTCCAGTAGCCTGGATGACAACCATCTGAATGTTAATTACTCTTACAGCAATACATAAGTTGGTTATACATCAGATGGATTTGAAAACAGCTTTCCTAAATGGCGAGCTGATCGAAGAGATTTACATACAACAGCCAGAGGGATTTGTCGTCAAGGGTCTTGAAGACAAAGTCTACAAGTTGGTGAAATCCTTGTACGGTCTTAAACAGGCTCCCAAGATGTGATATAAGAAGTTTGACAAGGTTATAAGGTCAAATGGCTACAGGGTCAACGAGACGGACAAGTGTGTTTACACAAAGTTCACTGATGGAAGAGGTATAATTGTTTGTATGTACGTGGACGACATGCTGATCATAGGTACAGATATGGGCTGTGTCACGAAGATAAAGAAGTTTATCTCGAGCAAGTTCAATATGAAGGACTTGGAGGAAGCTGATGTGATCTTGGGCATCAAGATAATTCAGACAAATACTGGACTGGCGTTGTCACAGTCTCATTATATTGAGAAGATGATCACATGCTATGGGTATCAGGATCTTCCAGGGATCCCTTACAGGTGTGATCTGAAGCTGAAGTCTAATTAGAGGAAAAGTATCAGGCAGCTGGAGTATACAAGCGTCATCGGAAGTTTGATGTATGCTACTACTGTCATAATACCTGACATAGCTTTCATCGTGGGAATGCTGAGTCGTTTCACCAGTAACCCAGGCATTGAGTACTGGAAAGCTGTGAAACGGATAATGAGATATCTCAAGAAGACTCAGACATATGCACTGTACTACAACGGAGATCCATCGGTAGTAGAAGACTTCAGTGATGCCAGCTGGTGCTCAGAGTTGGAGAGAGAGAGGTCCACAGGTGGATACATTTTCATAATGGATGAAGCTGGTATATCGTGGAAGTCGAAGAAACGGACTATGCTCTCGCGGTCCTCCATGGAATCTGAGTTCTTTGTAATTTATACCGCAGCTGAGGAAGCAGAATGACTTCGGAAGCTCATGTATGATCTTACAGTAGTTGGGACAAAAATACCGACAATATCGATATACTGCGACAATCAGGCGACTACGGCGATGACATCAAATGACCCCTTCAATGGGAAGAAGAGGACTGTGCGGTTTAAGCACAAGGCAGTACACGATCTCATCAAGAGAGGTGTTATTACAGTGATTGATGTTTGGAGTCAGGAGAACATGACGGATCCGTTCACCAAG
This sequence comes from Iris pallida, assembly GCA_029216955.1. Classification (NCBI taxonomy): domain Eukaryota; kingdom Viridiplantae; phylum Streptophyta; class Magnoliopsida; order Asparagales; family Iridaceae; genus Iris; species Iris pallida. The sequence continues at coordinate 36,545,683 of JANAVB010009198.1, read as the reverse complement.
GGCCTCAAGCGCCAACTGGTTAATGATACATCAAGTAAAATAGGTTTGAAAGCATTTTGATATTATGTTATTGCAATCCTACCATAAAGTTTTATGCTATTAGTTCAAAGAAAAATCTATTCAACATCTAGCTTTTGGTTCAAGAGAGGACCATTAACTGAAAAAATATCAGGAAAGTGGGTACATGTCCTCTATGGCATGGAGAGGTTACGGACCTACAACCACTGCTGTCTACTTTATATTTTTTGCAAAAAACGGATCCTGTGTTGAGGTTGGCTTAAACGCCTTAATGAGTTATCAGGCAGAGTGAATGCCTGGTATACTTTACAGGAAGCACGGTAACGTAACACTACAAGGAGTGTAACTCATGCTACATTGGGGTGACTCCACTATGAGGTTCCCGGTTAGGGGTAATGTCTCGGCTTTGCGAGCCAAGTCACAGCGGCGTAGCACCGCAAATAGGCAGGTAGCCGAATGCTGTATGATAAAATTAAAGAGGGGTAGACAGTACTACAAAGGGGAGGTGTTCCCCATGTTACAGTGGTACGACACCACGATTAGGTACCCGAATAGGGGTAAAGCCTCGGCCTTGCAAGCCATGTCGTTGCGACATAACACCGCAAGGGAGCCTAAGGCTTCATGCTGGGTAGCATGGCACTACAAAGAGGCTGTGACCTCATGCTACAGTAGTATGACACTACGATGAGGTTCCCGGTAGGGGTAATGTCTCGACTTTAGGCCATATCATGCGCAAGGCTTCTTGCCATGTCTCTTTAATAAAGAACTCACCTATAGTGTATGGACAGAGATAGCAGGCCATCTCTTGAGGGTAAACTTGTAGACGCCTAAAATTATGCACTGAAACCAGGCTGGCACAAAGCTTTTAATGTGCATCCAGAAGCATATGTAACTACATTATGTGAGTGAAAAGAATTTCAGCTATAATGCAGAATTTAAGGCTTAGTCCATTCTTGTGTTATAGTATGTTATTTGACCCATGTGGAAAGATTCAAGTCGTCAGTGACATCTCTCCTAATGCATGATGGACAGTTACTGTGGGGAACACTCAATTCCATATATCAAGATATATGGGAGATAGTTGGAGCTTTTTTTTTAACATGTCAAGAGAGCTTCCTCTCAACACATGCCTAGTAATTTAGTTTCATATTAGAAAAACAACATGAGTAGTATCTCAATATATACTTGGCATGTAGTTGATTTGTGCACATGGGGTGGTGACCCTAAGGAGGGAACCATGTGGGTGATTTTACTAGGAGGTAAGGATAAGACTCCATGGTAAAGCTGAATGCTTTTTTGTTTTTAGAATTTATTCCATAGGAGCTAAGCCCCATAGGGGCTTAGCGACTCGACGCGGACTCGGACTCGGGCTCATGAGACGTAATATGGCATTTTTTGGGTGCACTTTGTACTTAGCATGTCAGCATCGTCGCTATGTGCATAGTGCGCATAAGTTGCCCTCGTTGCGTGAGCCTCTGCGCAGCTGATCGTGAGCCTGTTCCCGTGGCCTGATCGTACGGCCAGATAGCACGACCAATTGGTGCTGCCTAGTGGTACGTCTAGTGGTGTAGCTCAGTGGCACGCCAGTTGGCATTGCCTATTGGTGCAGCGTGATGGCGCTGCCAGATGGCGCACAGTTGGTGCGTAGTGCGCGTGTGAGCAGTTGGCGCAGCGATACACGATTTTGTGCACTGTGTGCCGTTCGTACGCGCTATGCGCTAATTGGCGCACACTGTGCGCCAGTTGGCTTAATTGTATCTGTGTACGATTTGAGCGGTTGCTGAACGTTCGAAGCAATTTTTTCTACGTCCTGAACGTTCTTTATACCGAGCAGTTACTGTACGCACCTATATAAAGTCCCTCTTTTCTCTCTCAGGGAACAGCACACAAGTATCAGAAATTTTCTTACGAAATTCTCTAAGTTTAGAGTAGAGAAGAGAGGTCCTTTGAGAGCAAAGTCCGTGCGCCATCCGAAGAGTCAGAAGAGCGGAGTGTTCCGAAGTTCTCCGTCGAACTTGCTGGTTCCTGGAAGCTGTTCGTGTGGGTCAAATCAAGCTTTGAGCACCGGTGATCATTCACCCCAGCTGACCATCCTCTCATTCTATCCACTTCTACTCGTTCTGAACGAGAACAGTTCTGATCTAATTAGAAACTGTTAGTGGACAATCGCTGCTGCTGCTAATAATTTACTTGTACCTTCTTTTTAAAAGCAGTACATTTGAATTTATTTCCCAGAATCCTCCAAGGATCTCTGTCGTACACCTTCTTTGAAGTGTTGCTACGAAACGTTGTTTTTATAATCATTTTACTTCTCAGTTTTTTATTGAAAAATTGTGCCCCGGGACTAACAGACCTGAACCCTTTAGCTCCTATGGTCCAAGTTTTAGCACCGTCCACTACCCATTTGAGCTTCAGATCGGGTCTGTGTCCTCAATATAGAAAGTGCAGCATACCTGTTGCCTGTTGGCCACGAAACACAATGGCCACAAAATACAGGTCAGTTTCGGCCTTCAGGCCAGTTCTACTTATTCTACTACCTCACCTATAACAACGATCCAGTCAGGAAAGGAGCAAAGTACAACCATATTACAATTAATGTTGTTAGTCCAAAATAAGTTCGAACAACGAAAAACTATGATGGCAAAGAGTATATAAAGAACTAGCAAGAGATAAACTAACATGATATGAACTAGCACTAGCAAAATATGAACTAACGAAATACGAAATGGCAAAATATAAACTAGCAAGATGTGAACTAACAAGATATGAACTAACAAGATAATGGACTAGATAAAAGAAAATATGAACAACCGTGTGTGTGTAAAATAACTTTTAATATGTGAACGACTGGGCTAATACGGCACATCATACGATGGCTATCCACAATAATAGGGTACGACTAACTCATACGTGGGGTGTATGACTTAGCTATCCACAATCAAAATAGATAGGTTTGTTCACGTACTTACCGAGTATTTCTCCTACCAACTCTCTAACAATCAATAACGGTCAATGATACACTAAGAAGGATACATTAACTACAGTGTCACAATCGTGTCTTAACGAAATATCAAACAATATCTCAACGGAGTATCAAACAAGGAAATGATAGAGAAAAACGTTATAATGAACTAAAACATAAATGCAATACTGTAATTGCCTGAATTCTTGTACAAACTATAGTCACAAGTCGAGGATGAAGGGATTGTCGATCTAGAGGCTGTCAACCTATAACATACATCGTACTACGAACCATGCACGAAAACAACAAGTCAATTCTAAGGTTCTAGTTCTAAATTCATGGAATAGTGGCTAGTTGGGTTACTAATATAATAATAGTTAATTCTGGAATAAATTACTTAAAAAATATCATTTAACCTAATAATAATCTAAATATAATATAAACATGTAAGTTTGGTCATCAAAACTCATGTTTCCAATTTTGGAAAACATGGCACGCAAATCGAGACGTGCTGTTGACTATCTAGTCAAACATCATGAACTCTAGATTTTGAAAGTGCATCTTGGTAGATTTTAGTGCCATGAGTGCGCTGAAATCAGCCGTGCCATAAAATCGCATTTTTGTCAAAAGATATTGCCGTTATGGCTAATCGTGACCAAAACAGTGATCAACCGATCAATTTTGAGTTCAACAGAATAACTAAAATAGTAGATGAACGAAATAATTTCTGGAAAAAATATATTTCGTAGATCTCTGTGTTAGCTTTCCTAAACTTTAAACAGTTCATGATTTCGATTTCTGGTTCTCCCGAAATTTCGAAAACATCCAAACCATGTCAAGTTTTGGAAAACTAATACTCTACAAATTTTACAGAAATTAAGATTTAGATTTGATGAAAATAAATTACATATTCAGAAAGTTTACCTTTAGACGAATCCGATAAAAAAAAATGGCACACGAATCCGAGGTCGGGGCTCTCTTCAATCGTCTCGGAAAGTTGAGGAATCACCAAGATCAAACCACAAAGGAGGAGGCTATAATTAATTAGGGTTTGTGAATATACATGCATATATATAGGAGAGAGAGAGAGGCGGTTAATGTAGCGGACACCGATAGGTGGTCCCCCCTGGTGGATTACTGGATAATTATTTATTTAATTCAGAAAATTATTTTAAGTCCAAATAAATCAAAATAAATTACAGAAAAATCCAGAATTTTTTTTAAAAATTCTAGAAAATATTTCTAAGTTTCTAGAATCTAAATAAAATATTTTAACACAAAATATCATCGTATGACCTCACAGTAAATTCCCAAAGCCTATAAAATATAATTTCTATAGGTTTTAATTATATAAAAATTCCCAAAAATTCTAAAAAAAAATCTAAAAAAATTCTAAAATATTATAGAAAATATTTTTAGTCATTTAGAGCCCAAATAAAAATATTTGGTCCAGAAATACCCCGTATAACCTTACAGTAAATCCTGAAAGTCCTTAAAAATAATAAAACCTTAAATATTAAATACCTAAAAATATCCAAAAATTATAGAAAAATATAAAATAGCTAAATAATAAATATATAAGCTATCTAGAGGTCATATAACCTTAATATGATCATTGTCCACCTACAAGCTTTGGCATGACTCCCAATGACCATAAAATTAATCATAAACAAATAAAAATAAAAATAAAAATTTGGGAAGTAGGCTTACACCTAGCATCGATGGACAACATTCAAATAGCTGATGGTACTTTCCAGCCAGTGGTCTATAAGGGTACTGTAAATTGTACAGTTCAGAAAAATTATCTAATGTTTTATATGCTCCATCTTTTCTAGTCAGTCTTTTGTCCATCAGTTCTATAATTCTGCAACTAAAATGTATTATCTCTTTTGATATTCCTAAGGTGATCTTCCAAGAGAAATAGACGGGATGGAGACTTAGAATTGGTACTTGGCATGAGGGACTGTGGTACCTGGATCGAGAAGGGCTGAATTCAGTATTGGTGTCTATGGCAGAGAAAGCAAGAATGGGAGGACTGAAGATGAGTGTCGAGGATACATTAATACTCCACCACAAGAGGTTGGGACACTCCTCTTTTGCTACTTTAAGTAAATTGTATCCAGCTATTTATGAGAAAATAAATAAGGAGAAACTAGTATGTGATGCATGTAATTTAGAAAAACTTACTAGGAGCTCATATGTTAGTATGGGTCATAGGAGCTCGTCTGCTTTTGATGTAATATATTTTGATGTTTGGGGGCCATGCGCCATTACTACTATTAATGGTTACAAGTATTTTGTTTCCTTCATTGATTGTTCTTCTCATATCACTTTGTTGTATTTGATAAAGAATAAGAGTGATATATCTACATATTTTTGGGACTTCATAAATATGTCCAAACTCAGTACAGGACAGTGGTAAAGGTACTGAGGTCTGACAATGGGATAGAGTATACCAACAGACCACTTGTTGAATACTTGTCAGTCCAAGGGATACAGCATCAGACCACCTGTACATACACATCAGCACAAAATGTAGCAGCATAAAGGAAGAACAGACACCTTCTAGAGGTGATAAGAAGCATGATGATCGATAGGAATGTCCTACAGAATCTGTGGGGCATACAGTGTTGACAGCAACTCAACTAATCAATAGGATGCCTTCAAAGGTACTGGGATGGAAGTCTCCATGTGAAATTTTACAAAAAAATAATAGTAGGATACTCCCACTGGAGGTATTTGCCTGCGTGTGTTTTCTGAAGGACAACAGATCGTTAGTTAGAAAACTTGATCCTAGAGCAGTCAAGTGTATCTTCGTGGGCTACTCGGCGACTCAGAAGGGGTATGTTTGCTGGAGCCCAGTAGAGAAGAAGACGTTTGTGAGCATGGATGTTCACTTCAGGAAGTATGAACCATACTACCGCCAGGAGGGAACCTTAAACAACTCACCTGATACTGCGAGTATGAGACGAGATGGAGAGATTGGTAAAAGTCTGGTGACCGATTTAGGAGTATGGCATGGAGGTGCGGTTGAGGAAGAACAGGAAGGTGAAGTAGAATAGGGGGAGGAGATGAGAGATGTTAGGCCCATGACTCAGGGGAAGATACTTACCTACAAAAGGAGAGAAAAGCAAACTGCAGGACCAGTATCTACAGTGTCAGTACCAAGTTCCTTGCTACGTTCGTTTCGACTCCTGAGATACCTACACCACCGCCAGATTCTCCTTTAGTTAATATCATTCTTCATACTCCTCCCACACCTAGTCCTCCCATACTATTATCAATACGGAGGACCTCTCTCAGCAATACGAAAAATTCTTCTAATATATATAGTTGGTACCTTGCTCAGTTTGTTTCATATGATTATATCTCCTCTTCTTATGGAATATTCATTGTGTCTTTGGATAGTATTACTGTACCCAACAATTGGCAGATTGCCAAGAACGATCCAAAGTGGAAAGCGACGATACACGAGGAGTTGGGGGCGATTAAGAAGAACCACACTTGGGTGCTGGTAAAACTACTAGAATGAAAGAGAGCAGTTGAATACAAGTGGGTCTTTACTGTAAAGTAGAACCCAGATGGATAGGTTGAGCGCTACAAAGCTCGACTGGTGGCAAAAGGATACAGTCAGACGTACGACATTGACTATGACGAGAACTTTGCATCAGTGGCAAAGATGAGCACTGTCAGGACCCTGATTTCTCTTATAATGAATGGTGGAAGGAAGCTACACCAAATAGATATGAAGAATGTATTTCTTTATAGAGATCTAGTGGAGGATGTTTACATGGAGATACTATCAGGATTCGACACCAATCAACATTAAAAAAAGTCTACAGATTGAAGAAGTTCCTCTATGGACTGAAGCAGTCTTCTCGAGCATGGTTTAATAGATTCAGCAGGGCGATGATAGGAATGAGATATCGACAGATCAATACTGATCATATTGTATTCTTTCGACGAAGTTGAGGCTATATCACCATACTTGCGGTGTATATGGATGATATGATTATCACAGAAGACGATGAGCAGAAGATTATCCGACTAAAGGAGAAGCTTGGCAAAGAGTTCGAGGTGAAGGACCTTAGCCTTCTTTGGTACTTTCTTGGGATTGATATTGCTCGAGGAGTAGAGAAGATTATTATTTCTCAAAGAAAGTATGCGCTGGACCTTCTCACAGAGACATAAATGTTGGAATGCAAACCTGCAGCGACTCCGATTGATCAGAGGTTCAAGCTGAGCGCTGAGGCTGGAGAACCAGTTGACCGGGATAGATACCAGAGACTGGTGGATAAGTTGATCTATTTGAGCCACATACGTCTTGATATATACTTTGCAGTGAGTGTGGTGAGCCGCTACATACATAATCCACGGAAGGGTCATATGGATGCAGTGTACCAGATTTTGAGATACTTGAAGGGTGCCTCCGAAAAGGGATTGATATTCAGGAAGAATAATCATGTGGGCATCGAGGGCTACTGTGATTCCGACTGGACTAACTGTGCTGATGTAATGCCTATAGTTTGTATTACGTATTTTAAAATACGTGTACGTATTTTATCTTGTATTGTATGATTTCTCGCTTGGCTTATCTTGCTATTTTATGGCTTGGTTTATTTTGGGTTGGTTCAGCTAGGCTTGGGTTGCCTTGGTTCATCATGAACCAAGGGAAGAACCCTTACCTACCACCACCATCCCCATTTATTAACCCCCACTCCTTTCTCTCTCCTCATTAATCTACTTCTTCTCCACCATTACTTCTTCAACCACCAGGAGAGGGAGAGAGAGAGAGAGAGAGAGATCTTAGACAAGTGCAACTTGATTCATGGAGAAACTCTATTTTGTTGTTCTATTGTCTTTCTCGCAAGATTCTATGATACTTTAGAACTTGGCATTTTTCATTTTGATGGATATTTTTTTGTAGATCTAAGTTTATATTATTTTCGATTTTCTTAGGTTTTGATCTATTAAACTTTACTATTTTTATGTTTTGATTATTCCATGTTGTAGAGAATTCGATTTTACCCAAAATAGACCTTTAAAAAGTTGAATTTCGACTTGTTTTGATAAAGTTATGGCCAAAAGCATTTTTGGCCATTTTTATGTTCATCTGTGCTGATTCTGGCAGGGACGATGAATAGTGCCGTATAGTGCTGCATAGTAACCGAGCCGCATATGGGAGTGCCGCATAGTACTGCATAGTAGCCGAGCCGCATATGGGAGTGCCGTATATTGTCGCATAGTACTGCATAGTAAGCGAGCCGCATATGAGAGTGCCGTATAGTGCTGCATAGTAACCGAGCCGCATATAGGAGTGCCGCATAGTGCTGTATAGTAACCGAGCCGCATAGTACCGTATAGTAACCGAGCCGCATATGGGAGTGCCGCATAGTGCTGCATAGTAATCGAGCCGCATATGGAAGTGCCGCATAGTGATACATAGTAACCGAGCCGCATATGGGGGTGCCGCATAGTGCCACATAGTAATCGAGCCGCATATGGGAGTACCGCATAGTGCTGTATAGTAACCAAGCCGCATATGGGAGTGTCGTATAGTGCTGCATAGTAACCGAGCCGCATATGGGAGTGTCGTATAGTGTCCGAGCCGCATATGGGAGTGCCGTATAGTACCGTATAGTGTCTGAGCCGCATATAGGAGTGCCGCATAGTGCCGCATAGTATCGCATAGTATCCGAGCCGTATATGAGGGTGACACATAGTACCGCATAGTGTCCGAGCCGCATATGGGAGTGACATATAGTGCTGAATAGTGCCTATTTTGGCTATTTTTAGCTATTTTATGTCCTATTTGGCCAATTTGTGGCCAGAATTTCTCCCAACTCCCAACATAAAAGTGGTAGATCTTTTCTTTGGCTTCAAGAGCATGTTATTAGCTATTGTATGCAAGTTTTCTTATTTATTATAATGTAAGGATAGAACATGATAGTGGTCCGTCGTGGTGCACTCTTGACAAGTAAACATGACATATAATCTGGAACGTCGTTGCGACGACTATCTCGATATGCTAGTAATCCTCCTCTTGATACCGTGGACGATTGTGCTTGTACAAATAAACTGGTACTGTCTTGCATCATGTCTAGGATGGGGATCCCTGAATACCACGGTCAGGGGTACCTACTGAATTCAACTAAGGCTAATAACTAGAATAATCCAGTAGTCATGAAGAGATTTTCCAGCTACAGGCAATTCCGTTATCTGGACGCTCAAGTGGACTTGTAGCCTACCGACGAGTAGGGCACATTTCTAGCACACAGTCACGTGTTACATTCTTCATAAACGGACATTCGACCTGGATAACCGGATGGTCTGCAGGGCTTGTGGCTGTTGGGATAATCTCATTGTATTTTGCTAGTAACTAGGCCTGTGATAACCCTAGTTAGTTAAAAGTATCAAGTCGTACTCTTGATTGGCCGTAATTGATTGGATGGAGTTTATTCCAGCTTATTCTTATACTGATCCTGTACAAGATTATGACATGACATGAGTATTGATGCTTGCCTTAACAATAACGATCGGGGGTCCAGTTCTGTTCAGGCGAAGGATTACAACCCCGGTCCTTGTTTGGTTTAAGGGTTGTAACCTGGCTCCCGGAGCAGTTCTGTGTCCTCTCTTCGTTTATTGTCTTATTACAACCCCATGCCATGTTCGTCATGTTTTCCTTACCTTAATACCATAATTATTTATACTGGCCTTAGCAATAAAGATCAGGAGTCCAGTTCTGTTCAGGCGAAGGGTTACAACCACGGTCCTTGTTTGGTTTAAGGGTTGTAACCTGGCTCCCGGAGCAGTTCTGTGTCCTCTCTTTGTTTATTGTCTTCACTGTACCAATAGTATTTGAGATGGGTTTCTATTCAGGTGAAGGGCTACAATCCCGGTCCTTGTTTGGTTTAAGGGTTGTGACCTGGCTACTTGAATGGTTTCCTCGTACCCAGTTTACTATTGTTATCTCTATTATTATCAGTTCTTTATTTATTATTTATCTTTAATATTCTATTGTGATATGCTGGTTTTAGTTCCTAAGTGAAGCCTCCTTTGTGGCACTTGCTCTTTCTGGGGTCTGACCCAGCTAGTTTTGTATGGCCAGATATCGGAGCAGCATCAGAGGATCCACCTACCTTCCAGCCCGATGGTGACCACCAGGCATAACCAGGGCAACAAGTGGATTTCTTTTTGTTCTTCCACTTTATTGTAAAATTATTCTTTTGAGGCGTTTAGCCGGCGAGCACGTGTTAGTACATATTGCACCTTATTTACTGTCTGCCTACGGGCTGTAACATGATTGACAGATCTTAGGGTTGATCATGTATGACTAAACTCTTGCTAGTCCTGACATTTTGTACGACTAGCTTCATGATCATCCGAATATGTAATGTATGGGACGCATTGCTATTATATATTTGGTGCTCTGACACCTTATAGCTATTATTACTTGCTTGAGATTGAGACAATAGACTTATTCATGACCATAGGAGACTGTTGGCTTGTAGTTAAACCCTCATGTATCTAGACAGCCGTGACCGTATAGCGAGGTGGGTTACACTTCAATATACGTAGCTGGCTATGTACGCCCCCGCTCTCCAGTATTCTGGTTCTGGGGCGTTACATGGTTTAAGTGGTGGCCTATGCATGTCTTGTAAATCAAGATATATGAGAGTTTACCGAATAGATGTCTCAATCAGTATTCGTCCTTGATCTCTGCTCGTATCTTCTGAATCCCTAAGAATCTTGACCTGATCACATGCTTGTATCTTTGATCTGTCCTGGTCCTTCCTTATTGTTCCCTATGTCGTCTTCTTCAGCAGCATTGTTTCTGGACCTGCCGATCAGCGAGGCAGAGCACCTCCCGTGGACCAGCAGCAACCTGGAGATCAAGCCCAGCATTCAGGAGTAGCACCAGGTGACGTGGTAGCAGGTACTATTCTCATCAACACCTTTCCAGCTTCAGTATTATTTGATTCTGGTGCTTTGTATTCATTTATGTCTGCATGATTTGCGACACGGATAGGATTGGAGCCCGAGTCATTATCAGTGAGGCTCAATATACTTACTGGTAATGGACTTGTGGGAGTAGATAGAGTGTTTTTCTCGTGTCGGATCGTAGTTAGCGGTAGAGAATTCCCTGCTAGATTGATAGAGTTTCCGATGGCCGATTATGATGTGGTCTTAGGGATGGATTGGTTGAGGGACCAGTATGCTAGGATAGACTGCCACATTGGCAGGGTTGTTTTAGCATTCCCGGAGAGCCAGAGTTTTTCTTCTTCCGAGGCGAAGTTGAACCTTCTCTTCCAGTATTTCGGATGGCAGTAGCAGCAGTGCACTTACTTCGGATAGTCGAGGAGTTCCCAGATATTTTCCCAGAAGAGCTTCCAGGGATGCCGCCAGAGCAGAAGATCGAGTTTACCATCGACTTGATCCCCGGGACAGCCCCAGTATCAGAGAGAGACTATAGGATGGCGCCGTTAGAATTGGATATTGTACAAGATGATTGAAGAACTTAGAACCAAGGGATTCATTCGTGCTAGTGGATCGCCTTGGGGAGCCCCGATACTTCTTGTCAAAAAAAAGGATGGTACGTCCAGATTATATGTAGATTATCGTACCTTGAACTCAATGACAATCAAGAACAGATACCCTCTCCCGAGGATAGATGACTTGTTTGATCAACTCCAAGGGACAGCAGTATTTTCGAAGATCGACTTGCACTCCGGATGTCATCAGATCAGAGTCAGAGAGCAGGACATTCCGAAAACAGCTTTTAGATCGAGATATGGGCATTGGGAGTTCCTTGTGATGCCATTTGGAGCCACCAATGCGCCGGCCATATTCATGGACCTCATGAATCGCATCTTCATGCCTTACTTGGATCAGTTCGTGATTGTGTTCCTAGACGACATCCTGGTCTATAGCAAGAGTGAAGCGGAGCATGAGCAGCATCTCAGAATCGTCCTCCAGATTCTCAGAGAGCACCAGTTGTATGCCAAGTTTAGTAAATACGAGTTCTGGCTCGATCGCATTTCGTACTTGGGCCATATCATCACCAGAGGAGGAGTAGAAGTGGATCCCTAGAAGATCGTACCTATTGAGTCATGGCCAGTACCCAGCACAGTTGTAGAAGTTCGTAGTTTTCTCGGATTGGCCGGCTACTACCGGCGATTTGTTTCAGACTTTGCTCAGATTTCAGCACCATTGACCCAGTTGATCCGCAAGGATGTGCAGTTTGCTTGGACAGCAGAGTGCCAGGATTCTTTTGAGAGGTTGAAGCGAGGCTTGATGACGGCTCCTATTCTCACGCTTCCAGATGGAACCGGGGGATTCTCAGTGTATTGTGATGCTTCAGGCAGAGGCTTAGGATGTGTTCTGATGCAGCATGGGAAGGTAATAGCTTATGCGTCACGACAACTTCGTGATCATGAGAGGAATTACCCAACCCACGACTTGGAACTGGCAGCAGTAGTGTTTGCACTTAAGTTGTGGAGGCATTACTTGTATGGGGATAGGGTGAAGATTTTTACCGACCATAAGAGTCTGAAGTATGTTTTCACCCAGAAGGATCTTAACATGCGTCAGAGGAGATGGCTGGAGCTTCTTGTGGATTATGATATCAACTTACAGTATTATCCCGGGAAGGCCAACGTTGTTGCAGATGCATTGAGCAGGAGAGCTGGAGTTTATTTTCTAACAGCGCAACCAGAGCTATTAGCCGATCTTCAGAAGATGGGTATAGAAGTTGTCCTTCCTTCCAATATGGCATTGATGGCCAGCATGCAGGTTCAGTCCAGCATAGTCGAAAGGATCCAGATGGCACAGTCGGCAGATTCCAAGCTTCAGCAGCTCAGAGCAGAGTGTGAGGCAAGACGAAGACCAGAGTTATGCATTCATGAAGACGGTACGCTTTGACATGGTAAGCATCTTTGTGTATCCAGTGGAGATATCAGACATGAGATCATGGCAGAGGCCCACAGTTTGCAGTATTCTATTCATCCCGGTGGCACGAAGATGTATCGTGATATCCGCCAGCACTTTTGGTGGAATGGCATGAAGAGGGAGATAGCCCAGTTTGTCTCTCGATGTTTGATTTGCCAACAAGTTAAAGCTGAATATCAGAGGCCAGCTGAACTTCTTCAGCCCTTGCCGATTCCAGAATGGAAGTGGGAGCATATAACCATAGATTTTGTGACTGGATTGCCTAGATCCCCGGCTGGCAGAGACGCTATTTGGGTTGTCATAGACAGGCTCACAAAGGTGGCTCACTTTCTCCCGTTCAGAGTTGGTCAGTCGACGGCTCAGCTGGCAGAGATGTACCTTAGGCAGGTAGTCAGGATGCATGGAGTACCAGTCAGTATCATCTCAGACAGAGATTCGAGATTCACGTCGCACTTTTGGCGTAGCCTGCAAGAGAGTTTAGGGACTCGCCTCCAGTTCAGCTCAGCATATCACCCGCAGACAGATGGTCAGTCGGAACGCACGATCCAGACTCTTGAGTATATGTTGAGATCTTACACACTCGACTTCGATGGTTCGTGGAAAGATCACCTGTACCTGGTAGAATTCTCGTACAACAACAGTTTCCAAGCTAGTATCCAGATGGCACCGTTCGAGGCACTGTATAGTAGGAAGTGCCGATTCCCGCTAGCATGGGACGATGTCGGAGAGAGGCAGATGCTCGGTCCAGAAATGATTGCTCAGACCGTTGAGGTGGTCAGGAGAGTCAGAGATCATCTTCGAGTTGCCCAAGATCGACAGCGTCATTGGACCGATTCTCATCGGCGCCCTCTTGAGTTTTCTGTCGGCGACCATGTATTTCTGAGGATTTTGCCTAACCGTGGCGTCATTCATTTCGACGTGCGAGGAAAGCTTAGTCCTAGGTATATAGGGCCATTTGACATTCTGGAGCGAGTAGGAGATGTATCCTATCGTCTCGCTCTTTCGCCGTCGCTACTTGAGGTGCATAATGTGTTCCATGTATCCCAACTGCGACGGTATATCCCAGACCCGAGCCACATCCTGGATCATTCAGAATTGGTTGTTGGTACCAACCTTTCGTATGAGGAGAGACCCGTGTCTATATTGGACCGAAGAGAGAAGACACTCAAGAACAAGACTATCAAGTTAGTCCGAGTTGCTTGGGGTCATCACTCTTTGGGTGAGTCAACGTGGAAGCGTGAGGATGATATCCGATCGCGATATCCTGACCTGTTTGACTCATGAGGTATGATATCTTTCTTATGCCTCATGCCTTCGATTTCTTGCTTGCATGAATAATTACTTGATTGCTTGATTAGTATAGCTTGCCTGTGATTAGTATAGCTTGTTCTTGTCCCTCTAGCCTCTTAATTAAATTCTGAGGACGGAATTCTTTTAAGATGGGTAGAGATGTAATACCTATAGTTCGTATTACGTATTTTAAAATACGTGTACGCATTTTATCTTGTATTACATGATTCCTCGCTTGGCTTATCTTGCCATTTTATGGCTTGGTTTATTTTGGGTTGGTTCGGCTAGGCTTGGGTTGCCTTGGTTCATCATGAACCAAGGGGAGAACCCTTACCTACTACCACCATCCCTATTTATTAACCCCCACTCCTTTCTCTCTCCTCATTAATCTACTTCTTCTCCACCATTACTTCTTCAACCACCAGGAGAGAGAGAGAGAGAGAGAGAGAGAGAGAGAGAGAGAGAGAGAGAGCTTAGGCAAGTGCAACTTGCTTTATGGAGAAACTCCATTTTTGTTGTTCTATTGCCTTCCTCGCGAGATTCTAAGATACTTTAGAACTTAGCATTTTTTATTTTGATAGATATTTTCTTGTAGATCTAAGTTTATATCATTTTCATTTTTTTGGGTTTTGATCTATTAAACTTCATTATTTTTATGTTTTGATTGTTCCATGTTGTAGAGAATTCGATTTAACCCAAAATAGACCTTTGAAAAGTTAAATTTTGACTTGTTTTGAGGAAGTTATGGCTAAAAGTATTTTTGACCATTTCTATGTTCATCTGTGCTGATTCTGGCAGGGACGATGAATAGTGCCGTATAGTGCTGCATAGTAACCGAGCCGTATATGAGAGTGCCGCATAGTACTGTATAGTAATCGAGCCGCATATGGAAGTGCCGCATAGTGCCGCATAGTGCTGTATAGTAACCGAGCCGCATATGGGAGTACCGCGTAGTGCTGCATAGTAACCGAGCCGCATATGGGAGTGCCGCATAGTGATGCATAGTAACCGAGCCGTATATGGGAGTACCGTATAGTGCTGTATAGTAATCGAGCCGCATATAGGAGTGCCGCATAGTGCTGCATAGTAATCGAGCCGTATATGGGGGTGCCGTATAGTGCCGTATAGTACTGCATAGTAACCGAGCCGCATATGGGAGTGCCGCATAGTGCTGCATAGTAACCGAGCCACATATGGGAGTGCCGCATAGTGTTGCATAGTAACCGAGCCGCATATGGGAGTGCCGCATAGTACTGTATAGTGTCCGAGCCGCATATAGGAGTACCACATAGTGTCTGAGCCGCATATAGGAGTGCTGCATAGTGCCGCATAGTGTCCGAGCCACATATGAGGGTGCCGTATAGTGTCGTATAGTACCGCATAGTGTCCGAGCCGCATATAGGGTGACGCATAGTGCTGAATAGTGCCGCATAGTGTCTATTTTGGCTGTTTTTGGCTATTTTATGCCCTATTGGCCAATTTGTGGCCAGAATTTCTCCTAACTCCCAACATGAAAGTGGTAGATCTTTTCCTTGGCTTCAAGAGCATGTTATTAGCTATTGTATGCAAGTTTTCTCATTTATTATAATGTAAGGATAGAACATGATAGTGGTCCGTCGTGGCGCACTCTTGACAATTAAACATGACATATAATCTGGAACGCCGTTGCGACGGCTATCTCGACATGCTAGTAATCCTCCTCTTGATACCGTGGGCGATTGTGCTTGTACAAATAAACTGGTACTGTCTTGCATCATGTCTAGGATGGGGATCCCTGAATACCACGGTCAGGGGTACCTACTGAATTCAACTAAGGCTAATAACTAGAATAATTCAGTAGTCATGAAGAGATTTCTCAGCTACAGGTAATCCCGTTATCTGGGCGCTCAAGTGGACTTGTAGCCTACCGACGAGTAGGGCACATTTCCAGCACACAGTCACGTGTTGCATTCTTCGTAAACGGACATTCGACCTGGATAACCGGATGGTCTGCAGGGCTTGTGGCTGTTGGGATAATCTCATTGCATCTTGCTAGTAACTAGGCCTGTGATAACCCTAGTTAGTTAAAAGTATCAAGTCGTACTCTTGATTGGCCGTGATTGATTGGATGGAGTTTATTCCAGCTTAGTCTTATCCTGATCCTGTGCAAGATTGTGACATGACATGAGTATTAATGCTTGCCTTAACAATAACGATCGGGGGTCCAGTTCTGTTCAGGCAAAGGGTTACAATCCCGGTCCTTGTTTGGTTTAAGGGTTGTAACATGTCTCCCGGAGCAGTTCTGTGTCCTCTTTTCGTTTATTGTCTTATTACAACCCTATGTCATGTTCGTCATGTTTTCCTTACCTTAATACCATAATTATTTATACTGGCCTTAGCAATAAAGATCAGGGGTCCAGTTCTGTTCAGGCGAAGGGTTACAACCCCGGTCCTTGTTTGGTTTAAGGGTTGTAACTTGGCTCCCGGAGCAGTTCTGTTTCCTCTCTCCGTTTATTGTCTTCACTGTACCAATAGTATTTGAGACGGGTTTCTATTCAGGTGAAGGGCTGCAACCCCGGTCCTTGTTTGGTTTAAGGGTTGTGACCTGGCTACTTGAATGGTTTTCTCGTACTCAGTTTACTGTTGTTATCTCTATTATTATCAGTTCTTTATTTATTATTTATCTTTAATATTCTATTATGATATGCTGGTTTTAGTTCCTAAGTGAAGCCTCCTTTGTGACACTTGCTCTTTCTGGGGTCTGACCCAGCTAGTTTTGTATGGCCAGATATCGGAGTAGCATCAAAGGATACACCTACCTTTCAGCCCGATGGTGACCACCAGGCGTAACCAGGCAACAAGTAGTTTTTTTTTGTTCTTCCACTTTATTGTAAAATTATTTTTTTGAGGCGTTTAGCCGGCGAGCACGTTTTAGCTCGTATTGAACCTTATTTACTGTCTGCCTACGGACTGTAACATGATTGACAGATCCAAGGGTTGATCATGTATGACTAAACTCTTGCTAGTCCTGACATTTTGTACGACTAGCTTCATGATCATCCGAATATGTAATGTATGGGACGCCTTGTTATTATATATTTGGTGCTCTGACATCTTGTAGCTATTATTACTTGCTTGAGATTGAGACAATAGACTTGTTCATGACTGTAGGAGACTGTTGGCTTGTAGTTAAACCCTCATGTATCTAGACAGCCGTGACCGTATAGCGAGGTGGGTTGTACTTCAATATACGTAGCTGGCTATGTACGCCCCCGCTCTCCAGTATTCTGGTTCTGGGGCGTTACAGCTAATGATAGGAGGTCTACCTCGGGATACTGCATATTTGTAGGAAGCAACTTGGTCTCTTGGAGGAGTAAGAAGCAGTCAATGGTAGCTAGATCGACAGCTGAAGCAGAGTACAGAGCTATGGCCTTGGAAGTTGCAGAGCTTCTATGGTTGAAAAATATGCTGGTGGAGTTGAAGTTGGATCAATGAGCCAAGATGAAGCTGTAGTGTGACAATCAGTCAGCTATTAGTATCGCCAACAATCCAGTATAGCATGACAGGACCAAACACATCGAGATCGATAGATTCTTCATCAAGGAGAAGTTGGATAGTGGACTACTGGAACTAGGCCACGTTCCAACCAAGGATCAGGTTGCAGACGGACTGACCAAGGGACTTAACTCTGTGAGCATAATTATAGGATGTGACAAGATGTGCTTAATGAATATCTTTCGCCCATCTTGAGGGGAGTGTTGGTATATTTGGTATTAGAATAATTTGTTGGTATATTTGGTATTAGAATAAGTATACTGGAATATCCTGTTGGTATATTAGGTATGTCAGAATATGCCACAGGATATTTCACAGAGGGTTTAATGTAATGAGGAGGATTATAAGGCTATATATAGCCAAGAGACTATCAATAAAAATCAACACAAATGCTTCACTTTCAAAAAGTTTTAGGTCTCCGTTGAAAAAAAAATTGGCAGGAAGATGAAGTGCATTCACACCGATAATGGAAACGAGTACATAGTTCCATTTGATGCTTATTACAGGACCGAAAGTCAGCATCAGATATGTCTCACCTATAACTAAAATACAATGGCCCAATTGATCATCATCTACATATCACTTATCTTGACATGCCCCAAATGTTCTTTTTGTCCAAAATTTGATGTTTTAGATAATATTTTGGATGCAAGTTGTGAAGTAGTGTCTTTCTCCTATGATACACTATACCAAAATGGACGATTTGCAACATTTATATTTGTCTAACAACAACGTACTAAATTTGTCATTTTGTTTTCGACGAATTAAATTTGTTGTTTAATATCAAAATCTGCTTCACGAAAATAATATATTTAAATTCAACGGGTTAAAACAATTGTTTAGTATCTGTTGTAAACTTTGGCTTCCCGTTCACTGAAAAATATAGGCTTCTAATTTTTTTACCAAACCGACACTTTCCCTCCCAAAAACCCCGTTGCCCCCTAAAATTTTCACCAAACCTGTGCTCCCCTTTCACCCAAACCTTTCTTCTCCCGCTGGAACCCCGCTCCCTCCTCTTAGTCCCCGGGAACCCCGCTCCCGTCGGTACCATCGCGCTTCCGCTGTAAACCCGCTCCCTGTTGGACCCCCGTGTAGAAGCATGGAATTTCACAACCAGAAAGCCCATGCGCCAGACACTACATGCGCCAGAACTCAGACGAAGAACTTCACAACAAAGTCAATAACTATAGACATTTGAAGAAGGACTTTTTATTTATATATATAAAAGTCTATTACATGTCTAGAAAAGGTTGTACAAAGGAGACTTTCTACAAAGGAAAGAGCCTAAGTCTACAGCCAGCGGCCATCATACGCCTTCAGATAAGGGCAGCGGCCACCATGCGTCTCCAGATAGGCGCAGCATCACTATGCGCCACCAGTGAGGCGCAGCAGATATCATGCGCCTCCATCCAGTAGCATCCCATCATCTCTTCAGCAGCTCAGTTATGTGCATCCCTTCAGCCAAATTCTTCCAGCCAGGCTCACCTGGCCGAGCAGAGCCCAGTTATGTGCCGCTCTTCCAACCAGGCTCGCCCGATAAATTCTTCGACACAAAGCATTTAACCCTCTGGCTGGAACCAAGGAAGAGAAGAGCACCGCAAATGCTGTGGCCAGGGGAGGCTTCGAAAGAGCCTCCAAAGCCGAAGGAAGACCGTGATCGAAACCACGGCTAAAGGAGCAGCTTTCGACACGATCAAAGTGGGGAAACCCCACTTTGCAGGAAGAGAGAGCCTTGCACCGCCATTCCGATCTACGGCTCTTCCGGAATAACGGAGACGAGGCTCGAGCATCCCTATCTTTGGATGCAACAGGCACCTTCCGCCTGCCTCAGAAGCCCTCGACTCCGTCTTTTGGATGTAACAGTCACCTTCAAGTGCATCAAAGACAACACAGCGTCTCATCTTCACCCTCGGGAGCACTTCGTCAGCAGAATGCACCCGTATGTTCAAGTTCATATTGGAAGTACGTGAGGGAATGAGAAGCAAATCTTCTCTCCATGCCACTATTTATAGGCCGGGCAGATCAAACCACGCACCAAGTGGATGGCCCTCCGAATTCCGTGCAATGAATTTACATTAAATGGATGAACCGGACGCCTCGAATTCAGCCAAACAGCTATTTATAGCACTCGAAGAGCGAGACAGCCGCATCATTAAAAGACATGTCCGATGCGCCAGCCAGACAGCGCATCACACGGACGCGCCCTTCGGCGTCAGGCGCATCATACAGACGCGCCCTACAGTACTCGGCGCATTATAGAGGATGCGCCCCCACACATCTCCATACTGAGTGGAACGCCAACCGACGCGCCC
This sequence comes from Iris pallida, assembly GCA_029216955.1. Classification (NCBI taxonomy): domain Eukaryota; kingdom Viridiplantae; phylum Streptophyta; class Magnoliopsida; order Asparagales; family Iridaceae; genus Iris; species Iris pallida. The sequence goes on along the minus strand of JANAVB010009198.1, from coordinate 36,525,619 downwards.
ACTCAGCTGTCCATCGAACGTCACCAACATTAAATGCTGAACTGACAGAGTTGGCAGCACGCCTCCCAAAGTCTGAACAGTTGACAGCTTTATTCAGAAAACGAAGCGTCGGCAACGTCAGCATCATCATGACTCTATTCCGACGGCTACTGCCACGTGGCCACCCGTATGCACCTCTACGACCATGCGTCCACACCCGCATGCGCCTCTACGGCCATGCGTCCAAACCAGCATGCGCCTCAAAAGCCATGCGCCCCAGACTGATCTCTGATCCCGAAAGACAGAAGGAAAGTCGCCTGCATGCGCCTCAAAAGCCATGCGCCCCAGACTGATCTCTGATCCCGAAAGACAGAAGGAAAGTCGCCTGCATGCGCCTCAAAAGCCATGCGCCCCAAATGGTTTGTAACTCCTAAAGGTTATGAGCCGCAGCCTCCTCCTGCGCCCAATCCAAGGCACAGCCCACCAGATCACTCCTCTCCACCAAATCCGAGATCTTCGAACCATGAGTCGACGACACGTGTCTTTTGACTCAACTCGTCCAAGATTTCAGCAACGGAAAGATCTTCCCCCTGCTACGTGCCGGCTCACAACAGCAGTATGAAGAGTTCTCCCCCTCGATCAGGGCGCAGCATCCATGCGCCTCCATCAGCAACCTCCACGTGGCGTTCCCACACCGGCGCATCCTACATGCGCGCATGAGCAGCCAGCCTGCAAAACTATAAATAGAAGGATCATCCCCTTCACACACACACAGAGACTCAGAACATAGGACTCACAGAGAGTCCACAACAGAGAATCACCGGAGAGACAGTTCTAGACACTCAACGTCTTCCTCCTCTCAGCAAGCTCCAGCACCCAGAGTAATCAACACCTTCAGAGAACCGATAACCGCCGTCAGCCGGTCAATGGAGTCAACGCATTACCACTCGCTCCATTGGCACTAAGGACCCAGCTTAAACAAAAGTGTACTCCTAGGACTACATCTAAGTCCTATATTGTATCACTGTTCTGTTTGTATTAAGATTTCAATCAAAACAATTTTAATGGCAAACAAGCTGGCGACTCTGCTGGGGACCTCTTTCTCCTCTACCGAGAAAGTCGTGTCACAGGCCGACGACGTGAAGGTGGGCTCCTCCCACAAGACGCTGGTAGTGCGCCTCAATCAACAGGCGTACGAGGAGTTCATTTCTGAAGGAAGTGCGAGTCCTTCGAAGCGGCTGTCGAAGCCGAAGAAGACCCGCACAGTCTGGGTGCGCAAAGTCGACGCCTCGGGCACCACCGTTGAAGGGGATGCGCCCGTCCAGCCTTCCCTTCCTGCTGACGTCCTCAGCAGTCAAGGTGCGCCCGTTGATGCAGCGCATCTCTCGGGGAAGCGTGCGGCTGACCACGTTCCCCAGCCATCTTCCTCTCATGCGAGGAAGATACGTCGACGGAGCAGGGGCGCAGCCAATGCCCCGCGCATTACTTCTGATGCGCCACAACGAGCCTCTGTCTTCGACAGACTCACTCGCTGTAACGGCGAGGAGAATTTGGATGCTGAGTACTATGCGCCCCAGCGGGCTGGTACGAAGAAATCCAAGGCGGCACGGGCCACGCGCCACAAACGTGCTATGCCAGCAGCCGGCCAGAGGCACGCGCTTACAATCACGCGCGCTGCCGATGGCAAGCTGTACAAGGTTGACTCAAGTGCTCCCGCACCGACAACGAGTCGACCTTCAAAGTCCTCATCTCACTTGGGCGCATTCACTGCGTGCACAACCAAGCCGAGAGAGGCAAACTCAGTGGTCTTGAACTCCCGCGCCTCCTCTGGTTGTGCGTTTGAGGTCCGTTCAAGTCACTTCAAATGCTGTGGTTCCCCCACTACTGATCGTGATGCCTGCTTGGTATTAGATCAGGGGGCGCAGCACTCACCCGACCACCCCGGCGCTTGGCCCTGCCATACGCCTGAGAGGGGTGTGAGGGTAGCACTCTCCTCCAACGACTTGCGCAACGTGATCACTCACAAGCGCCGGTCAGGAGAGTTGACCAACAAGCACGATGCGCCTCTCACGGGGCACACTTGTGCAGTGGTCACCATCAACTGCTGTTGCAAGACGGCAGTACCGCCAAAGCAGTCGGTCTTCCAACGGCTACAATCATCGACACCCCTCCGACATCGCCTTGGGACGAAGGTGTCAGCAGAAGAGGAACTAAAGATTGCGTCATGCAACGTGATCTCCAATTCCTCATCTGTCCGGAAGACGACTGCCAATTCCTCGTCTTCATCCAAAAGCCAGCCGAGGAAAACCAAGGCAGCTGTCACGACCTCTGGAGTGTTCGAAGGCACTTGGTCGAGGAAGAAGTCCTTGGAGGAAGCTGGGGGTAGCCAGACCCTTGTTGAGCCTCCTTCCGAAGACGAAGATGTCCAAAGCACAGCTGCGGCGGATCTTCATCAAAGCGAAGATGGCCTCCCTGAAGCCCCTCAAAATGACGATGTCCTCCAGGACACCGCCGGGGGTAGTGCTGAAAATGAAGAGGCCCTTCAAGACAGAGCTGAGGGCAGTCAGGCCTTTGCAGAGGCGCCTGTCGAAGATGAACTCCAGAATGTGGCTGGGGGTGGCCAAACACCAGGAGAAGTAACTCCCCCACATGAGAGCGAGGCTGAGAGCGAAGCCTCAACTAATCCATCCACTTCCGGCCGTGTCATGACAGTATACATGACCGGGGGTGATCTTGAGGCTGATGTGCCGCCACAGGACATTGTCCAGCACATAGACTCGTTAGAGGGAGGACTCAAAACCCTCTCTGCCTCAATGCAAGCACTGACTCAAGCAGTGTTTGAGATGCGGTCGGCCTTGATCAGGACACCTTCAAATGGTCCCGACCCAGGAGCTAATGGAGAGTCGAGTGTGCCCCTCCAGCGGACACCCTCAGACACAGAAGTACCCCGGACATCGGAGCCCTCAAACGCTCCACTCCAGGTGGTACCTCCTTCCCCGGCTCCTAGCTCCACGGAGGACGTGGTCGAAATGATCAAAGATCTGCGGGAGCGCTTCGAGTCCAAGAACAGGCAGGAGGAACGCCAGAAGATGGGCATTCCCCAGCCTTATCCCCTTGAGTGGAACAAGGTGGTTTATCCCCCAAAGTATAAACCACAAACACTCACGCCGTATGACGGGAAGGACTCTCCACGACGGTACCTGACGTACTTCCAGTCGCAGACAGGGCATCTTCCGAAGGAGGACGCACTCCTCACCAGCATCTTTGTTGGGGCCCTGAAAGGGGTGGCGTATGACTGGTACTGCAGCCTCCCCGATAATTCCATATCGTCCTTCGACGACCTGACACGCCTCTTCCTCGACCGCTTCTACGACGGTGGAAAGGACATGACGATGGCGTCTCTCATTGAGATACGCCAGAAGGACAAGGAAACGGTTCGGGCATTCATCGAACGCTTCCGTCAGGCCTGCTTCAGGTTACCTCCAGGCATGCCAGAACATGCGCTTCTCTCCGCTTGCAGTATGAACATGCTGCCTGCAGTAAAGCTCTGGCTTAACTCTACTCCCCCTCCCGATTGGAGCTCCCTAATCATTGAAGCTAAAGCTGCAGAGAAGAAGGCGGCCAAAGCACGTCTTCTGGGTGTTAGCTTCCCCGCCTTTGACGATAAGGGGAAAAAGTCCGCAACCAACAATTCCGGACGAAAAACAAAGGAGAAATAGGCATTGACAGTTAATGCCTCAAAGGGCGCATCTGTGCCTACTCAAAAGCCTCCACTGGCACCGAGATCCAAGGAAGTTTATTCATTCAATGATGACGACACCCTGCAACTCTTTGAGATACTGAAGCAGGGTGACAAGATCAAGCTTCCGGACCCGAAGCGGCCCGATGAAGTCGGGAAGGTGGACAACCCAAGGTACTGTCACTACCATCGGTTTGTCGGACACCCGACTAAGGACTGCTACGTCCTCAAAAATTACATCCAGCGCATGATCAATGCGGATGTAATCTCCGTCGATTACGAAGAGAAGACGGTGTCAGCTAATGTGGTATCACTTCAGTTCGGCACCTTGCCGCCGACTACCACACAAGATGGCGTCGTCCCCATCCCTAAGGCGACAATGGAGGTGGTGAATTTGCCACCCACCCGTGACAATGTGAGTGGACTTGTCCCACTCACCACATCTCGAGGAGAGGTCCTCTGGGTTCACCCCGACCTCGTCTCCGAGGTAACTCAACCGGAGGTACGCCCTACCTCCAAAGCAAAAGGCAGGAAGATCAAGTCTTGCCGCACGGTCTCTTCTTCAACGAAAGAGGCGCTTCCTGTGCAGACGCGTGCACAACAGAACTCCCAGCCCGGTGAAGCTGCCGCCGAAGTGGTGCCTCCTGGCACCATCCCTGAGGAGGGTCCATCCAAGCCCTCAGCAGCCAATAAACAAAAGCAAGTGGAGGCCCGTTTCGACAGACCTCTGCGGAAAGAAAATGCTTCGGGGCTAGCCAAGCCCCACAATTTTGACATTCTGGCACAACTGGCCAGTACTCCTGCACGCTTGTCTCTGTTTGAGCTCCTGCGTCTCTCCAAGGACTCCCGAGAAGCTCTTTGCGAAGCTCTGAAGGATGCTGAATCCTTTCTCAGTCAGGTCAAGCAGCCTGAAGACCTCCCAACTACTTGTGCACACTGTCATTGTGCGGATGAAGTTATCCCAAACATAACCTTCACCCAACAAGACATGCTGCTCAAGCATCACCGACATAACCGACCGTTGTATTACACAGGGTACATCGGTTCGGTAAAGGTGAGCAGGATTCAGATCGATCCGGGGTCTTCCCTAAGCATCATTCCAAAGGCGCTGCTATCAAAGCTGGGAATCCCAATGTACCGGCTAGCGCCCTCCAATACGACCATCAGCGGCTTCAACGCCAGCAAGAGCGAGCCACTGGGCAAGATCCGGCTGAAGTGTCACATCGGCAGTCTCAAAACTGAGGTGACTTGTTATGTGGTGGATGCCGAGGTCAACTACAACATCTTACTCGGACGACCATGGTTACATGAGTACATGGTGGTGCCCTCCACGCTCCACCAATGCATGAAATATGTATCCACCAAAGGCGTCATCCGGACGGAGTTTGCGGATATCGATCCCTTCAAAGGGATTGAGGCCTACTTCACCGATTCCGACTTGTACAAGCCACTTGACGAGGAGGAAGCCAACGACGCCGATGATGAAGCAGAGACGGCAACAGAGCCGGACTTGGAACCCGAAGCGACTCCTGACGCCCCCTTGAAAATCCGTCTGAAAGGGAGACCACCCCAGAAGGCGCCTCCAATGAGCATCAAGCTATCAGAAAAAGCGCCAGCTCGCGAAGCCCCCCTGAAGATACGCCTCAAGGGGAAGCCACCACAAACAGCGGCTCCCCTAGTGGTAAAATTACAAGGGAAGGCGCCACTCATCGAAGGCGCAACCGAGGTACCCCTCAAGGTGCGTCTTAAAGGCAAGCCGCCGCAGTCATCCAAGATGTCGGAGAGGGCTCACATAACCCTCTCAGACCCCAAAGTCAGAGCGGTGGAGGACTCTTCTGATCCGGCCCCAGTGCTTACAGACGAGGAGCTTGGCGAATATATCTCTGCTGATGTAGACGCACCCTCCTTCGACAATGTAATCCCACGGGATAAAATCTCGTACTTTATTAATAATAGAGTGTCTTTCAATTATTCTTGTCTTCCACACTGGAATGCCATGTATACATTAGACAACGCTCTACGGTCGTTGCAAACACAAGTAACGACCGTCTACCATAATCAAATAGTCCCGTCTCAAGGAGTCTTCATAGTCCCTCCACGAAGCCGAGACGAAGGCACCATCATCTCGGGCAAAATCGAGCGTCGTCGGAACCTCCCGTCGATCGAGCCCGAACCTGATACCGGCAGAGTACAAGTCTATCGATACACGGATGCGGCTAAGCACATCATCCAAAAGATGGGCTACGACCTGAAAAGCAATAAAGGCCTAAACTACGGCAAGGGTCGGCATCTCCCTGTCCGGCTTTCGATGCCCAATGGAAAGCCACAGGATTACTATAATCGGACTCGACGGGGGTTAGGCTATGTCACGCCGCCATCAACTCCAGAGAGTTCAGACGCAGAAGACATAGAACATTCCCACTCATCAGAAGCATCGACGTGGGACTCCGATACCAGTATCGGATCAGTCTTCAGGAAAGTGCTGTCAGCTAACATGACATCGGCGCAACCTCAGAAAGATGAAGGCGAAGACCAACCGCCGGAACCCTTCGAAGAGGAACCCTGGGCTCAACGCCTAGGAGAACAATGGGAGTCTCGTTTTGAGTTACGAGAACCTCCCACCGAAGACGAAGTCGAGCAAATCGACCTCGGGGATGGGTCTTCTTCTAAACCCATCTTTATCAGCAAAAGCTTGGAAGGAGAAGACCGAGAATCTTTAGTCCAACTCGCTAAGGAGTATATCGACGTCTTCGCCTGGAGCTACGAAGACATGTCGGGTCTCGATCCACAGATCGCGATGCATAGGTTGAACATCTTACCAGATGCCAAACCTATCAAACAACAACAGCGACGCTTCCCCCCGGACATCATGAACGCCATCGATCAGGAGGTGGACAAACTCTTGACCAGTGGCTTCATCCGTGAGGAACAACACCCGGACTGGGTAGCCAACGTCGTCCCTGTCACCAAGAAGAACGGGAAGATACGAGTCTGTATCAACTTCAGGGATCTCAACTCTGCTTGCCCGAAGGATGAATTCCCGCTCCCAATCACCGATGTAATGATCGACAACACATGTGGCTTTGAACGCATGTCCTTCATGGACGGGTATTCAGGCTACAATCAAATCAAGATGTTCCCCGATGACGCAAAACACACGTCATTCAGGACTCCAAAGGGTGTTTTCTGCTACACAGTAATGCCCTTCGGCTTGAAGAACGCCGGTGCAACGTACCAGCGAGCTATGAGCACCATCTTCCATCAACATCTTCGCAAGACAGTTGAGTGCTATGTTGACGACATCGCAGTCAAGAGCCGCCTCAAAAGAGATCACCTACAGGACCTAAAGACGGTCTTCGATCTCATGCGGGCACATCAACTCAAAATGAACCCCGCTAAATCCTTCCTGGGGGTTTCTAGCGGCAAATTCTTGGGCTTTGTCATCACGGCAAAAGGCATTCATGTCGATCCCGAGAAGACTAAAGCCATCCTTAACATGGACCCTCCGAAGAACCTTCGAGAACTTCGGGGCTTACAGGAACGTTTGGCATACATCCGGAGGTTCATAGCAAACCTCTCCGGTAAATGTCAACCCTTTACTTAGCTCATGAAGAAGGGAGTCTCTTATGTCTGGACAAAGGAGTGCCAAAAGGCTTTCGACGACATCAAGGCTTACTTAACAAGCCCGCCAGTCCTAGTGGCACCTGTCGCCGGCAAACCATTCCTCCTCTACGTCCGTGCCATGGATCATTCCCTCGGCGCTTTGCTGGCTCAAAACAGCGATGCAGGCTACGAGCAAGCAATCTACTACCTCAGTCGAACACTCATCGGGGCCGAACACCGGTACAACCCCGTTGAAAAGGAGTGCTTGGCTTTGGTGTTTGCCATTCAGAAGACTCGTCATTACGTCTCGGGCCAGACAATTCACGTCATCTCCCGAGTCAATCCGCTCAGAGTTCTCATGACGAAGCCAGGGTCATTAAACTCCCGGCTGGCTACATGGGCGATCCTACTAACACCATACAACATGGTGTTTGTCCCGCAGAAGGCAGTCAAGGGTCAGGCTCTGGCTGACTTTTTAGCTGCACCCCCCATCCCAGAATCTTCAAAACTCTATGAAGACATCCCGGATGAAGTCCAAGAATCAAACGTCACTGAAGGAAGCCCCATTTGGCGGATGTTCTTCGATGGCGCTTCAAGAACGGGCCCCAATGGCCAAATCATCGCAGGAGTGGGGGTAGTCTTAGTCTTCCCCGATCAGCTGGTCATCCAGCGCGCATACTCCCTTTCGAAGCCGTGCTTCAACAATGTTGCTGAGTACAATGCACTCGTCATGGGACTCCAGCTAGCACAACAGCTGGGGGTGGATCATCTGGAAGCCTACGGCGACTCGAAACTCGTCGTAAACCAGATTCGGGGGCAATACGAGGTTCGCCATGAAGATTTGATCCCTTACCATGAAGTTGCATTGAACATCATTTCAATCTTTACTGGGTTCTTCATCGAACATGTACCCCGCCTACAAAACTTGGAGGCTGACGCTCTAGCTGGCCTCGCTGCCTCATTGGCCGCGCCCCTTGGGACTCAACACTATGTCACGGTAACTGGCCGAGACTTGATTTGTCCCAGAAACAACCTATGTTTGCAAATGGCTCACGCCATGCCGACAAATACTGGGGTTAATGTCCGAGACTGGAGGTTCCCGTTCATCGACTTCGCTGTCTACGGAATCCTTCCAGAGGACCCGAAGGAAGCCGTCTCAGTCAGGAGACGCTCTCTTCGATTCTACTACGATACAGCCACTAAAACGCTGTACCGACGCTCCTTCGACGGGCTTCTCCTTCGATGTCTGTCTAACGAAGAAGCGGCCGAAGCTCTTCGAGAAGCTCATGACGGAACTTGCGGTGCTCACCAACCAGGGCCTAAGTTGCAAGATCGACTGCGACGTATGGGCTACTACTGGCCAACCATGGTTGCCGACGCAGTGGAATATGCTAAGAAGTGCCATGCATGCCAACTTCATGCAGACTTCATACATACACCATCTGAACCTCTACATCCTACAGTCGCCTCCTGGCCATTCGAAGCCTGGGGCATGGACATAGTAGGGCCAATCACCCCTCCTTCATCGAGAGGACACCGCTTCATCCTGGCCATCACCGATTACTTCTCCAAATGGGCGGAAGCAGTCCCACTAGCAGAAGTAAAAAGCTCCAGGGTGGTCAGCTTTATCAAACACCATGTCATTTACCGTTTCGGGGTACCCCGGCGAATCATCCATGACAATGGTCCTCAGTTTATCAGCCATATTTTCAGCAGGTTCTGTGACAAGAATCGCATTCAAAACGTGGCCTCAACCGCCTACAATCCGGCAACAAACGGATTGGCCGAGGCATTCAACAAAACTATCGTCAGGCTACTCAAAAAGGTCGTGTCATCCAACAAACGCGACTGGGACGAAAAGCTTGGCGAATGCCTTTGGGCCTACCGCACAACGGTACGGACCCCAACAGGCAACACTCCATTCTCCCTGGTCTACGGGAGCGAAGCAGTACTGCCTCTCGAGATACAGATACCTTCGCTCCGCGTGGCAATCACAAACGATCTCACAGAAGAAGACAATCAACGTCGTCGTCTGCGGAAATTGGAGGCACTTGACGAAAAGCGTCTCCTAGCTCAACAACGCATCGAGCTTTACCAAGCCCGTATATCACAGGCTTTCAACAAGAAGGTCAAGCAAAGAACTTTCCAAGTTGGCGACCTGGTTTTAGCAGTCAGAAGGCCAATGGTGTTAACTCACAAGACACCAGGGAAGTTCGAGCCCAAATGGGAAGGACCCTTCATCATTGAGACGGTATACTCAAACGGTGCTTACCGGCTCGCCAAACCCAATGGGGACTTGTTCATGATGCCCATCAATGGCAAGTTCCTAAAGAAGTACTACTCTTGACATCCTCCAAGACATGTATTTCCCCAAACAACCTCTTTTCACAAAATCAATCGCTTCCGGAACCCAGCTGTTCCGTGGCATCCTTCCGTAGAAAGATAACCACGTCCACATTACCTCTGAGTTGTCTCTCTACATCCTACAAAGCGGAACCTTACACTTCGTGAGCTTACGCTATCCTTCATATTTACCACGTCCACATTACCTCTGAGTAAACATCCCGTACAAACAACTCCTACGTTGTCGTACATTGATCGCAGAACTTCCACGTCCACATTACCTCTGAGTTGTTCAGCGTATCCCCCAGGATCATTCCTACCACGTCCATAAACACCTCTGAGTAGGAAGATTCTATCATTTGAACCTAATGATTGCCATGTCCATATTACCTCTGAGCAAACATGTTGGTTCCTTTATACTTATTATCTGTACCTAAAAACCAAGGTGCGCAAAAGATAATAGGTCCACATAAATCATCAAGTTCATGAAATCAAAAATGAACACATCAAAGAGATAGTGTATTTCTTTATTTTTCAAAAGGAATACAGAAATACGCTATTTCCCCAGCAAGAGTTGCAAAAAACACATAAAAAAAAGAGAAGCTACAATCCCCGATCCTCCCCAGGGTGGGATGAGAGTTCTCTGACTCGACGTCTCAGGTCGGCAGTGCGAGTTTCCACAGTCGCCCGGACTCGCACCTCGGCTTCTTGACGCATTAACCCGACAGCCTCAGCGGAAGTTTTACTCTCATACTTCTCATCAAGCTGTCGTCGCTGTTGAGCCAAAGCAAGGGTCCGCTGAGTAAGAGTCGTTTCCTCCCGTTTGAATGCCACGTGTTCAGCCAGGACGCGCTCAGCCTCTAGTTGAAGTTGGGCCCGCTGGTCTTCAAGACGGCGCATCTGAGCATCAACTTCTGCGATGTTAGCATCCACCGCAGCCCGCTTCTCCGTCGTCTTCTTCATAGATTGAGACAGCTGCTCCGTCGCAGCCTCAGTCCCAGCCACTTCACGCTCCCAACTGCTCACCTCGGCTCGATGGGAAGCCTCGATCTCAGCCATCGACTTTCCTATCTCTGCATCTATCAAGACCGAGAGGTCATTTCGTTGGATGCGCTGCAGTTCCGCGAGCCGCTCGTCCAGCTCCATCACCGAAACCTCCAGAATTTCGGCCATATGGTCATGGCCCTGGTGAATGCGGATCAGCTCGATACAAGGCATTGCCAAAGCTTTTGCCGCCGCAAAGCTCCCCTTGGCATCTACCACTGCAGATACACCTTTCTCCAGTATTTTGTACACTCCCTCGACGAGGAATTTCACATACCCGTCGGCTTCCGCCAGCACCTGCGGCGTCATAGCAGGAGTTGAGGGAGCTACTACAGTTTGCGAACCGGAGGAAGATCCGCCGACCTCGATATGAGAAGTTTGAATCTCGGCAGCAATAGGCTCTTCATCAACAGGGCCCAGACTGCTAGCCCGAGGAGCCGAAGGAACAGAAGGAGCCGGCGCATGCGTCGTGATAGTACCCCAAGTAGAAGGAGCAACAGAGGGTTCCACACCCTTACCCTTCTCAAGCCCGGAGAAATCACCGACGTCAACGGCTACCTCTTCCCCCGACATTCTATCAGCATCAGCCACCTCCCCCGGCAAAACGGGGAGGTCAACATTTATCTCCTGGCCAGCCCCAGGAGACAAGACCAACAGAAGAGTCTCATTCTTCTCAAGTCCCTCTACAGGGACAGAATCTGCCGCTACCGCCTGATCGGTAGCCATCTCTATGTCCATGGTTGAAGCCAAGGAAGGATTCGGCAATGATTCAGCCGACCTCCCTTCATCATGACAAGGAGGGGAATCAACCCTCTCCTCTATCCCCACTGCTTCTGCTGCCCCCGCAACAGACTCCTGCAGCTCCGGAGCGGTGTCATCGGAAGATGATGAACTCCATTCCTCTTCATCACCAGGAAGCTGCGCACTTGCTAAATCTTCGATATGTGAAGCCTCCGCTGTGGCCTTCGCCACCTCGGAAGCTGCTGCACCCTCAGGTTCCCTCCTGACCGGAACCTCCACGATAACAGTATCCTCCGGATCTTCCTCCATGAGAGACATCATTGTCGGCGGGATACGCACTCCAGACGAGCTCGCCATCCCTTCTCGCCTACTCCCACCCGACTTTGGAGTACGAGGTTTTCTTTTTAGCGGCTCCTACAAAAGAAGATGGGATCTCGTAAGTGGCGGAACCAAAATCAGATTTAGTAGGATGTCCTTACCTCTTCGGACGCCAAATCCGATGACACCGTCGGTAACGATGCCTTCTTCTGCTTCTTCGACACAAGAGATTCAGCCCCTGTATCTGCACATCGTTTCGGTCGATCGCCTGAGGGTTCTACTTGTGATGCGGAGGGGGCACTTCGTTGACCCACCCCTGACGGACGATGCGGCCGAGCCTTCCCTGGCGTATCCCCAGTCGCTGCTAACTGGGTGCCTGCGATAAGGCTGGTCTCCCTGTCATATCCGGAGGGCGGGGCAGCCATAACACAGTAAAATTTGGCGGCCGAGTAAAGAATGGGCGGCCGCGGATCGGGGACGGGCAACGTAAAACGAGCTCCGGTACATCCGGCATTATAGTAATGCCAAGCTCGTGCACCGTCCAACAAACTTCCAACATACCCCAGGGTATTACTGGGGTTATCCAACATCATCTGAGCATAACCAAATTGCCGCGCAAAGCGGCTCGGCAAGTACGGTTCCAGGTAGCACTGATTCCGGTTCCGGTACACCAGATGGGACGGCCGGATATTTTGCAACCAGCGGAATCCCCATTGAGGCAGAGTGGTAGTACCTTCGCCCAGGTCCCGTAAATCCTCGTTGGCCTCAAAACCCAAATAGATGGGACCAACTTTGGTGATCTCCCAACCCTGAAGACGGGATAAAACCTTTCTACAAACCGGGACACCAGTATGCGACCAGCTCCTCCGATGGAAACGACGAAGGAATGCATCTCCAGCCTTATAATCTCCTTCCGAGCCTGGGCTCATCACACTGGGATGATGCAGAATCAGCCATCCCATCAAATAGTGAAACGGCAGTTCGGCGCGCGGGAAGTTATTGTTTCGGCCTCTGTCATGAATCACATTTCCAGCAAACTCTCTCAAACCTCGCTGCAGGTTACATACCATTGCGGGGAGAAGAGCCAAACGCCGACCGAAAACCAGCTTCACGGCTGGCAGGATTAAGTTTCGGGTTACCCTCTCTACGGCACCGGATCTGCCCGCAAATACGCAATCCCGGAGCCATATCATCAGGTAGGATGCCAACACCGCCTTGGGTGACATCCGATAAGCAAGATGCCAGAAGCAGCTGTAGGAGCGTGCATCTGACTGCTGGTCCTCATTTCCTCGGGGATTTTTCTCCCCTAACCTGCTCATTTCGGACAACACTTCGCTACGAGAGAGCGCCGGTGGAGTAGAAAATTGTGAGGGATCCTCCTTGTCTTGTCTAAAGACATGATCTCTCCAAGCGGTCACATGAGGCTGCGTCCCGTTCCTATCCCGTCTCTGCATATAGTAATAATGACTCGCCACTTCCTTGAAGACGGCCGTCATCTCCTCAGCCCTGTCCCCCAGGACTTGAAGTTCCTCGTTGGTGGGAAAGTACTCTTCATAGGGTTCCGACCCCCAAGGGAGTTTTGACACCTCGTACATCTCATGAAGTGCGAACCCTAATTCCTCTACCGGGGTAAAGAAGGTCCCGGTATGGATATCAAACATCTCCAGGAGTGCGAGGAACATGTGCCTATTAAGGTCAACACCTGCCTGGGTAGCACGGATCGCGGCAGTCAACCCGATCTCTCGGAGCTCAGTCTGAAACCGCGACAAGATCCAGAGCGTCAGTTTATCCCATTTGGAGACGTAATGGCACCAACCCTCCACCCGAAACTCTCCTGTCGGGTAGGAACGTTCCATCAAAAACATACGATGTGTAAAAGTCGAAGCACTATAAGCAAACGTATCAATGGGTACATCACTGAAGAGGCTCCCAGGACGTAAAGTCCGCCAAGTGTAAGAAGACCCAGACCGTACAACGGTCAAAGCATCCCTTTGGTCGGAAGTAGAATCAATTTGGATGACACCAGTCATCGCTCCCCCCTGAGAAGGGGTAAGCTCCCAAGACATTCTCCTCTGGGAAACAAGGCGACAGAAGGACGTCAAAGGCCACTGACGTTCAAGTTGCTTAACAGTCATATGCACTCCATTCGCAGTAAAGAACCAGTCCTCCTTGACCTTCAGTACTGACGAATCAGTAGAAGTGAGACGGTCTCCAAACAGGAACTCAGGCTTCAGGAAGGTCACTTTATCAGATGTGGAGGGTTTAATGACTCCATGCTCCATCATCCGTTTGAGGAACCAATACTGCTGTTCACGGATTAGGGTCATTCTCTCAGGAGGCTGATCCAGCATAAGAGCATCTTGAGTAGGGTTTATCACTTCCTCGTTATGCTCTACTCCCATTTGGTTGAAGGCAGCCTCCAAGAAAACTTCACTCAAAGGCGGGATTGCCATCGACACTAGTAAAAAATCAGAAAAAAGTCAGAAGAGAACACACAAATGTGTCTAAAGGAGAAAACTGCGGCGCATCACCAGGGTTTAAACCCATGCGCGTCAGCAGTATAGCCTCGGCGCATCATCAGGGTTTGAACCCATGCGCGTCAGCAGTATAGCCTCAGCGCATCACCAGGGTTTAAACCCATGCGCGTCGGCGGGCAAAGACCGCGGCACATTATTAAAGACTCAAGGCCTATGTGCGTTGGCGTACGGACATTGAGACTTACCAACCACCTCCGGCCGAACTTCGACAGGCCGACGAGGAACGATAGCCGCCGCAACTTCCGTGGGCTCCTTCGCTTTCTCCTTCCCCTTGCCGGCAGCGCCGCGAGGAGTCTTGGGAGCCATTCTCTCGAAGAAGGAGAAGTTAGGGTTTTGAAGAAGAAACTCTAAAGAAGCAGAGGCACAGAGAAGAAGAACTCTTTCTCTCTCCGACTCTTACCTATTTATAGGGTATGGTCGCACGCGTGAACAGATGACGTGTGATCTCAGCCGTCGCCTCGGGTTCTGTGCAAGGATAGCAGCAAATAAAACCAAAAGATCATCATTAATCTTTTCGGTTACCGAGGCACCATCATCATTAACTGAGAAGAGCATGCGCCCGAACAAGCATGCGCCCAGAAATCATGCGCCCTGACCTCCATGCTTCTTATTTCAAAGTATTCCAAAACTTATTCAAAAGTTTTGAAAACTTTGAAGGGGTCTTGTAGAAGCATGGAATTTCACAACCAGAAAGCCCATGCGCCAGACACTACATGCGCCAGAACTCAGACGAAGAACTTCACAGCAAAGTCAATAACTATAGACATTTGAAGAAGGACTTTTTATTTATATATATAAAAGTCTATTACATGTCTAGAAAAGGTTGTACAAAAGAGAATTTCTACAAAGGAAAGAGCCTAAGTCTACAGCCAGCGGCCATCATGCGCCTTCAGATAAGGGCAGCGGCCACCATGCGTCTCCAGATAGGCGCAGCATCACTATGCGCCACCAGTGAGGCGCAGCAGATATCATGCGCCTCCATCCAGGCACATCCCATCATCTCTTCAGCAGCTCAGTTATGTGCATCCCTTCAGCCAAATTCTTCCAGCCAGGCTCACCTGGCCGAGCAGAGCCCAGTTATGTGCCGCTCTTCCAACCAGGCTCGCCCGATAAATGCTTCGACACAAAGCATTTAACCCTCTGGCTGGAACCAAGGAAGAGAAGAGCACCGCAAATGCTGTGGCCAGGGGAGGCTTCGAAAGAGCCTCCAAAGCCGAAGGAAGATCGTGATCGAAACCACGGCTAAAGGAGCAGCTTTCGACACGATCAAAGTGGGGAAACCCCACTTTGCAGGAAGAGAGAGCCTTGCACCGCCATTCCGATCTACGGCTCTTCCGGAATAACGGAGACGAGGCTCGAGCATCCCTATCTTTGGATGCAACAGGCACCTTCCGCCTGCCTCAGAAGCCCTCGACTCCGTCTTTTGGATGTAACAGTCACCTTCAAGTGCATCAAAGACAACACAGCGTCTCATCTTCACCCTCGGGAGCACTTTGTCAGCAGAATGCACCCGTATGTTCAAGTTCATATTGGAAGTACGTGAGGGAATGAGAAGCAAATCTTCTCTCCATGCCACTATTTATAGGCCGGGCAGATCAAACCACGCGCCAAGTGGATGGCCCTCCGAATTTCGTGCAATGAATTTACATTAAATTGATGAACCGGACGCCTCGAATTCAGCCAAACAGCTATTTATAGCACTCGAAGAGCGAGACAGCCGTATCATTAAAAGACATGTCCGATGCGCCAGCCAGACAGCGCATCACATGGATGCGCCCTTCGGCGTCAGGCGCATCATACAGACGCGCCCTACAGTACTCGGCGCATTATAGAGGATGTGCCCCCACACATCTCCATACCGAGTGGAACGCCAACCGACGCGCCCACTCAGCTGTCCATCGAACGTCACCAACATTAAATGCTGAACTGACAGAGTTGGCAGCACGCCTCCCAAAGTCTGAACAGTTGACAGCTTTATTCAGAAAACGAAGCGTCGGCAACGTCAGCATCATCATGACTCTATTCCGACGGCTACTGCCACGTGGCCACCCGCATGCGCCTCTACGACCATGCGTCCACACCCGCATGCGCCTCTACGGCCATGCGTCCAAACCAGCATGCGCCTCAAAAGCCATGCGCCCCAGACTGATCTCTGATCCCGAAAGACAGAAGGAAAGTCGCCTGCATGCGCCTCAAAAGCCATGCGCCCCAGACTGATCTCTGATCCCGAAAGACAGAAGGAAAGTCGCATGCATGCGCCTCAAAAGCCATGCGCCCCAAATGGTTTGTAACTCCTAAAGGTTATGAGCCGCAGCGTCCTCCTGCGCCCAATCCAAGGCACAGCCCACCAGATCACTCCTCTCCACCAAATCCGAGATCTTCGAACCATGAGTCGACGACACGTGTCTTTTGACTCAACTCGTCCAAGATTTCAGCAACGGAAAGATCTTCCCCCTGCTACGTGCCGGCTCACAACAGCAGTATGAAGAGTTCTCCCCCTCGATCAGGGCGCAGCATCCATGCGCCTCCATCAGCAACCTCCACATGGCGTTCCCACACCGGCGCATCCTACATGCGCGCATGAGCAGCCAACCTACAAAACTATAAATAGAAGGATCATCCCCTTCACACACACACAGAGACTCAGAACATAAGACTCACAGAGAGTCCACAACAGAGAATCATCGGAGAGGCAGTTCTAGACACTCAACGTCTTCCTCCTCTCAGCAAGCTCCAGCACCCAGAGTAATCAACACCTTCAGAGAACCGATAACCGCCGTCAGCCGGTCAACGGAGTCAACGCATTACCACTCGCTCCATTGGCACTAAGGACCCAGCTTAAACAAAAGTGTACTCCTAGGACTACATCTAAGTCCTATATTGTATCACTGTTCTGTTTGTATTAAGATTTCAATCAAAACAATTTTAATGGCAAACACCCCGCTCCCGCCGGAACCATCCCACTCCCTTTGGACCCCAGCTGCCGCCGGAACCACCCCGCTTCTACTGGAAACCCGCGCGCTCGCCGCTGGAATCCCGCGCGCTTGCCGCTGGAATCCCGCTTCCCTCAGGTAATAATATCATTCTCTTTAAAAACTCTGCATTACTGTTGGAACCGCCCCGCCGCGGTTTGTCCTCCTTTGCACCTTTACATGGGCGAAGAACTGTCCCGACGGACGGAAGATGGGAAGGACGGTCAGCGGTTTAATCTTTTCTAGGGTTTAATATTATGATTTGTTTTTATTTATCTTCTAGGGTTAAGCCAGCTCCGGTGGTGTCATAGTTCTCTGGCTAGGCCCCAACGGTCTCAGCATGAAGATTTTAAAGTTGGACCTCATCTTCCCGGGGTTGAACATTATGGATGCGTGAGAGGCGGTGGGGCCAACGGGTCTCGACTCGGACCAGACGACCAAGGAGTTCAACATCTTGTCGTGGATGTCGATGGCGTCCCCGCACGTAAGTGGTGTAGTAGCCTTTCTGTCACGCCCCAGAACCAGAATACTGGAGATCGGGGGCGAGACAAAGCCAGCTACATATATCAGAGTACGCCAGTACCCTAATGTACAATCAAAGCTGTCTAAAAGACAAGTGGGTGGACTCTAGCATGCCACTGACGACTCCTATGGTCGAACAAATCCTATCTCAATCCAATCAACATAAGAAGCAATAAAGAGTAAATCATATATGAGATGGATAAGGCGTCCCAAACACAAGTACATACATAATCATGAGAGCTGACATAATAAAAGCTATATCAACTGACTATACAAAAGGTACGTAAATATACAACTAGCAGCTGTCCAGAATATACATCCACATCGTACTAAGACGGAGGGAACAAAACCCAGAAACAAGGACTAACATATGTCCTTGGCTAATACACCACAAAATGAAAGTATAAGATAAAGTGGGAAATAAAGGTAACCCACTCGCTATCCATATCGGTCCTCTGAGTGCGAACCATCCGGAGGAGAAGACGGTAGATCCTCGTGATCAACTATGGAACCTGGCCATGCAAAACCAGTGGGGTCAGACCCCAAATAGCAAGTACCACAAGGAAGGCTCGAGGTGAATGACAAAGTCCAACAACAACACAACAACATAATGACAGAAATAAATAAATATGGTTCGAGACTAGTACGGTACCAATGCACGTATCTCAAGAATATAAATGACTGAATGGAAATACTGCACAATATAACTATAGAACATAATAATCCGATGAGCAACAAGGGGTTTAGGAACTACTAGGAATCGGAGCTACAACCCTTAAACCAAACAAGGACCGGGGTTACAGATCTTTTTCCTAGCAGAACATAGCCTCTGGCCACTCACCGACACAAGAGCATAGAAGGTAACACACAATCAAAAGTGCACGGCCAATCATTACCTACGGCTTGCTATCATTAACTAGCTAGGGTTATCACAATCCTAATTACTAGTATGCAAGTTGAGGATTTTCGCAACTACCTGACTGCAGATACCCGGATGTCCAGGGGTACGAGTAGTACATCTATTGCCCAACAAGACTGCTGGCAGATGAAACGTGTCTAGACTTGTAACATGAACAACCATATCATATACTTGTAAAAGAAAACATATAACTGACTGTGCCGCAACCCGACACGACATGTGACTCGATCGTATATCAATACACGCAAACTTGCACTACCAAATTACAGTACTTTAGCGACGGCCATTTAGCGACGGAAATTATCCGTCGCTATTACCGTCGGATCACCGACGGATTTGTGACGGAATACCGACGGAAAGCAGTGGACAATTTTTTTTATTTTTTTATGTCCACATCCGTCGCTACGCCGTCGATAGGTCGTCGGCCAAGTAGCGACGGTTTTATATCCGTCGCTAGAACGTCGCATATTTTGGCGGCAAAAGCCTAAAATATTGGCGCGAGATTTACTGACGACGTAGCGACGGAATAATCCGTCGCTACTCGTGCGAGATTTACTGACGAATTAGCGACGGAATAATCCGTCGCGAATTAGCGACGGAATAATCCGTCGCTACTCCGTCGCTAAATTTACGTTCCAGACTTAAATTGAAACGACGGGGGGAACTTTTTCATTCCCCCCAAATTTCACTCTCTCTCCTCTCTCTCTCTCTCTCTCCCGCGGTGATCGATCGGCGACCCCCTCTCCTCTCTCTCCCGCGACGGTGATCGGCGACCCCCTCTCCTCTCTCTCCCAAAGGTAATCCCCTCTCCCTCTCTCTCTCTCTCTCTCTCTCTCTTTCTCTCTCTCTCTCTCTCGTGCGCGCGCGCGGTGGTCGTGGGTGCAGCGGGCCGGGGGCGTCGGGGGCTGCGGGGGCGGCGGTGGCGGCGGTGGCGGGGGGTGTGGAGGGGGCGGTGGGAGGGGGCGGGAAGCGTTGGAGGGATGGGGGCGCGCGGGGGCTGGCCGCGGGGTGCGGGGGGTTGCGGAGGGGGGCTGGCCGTGCGCGGGGGGCGGGGGGGCGGGGGGCGGGGGGCGGGGGTGTGGAGGGGGCGGTGGGATCGAGGGGGCGGGCAGCGTTGGGGGGGGGACGATGGGGGCGGGGGCTGGCCGCGGGGTGCGGGGGGGGGGTATGTGTGGAGGGGGGCTGGCCGCGGGGGGCGGAGGGTGTGGAGGGGCGGCGATGGGAGGGGGTGGGGGGTGTGGAGGGGGCGGTGGGAGGGGGCGGGCAGTTGCCTCCGTCACTGCCTCTCTCCTGGCTAGCGACGCCATTTAGCGACGGCGACCAATAACGTCGCTATTTATTGAAAATAGCGACGTCATAAAAATAACGTTGCAAAACGTCGCTGGCTAGCGACGTTCTGCGACAGGCATAAATATTCGTCGCTGATGAGCGACGAATAGCGACGTATTATTAAATCACGTCGCCATGTGGGAAACTTCCTATTTGGACACATCAAGTGTTTGATTTATTGTTGGAATGAATATTTTGTATATTTATTCTCAGATTTTAGATGTGTTCTTGAGAGTATCTCATGGTATCATATTGCCTATATATATACCATTGCAGCAGCAGTAATGCAGCAGCTGCAGCAGAAGCATGCAGCAGCAGCAGCAGTTAAATGCAGCAGCAGCAGCAGTTAAATGCAGCAGGGGGGAGGGGGCCGGGCATTGTTGGGGTGGCTTACTGCATCCATATTGCACCTGCCCGGCTCATCATCCCTTGTGTGCAGTCAGATGATACCCCTACTACTATTTTGTCCTGCATACTATAGTTATATGTTCAGTCACAGTTTATAACTAGTGTTCTTTCCATAGCAGTAGCAGACCCATTCGTTTGAGTATCAGTCCAATATTGGTCCTATATCACTTGGGTATTTGATAGACCTTAGACTTCATCTTTTCCTTTTTAAATAAATTGTCTACACAAATAAGTACTTATCAAAAATCTGTTATTTTCTGTGTATGGAGTGTTTTGTTGGCATGGGATGATGGCTTTTGAATTATATTGGACTAAAAACTGAGAATTAGTACACTGTTTGTGTTTACTGATTTAAGGATGATTAAATCATTAGGTTTAATCCTATGTCATGTCTGGGTTTAAGTTATATGTTATGATTCATGTTGGCATGGGGATTTTGGTTTTTGAATTTGGGCTGTTACATTCTTTTACATTCTGTTACATATACTTACCAGATGGCAAGTATTAGCTATTCGGAGGTGGTTGCGTGAAAGTATCACTGAGCGTTTGCGTAAGCAGCGTGGCAAGCATTAGCTATTAGTACTTATTTATATTGGACTATTTTTATTGGGTTGTTTTTGTTTTAGACTATTTGTATTGGACTACATATATGAATTAGAACTGTGTCAATCTCTGGATTATATTGGACTACGACACCGCGGTAACATAGTTCCTACAGCCATTCGACTGGCGAGGCAGAAACTATGTATCCGTAGATAAAGTGGACTGTCCTCCGACCCTCATCCCTCGGCAATGATGATACGACAACCAACCGGAGAGGATACTCCGAGAGATCCATCTGGGAGGGACGTATAATCTGAGAGATCACCTTTACAAGAATTATATCAGTAGTAGGATTGAGTGCTGGAGGAGATGTTATCAGAGTATACATCCTACTCAGATGGGTCTCTCACCGTTACTATTTTTTTCTGACAGCATGGTGGATGTGCTCCGTCCACAGATTCTGGCTTCGAGCCAAAATTTTGTTCCGGAGCTCAAGTGGACATCTTTGATGTATAGCTCGAGGGAAAGGTTCCTGACAGCATGGTGGTCTCCTCTGTCAAAGTATCCGTGCTCATCCCACATGGGTTGTGGGACGAGCACGGATACTTTGACAAACGAGACTACCATGCTGTCAGGAACCTTTCGCTCGAGCTATACACCAAAGATGTCCACTTGAGCTCCGGAACAAAGTTTTGGCTCGGAGCCAGAATCTGTGGACGGAGCACATCCACCATGCTGTCAGAAAAAAAATAGTAACGGTGAGAGACCCATCTGAGTAGGACGTATACTCTGATAATATCCCCTCCAGCACTCAATCCTACTACTGATATAATTCCTGTAAAGGTGATCTCTCAGATTATACGTCCCTCCCAGATGGATCTCTCGGAGTATCCTCTCCGGTTGGTTTGTGTTCTGAGCCATCCGTTCTCACAGAGGGTCCTTTTTTGGATTCTATATTTTGTATTTTGGTTTCTGTATTTTGGTTTCTATATTTTGTATTTTGGTTTCTGTATTTTGTTACATTCTTCAGATACTAGATACGATAAGAACATATACATTCTTTTACATTCTGTTACATATACTTACCAGATAACACCCATGATGGGTGACCAGGACATAGTCCCTGCAGCCATTCGACTGGCGAGGCAGAAACTATGTATCCGTAGATAAAGTGGACTGTCCTCCGACCCTCATCCCTCGACAATGATGATACGACAACCAACCGGAGAGGATACTCCGAGAGATCCATCTGGGTAGGACGTATACTCTGAGAGATCACCCTTACAGAAATGATATCAGTAGTGGGATCGAATGTTGGAGAAGATATTATCACAGTATACATCCTCTCCTCCACGATGGCTCTAGACCCATCTGCTCGTCCCTGCTTCCATTCTTCTTATTTGACTCTCTCAGCCACACATGATATCCAGCTCAAGTGTAGAGTAGGCGGAAAAGAAGGGGACAGGAATAGGAGGGGGAAGCAGCACAGCCGGCGGCATGACCCGGAGGAAGTACAGAGGTTTTCTTCAACATACGTAGGAGAACTATAAGGATTTATCTTTTCACAATATGTCATCTTGTCAAAGACCCTTAATGTGACAACCATGTTACCGCGGTGTCGGAATATTAACATGTCATAATTTTCTAAGCCGTGTGTTTTGACATAATCATCCCAACTCTTTCCTCCTGTGTCGTAATCTCGCATTATTACATAGAACTGAAATCCGGTTGGGAGGATTATGTCAAAACATACGGCTTATAAAATTATGACATGTTAGTCTTCCGACACCGCGGTAACATGGTTGTCACATTTAGGGTCTTTGACAAGATGATATGTTGTGTTTACATATATCCTTATAGTTCTCCTACGTATGTTGAAGAAAACCTCTGTACTTTCTCCGGGTCATGCCGCCGGCTGTGCTGCTTCCCCCTCCTATTCCTGCCCCCTTCTTTTCCGCCTACTCTACACTTGAGCTGGATATCATGTGTGGCTGAGAGAGTCAAATAAGAAGAATGGAAGCAGGGACGAGCAGATGGGTCTAGAGCCATCGTGGAGGAGAGGACGTATACTGTGATAATATCTTCTCCAACATTCGATCCCACTACTGATATCATTTCTGTAAGGGTGATCTCTCAGAGTATACGTCCTACTCAGATGTATCTCTTGGAGTATCCTCTCCGGTTTGGTTGTCTTCTGAGCCATCCGTTCTCACACTTAAAATACAGGGATTGGATTCTGTGTTTCGTATTTTCGGCGAACCCAGGGATTGGATTCTGTATTTTGTTTTTTGGTTTCTGTATTTTGTTTCCAGCTCCATTTGCATTAATCTACGGTACGACATGGTGATCAGGACATATATAGTCCCTGCAGCCATTCGACTGGCGAGGCAGAAACTATGTAGCCATAGATAAGTTGACTGTCCTCCGACCCTCATCCCTCGGCAATGATGAAACGACAACCTATCACTATATCTTATATAGTAGTAG
Source organism: Iris pallida (assembly GCA_029216955.1). Classification (NCBI taxonomy): domain Eukaryota; kingdom Viridiplantae; phylum Streptophyta; class Magnoliopsida; order Asparagales; family Iridaceae; genus Iris; species Iris pallida. The sequence goes on along the minus strand of JANAVB010009198.1, from coordinate 36,502,135 downwards.
ATGATGTCTTAGTATTACATTATGTGAGTTCATCTTGATTATGTTACATTCTTCAGATACTAGATACGATAAGATCATATACTACACCATATGTACAGAACATAGATGATTCACACTAATGTATGCTAGAATGAATTTTGGGTTGTGTATTCTGAGCCATCCGTTCTCACACTTGAAGATAAATTTTCAGTATAACGACGGATATTAGGTTACTCTTCAGTATAATTGATGTCTATTCTTGGATAATTGGTGTGCATTAAATTCGTATGTGCATATTTCGTCTATGTGATTTTTGGATATATACCTACGCTGGGTTATAAGCGATGATCTGATATACAAAGGAGGTGCTGCCGAAATTTTTGTAGACATTTGGATACATTGTATGTTCGGATATTTTTTTTTTATGTTTGGATAATTTAATGTTGGATATTGGATATATTGTGTTGGTAATATTTTGTTGGATATTGGTGTCGGATATGGATATTTTGCATATGGATATATGGTGTTGGATATTGGATACGTTGGATATTCGTGTTGGATATGGATATATGGTGTTGTATATGGATATTTTACATGTTTGATATTGTGTTGGATGTGTTGTATAAACAGGAAAGAGTCTGTTTGCAGTATTTTTTTTTTCAAAAATTAGAAGTTAGCGACGGACTGGCGACCACTCAGCGACGGATAGTCCGTCGCTAACTGGAGAAACTGAGTTTAGCGACGGAGTGGCGACGTAAAAACTGTCACTACCTGGAGCATTTCAATAAAGCGACGGATTGGCGACGGACTATCCGTCGCTAACTGTAGGAATTTAATGTATCGACGGATTGGCGACGTAATATCCGTCGCTACCTGGAGTATTTTACATTGAGTGACGGTTTAGCGACGGAATGTCCGTCGACCTGGTTCTGTTTGATGTTCATAAATTTTACAGTTAGCGACGGATGTTTTGTCGCTAATACGACGCTAATCCGTCGTACACCTCGGCGGATTAGCGACGGCATAACGACGACCTGCCGTATGGAAAAATCTCTGATACGCTTTTACCGACAAATTTACGACGGATTAGCGACGGATATTGCGTATCAGAATATCACTGATACGGTTTTGCCGACTCTTTAGCGACGAATTTTTCCGTCGCTAATCCTATATCCTGATACATGTTTTGACGAAAGCTAGTCGGTAATCCGTCGCTATATATATTTAAATGCGCCGACGGTATTCCGTCGCTAAGTCGTCGCTGAGCGACGGAGTAGCGACGGATATGTTTTAGCGACGAGGTTATTCCCGACGGCTGTTTTACCAAAATATCCGTCGGTAATCCGTCGATATTTATTTTTGGCGACGGATTACCGACGGATAAGGCCGTCGGTAAATCCATGTATTTTGGTAGTGTTGGTAGGTCATGGAGCCCTTGCCTAGCAGGGTTGAGCCATGCCTCATGGGGCCCTTGGAGCTCGGGGTTGGTAGTACGAATTTCCTCCTATAATGATCTACTTGAATTTACTAGTCATTTACCTTATCATATTCATGTCAAGTTCTCAAGTCGTGGACACTCAAGAATTTCCTAAGATGACGTGTGTTATGTACGAGTAATTCGTAAGTTATCACTTACGAACATCCCCGTACTAACATCACGTGATACACGGAACAATACTCACACTCGATTATCCAGTGCCAAGATGCAATAGATTAACATTCAACAAGCTATATCCACGGTGTCAAGAAAGAACATGTACTCATATTTCGGGTCTAAAAATTAATAAGAAAATCAAGTCATGAGTGCGCTACTGCGAGCCACTGAATCGAGCTAGGCATATACAGTAATCTGGAGTGCACCATGACAGGCCACTATCTATAATCTGGACATAGAACAATACGTGAACATAAGCATGTACCATGTATATAGAGTGTACAATCATTCTTTAACTATCCAAGGTCATTTAATCATGTTAAGAGTCCATTACAATCGATAAAATATCAAAAACGGACAAAAACGGGCAAAAAACGGACAAAAACAGCCTAAAACAGCATAAAACGGCATACCGACGGTATACTGCGGCATACCGACGGTATACCGGGCTAAAGACAGAAGGTTTCTGGTGCAAAAACCGGCATACCGGCGGTATACTGCGGTATACCGGCGGTATACCGTTTTTCCAAACAGCAACAAAATCCAGATTTTCGCTAAAACTTGTTTCGGCCATAAAAACTTCATTTTAAATCGAAATTCGGACTTTTAAAAATCAAAATTGAATAGAATTGAATTTCCTATAACATGGAAGTATTAGTTTTCACAAATTAAAACATTTGATAGATCAATACCTCAAAATACTCGAAAATCATATCTATAAACTCAGATCTACGCAATACTGTCGATCAAAACCAAAAGTGCTATATACTAAACATGTTAACAATTTAAAGAAGCATATTATAGAACAATAAAACTTTAATTTTTAAGGAAAACAAAATTTTAGCATGGTCATGTCACTTTTGAGCAATATGTACTTGCCTAGATTTTAGCAACCGAGCCTAATCTTCTACTCCACCACCAAGAGGGGCACGAAACCACACTCTAGGCCTCAAGGCCAAGCTTTCCTAGGCTTGAGGAAGAAGGAAGAGGAAATGGAGAAAGAAAAGAAAAGAGAGGAGAGAGAAACTCATAGGATATATATAGAAGGGTGAATTAATCGTGACCGTTGGATCGTGATCCATGTCACATTCTAGGTCAATCCTAGCCATTGAAAGAAAACCAATTGTTCATTGGATAATAGAATGTATCTACACTATTCACGAAAATATCTAAACACTATTCATCAAAATATCCAAAACACTATTCATGAAAATATCGGAAACACTATTCACGAAAATATCTAAAATCGAAAATATCTAAAATGTGGAAAATCTGTCCGAGCGGTATGCCGTCGGTATACTCCGGTACACCGTCGGTATACCGGCCAAGGAGAAAATCTATGATTTGGGAAAATTTTTAAAGCATTTCGAAAACCGAAAAAAATACGAAATACAATACAAAATACGTATCCGTATATAAATACCGATACTGTGAGACGAGTCTCACACTTTCTAAAGTCTGCACACCTAGGGTGGTCCGGCACCGATCAGGTCTGCGATGTTGAAGTGAGCCACATATATTTGATGGAATGCCAAAAAGAAATCAATTTAGTTTATTGTAAACATTACTTATATATGTCGAGTGTTTCTGTGTTATTATCTTCATTTGAAAACTAATAGACTTAAAACTTATGCTTGTCGTGCATGGTTTTTGCAGAAGATATACTAGTGGGCTAAGGAGAAGGAGCATGATATTCACAAATCATTCAAACAAGTGGGCGCCAGGTGCCTCCGAAACATGCTATGAAAGGAAAAAAAATTGTTGATGCCAAGACTGGTTGTGGAGGGTCCGAGTGGACAAAAATGAACACTGGATCGCATTAAAGCAGTTCTGAACAAAGGAAAAAAATGCGGCAAATGCAGAGACCAACAAAAGAAATCGAGAAAGCAATGTCAGTATTCGATCTCCACACAGGTGGTTCCATTCCTATAACTGCTCACAGAAAAAAAGATGGTACGTGTGCTTTGTATCAGTATATGCCTATTCATCCTTTACAACTACCATTTTCTTCAAATTTTAGAAAATCAAATTTGAGAGAAAACCTAAGCCTCAAGAGACCTTCTTCGCCACTCATGTAAGGAAGGATAACTCCGTTGTGGACAAGAATGCCAAGGAAGTTTGTGTAAACTTTAATGTTTATCAAAGTATAGACACATAAAAATTTGTACTTGTACATCCGATACATATCAGTATCAGATTCATGCACAAATATCCGATTGATATCCTGCTTGTATATGTTGTACAATTATCCAACATGCTGCTACAACCAATAGCACTTGCACACTCAGCAACCGTTTCTACTAGTATCCACGTTCGTGTCATGTATCTGTATATGTAACACATATCTGTATCCATATTTGTACCAATGACATGTAGTTTTCCCCATTCGTGATACTCTTTCTTTACATGGTACCCTAACTCTAAAAAATTAGAGTAATAACTTCTGTTAATGGTAAATTGTGAATGTTTTTAACCATTTCAAACCTCTTTTCCTTATATATGAATTTAGCTGAACCAAGTGCACATCATGTTGGATATATGACATAGCTCTATCAACTTGCACTATCATTAATTGTTTGATTCATTGTACTTGGAGTACGGGTATCATTATTTCTTGTATGTTAAACTTGTCTATTCCCTTCTCATGGTCATAAGAATTGAGATGAACCAACAATTTTTTTTTTTTCAAGCTATGAGTACGGGTATCATAATTTCGTGGTTGGAGTTTAGATAGGAAGCTTACTCCTATAAGAATGTCTCAGAAAATAATGGCAATTCCAACCACTTGTATGTTACAGATCTATACTATTGTCTATATGAACCTATAATAAGAATCTGAAACCGTTTACTATTATCTCGTATATGAAATGTTAAAATTTTGTTTGTTTTACTTTAAATTTTTTTGGCTTTGTGTAAATTAATTGTTAGTACTTTTCGTTTGTTTTTCTTTGAACAAGATTATAGTTACTTACTTTTTGTTCATAATTGTAACCCCACTTTTCATATTTTAGAATTTAAAACAAATTTTCTATAAATAATAAGTTTGGGATTAAACTATTTTTTCTGAATAATAATAAATATTGTGATTATTTTGGAGGGAGATTTAAATTTTGGCAACTTACTAATTTTCAAATATATTTGGAGTGGTCCCCACTCCCTAACAACTTACAACCAATTTTTTAATTGATTTTTAAAACAAATTCTGATATAGTGAAAAGGGGAAGGGGTTTTCTGAAAGTTTTCTTTAACAAAAGGACCTATAGGAAATGAGTTTAGAGCGGGGGGGGGGGGGGGGGGGGGGGGGGGGGGCTTAGTGCAAAGTTACCATTCTTTTCTCTTAACCGATTGATGAGAGTGAGAGAGCTCTCAGCTCATTATTTTCACCCAATTCTTCTTTCTCCCGAGAGTTTTTCCCCAGTGCCGGTTAACCCCTAACCCTAAGTTCGACGACGGTGGAGTGAGGAGATTCCGACGATGGCGGTAAAGATCGGCGACAACTAGCCCCGATGTCAGGATCGGCAGCGGCTGCGTTCTTTTTCCTTCCACCGACGATTGGAGGGCGGACCGACGACAGCGAGATGGTGGCGATGGCCCTAGCTTCCGGTGGCGTTGACGACGGCGACGACGCGATTCTCTCCGGTGAGCTCGATGGTGATGACGACGGCAGCGCGAGTGCGAGCCACTCCTCCACGACAAGCCACGGCGGTGGGACGGCGAGCATGGAGATGGCAGCGGCGTGCGTTTTATCTACGGCGAGTTCCTCAGCCGGCGACGACCGCGAGGATCTTCCTTCTGCGGCGATTGTCTGCCTTCTCCGGCGACCAACGATCGACGACGAGCGACGACCGTGCTTGACGAAGAGCCGCGATCTGGAACGTCCTCGATAATCGACTGCGTCAATTTCACGGCGAGCTTCCTCCTTGGTGCCGACGACGACAAGCTTCCCTCGTGACGCCTAGGCACCGGTCGATCCGTTCTTTCTGGCGTTCGCTTCGACGAACTCGTCATTTCAACTCCGGCGACGGCGTGAAGGTGAGTTCGTCATGTTTCTCCAAGAATTGGTTCGCTTCCTATCTGTCCTGATCTATGCTCTGTTTGTGCTTTCGATCCAGAGATTAGTCGACATCGACGATCGGTTGCTCACTGCTCGGTTACACAAATTGGTTCTTCGGCGTCGACATGGTGAGGTTGGTTCGTGATCGGACACGAAGAGACGTGTCTATTTCTTCGAGTCGTGTTTGGAGCAGTATAGCCTCATCTCAGGTATTACTTTGACTCTCCATTGCTGTGATGTCGCCAGGAATTCTTGATTTTGTTATGATCAAAACTGGTGGGGTTGGTCGGGATGCAGGGTATATCTGGGTTGAGTTCGAGACTGGGGACGTGTCCAACTGTGGTTCGTGATCAATCCTCGACTGGTGTCTGTGTAGTGTATATAACCATATCGTAGCTGTGCGTCTAACCTGGTGCGTGGGATCAATTAGAGTCTACAATTGATGTGGTGTTGGGCTTTGACGTATTCCTGGGACCTGCGTTCTTCTCTGTTCAAATGAACGGCGTTGACAGGCATATAGCCGTTGGAGAATATTGAAGCCAACATTTGAATTTGCAACAAATGTGTATACCTTTATTATTTTGTATAATTTTTCCTCGACTGGTTTAGTTTCTGATTTTATTCATTGGTTGAGATTCTGAATGGGTTTCCCTAATATTCAATTTGAGCTGTGTATTCACCATTTTGAGTCTGGTTGTTCTCCTATTTCTATTTCACTTGCCATTGATTATGACCCAGTTCAGAGTTCCTTCTGGTTTGATGTTGGGAGAAAGCTGTGGGTTAGCAGGGGTATTGCTACTTTTCAGTTGAACGATTTGAACTACTGTTTTAAGTTGTTAAACCATTTGGACTAGGGTTTAATTTTGGCAGGAAGCAATTGTTGGTGAAGGAAGTTTTGTGCATATTGTTGGTTTTGTTGAGTAAGAAGTATAGAGGAACTAGGGAGACTAGTGTATGTTCAGTTGTGTATATTTTTCTTATCTCTGGAATTGGCCATATGCTAATTTCTAGATTGAGCCTAGATTGATTTTGGGAGTGGGTTAGTAGTGCAATTCTTATTATTGGAGCTTGTTTAATTTTGTTTATGGGAGAATTTGTATTTTCATTTTAAACTCATTCCTTATTTCCCGGCTGGTTGATTCTTGTACTGCTGAAATGCATGTCCGTACTTTTGGATATTAATAGCAGTTAGCTAAAATCTGGCCCAAGTATATCGTTTGCGTTATAGAGGTTGAATGGGAGTATCTCATGGGTTTACCAGTAAGCTAAAACTGTAGGGTTTGTATTACTCTAAATTGCAGTTATCCTAATCCATCATGGTAAGGATGCTCGGTTACTTTGGAATTTGTACCTACAGTGGTCAGGCTTTTGTTGTAGGTACTATGAGTGGTGGTAGCTAATTTCACTTTGTGTCTAGCTAACCATGAATGTTGGAATTGTTGGGACTGTGTGAAGCTTATCAGGCTTTACCTGGGAATGATAGTAGGGAACAAGTATTGGGATAGTAAGATGGACCTCTGTCAGGTTAGACTCCTAGTTTAGCTCATCTTGTGATACTCTATTTTGAGTATGCTGCTTGTATTAAATGATACATGTTAGAGATTATTTTCTTCCAACTGATTTTTTCAAACAAATTAGCCAAGTAGTAAGAATTGCACCTTGTATTATGGGACTGTCAACTCATTTGTCTAAGAAGCTAAGTACTTGTGAGTAAGTTATGAATATGTGTATAAGTACATATCAATATAGATACAGATGGTAACCTTAGTTTAGAGTGTAGCTAACATACCTTATGTTACTCTATAGTTAAGCATGGTTAGAAGATGAAATCACTAACTAGAATTTGTATAGAATTTAACCAAATTGTAATCTTTAAACAGGAAGACATACGGCTCTACTACTTCCACTTGATCACCCTGAGCAAGGCAAGTATACTCCTCGGATTTGTTCATTTCTCATGTCTTGCATGTTCATCCCTGTATCTCCTTGATTGACACGATGTATCACGGTATTGTCTGGTTTCATGTTTCATGTATTACTTGTGTCTGGGAGGAGAAATACTATAGATATGTGATCAAACCCTGTTACTACTCATGTGAATAGCTTGGGTCCCGCACCGTGCACGCGGGACCAAAGCCGTACCATTTCATGTTCATTGCATCTACCCAAACCGATCACAATCTAGATGTATTTCAATATTGCACATGTCAGAATTTCAGGTTGTATTTCAGGATTCATGGTTGTATTTCATGTTCAGGTTGTATTTCATGTTCAGAACTCTTACCATGTTCCCTGTTTTACTTTCAGTATTTCCTGTTCAGTTTTATGTTTTGTTCTCATTTCCTGTACTTTACATATATTCTTGTTCATACCATGATGTACATGTTCATTCCTTGGATATACTTAGCTCCGCTCCTGACTAGGATATGTTACAGGTGCTTGCAGGATATTGTTCTACTCTATGGGCCAGAGCCCAGGATATTAGCTGAGCAGGATGAGACTTAGCTTGAGGCTTCAGGTTTAGACTACTTAGCTTTACTTTTAGATATTAACTTTAGAGTTCATAAGCACTTTTCATTCCTATTGATTCTGGTAACTTATGATATCTGGATTTGTGGATTATGGTAATTTTTTCTGGAATACGTTATAGATGCTGTGATTTGTACATATTTATGTTTATGTGGTTAGATTTCCCTAGCTTGGTACAGCTTACTTCGTCGTATCTAACGATGAAGGCTGGGCGTGTCCGACTCGTGTCCGATTATTCGGAAGCGAGTCGTGACAATAATCTTTTGAAATGCTTCTCTGGTTTATCGAAGTACTAACCAAAGTTCTTTATCATATTATATCTTAACAGTGTCCTTTGTTGAATGTAAGTTACTGTCCTCCATCTGAAGTAAACCTATATTGTGGAAAATTTTTGGTAAGTTCTAATGTCAGATCTTCATGTTTTTATTTGTTTGACAGTCTTGTTTCTGTTTAGTTTATTACATTTGCAATTTTTTGATTCCATCTTTTTACAGGTTGTTCTTCTCTACAACTCACTTAGGTGGAAAATGGACAATGTAATTCGGATACTTGTAAGACATAGTTCTTACTATTGATCGTGTCTTTTTTTCCTAATAGTTTGATTCTACAATTATGGAATGCTTTTGTGTACACATGATGTACAGATATTGAAAACATCCATTTGCATATTTAAGTGATCTAATTCTTACCTAGCTGTGTTTGATATTGAGCTTTACTCCTAATATATCTAAGTTCACATTGGATCATGTGCTTGTTGTCAAGTATAATTAAAGTGTCTTAGTCATAGTCTTCTGTATCACCTAGTTTTTTGGTCTTTATGCCTCTCTTGTTGATTTTTCTAGAAAAACGTTTTGACACCATGTTGAATTTTGCTTGTAACTTAAGAACAACTTTAATATAAAATACTTTAGGCTGAAGACCAATGTTACTGGCTGGCCTTAGAAAAACTCAAGCCTTTAAAAGGCTATATGAAAAAAATAGCTCTCTCTTTCAAATAGAGATCTCTATATATTAAAATATACTTTCTCAGTTACATATACAACATCTCAATACTTTATATAGGGGCAAGCAGATGAAACCATGAAAATGGTACAATGACAGTAATTTCATGCCTCCTTGGACTAGGGAGTGACATTTGCTCTTCCCCTTCCCCTTTTTTGTGAGTAGAGTTTGCTACTTGACTTGATCTGGTACAGATGTTCAGGGTTTTTTCTTATGCCCTTAGATGACAAATTGTTAGGCTCCTTCCCCGAGTACATCTTAGAATGAGAAATAAAAATAGAGAAGTGGTTGCAATAGATCTTAACTAATCGATGAGGAATAAAAATAGATAATTCGTTGCAGTACATCTTAAATAACCCTTTCATTTCTTTACCAATTAGTCTAAGATGCAGGGAGCTAGAAGCTTGGGTTATCTGCAACCATATAGTAATCTTATCTGTTGAGTTACTGGTGGCCCTGGTACCTGGATATATTTGTCACGTTAAGCAAATGTTAAGGCCGATATCACGAGTTCCCAACAAATCAAGAGTGCTACAAGAAGAAGATAAGGGCCTAATCTCTAAAAGATAACTCAATTCTTATAGAGATTCAGAAGACAAGCAAACAAAGAAAAATGGAGACTTAAGAGAACTAGAGAAGGGAACTAGGAAGCACGGGAACTACAAAAATATAGGTAGTGTCATGTGAGATGTGTTTTAGACATATCGGATACACCATTGACACTCCAAAATACATACATACCAAAATAGTTCTGCCAGCACCATGCCGATTTTGTATTGTCGTGTCGTATCCATGTCCGTGCAACATAGTCAAGGGAGGACCAATCATACATAGATACGACACTTAAGTTGGCAGACACAACAAGGTGAATCGTTCCACAACTTCAGCAACAAAAAAATATAGTTATCCAAATGCATCAGATTTTTGTGTGTGTATATTGCTTTTGCAAATGTTACCTCTTAGCAAATGTTATCAATCATGTTAACAATATTGAGTCATGATGGTCTTCCTGTTAGCAATCATGATGGTCTTCCTGTTATCAACAATGTCTAGAATGTTAGCAAATGTTACCTTTTAGCAAATGTTAGCAATCATGTTTCTCCTAATTTTTTTACAATATGAATGCACTTCTCCTTTAAAATGTTAGCTCTTGAGTCATGCTCTTGGTCTATATTGCTTTTGCAAATGTTACCTCTTAGCAAATGTTAGCAATCATGTTAACGATATTGTCAAAGATAGCATTAGTCAGAATTTGAATAATCTGTCTGCAAAGGTTTATAAGCTCCACAAATTATTTACCTAACAGGAAGGAGAGTCTTATTACCTGGAGAATAAGAGTGCCCACAGTAACTTGTCCATGAAGGGCATTGAGTATTTACATTCACAGCTAGCCGGGAGATTGCTCGTAGAGACAGGTAATGAGTATTTACATTCACAGTAGTTGAAGATATCTTAGATAAGTAAACCAATATCACAACTCTGATGAAAATATCACTCTGATGAAATTGCTGCTTACTAGCATTTTTGGGTTAATATGAATATTTTGACTCAATTTGTTATACAATGTGTGGTTTAAAGTTGCTTTTTTAGCTACTAACAGTTCATTAATACTATTTATTTGGTAATTTTTTGCTTGTTGATGGATTTTTTCAACTTCGATATTTCCATAATAAATGCGGCTGTTGGTATTTTGAACCTGGAATCTACATCCACGTATCTTAGTTTTCAGATATTTTGAACATTATATTTTGAACCTGATATCTATTGTCTGTATTTGCATATACTAAGAAAAGTGGATATGTGCATGGGCTGAGACCTTAGTACATGAGTGTATATGTATATCTTTAAATGTAATTGTATATGCTAAGAAAAGTGTATTTCACATCTAACTGATTTGTTTGTTTATAATTTATTACAAGTTCATAATATTAATTTTTCTTTTTCTGAAAATTGTTTAGGTATTGGGCCGTGATGGTAAGGGTTATGTACATGGAATGGGTCAAGATGTTTCAAAAACTGAGATTCGTGCTTCAGCTGCAAGCCGGGGGACGTAGAGAAAAGCAGAAAATGATGTTTTGCTAAACGACGCAACATGGAAATGAGATGTTGTTTGGTAGAGACGGAAAGTTTGATGATATTACTATTGGAGAAATGAATAATTGGCCAAAATATTCAGTTCAGTTTATGAGGTTTTGAAATTCTTTTTTTTTTTTTGTAATGCACTTGAGATTGTAAACTAGAAATAACATTATATTTTTGTTCATCATCATAATGAAACCGTTGTGAACTAGAAACATTGGAGTCACTTTTTGCATTTTTGGTGGAATATATCTATGTAAACTCGATACATTTAGTTGTTAATGTAATTTTGATTGAATTTTTTGATTGTTGATAATTTTTAATGTTTATATGAAATTTTATTCAGATGTATTTTAGTTTTATATATAGGATAAATATGTTTAAATAGATTTGATATGGATGAATTGATTTTTTTTTTTAAAATTATGTTTCCAAAATTTGATAGACCTTACCTATTGAAAAAGTAAAAATAGTGGTAGGCCAATTTACAGGTTATTTGACAGTTTTAGTCCGTCATCTTTATTTGACAGATAATATCTGTCGTTTTGTTCATCTATAAAACGACAGTTCAAAACTGTCGTTTAAATTTTGGGACGCGCTATAAACAACGGATGTTCTGATAGGTCAAAACTGTCGTTTAATGTGATTTACGACGGTTTTGGTCTGTCAAAAAATGCATGTTTTGGCGTATACCATCTATTATTTCTTTCAATCCAACCCCCCCAGTAAACAGCAGCCACCATAATATCCCATATCCAAGCGTCTTCATGCATGCTTGACTCTTTCAACCTCCAGATTTCCCATAAGGATTTTCAGATGTTGTGTTCTTTATTTTTTTTGTTATTCTTAACTTGTATTCTTGATCGATATTTAGGCGACAACGATTTGAGCAACGTGTATCTGGAGACAACCATAGGCTGGATACCCAGGCTGAAAAATTAACATTCGTCTGAGGGATCTTCCGAGTTACATCAGAACTGACCCTAATGACATCTTATTGAACTTCTGCAAAAATGAAGCACAAGCAGCACTGCGATCGAGCCACCGCAATCATTATGCATACCTTCGATGACTTGGAGCGCACAGTGAAAAAATTAACATTCGTCTGAGGGATTTGGAGACGAGCTGGTGTCTGCAGGAGGAAGTCCTCAGACACCCGTCAGTCGGAGACAAGGGGAAGGAGGTGAGGAAGAATGCACTCAAGTGGAAGTAGAGTGCAGTTAGAGCAACTGAACTATGTGGGGAGTCCATCTTCCCTACATTTGGAAAGGCTGATCAAAGAAGTCATGTCCAGACTAAGCTATGCATCTGATTGTTTTAATTCAAGTAGTTAGGATGGTTGTCATGTACTTATATTGATATGGGTAAGTGGCAATCATCCGAAGTAGTTGGTCGTTTATTCTAGATTCCACCACCGGTGGAAGAAATAATAATCCTTCAAGTTTCAACTTATAGATTTGTTCCCCTTAATGAGTTCTTTGAGTGTTCCAATGTACACAATCTTCATATTATCCAAATTACTAAATACCTGGTATGGTATTGTAAGGCTCTTAACTTTGTGTAAGTTCACAGTTCATACACCCAACAACAATAAATTAGGCTTCTGAATAGATTTTAACCATACAAGCTTCAGAACTTAACACTTCATATAGTACACTGGAAATAGTAAAACAAGAAGCAGAAGACTGACAACATAACTAAAAGTTCAAAAGGATTATTAAAACTTTACATAGTAGCTGCTATTAACTACGGCCATTGCTCTTCTGTGCCATCATAGTTTTCAATCTGCCAAAGTTCACTGCCAATACCACATAAACTCTATCATATAACTCGTCAACAAAGTAGAAACATGCACGCCTTACCGACTGCTTCATCATTATAGTACCAAATGACGCCCAAAAGCCAACCACGAACCCCAGTGCAGAGAAAGCATAAATCCATATTTCTTCTGACCTATCGTCATGCGTTTTCTTCCCTTGACCAATTGTGCGAGGATCCCGTTGCAGATCATCGGGGCATTGTTGTAACGGTCGTCCACAAAGACCTTCGTTGCCATTGTAGGAGTTGGCAGGAAGAGTCTGGAGCTGACTGCCAGAAGGTATTCTTCCCGATAACTTGTTATAGGACAAGTTCAAATGACTCAAGAAATTCAAGTTCGATATGCTTGAAGGAATTTTGCCCGAAAGATTATTCATCGACAGATCAAGTGATTCCAACTGTCCCATGCCACCAATATTTTCAGGGATGTGGCCTGTGAAGTGATTATTCGACATGTTTAAGATAATCAAACCCGAAAGTCGAGTAAGCTCCCTTGGGAACTCTCCCGAGAAGCTATTGCTCGAAATGTCTATGGCTGTCACTGCTTCGAGCGTACTCAAATAAGGAAGGTATTGTCCGTCTTTGCTCAACCGGAGGTTCTCTTTGTAAAAAAATGTACTATTTCCAGATGTAAGAAAATGGGCAGGATTTACTTGTACAATAACCATGGCGCTAAAGTTTCCAAAAGGGGGAGAAATAGTGCCAGAAAGATTATTGTGTGAAAGATCCAGAACTTGGAGATATGCAAGATGTGCTATTTGCCAAGGGATAGCTCCACAAAACTGGTTCCCCCTTAAACTAAGAACTCGTAGTGACGGAAGGCTTTTTCCTATCCATGCAGGTATTGGACCTGATAATTTGTTCTCAGCGAGATCAAGAGTGGCCAATTGATTACAATGTTTCATGGACTTGGGAATTCTTCCAAGGAGGTCATTGTTTCCTAAGTGCAACGACTGGAGATTTGTAAGAGATCCAATTGAAGCCGGTATCCATCCTCTCAAGCTATTGTTCGATAGGTCAAGAACTTTTATCTGATTTGACATATTGAGACATGGAGGGATTCTTCCAGTCAGTTTATTGTTGGAAAGATTAAGAATCCTTAAAGACGTGAAATTGCACAAGGACATTGGCATGCTACCATTTAGCCGATTTTGTGATAAAATGAGATATTCAAGAACCCCACCGACAATGGAACTCAAGGGAAGAGTTAGAGGTCCAAAGAAGGAGTTTCCGGATAGGTCAACAGCTCGAAGCACAGAAAAGTTGATGTTTGGTATTGTACCATGGAACTGGTTATGGGACAGGTCCAAAAATTTGAGACGAGTGAGATTGGCAAAGTAGGTTTCTCTTAGGACACCCTCAAATGAGTTTGATGAAAGAGAGAGAGACCTTAGTGAGGATAACTGGCCAAGGTGTTTCAGAAATTCCCCGCTCAAATTGTTGCTTCCCAAGTCTAGTACTTCCAGACCAGCTCCTGTGCCAAATTGCATATTTTCCTTGCATATAGATGAGCCTTCCATGATGCCTAGGACCTCTCCACTAATTCTGTTAGAGGAAAGATGTAGCTCCCTCAAGTTGCACAATCTCCAAAGTGAACTCGGTATCTGCCCCTCTATTTTGTTCTCTGTCAAATCAAAATATTCCAACTTGGAGAGATTTCCTATGCCTTCAGGTATCCGTCCCTCTATTTTGTTCTCTGACAAATATAAATATTCCAACTTGGAGAGATTTCCTACGCCTTCAGGTATCTGCCCCTCTATTTTGTTGTTTGACAAATCAAAATATTCCAACTTGGAGAGATTTCCTACGCCTTCAGGTATCTGCCCCTCTATTTTGTTGTTTGACAAATCAAAATATTCCAACTTGGAGAGATTTCCTACGCCTTCAGGTATCTGCCCCTCTATTTTGTTGTTTGACAAAAACAAAAATTCCAACTTGGAGAGATTTCCTACGCCTTCAGGTATCTGCCCCTCTATTTTGTTCGAATATAACTCAAAATGCTTCAGCGAACTGAGGTTGCACAGAGCAATAGGAAGCGATCCATTGATTTCATTGAAATTTAAGTATAGAGACTCCAAGTTTCTCAGAGCCCCTATCATTTCTGGAATCTCACCATAGAACCCACAATCAAAAAGATCGAGATGGACGAGGCTACTTAGATTAAACAACCAGCTGGGTAAGGGAGAGGAGAAGGTGTAATAAGAGAGATCAAGCACGGTGAGAGACGTGAAATTATCTCCATTAGCAAAAGCAGCATTGGGAACTTTAGAGAGTCCACAGTCAAATAACTTCAACACGGAAAGAGAAGGGAGCATCTTGATCCCATGAATCCAATCGACAGCACCGGAGAGGTTGACGTAACTTAAATCAAGGTAGCTTAATGACGTGGTTTGTGACAGCCACTGAAGTTCAACGGCATATAGATTATGGAAGTTAACGTCATCACTACCGGAGAGGTCAAGGGAGTGCAAGTTTGAGAGGTTTCCGAGCTGATGAGGAACTTTCCCTCCAAAGTTAGCATTGGAGAGGTTGAGATACTCTAGGTTCACTAAAGAACCGATCAACTCAGGTATAGGTGCTCCGGAAAAATCGTTCAGGCTCAAGTCCAAGTGCTTAAGATGTGTCAGATCGAATAGAGAAGGACTTAGCTTACTTGCACACCTGCTTTCATAAACATCATTTGAGCTGCGGAGGTCGAGACTTGTTACATGGCCAGTCAAATTGTCGCACCCGATCCCTCGCCAGCTGCAGCAGTCTGATCCTTCATTTCTCCAAGAAGAAGAGAGCCAATCGATATCAGGGTTGCAAATGTCTGCTCCGATGTCGAGAAGAGCTCTCCTTTCGGTCTCGATGCACCTCCTTCCTTCAGCAAGTTCAATAGTATTATTGCACATGCAGAACTTGACGCCTCCAGCCCCCATGCACAATAGTAAGATGAGCAACCAAAATTTGAGAATACTGGTACGCGCCATGATGATGATGATGATGATGACGATGATGATGATTGAATGGTTGGTTACGAGAGATTGGTTTGTTATGTGGTGATCAATTAGAAACAAACTGTGAGGCTTTTATAATATTATTGCTCTAAAGGAGTGATAGAGATGAAGTTCCATCTTCAAGTCAAGTAAATGATGGGGTAATTGTGAAAAGACGAGTAAACCCTAGGCTTATGGCCAGTCGAGTAAATCAAAGACTTGGCTAGCGTCTAAAATCAAAGTGCTTCTTTTCAATTAGTTGCATTATTTCTGGAATGCTTATTAATTTTGCTAACTCGTTTGGATCAATGGTAACATCTCTGTTTAATTATAATGGAGCAGAATTTTCATCGAGATACTTATGAATTCCTATTAGATATGGCAAATTAGTGAGGGAGGTGTGTTTGAAATGTACTTCGTTCCTTTTTAGCACATCACAGTCTTTGATGAAATAATGCCGGTGGATGTAGTTGTAGTGAGAACGAAGGAGGTCCCAACAAGAAGGCTAGTTCCATTTTAGCACGGCACATCACAATCTAGAGAAAATAATGATGGCGGTTGTCATTTTAGTGAGAACGAACGAGGTCATTTAAGTTTTACTTGGGACTAGTCCCATTTTTTTTTTTTTTAAATTATTTACAAGTTTGTTATCCAAAAAATTGTTTCAAACTAGCCCAATGTGACAGACAGTCCTGCTAATAGAAAGGACTGTCAAACAATCTGAAAAAAATTGACAGCCCTTTCTATTCGAAGGACTGTCAAATATTTTGACAGTCCTAATTTGTTAGGACTGTCAAATTTTTTGACAGTTATCCTCCTCCCGATCGCTGGCCGCACTGCTCCCGCTTTCCCCTCGTCGTCCTCCTACACCACCTCCTCCTCCTCCTTCTCCCACTCTCCCCCTCCCCCTTCGCCTCCTCCTCCTCTTCCTCCTCCGGATTTCTTCATCGGCATCGAGGAGCCCGCCGTGGCTGACGGGCTTGGGACTCACATCGCCGCCTCCTTTCGTACCCCCTCCCCCAGCCGGCGTCCGCTTCCCTGCGCCCCCGCGGACGTCCTCGCCCCTGCCGGCGTGCGTGCCCCCGCGGGTGTCTGCCGCTGGATAAACCCTAATTCTTGGAGGGTTGGACTAGTCTCAAGTAAAATTGGGACTGTCATGAATAAAAGTTCAACCAAACTGGGCTGTCCGGTAGTAAGAAATAGCCCCAATTAAGTTTTGGAGTACCTTTAGAATTAGCCCAAGAAAACTAGACTTTAAAGAGTAGACTTTAAGGAGGTATTTGGTACACGATATTTTTTTTATTTTCGGACAGACAAATTTAGGATGTAAAATCTATTCTCATGTTTAGTTTAGGTTATAAAAAGATTAAATTTTTAATACAATTAAGTCACAAATAAGATAATTTGTATGCTAAAATGCAAAATAGTTAATGTGTCATCATTGCTTCTGGCGACATGCCAATAGTGATGGCGACATGAATGCAATTTTATTTTATTTTTTTTCTGAGAAATACTGGAGAGCGGGGGCAGACATAGCCAGTTACGTATATTGAAATGGAAACCACCTCGATATACGGTCACGGCTGTCTAGAAATATGAGGGTTTACTACAAGCCAACAGTCTCTTATGGTCATGAACAAGCCTAATATCTCAATCACAAGCAAGTAAGTAAGGTCGCAAGATGTATGATCATTAAATATACAATAATAAGGCGTCCCAAATATTACATATTCAGCTGATCATGAAGCTAGTCGTACAAAATGTTAGGACTAGTAAGAGTTAAGTCATACATGATCAACCCTAGGATTTGTTAATCATGTTTACAGCCCGTAGGCAGACAGTAAGTAAAAGTGCATCGAGCTAACAGGTGCTCGTCGGCTAAACGCCTCAAAAGAATAATTTTACAATAGAGTGAGCGAAACAAAATAGAAAACCCACTCGTAGCCCGGGTTCCTTCTAGTCGCCACCATTGGGCTGGAAGCTTGGTAGATCCTCGGGAGCTGCTCCGAAAACTGGCCACACAAAACCAGCTGGGTCAACCCCAGAAAGAGCAAGTGCCACAAGGGGGCCACGAAATAAGAACAAAAGCCAGCAATCAGCACAAGAAAATATAATATTAAAACTAAAATTACGAAAACATGTCAGGATGATATACGACGAGATAACCATGGAACTATTCCGATAGCCAGGTTACAACCCGTAAACCAAACAAGGACCGGGGTTGTAACCCTTCATCTGAACAGAGCTTGGTTTCCCACCATTTATCGGCAAGATAATAATGTAAGAAATCAAGACAGGAAGCAAATCTTGTACTGAATCAAGACATGGCTAGACTGGTTATACCTCATTCAATCAATCACGGCCAAGCAGATACTACGGCTTACTACTTTAACTAACTAGGGTTATCACAGGCCTAATTACTAACAAGATGCAGTGAGATTGTTCCACAGCCACAAGCCCTGCAGACCATCCAGGTTACCCAGGACGAAAGATTAGGGTTGAATTCAGGTGGGTAGATCGTCCAGGAGACGCATGTACCCTTAGGTGACTTAGAGGGTGCAACACCTGACAGTGTGCTGGAAATGCGCCCTACTCGACGGCAGGCTACAAATCCCTGGAGCGCCCAGGTAACGGGATTACCTGTAGCTGTGTCATCTCTTCATGACTACTGTGTTATTCTAGTTATTAGCCTTAATCCATTTTAGTAGGTACTCCTGACCGTGGTACTCAGGAGTCCCATCCTAGACATGATGCGAGACTGGACAAGTGGATTTAACAAGCAAGTAAGAAAGAACCACCCACGGTGTCAAGACAGGTCAAGCGAAGTTATCAGGTCATGTCAAGTCAGGAGTGCGCTGTCACGGACCACTATCAAGTTATCAAGATAAATCATGTCAGGGTACTTGTCAGGAGTGCGCCACGACGGACCACTATCATGTCAGGTTGGTCATGTCAGGAGTGCACCATTACGGGTCACTGTCGTGTTATGCTAGTTCCTTGTCATACCATGCCATGTACAATAGTCATTCCAAACATATTAAGTAAAATCAAGTTCATGAAAAAAGGCGTAAGGATAAAATATCAAAGCACAGGGTTATAGAAGAGCCAAGCTTAAAGATATAAAACCAAAACTCTAAGAGCCAATGGATTAAGCAAGGGGTCAAGGGGCAGCATACGTGCAAAAGCACGCACGCAGGGAAGCTGCGTACGCATAAAAGCACGCACGCAAGGCTCGCTCAAGTCTGCGTACCAAGGCACACTCAAGTCTGCGTACCAAGGCACGCTCAAGTCTGCATACCAAGGCACACTCAAGGGGAGCAGCGTACATAAAAAGTCACGTACGCTCAAGGGGAGCAGCGTTCGTGAAAAGTCACGCACGCTCAAGGGAGCAGCGTACATGAAAAGTCACGCACACTCAAGGGGAGCAGCGTTCGTGAAAAGTCACGCACGCTCAAGGGAGCGGCGTACATGAAAAGTCACGCACGCTCAAGGGGAGCAGCGTTCGTGAAAAGTCACGCACGTTCAAGGAGCAGCGTAGCTGAAAAGTCACGCACGCTACAGAGAGCAGCGTAGGTGAAAAGTCACACACGCTTCAGAGAGCAGCGTAGGTGAAAAGTCACGCACGCTACAGAGAGCAGCGTAGGTGAAAAGTCACGCACGCTACAGAGAGCAGCGTAGGTGAAAAGTCACGCACGCTGAGAAAGCTGCGTACGTGAAAAGTCACGCACGCTACAGAGAGACACTCTTCCAACAGGAAGCGTACCCAAGTCTGCGTACGCACGCTAAAGAGCGCGCGCAGCTTAGTGTGCGTAAGCTAAACAGCTCTGCACACTGCTCACTGTCTTCTCCAAACAGCAAGAACACCATGGATGAACCCAAGGCTTCAAAGCATCATAACTTGGCCATCCGAACTCCAAATCCAGATTTCCAAAGTTCTAACTTGGGTAGAATTGAATGCTCTTCCACTTGGAAACACCAAAACCCATGAAAATCCAACTTAAAGAGATCAAACCATGCAAAATCCGAAAATAGAAATAACTTAGATCTAGAGCAAAGGATACTTCAAATCATAAAACACCAAGTTCTAATGTTGATCACCATGTCCTAATCTAGCAAATGAACCAAAAAAATAGGGCTCTCATGAAGTGGCAAGGTGCACTTGCCTAGGGTTAGGAGAGTTGTGGAGGAAGGAGAAGAAGAAGAAGAAGGAAATTAATGGTGAAAGTTATGAGGAGAGAGAGTGGTAGGTGGGGGTTATAAAGAGGGTGAGTTGTGGTGGGTTGAGGGGTAGCATAGGTTAAGGTGATCCAACTCACATAAAACCGAACCAATCCAAATAAAATCGAGCCATGCCAAAACCCAAACTACGAAAAATACCGAAATCCCACAAGTTTGAGAAAAATAAAAATACATGCCAAAAATCCAGATACGAGTATAAATACGAAATACGAAAAATACGAAAAATGAGGGTGACAACTCTACCCACCTTAAAAGAATTTCGTCCTCGAAATTTAATCAAGGAGCTAGAGATTGCCACGACAAGCTACACTAAGCACAGGCAAGCTACACTAAGTAGTCCAATCATACAATCATATAATACAAGCAAGGAAGGGAAAATGTATGGCATAAGAAAGATATTATACCTCACGAGTCAAACAGGTAGGGATATCGCGATCGGATGTCGTCCTCACGCTCCCACGTTGACTCACCCAGAGAGTGATGACCCCAAGCAACACGGACTAATTTAATAGTCTTGTTCTTGAGTATCTTTTCCCTCCGGTCCAAAATAGACACGGGCCTCTCCTCATACGAAAGGTTGGTACCAACAACCAATTTCGAATGGTCTAGGATGTGGCTCGGGTTCAAAATATACCGTCGTAATTGGGATACATGGAATACATCATGTACCTCACTTAGCGACGGCGGAAGAGCGAGACGATAGGATACATCTCCTACTCGCTCTAGAATATCGAACGGCCCAATATACACTACCAAAATAACCAACTTAACGACGGCCACATCCGTCGCTCATCCGTCGGTACCATAAATTACCGACGGAATATCGACGGATATTTGATGAAAATGGCCGTCGGGAAATACGTCGTCGCTAAAACTTGTCCGTCGCTAAGCCGTCGGACAAATAATTAACCGACGGACTAGCGACCGATTACCGACGGTTGCCTTTCAATGGTTTAGCGACGGATTAGCGACTTGTTCCCGTCGGTTTACATGCCATATAATATTAAAATATCCGTCGCTAATCCGTCGTAAATAGGTCGGTAAAAGCGTATCAGAGAGGTTTCTGATACGCAAAATCAGTCGCTATTCCGTCGCCATTCCGTCGTTAACCTCGATGTTATAGCGACGGATTAGCGACGGGTAGGGCGTCGGCCTGGTTCTGGAAAACTTCCATATTTCCAGAACCATGTCGACGGATAATGGGTCGATCTTCCGTCGCTAGTCCGTCGTCATCCTCGACAGATTAGCGATGGATTAGCGACCCACAATCCGTCGCTAAGTCTCTGGAAACCTACCATATTTCCAGAACCATGTCGACGGGATTTGTCGTCGCTAGGTAGTCGATATTCCGTCGCTAGTTGGTCGCTAGCTCGTCGCTACCTGCAAATTTATTTCAACCAGTTAGCGACGGATTCGCCATCGCTAGGTGGTCGCTAGGTGGTCGCTAACTGCAAAATATTTTATATCACCCAGTTAGCGACGGATATTCCGTCGCTCGTCCGTCTGTAACTGCAAATATTTATATAATCCGTCGCTAGTTAGTCGCTAGTCCGTCGCTAAATGTAACAGTAATTAAAAAAAATTACAGAAGCATTCTATTTCCTTTTCGTAAATATTACACATATTCATAATATCCAATATCCAAACATCCATGTACGATCAACAAATATCCAAATATTCAAATTCATAATATCCAATATCAAATATCCAATAACAAATATCCAAATATCCAAATATCCAAATTCATAATATCCAAAAACAGTACAAATATCATTTTCCCGGAGATGGATCGCGTCGTCGTCTCGGCGCCGCCTCGGCTCTGCGGATGTACTCTTCCACCATGTACGCCGGCACCTGGGACAACACATGCTCTGGAAGCGTGCGGAGCTGCTCTGGCGACATCAAGTCCATGAGCCCAATGAGCGCAGTATCCGGTACCAGGCGGACCTCGGCAGAACGGTCAAATGAATAACGTCCAGGGTCGGAAGGACCGGCAACCGCACTAGATGTACCGGGAGCAGACGGATCTGGACCGGGAGCAGAAGGACGCGGAAGGCGCTCCAGCACATCCGACATTAGACTCCGTATTTCCGACATATCGGAGGTGAGAGTCGCAAGCTGCGCCCTCATATCGTCCGACGGGGGCGCGGGAGGAGGCGGGGGCGGTGGATATCTCGGAGTCGCGCCCTGCAACGATGCCGCCATGGAACCTACGCCGTAGACGCGCCCTTTATTAAAGCCGCCGACAGACTCTACGAACACGTCGTCGTAGCGAGCGGCCATAGAAGAGGGCGTCTGGGTGGGCGTCGTTTCGCCGACAACCTCGGCAGGGGGCTCAATTTGACTAAGGGCCTCACGATATGCAGCCTATCCAATGAATGTGTTTATACTATAAGTTTTCCTAAGTTATAATCTAAATCCTATGTTTCCCTAAGTTATAATTTGAATCCTACGTTCACCTAATTAAGTTAACAATAATTATATTTCTAATATAAATCTCATAAACGTAATTACTTACATCAGTCGCCTGGGCCCTCGCGTCGACGAAGCTCCCGTCTGCCCGCCTCTTGTGTGTATGCAGGAATACATCGTAGGCGGTGACCGACTCCGGCTCTCTCCCCTCCTTTACCGCCTGTCGTGCCTGCATACGACATATACGTCGAATTTAATTAACTATGTATATTAATAGTACCGAATTTAATAGTGAAATGAATTTGCGGTATCTCACCAAATCTGCACGCGTCGCTGCGTGGGGCTTTGAACCTCCCGTATGCAGACCAACGGCCTGTCTGCTCGCCTTCGCTTTCTCTGATTTCTCCCTGTACTGAGCAGTATTCATCTTATCCAACATCTGCTCGTAGTACTCCTCCCGGAGCCACTTCTTCCTCGAATGTGCCGTACGAACGTCGTACACCGCATCCCGTATCTTCTTTCCGGCGGCGGCTTTGTAGGCCTTGCGAATCAACTCCCCGCGATGGGGGGGCCACCAGAACGTCGTCTGACATACAAATTAAATTATCACGTAATTAAAAAATTAGTGGATTAAAGAATAATTAATAATTAACCAAAAGATATATATATACCTTCATCTCCTCGAGCCAGACGTACTGCATGTTCTGAGGCACCTCAGAAAAATTGAGGTAGGGGCCATGGTAGTTTTCCCGGATAATTTGCCCGAGTATCCGGGCAGCATCATACGGGAAAAACCTACAAAGAAGCAAAGACTGGATTATTAACTTGAATAAATGAAACAAATTTAATAAATTAACTTAAATTTACTTACGTATCTCCCGCGGGCCATAGCTCTCGTCGGTTCTCGCCTATCGGCCTCTCTGGAGGCGTCGGAGGATCCGCGGGTCCGCGGATGTACTCACCGGTAGCAGGATGAAGCTGAATCCGGGGGTACTCCGGAGCCCACCCTGCAGTAACTGATGGTGTACCCGCTGGTGCATCCGGGGGCGGAACGGATCCGCTAGCGGATGGAGTCTCAGGCCTCGATGAAGATGAAGGTGGCGCAGCAGAGATAGATCGACGGCGGAAAGAGTCTGTGGCCGGGCTCTCCAGGTCGGGATCGGAGGACTCTATATCCGGGGAATGTGGAAGGCGACCACGACCGCTACCACCACGACCGCTACCACCACGTCCACCACGGCCATTGCCGCTACCACCACGCCCACCACGGCCAGTACCGCCACCACCAGCACCACCACGGCCAGTACCGCCACCACCAGCACGAGTGGTAGTGACCATGACCTGTAAATAGAACACATAAATATAATTAACAATATAGAAGTATAAATGAATATAAAACTGAACTAAAATATATATACCAGCAGCAGGGCGGCGAGTGCCGTCAAGACAATGAGAACTAAGAGTGCCATCTGTAAAAAGAAAATCATACAATAAGTAGATGATCGAACGACAAAAACATAAACTGAAATAAGAATGTGTCCGTCTAAACTGAATTCACTAAGTTAGTTGTAAGTGCTTCTAATATATACCGATATTTAATCTAATCATCGTTATCGTCCTCGTCCTCATCGTCATCGTCATCATTCTCATCCTCATTCTCATCGTCGACTTCATCTATATCATCATCCTCATCGTCGACTTCATCTGTATCATCATCCTCATCCTCATCCTCTTCTTCTTCTTCTTCTTCTTCTTCTTCTTCTTCTTCTTCTACTTCTTCTTCAGGCTCAATACTTGGGACAAGACGCCTCTTTCTCCCCTGGTTGACAGCTAAGTCTTGTATATCAACCTCTTTCTCCCCTCTATTTTCCTCAGCATGAGGTATATCGACATCTTCCACGTCCATGGTATCCGACTGTTGTCCCATGTATTGGGGCTTCTCAATCTGGTCCTCTTGGTATGCTGGGTCTCCAACGTTGAATGTATTTCTAGATTTAATCTTGCATACTGTCCACCAGTCAAATCGATCTCTACGACGCCTTGGGTAGCTTGTATAGTAGACTTGAACAGCCTGACTTGCTATCGCAAACGTGTCGGACCCTCTATACCTCCTGCGATGATTTATATCGACGAATCCAAATTGTTTATCGATTCTCCAACCGATATTTGGTCTCGTATCGAACCACTCACATTTGAACATCACAATATGCATATCATATGGGGCACTATATTGTAAATCTACAATCTCCCGAAGCACTCCATAATAGTCAAAGTCCGGCTCATCGTCATAGATGGTGCCTCTTATGCAAACACCAGAATTCTTGGTATCGAAGCCGTCATTGAGAAATTCGGCATTTATAGCATGCTGAGTTGACTTAAACTTGAAGCCATTAACGACATAGCCTGACAAAGTCTTTGCATGCTTCTTCGGTCCCAATACCAAATAACGAATGCTCTCATTTATGAGTGTTGTTTCAGGCAATAAAACCTGTAAACATGTATTGATAATTTAAATATTTTAGCTGCATATATTTTAATGGTAGCCGCATAACATATTATCTCAGTTACTTACGTATTTACGAAACCAGGACGGAAAGGTACAATCAACCTCTCTTTGAAGTCCCTCAGCTGTAATATATGGTGTCCTCATTTTGACTTCACCTCTAAATACACTGTTAGAGAGAATAAAAATAAGTGTAGTCACTTAATTCACCAAATTAGAGATTATAACGAGGCGTAGTCACTTACTTCTCCAAATCTCTCACTTCTTGTATGTCACAATTTAACAAGACATATCGGTGAGCGGTATCATACTCATCGTCGGTCAACCACCGTTTCTTACTAGCCCCAATAGGCTTGCCCCTTAAATTGAATATACCTCCATCCTCAACGTCTTCTTCATTCCTTTGAGGTCTATTTCGATTTGTCTCGACATGAGTATCGAAATAAATGGAGCAGAAATTTGACACCTCCTCGATAAGATATGATTCGCATATCGAAGCCTCTATATGAGCCTTGTTGCCAACTTTCTTCTTTAGATGGTGTAGGTACCTAAAGAGACAAATTATCTTGAGAATTAACAATGAATTGTAAAATCCACTTAAATTTCACTTAAATTATATCGATTTTTATTTACCTTTCAAAGGGGTACATCCATCGATAATGAACAGATGCACCGACACGGGCTTCGTATGCTAGATGAATCGGTAGATGCTCCATGCTGTCGAAAAAGCCCGGTGGAAATATTTTCTCTAACTTGCAGATTGTTAAGACAATCTTCTCCTCAAGTTGTACCATATGTTGCACCGTCAGCTTAGTTGAACAGATATCCCTGAAGAATGTAGACAGCTCGGCCAACGGAACCCATACAGCAGAAGGCAACAACTCTCTCAAAGCAATGGGCAGTAATCTTTCCATAAACACGTGGCAGTCGTGACTCTTCATTCCCGTTAGCTTGCGTTCATTGAGATCAACGCATCTAGACAAATTCGAAACATAGCCGTCGGGAAATCTTAAATTAGATATCCACTTGCAGATTATTAATCTATCTTCCTTGCTCAATGTGTATGGCGCTATAGGCTTACTTAATTGTCCACCAGCACCCCTTTGTATCAAGTTCAGATGAGGACGCTTGCATATCTCGGCTATGTCTTGTCTTGCTTTTGGATTGTCCTTCGTCTTTCCTTTAATATCCATTACGGTATTGAAGACATTATCGAACACGTTCTTTTCGATATGCATGACATCAAGATTATGCCTTATAAGATTATCTTTCCAATAAGGCAAGTCCCAGAAGATACTCCGTTTGGTCCAGTTATGGCTTTGTCCGAACCCCTCGACACGATGGTTCGATGGATCTTCCATTGCGGTGGGCAATTCCTTTACAGCTTTCCAAATATCGTATCCCGAAAATCTGGCAGGAGGTTGAGAAAATTCTTGTTTTCCATATCTGAACGCGTCCTTATTCTTTCTCTAAGGATGGGTCGCGGGCAGAAATTGACGGTGACAGTCAAAGAAAGAAGTTTTTCCTCCATGCCTAAGGCGGAACGCCTTACTATTTTCCATGCATATCGGACAAGGCATGTTGCCGTGTGTACTCCATCCCGACAGCATACTGTATGCTAGAAAATCATTGATTGTCCACATGAGTGAAGCTCTCATCTGAAAGTTCTGTTTCCTGGAAATATCATAGGTCGTGACGCCGATCTCCCACAGCTGTTTCAGCTCATCCACCAACGGCTGTAAATATATATCGATGTTATTCGTCGGATTTTTAGGACCGGGTATGATAGCTGTCAGAAACATATAAGGAGTCTTTATACACATCCATGGTGGCAGATTGTAAGGGGTAAGAATGACCGGCCAGCATGAGTACTGAGATCCCGACTGTCCGAAAGGGGCGAAGCCATCAGCACATAGCGCCAGGCGTACATTTCTAGGCTCTGCAGCAAAATCTGGATGACACAAATCAAAATGTTTCCACGCCTCTCCATCCGAAGGATGTGACAATTCTCCTTCGTCCTTTATGCGTTCTTCGCTGTGCTACGTCATGTGTTCTGCTGTATTTAGAGACATATACATCCTCTGCAAGCGCTTCGTGATCGACAAGTAATGCATATACTTGTAAGGACGTCGTTTTCTAGTCGACTTTCTTTTTCCCTGTACTGGCTTGTAACGATCCGTATTACAGAAGCTGCAACTTTCTGATACGCAATTCTCTTTGTAGTACAACATGCATCCGTTGCGACAACAATCTATCTTCTCGTACCCCAGTCCCAGTTGTCGGACCATCATCTTTGACTTGTAGAAGTTTTTTGGTAGCTCTTTTGATTCCTTCGGTAACACCTCCTTGATTACTTCTGTGATCCGATTATAGCAAGCTTGTGGCAAGTTAAAATCAGACTTTATGTTCAACAACCGCATCGTCACTGACAGTGCGGAATGAGTCTCACAACCAGGATATAGAGAAGTATCTGCGTCCTGAAACATGTCATAGAACTCCTTCGCCTCGGGATTAGGATCCTCCGGATCAAAATTAGGCCCTGCCGCATCATACACCATATCTCGTGCAAGGTTCTGCAGATCTCCATAATCAACAGAGCATCCGTGGTCTTCGATGACATCCGTTGCAGCATTATCATCAAAAGCATAAGTAGCAGCTTCCGCAGCCTGTCTTTCCGAATATAGTTCACCTTGCGATGACCACAGGCCGTAATTACGTACGAAACCCTTACGGGTCAAATGATCTCTCACAGTCACCACTTCTTCGTAACGTCTATTGTGACATTTAACACATGGACACTTAATTTTGTTACCGTCCATGTACTGAGCTTTGCTCATTGCATAATTAAGAAATACTTCCACGCCTGCCTGAAAATCGTCACTCACACCAATTCTACTATCGTGTTGCCGTTTGTACATCCATGTACGATCAACAAAATAACGACTTATCCTCAATTTGGATGTGAAAATCTGTATCGTAAGACAAACTAAACATAAGAATAGCCCGATACCGATACTCATAAATTTGGATTAGGGTTAGGATGTTAGATATAAGTGAACTAGGTGATGTAGAGTACAATATAGGGAACTGTGAATGGACTGAAAGTTGCACATGAGAAGGTTCAATGACGGGCCCATAAATGGGTTCACATGATAAGTTAGTAAGAATCCACATCACTATACATACTCCCCCGTCTCAGGAGTGTGTCTGGCTCCTATTTAGAACAGCACAGGTCACAACATGTCCAGAATAGCAAAACAGAGCTCTACAATGTATATCGGTATCGGACTATTCCTACGAGTATTGGTATCGACGATATCAATACTCGTGTGAATAGGAGATTGCAATATAAGTCTAAGCTATCTAGCTAACATGTATACTTGCATTTACATTGTATCATAACTTGTATCTAGTTACCTTGCTAATCATGTATATACTCTTAACATATATGTGAAGATACTATACTAACATGTATTTAAATCAAGGTTCAAAGTATCGGTATCGGAATCGGTATCGGACTATATATTCCTACGAGTATTGGCATCGGCGATATCAATACTCGTGTGAATAGGAGATTGCAATATAAGTCTAAGCTATCTAGCTAACATGTATACTTGCATTTACATTGTATCATAACTTGTATCTAGTTACCTCGCTAATCATGTATATACTCTTAACATATATGTGAAGATACTATACTAACATGTATTTAAATCAAGGTTCAAAGTATCGGTATCGGAATCGGTATCGGACTATATATTCCTACGAGTATTGGCATCGGCGATATCAATACTCGTGTGAATAGGAGATTGCAATATAAGTCTAAGCTATCTAGCTAACATGTATACTTGCATTTACATTGTATCATAACTTGTATCTAGTTACCTTGCAATATAATTTATCGGATCGGATCGAAGTATCGGATTTTTTTGGTATTGGAAAACAAATAATTACCCACCCCGGATCGAAGTATCGGATCGGATCGAAGTATCGTATCTAGTTACCTTGCTATCTAGCTAACATGTATACTTGCATTTACATTTACATTGTATCATTCCTACGAGTATTGGTATCGGCGGTATCGGATCGAAGTATCGGATTTTTTTGGTATTGGAAAACAAATAATTATTAATAAATTATTTACATTTAAAAACATATAATTTATACATTTAGGTATCGGATCTAAACAATTTATGGTATCGGAATGCAACCATAAATTATATGTTTAAAAACATATAATGTATCGGATCTAAGCAATTTATGGTATCGGAATGCAACCCATTCCCCACCCCCCCGACCCCCCCTGCCCCCATTCAACACCCCCCCCCCCGACCCCCCTGCCCTCTCCATTACCCACCCCCCCCGACCCCCCTGCCCCCATTCCCCACCCCCCCCGACCCCCCTGCCCCCATTCCCCACCCCCCCCCCGACCCCCCTGCCCTCTCCACCCCCCACCCCCCCTGCGCCCATTCCCCACCCCCCCCGACCCCCCGACCCTCATTCCCCACCCACCCCCACCCCCTGCCCCCAATCCCCACACCCCCCCGACCCCCTGACCCCATTCACCACCCCCCCCCCCGCCCTCTCCACCCCCCGCGAAGCCGACCCCCCCCCCCACTCCCCCCCCCGGCCCCAAAACCCAAAATTAGAGAAAGAGAGAGAGAGAGAGAGAGAGAGAGAGATACCTGGTAGAGAGAGAGAGAGAGAGAGAGCCGCGAGAGAGAGAGAGAGAGAGCCGCGCGCGAGAGAGAGAGAGAGCCGCGAGAGAGAGAGAGAGTTTTGGGGGGAATGAAAAATTCCCCCCCGTCGGTTCAATTTTATTTAGGGCACAGAACCTAGCGACGGAATAGCGACGGAATAAATTAGTCGCTAAACCGTCGCCAATTAAAAGGTATTTTCCGACGGATATATCCGTCGCTAGTTAGTCGCTAAAGTTCCCGCCAATGTTTTAAAGATTTTGCCGCCAACATTTGCGACGAATAAGCGACGAAAAAGAATCCGTCGCTAACTTTCGTCGACTTAGCGACGGAAACCCGACAAATTTTTACATTTAAAATTGGAAAAAATTATGTTATGTTGTCTGTCGCTAATCCGTCGCTAAGATGTCGGAAATTGGTCGCTATTAGCGACGGAATTCGTCCGTCGCTAAACTTCCGTCGATAAAGTGGGGTATTTTAGTAGTGATACCTAGGACTAAGCTTTCCCCGCATGCCAAAGCGAATGACGCCGCGGTTAGGCGAGATCCTAAGGAATACATGGTCGCCGACAGCAAATTCTAAGGGACGTCGATGAGCATCGGCCCAATGGCGCTGGCGGTCCTGGGCAACTCGGAGGTGATCTCTGACCTTCCTGACCACTTCAACCGTCTGGGAAATCAATTCGAGTCCGAGCATCTGCCTCTCCCCGACATCGTCCCATGCTAGCGGAGATCTGTACTTCCTGCCATAAAGTGCCTCGAAGGGTGCCATCTGGATACTGGCCTGATAACTGTTGTTGTACGAGAATTCCACCAGGTACAGATGATTCTCCCATAAACCACCGAAGTCAAGGGTGCAAGATCTCAACATATCTTCAAGAGTCTGGATTGTGCGCTCTGATTGACCATCCGTCTGCGGGTGATAAGCTGAGCTGAATTGAAGGCGAGTCTCCAAACTCTTCTGCAAGCTGCGCCAAAAGTGTGATGTGAATCTTGAATCCCTGTCCGAGGTGATGCTGACTGGCACACCGTGAAGCCTGACGATCTGCCTGAGATACATCTCTGCTAACTGCGCCGTCGACTGTCCAACTCTGAATGGGAGAAAGTATGCCACCTTGGTAAGTCTGTCCACAATTACCCAAATAGCATCTCTGTCGGCCGAAGATCTGGGTAATCCGGTCACAAAATCCATGGTTATATGTTCTTATTTCCATTCTGGGATCGGTAAGGGTTGAAAAAGTCCAGCGGGCCTCTGATGTTCAGCTTTAACCTGTTGGCAAACCAAACACCGAGAGACAAACCAGGCTATCTCCCTCTTCATGCCATTCCACCAAAAATGCTGACGAATATCACGGTACATCTTCGTACCACCCGGACGAATAGAATACTGTGAACTGTGGGCTTCTGCCATGACTTCATGTCTGATATCTCCACTAGGTACACAAAGACGAGTACCGTGCCGAAGTGTACCATCTTCATGGATACATAACTCTGGCCTTCTTCCTGCTTCACACTCTGCTCTGAGTCGCTGGATCTTGGAATCTGTTGACTGTGCCACCCGGATTCTCTCAACTATGCTTGACTGAACCTGTAGACTGGCCATCAATGCCACGCTGGTTGGAAGAACCACTTCAATTCCCATCTTCTGAAGATCTGCCAATAATTCTGGTTGTACCGTCAGGAAATAAACTTTGGCTCTCCTGCTCAATGCATCTGCTACAACGTTGGCCTTTCCGGGATGATACTGCAAATCTACATCATAGTCCACTAGTAGCTCGAGCCATCTTCTCTGTCGCATATTAAGGTCCTTCTGGGTGAAAACATACTTCAGGCTCTTATGATCAGTAAAGATCTCCACTCTATATTCGTACAAGTAGTGTCTCCACATCTTCAAAGCAAACACTACCGCCGCCAATTCCAAGTCGTGGGTCGGGTAATTCTTCTCATGATCACGAAGTTGGCATGACGCATAAGATATTACCTTCCTATGCTGCATCAAAACACACCCCAATCCCCTGCCTGAAGCGTCGCAATAAACTGTGAATCCTCCGGTCCCATCTGGAAGGGTGAGAATGGGAGCCGTTATCAAACCTTGCTTCAACTTCTCAAATGATTCCTGACACTCTGCTGTCCAAACAAACGGCACATCCTTGCGGGTCAACTGGGTCATCGGTGCTGAAATCCTTGCGAAATCTGAAACGAACCGCTGGTAGTAGTCGGCCAATCCAAGGAAGCTGCGAACCTCTGCCACTGAGCTGGGTACCGGCCATGACTTGATAGCCACAATCTTCTGGGGATCCACTTCCACTCCTCCTCGGGTAATGATGTGACCCAAGTACGAAATACGATCGAGCCAGAACTCGCATTTACTGAACTTGGCGTACAACTGATGCTCCCTAAGCGTCTGAAGGACGACTCTGAGATGATGCTCATGCTCTGCTTCACTCTTGCTGTAGACCAGGATGTCATCTAGGAACACGATCACAAATTGGTCCAAGTAAGGCATAAAAATGCGATTCATGAGGTCCATGAATACGGTCGGCGCATTGGTCGCTCCAAAGGGCATAACAAGGAACTCCCAATGTCCATACCTCGATCTGAATGCTGTCTTCGGGATATCCTGTTCTCTGACTCTGATCTGGTGGTATCCTGACCGCAAGTCGATCTTCGAGAATACTGAAGCCCCTCTGAGCTGATCAAACAAGTCATCTATCCTCGGAAGAGGGTATCTGTTCTTGATTGTCACCGAATTCAAGGTACGATAATCAATACATAGCCTGGACGTACCATCCTTCTTTTTCACCAGAAGCATCGGGGCTCCCCAAGGCGATCCACTTGCACGGATGAATCCCTTGGTCCTCAGTTCTTCAATCATCTTGTATAAAATTTCTAACTCTGAAGGCGCCATCCTGTAGACTCACTCTGATACTGGTGCTGTCCCGGGAATCAAGTCTATAGTGAACTCAATCTCCCGCTCCGGTGGCATCCCTGGAAGCTTCTCTGGAAAGACATCTGAAAACTCTTCAACTATCCGGGGTAACTGCACTGCTGCTACTGCCATCCGCAATGCTGGAGAAGATGGCTCCACTGCGCCTCTGGAAAACGAAAACTCTGGCTCGCCGGGGATACTAAAGACAACTCTGCCAATATGGTAGTCTATCCTAGCATACTGGTTCCTCAACCAATCCATGCCTAGGACTACATCATAGTCTGCCATAGGAAACTCTATGAATCTAGCGGGGAACTCCCTACCGCTAACTACGATCCGACACGAGAAAAACACTCGATCTACTCCCACAAGGCCATTACCAGTAAGTATATTGAGCCTCACTGATAATGACTCGGCCTCCAATCCTATCCGTGTCGCGAATCGTGCAGACATAAATGAATGCGATGCACCAGAATCAAATAATACAGATGCTGGAGAGGAGTTGACGAGAATAGTACCTGCCACTACCTCACCTGGTGCAACTTCTTCTTCCATAGCCATCATCATGGCCTGACCTTGTCCTCTGGCTGCTGGTCCCCTCTGCTGGAAACCTCTCTGCCTATTCTAGGTCTGAGCTTGGGCTTGTGCATACTGCTGGGGGTGTTGTTGCTGGAATGCCTGAGACTGAGCCGGCAAGGGCCTCGAAGACTGATACTGCTGCTGCTGAACTGGTGCTAGGGCCGGTCCTCTCACCGAAGAGCTAGAAGGGTTGGATGCAGATGAACCACCCCTATTCTGGCAAGCCCCAACCCTATGATCTGCTGCTCCACAAGCCAGGTACAATCCTTGTGCCCTACGACAATCTGCCACCACATGCCCTGGCTTCCCGCAATGAGAACATCCCATCGCGAAAGTCTGCTTCTGCTGCTGCGGGTACGTCGGGGTCGAATGCTGAACTGACGTTACTAAGGCCGCCCGTATCGGAGTTCCAATGGTCAATCCCCTAGCTGTTGGGGCTAGAGCTGATGATTGCTGCATCTGGCTATGGGTCCGCTTCCTACCTCCGATCCTATCCACGATCCTCTGGGAGGTGTACTCATGCCTCCTAGCTGCTCTCAAGACTGCATCGAACGTCTGGTGCTCGAATTGTTCAACCGCCAACAAGATCTCGAAATGCAATCCCTGCTGGAATCGCTGGGCCCTATCAAACTCGGTCGCCACCAAGGTGGGGGCAAACCTACTGAGCCTAGAAAACTCCGATGCATAACTGTCGACTGTTCTGCCTCCTTGCTTCAAGTTGGTAAATCTGGTCTGCAGGTCGTACCGAGCCACAACATCGAAATACTTCGTCTGGAATCTCTCTCTAAACACTGCCCAAGCAATGGGTGCCACTAATCCCATGGCTTGCGCCGCCCACCAACTGCGAGCCAAGTCCAACAACTGCAGGCGTACCACCGCCACCTTCTCATTCTCGGGTGTCCTAGCTGCTTCTAGAATCACCTCGGTATCCTGAAGCCATGCATCCGCGGCAATCGCATCATCGCTGCCGTCGAAGAAAGGAGGGTTCAAGCGCTTGAAACTGTTGGCCGCCTGGTTCCCTGGATGTCCGCCTCGGGTCAAAGCATCTTGAACTGTCTGGTGCAGGGCGTCGCTTCGATGATCCTGGGAAGCTATCAAGGTTCTGATGAGGCCTACTAAGGTACCATCATCTGGCTCTGCGGGTTGGACGGGCCGAACTGGTGACTCTCCTCCAGTAGGTATCACACTGGAGGCGACTCCGGAATGCTGGGCTTGATCTCCAGGTTGCTGCTGGCCCACGGGAGGTGCTTCTCCTTGCTGATCGGCAGGGTCAGGTACAGTGCCGCTGAAGAAGACGACACAGGAAAACAATAAGGAAGGACCAGGACAGATCAACGATACAAGCATGTAATCAGGGCAAGAATTTTAGGGATTTGAAAATACGGGCGGAGATCAAGGACGAATACTGATTGAGACATCTATTCGGTAAACCCTCACATTTCTTGATTGACAAGACCTGCATGGGCCACCACTTAAACCGTGTCACGCCCCAGAACCAGAATACTGGAGAGCGGGGGCAGACATAGCCAGCTACGTATATTGAAATGGAAACCACATCGATATACGGTCACGGCTGTCTAGAAATATGAGGGTTTACTACAAGCCAACAGTCTCTTATGGTCATGAACAAGCCTAATGTCTCAATCACAAGCAAGTAAGTAAGGTCGCAAGATGTATGATCATTAAATATACAATAATAAGGCATCCCAAATATTACATATTCAGCTGATCATGAAGCTAGTCGTACAAAATGTTAGGACTAGTAAGAGTTAAGTCATACATGATCAACCCTAGGATATGTTAATCATGTTTACAGCCCGTAGGCAGACAGTAAGTAAAAGTGCATCGAGCTAACAGGTGCTCGTCGGCTAAACGCCTCAAAAGAATAATTTTACAATAGAGTGAGCGAAACAAAATAGAAAATCCACTCGTAGCCCGGGTTCCTTCTAGTCGCCACCATTGGGCTGGAAGCTTGGTAGATCCTCGAGAGCTGCTCCGAAATCTGGCCACACAAAACCAGCTGGGTCAACCCCAGAAAGAGCAAGTGCCACAAGGGGGCCACGAAATAAGAACAAAAGTCAGCAATCAGCACAAGAAAATATAATATTAAAACTAAAATTATGAAAACATGTCAGGATGATATACAACGAGATAACCATGGAACTATTCCGATAGCCAGCTTACAACCCGTAAACCAAACAAGGACCGGGGTTGTAACCCTTCATTTGAACAGAGCTTGGTTTCCCACCATTTATCGGCAAGATAATAATGTAAGAAATCAAGACAGGAAGCAAATCTTGTACTGAATCAAGACATGGCTAGACTGGTTATACCTCATTCAATCAATCACGGCCAAGCAGATACTACGGCTTACTACTTTAACTAACTAGGGTTATCACAGGCCTAATTACTAACAAGATGCAGTAAGATTGTTCCACAGCCACAAGCCCTGCAGACCATCCAGGTTACCCAGGACGAAAGATTAGGGTTGAATTCAGGTGGGTACATCGTCCAGGAGACGCATGTACCCTTAGGTGACTAAGAGGGTGCAACACCTGACAGTGTGCTGGAAATGTGCCCAACTCGACGGCAGGCTACAAATCCCTGGAGCACCCAGGTAACGGGATTGCCTGTAGCTGTGTCATCTCTTCATGACTACTGTGTTATTCTAGTTATTAGCCTTAATCCATTTTAGTATGTACTCCTGACCGTGGTACTCAGGAGTCCCATCCTAGACATGATGCGAGACTGGACAAGTGGATTTAACAAGCAAGCAAGAAAGAACCACCCACGGTGTAAAGACAAGTCAAGCTAAGTTATCAGGTCATGTCAAGTCAGGAGTGCGCCGTCACGGGCCACTATCAAGTTATCAAGATAAATCATGTCAGGGTACTTGTCAGGAGTGCGCCACGACGGGCCACTATCATGTCAGGTTGGTCATGTCAGGTGTGCACCATTACGGGTCACTGTCGTGTTATGCTAGTTCCTTGTCATACCATGCCATGTACAATAGTCATTCCAAACATATTAAGTAAAATCAAGTTCATGACAAAAGGCGTAAGGATATAAAATGGGCATAAAATATCTAATAAAATATCAAAGTACAGGGTTATAGAAGAGCCAAGCTTAAAGATATAAAACCAAAACTCTAAGAGCCAATGGATTAAGCAAGGGGTCAAGGGGCAGCATACGTGCAAAAGCACGCACGCAGGGAAGCTGCGTACGCACAAAAGCACGCACACAAGGCTCGCTCAAGTCTGTACCAAGGCACACTCAAGTCTGCGTACCAAGGCACGCTCAAGTCTGCGTACCAAGGCACACTCAAGGGGAGCAGCGTACATGAAAAGTCACGCACGCTCAAGGGGAGCAGCGTTCGTGAAAAGTCACACACGCTCAAGGGAGCAGCGTACATGAAAAGTCACGCACGCTCAAGGGGAGCAGCGTTCGTGAAAAGTCACGCACGCTCAAGGGAGCGGCGTACATGAAAAGTCACGCACGCTCAAGGGGAACATCGTTCGTGAAAAGTCACGCATGCTCAAGGAGCAGCGTAGGTGAAAAGTCACGCACGCTACAGAGAGCAGCGTAGGTGAAAAGTCACGCACGCTTCAGAGAGCAGCGTAGGTGAAAAGTCACGCACGCTACAGAGAGCAGCATAGGTGAAAAGCCACGCACGCTACAGAGAGCAGCGTAGGTGAAAAGTCACGCACGCTACAGAGAGCAGCGTAGGTGAAAAGTCACGCACGCTGAGAAAGCTGCGTACGTAAAAAGTCACGCACGCTACAGAGAGACACGCTTCCAACAGGAAGCGTACCCAAGTCTGCGTACGCACGCTAAAGAGCGCGCACAGCTCAGTGTGCGTAAGCTAAACAGCTCTGCACACTGCTCACTGTCTTCTCCAAACAGCAAGAACACCATGGATGAACCCAAGGCTTCAAAGCATCATAACTTGGCCATCCGAACTCCAAATCCAGATTTCCAAAGTTCTAACTTGGGTAGAATTGAATGCTCTTCTACTTGGAAACACCAAAACCCATGAAAATCCAACTTAAAGAGATCAAACCATGCAAAATTCGAAAATGGAAATAACTTAGATCTAGAGCAAAGGAGACTTCAAATCACAAAACACCAAGTTCAAATGTTGATCACCATGTCCTAATCTAGCAAATGAACCAAGAAAATAGGGCTCTCATGAAGTGGCAAGGTGCACTTGCCTAGGGTTAGGAGAGTTGTGGAGGAAGGAGAAGAAGAAGAAGAAGGAAATTAATGGTGGAAGTTATGAGGAGAGAGAGTGGTAGGTGGGGGTTATAAAGAGGGTGAGTTGTGGTGGGTTGAAGGGTAGCATAGGTTAAGGTGATCCAACTCACATAAAATCGAACCAATCCAAATAAAATCGAGCCATGCCAAAACCCAAAATACGGGAAATACCGAAATCCCACAAGTTTGAGAAAAATAAAAATACATGCCAAAAATCCAGATACGAGTATAAATACGAAAAATACGAGAAATGAGGGTGACAGTTAATATACAAATTAATATATAAAAAATAAATAGATAATAACAAAGTTTATTAGTTAATATAAAATTATTTATATATAGCTATTATTTATATATATTAATTTGTATATAGTTAATATAGATAATAACAAAATTTATCAGTTAATATAAAATTATTATACAAAATATATATAAACTAATATTTTTTTATTATCCATGGTATAGATGATAATAAAATAATTAATAAATTAAACCAAACTAAAAAGTTTAACCAAATCAGACTGAAAAATAAATAAAACCATAGTAAAACAACCATACCAAAAAAAAAAAAAACAAACAAACAAACAAATTGAGTTTGGCCCCAGTGACACTGGCTCGTTTTTTGTTTTTTTTTTGTTTGTGCCAGTGACACTGGTGCCTATTATTTTTTATTTTTTTTGTTTAGCGCCAAATGCACGATCCCTTTCATTGTAAATATTCCAAAAACATCATGTTATGCACAAATTAGATAAAACAAATTTATCCTGTATAAAAATTTTCGATTTGTGCGCCATTAGCAATGGCACATTGTCCTTGTGCATGTATCCATGCATTTGCAATTGCTACATGCTGCTATATCGTCAATGCATTTGCAATTGCTACACACTAAGAAAAGTGTCATAATTTTTTTTTTTTTCAAATACACTAAAATTGCAAAAGACATTGGCGTTAATACCGCGTTTTCCATGTATATAATAAAAAATATCATATCTTAAGAAAGAAAGAAAGAGAGAATATTAGCTCACCAAAGATCTAGTGCCACTCATGTCGCCAATAATTTTTTTTTTTTAATTTACTTAAGCTTATTAACTTATTTATAAATTAATTATAATATAAACAAAAATTTTGGTTATAAAAATTTATTTTCAAGAATTGAGAATATCCGGATAAATAATTTATCGACAAAATATGAATCCTATTCCTTAAGAATAGGTGGGTATATTTTTATTTGTCCTTTTTTTTGTCTTGTTTTTTTCTACACATTTTTTTTTCTTTTTCTTTTTTTTTTTTTTACCCCTTTTCACTTTTCTAGGTTTTTTTTTTAAATCTTTTTTTCTTTTTTTAAGAATGATTTTTTGTTTTTCATTTTTTTTTTCTTTAAGATTTTTTTTTTTTGTTTTTTAGTTTTACTTAGTATTTTTTTTATCCTTTTTAATTTTAGTTTCAGTCTTTTTTATCCTATTTTCGGTAATATATAAAATCACCAAACATGAAATATAATTTCTCACGAAATTTAATTACCGAAAATCTTATTACCAAAAATATAGAATTTTTGGCTATATACTATCCTGTTTTACCAAACTCTCCTAAAATAATTCAATTTATCTACCAAAATATATCAAACAAGAAAAACATATGGTGTAGTTGTCGTGAAAAAAGCCGTGCGTAACTACACTGTCAAGACAAGTAAACACTAAATTTTTAGCCAGTCAAGTAAATCAAATGCAAGATTTCTAGCATCTAGAATCAAATGCTTCTATTCAATTAATTGTATTATTTCTGGAATGTATAAAGTCAAATGCTTCTTTTCAATTATTTGCATTATTTCTGGAATTATAAATACAGATAAAGGTCCATCTTCATTTTTTTCAAGTCAAGCAAATGGTGTAGTAGTTATGAAGAAAGCTGAGTGCAACTACACTGACAAGACAAGTAAACGCTAGACTAGACTATTGGAGAGTGAGTAAATCAAAGAACACATCAGTAGGAAATTTCCTCGTGACAAATGGGTGGAGTATAGTTGTGAAGAAAGCTGAGCACAACTACACTGAGAAAGACAAGTAAACAATGGACTTCTGGCTAGCGTCTAAAATCAATCGAGTGCAGCTTTTCAATTAATTGCATTATTTCTGAAATGTAACACATTTGGATCAATGGTAACAGCTCTGTTTAATTGTAATGGTGGAGAATTCTGTTGTAGTTGTTGCTACCATTTACAAAAAATAATTTCCTCATCATTTATTTTCAACCGTTACAATTTATTTATTCTATAACTTTTTAATGTTTGAATCATGTCCAGATTTTGTTAGTCTATTTGCAAACAATCGATGGAAAAACTCAGTTGCAATCCCTAAGAAGAGATGCAAAGAATGCAGTTGCAATCCCTAAAAAAGAGATGCAAATAATGCAGTTGCAATCCCTAAAAAGAGATGCAAATAATGCTGATTGCGTAGCCTAAACGATTAAAAAATCGAATCGCGTTTGCAATAGCGGTTTCTCGAAGGCAACAAGAGATGATCAACAACAGTTGAGTCTCAGATTCTCGAAGGCAACAGAAAGAGGGAGGAAGAAGAAGAGCGGATCTCGCTGGGGTGTTGAACACCGGCGCTCAAAGCTATACCCGCAGTACGGATAAGCTCCCAGGAACCAGCAAGTTCAGGAGAACTTCTGGAACGCTCGTAAGTCAATATTTGAGACTTGAACGGGCTTCCTGGACTTAACAGACTCCCTCAACTCTCTTCTTGGTGCATCTTTCAAAGGAGGCCAAGGGGCTCTATTTATAGAGTGGAGTTGAGACTTCACCTCTTCTCCTATCCGATGTGGGACTAAAATACCAATACTCAAAATAGAGTTTGATATTTTAGATCATCCCACAATCAGCATAGAAGTGTGCCAGTCCACGCCTACCCCCCGAACCCTCCCGTGCATGCACGAGACATCTTGGAGTCCGCGTCCGAGTCCGAGTCCGCACAACAAAAATTAACTTGCATCCTTGTTGGATTTAATCCTTTTTCCTTCTAGGAAAATACTTCCACATGGCACAAACTTGTGCCCCACTACACCTCATGTGCACACCTCAACACAAGCAATGCATTATATTGAGATACTCACCATTTGGTGTAGCCGATGTGGGACTATCTTTTCTAGTCCAAAGACAAAAACACCAACAATCCCCCACATATCTCAATATATGGGTTGAGCGTTCCCCACAGTGATTGTCCATCATGCATTAGGAGAGATGTCGCTACGACTTGAATCTTCCCGCATAGGTTAAATAACAGCATGATACAAGAATGGACTAAGCCTTGAATTCTGTACCATAACTGCAATTCTTCCTACTCACATAGTGACATCAACTGTGCTTCTGGCTACACATTGAAGGCCTTGTGCCAGCCTGGTTTCAGTGTATAATTTTTGGGCGTCTACAAGTTTACCCTCAAGAGACGGCCTGATATCTCTGTCAATACACTATAGGTGAGTTCTATATAAAGAGTCATTGGCATGAAGCATTGCGCTTCTTTGCGGTGCTACGCCGCTATGACATGGCTGACAAAGCCGAGGCATTACCCCTACCTGGGAACCTCATCGTAGTGTCATACTACTGTAGCATGAGGTCTCAAGCCTCTTTGTAGTGCCAAACTACCCAGCATGAAGCCTTGCGCTCCCTTGTGGTGTTACGCCACTATGACATGGCTTGCAAAGCCGAGGCTTTACCCCTACCTGGGTACCTCATCGTGGTGTCATGCCACTGTAACATGAGGACACCGGCCTCTTTGTAGTGCTGCATACATCTCTTTATTACGATTATGCAACATTAGGCTACCTGCCTATATGCGGTGCTACGCCGCCTGTAACTTGGCTAACAAAGCCGAGGCATTACCCCTACCTGGGAACCTCATGGTGGAGTCACCCCACTGTAGCATGGAGTTGTAACACTCCTTTGTGGTTGTTGCGCCACCATGCTTCCTGTAAAGCATAACAGACCTTCACTCAGTCTGAGAACTCATTAAGGCATTATGCCATCCTTCCCACAGGATCAATTTTCCGTAGAAAATTTATAGTAGACAACAGTGGTTCTGGGTCCGAAACCCTTACATGTTCCGCAGAACAAGTGCCCACTGTTAACTAATATTTTTCCAGTCAATAGTCCTCCCTTGAATCAAAAAATTAGATATCTGGTAGATTTCTCTTTGAACCAATAACATAAAATTTATTGATAGGATTATAATGACACAATATTAGAATGCCTTCAAGCCCATCTTCCTTGCTGTGTCCTCGACCAGCTGACGCTTGAGACCCTTCGTGAACGGATCCGCCAGGTTTTTCTGACTCCGAACATCGATCACTACAATGACGCCCCTTTTGATGAGATCGTTCACTGCTCTGTGCTTCAACCGCACAGTCCTCTTCTTCCCGTTGAAGAGTTCATTTGATGCCACTGCTGCTGCCGCCTAGTTGTCACAGTATATCGAAATCGCCGGTATCTGAGCCCCAACCATTGGAAGGTCATACATGAGCTCCCGAAGCCACTCTGCTTCATCTGCTGCAGCGTCCAATGCAAAGAATTCAGATTCCATGGAGGAGCGAGATAACATAGTCTGCTTCTTCGACTTCCACGATATAGCAGCTCCATCCATGGCGAACACATATCCACCTGTGGAATATTCGCTCTCCACCTCTGAACACCAGCTAGCATCACTGAAGCCTTCCACTACTGACGGATCTCCGCTGTAGTATAGTGCATATGTCTGAGTCTTCTTGAGATATCTCATAACACGCTTCACAGCTTTCCAATGCTTTACGCCTGGATTGCTCGTAAATCGACTCAACATTCCCACTGCAAAGGCTATGTCAGGCCTTGTGGAAGTAGTAGCATACATCAAACTTCCGATGACGCTAGCGTACTCCAACTGCCTGACGCTCTCCTTCGAATTTGGCTCCAGTTTCAGATCACTCCTGTACGGTGTATCAATAATAGGAAGATCTTGATACCCGTAGCGAGTGAGCATCTTCTCAATGTAATGAGACTGTGACAGCGCTATTCCAGTGCCTGTCCGGATGATCTTGAGCCCCAAGATTACGTCGGCATCCCCCAAGTCCTTCATACTGAACTTGGTCGAGAGAAATTTCTTTGTCTCTGTGACGCAGCTTAAATCCGTACCTAGGATTAGCATGTCGTCCACGTATAGACAAACGATTACTCCTCTTCCGTCAGCAAACTTCGTATAGACACACTTGTCTGTTTCACTGACCCTGTAGCCATTTGACCTTATCACCTTGTCAAACTTCTCATGCCACATTTTGGGAGCTTGCTTCAAACCATACAGAGACTTCATCAACTTGCAGACTTTGTCTTCCAGACCTCTGACGACAAAACCTTCTGGTTGTTGCATGTAGATCTCTTCGGTCAGCTCGCCATTAAGGAATGCCGTTTTCACATCCATCTGATGTATCACCAGCTTGTGTATTGCTGCTAAAGCAATTAACAATCTGATAGTTGTCATCCGAGCTACTGGAGCATAAGTGTCAAAGTAGTCGATCCCCTGCTTCTGAGCAAACCCCTTGGCCACTAGCCTGGCCTTGAACTTGTCAATGGTTCCATCTGCTTTCATCTTCTTCTTGAAGATCCATTTGCATCCGATGGGTCTTGCTCCTTATGGTAGGTCGACCAATACCCATGTGTTATTGGAGGTGATTGAGTCAATCTCGTTGTCAATCGCCTCCTTCCAGAATATAGCATCTCTGGTCTTCATCGCCTCATCATAGGTAAGCGAATCTGCTTCCACATGATAGGTGACGAAGTCATCTCCGAAGTCTTTCGGCCTCCTCGCTCGCTTAGTTGACGGCTCAGCGAGTTC
The DNA here is from genome assembly GCA_029216955.1 of Iris pallida. NCBI lineage: Eukaryota > Viridiplantae > Streptophyta > Magnoliopsida > Asparagales > Iridaceae > Iris > Iris pallida. Next base: position 36,458,572 of record JANAVB010009198.1, on the reverse strand, counting down.
TGGTTCAGCTGGTGTCTCCTCGACAACAACTCCATCTTGGACTACTGGTTCGATAAAGATCTCTGTCTGCTCCGCACCCTCATTATTCTCCGGAATGTCCGCGAGAACAATGTTCTTGTGCCTTGCAAACTTTTCTTCAAAATATTCAGCATCGCGAGATTCGATGATATGATTTGACTCGATATCAAGGAATCTCCGAGCATCGCTCTTCTCGGCATACCCCAGGAAGATCGCCTTAGTAGTCCTTGTCCCCAGCTTCTGAATCTTTAGATCCGGGAGCTTCACATAAGCCAGGCACCCCCACACTCGAATGACATTCAGGTTGGGTCTGACTTTGAACCAGAGTTCATAAGGAGTTATGTCGGAAGTTGCATACGGCACTCTGTTCAGAATGAAAGTGGCCGTTAATGCAGCTTCTCCCCAATAGCACTTTGGGAGACCCGCAGTCAACAGCATAGAGTTCATCATCTCTGTCAACGTTCTGTTCTTCCTTTCTGCTACTCCGTTGGATTGTGGAGAATACGGAGCCGTTGTCTCGTTGATGATTCCATGTTCTTTGCAGAATGATGAGAAATCATGAGACCTATATTCCCCACCTCGATCACTCCTCAGCCTCTTGAGTTGTTGTCCAGTTTGCCGTTCAGTCTCGGCCCTGAACTCCTTGAACTTCTCGAATGCTTCGTCTTTAGATTTGAGTAAATAGACGAAGGCATACTTGGAGAAGTCATCGATAAAAGTAATGAAATACTTCATTCCGGCCTTTGTAGAGAATTGTTTGAAGTCACAGATATCTGAGTGAACCAACTCCAGAAGATCTGTGCTTCGATGGACCCTGTGGAAGGGTTTCCTAGTGATCTTCGTCTGAGCACATATCTCACATTTCTCTACCTTACCCCCACACTTGGAGATAAGTCCTAGACTAGACATTTTGTTTATTCGCTTACAATGAACGTGTCCTAGTCTATTATGCCACAACTCAAGAGAGTAATTCAAACTAGTGATAGCATTAACATTATTATGCTGGGTTACAACAAGCTGAATTTTGTACATTCCTTCAGTCTGAAAAGCTTTTCCGAAGAAAGTACCCTTCTTGGACATCACCATTTGGCCAGCATTGATGTCCATCCTCAAGCCTGCGTTGCAGAGCAGGCTCCCAGAGATCAGGTTCTTTGCGATTGCAGGAACATGCTTCACACCTTGAAGCGTCAGAATGTTCTCCGATGTAAGCTTCAGCTCCACCGTCCCGATCCCCAGTACTTCAGCTTGTGCCTGGTTCGCCATCATGACTTTCTCGGAAGTAGGCTCATAGGAGACGAACCAGTCCTTGTCTGAACAGACATGACATGTCGCGCCAGTGTCTATCCACCAGTCCAAGTCTGCCCCCACAGTTGCAACCTGTGCTATCATGGCAACCTGATTAGTAACCAAAGAAACCTTGTTAGGCTCACCTTGCTCTTTGGGCTTGGACTTGCATTCACTTTTATAGTGACCCTTCTTGCCACAGTTGAAGCAAGTCACATGGGACTTGGACTTCTGTTGCTTGAATCCTGGACCCTTCACTTTCAGATTCGAGAAGTCCTTCTTCTTGTGGTGAGAAGCCGCCTGCTTCCCTTTGTTCTCTCTGGTGGCTTAAACCAGATTCGCCGTTGCTAGTTGCTTGGACAGGGCGTCCAACTTCTGTTGAGAGCGCATCTCGTCCTCAACATGAATCTCGCTGAGGAGATTATCCAGGCTAATCTCCATCTTCTTCCTATGCATCCTTGCATAGATGTTGCTCCATCCTGGAGGAAGTTTTGACACGATCCCTCCAACGACGAACTTGTCGACGAGGGGCATGCTATCGTCCTCCAGTTTCTGGCGCAGCTTCAGGAACTCTTTCACTTGGGGCAGCATGGTCTTCTCGTCTTCAAAGACCCATTTGTGGTATTTTTCAACCATGAACATCTTCGACCGGGCCTCGTCGTCGTCATACAGCTTCCCCACGGACTCCCAGATCTCTTTGGCAGAAGTCCTCTTTGTGTAGGACTCGGCCAGAGAGTCTTCTATGGAATTCAGGATCAGCAGCCTGCATATGCTGTTATCCTTTTTCCACTTCGTCTGCTTGCTCATAGCAGCGGCCAGAACAGCAGCAGATCCTGTTGCTGGAACGATTGGTTCTTCCTCATCCAACACGTGATCAACATCCACGAGTTGAAGGTTCAGAGTCACCTTTCGCTTCCAGATCTGGAAGTGTTCGCCGTCGAATTTCTCCAACTTGTTAAAGCCGGTATCGACAAGCGAAGCACGAGTGTTTTCCATCGAATCGTATAGCTTTGAGATTGTTAGTCTATTTGCAAACAATCGATGGAAAAACTCAGTTGCAATCCCTAAGAAGAGATGCAAAGAATGCAGTTGCAATCCCTAAAAAAGAGATGCAAATAATGCAGTTGCAATCCCTAAAAAAGAGATGCAAATAATGCTGATTGCGTAGCCTAAACGATTAAAAAATCGAATCGCGTTTGCAATAGCGGTTTCTCGAAGGCAACAAGAGATGATCAACAACAGTTGAGTCTCAGATTCTCGAAGGCAACAGAAAGAGGGAGGAAGAAGAAGAGCGGATCTCGCTGGGGTGTTGAACACCGGCGCTCAAAGCTATACCCGCAGTACGGATAAGCTCCCAGGAACCAGCAAGTTCAGGAGAACTTCTGGAACGCTCGTAAGTCAATATTTGAGACTTGAACGGGCTTCCTGGACTTAACAGACTCCCTCAACTCTCTTCTTGGTGCATCTTTCAAAGGAGGCCAAGGGGCTCTATTTATAGAGTGGAGTTGAGACTTCACCTCTTCTCCTATCCGATGTGGGACTAAAATACCAATACTCAAAAATAGAGTTTGATATTTTAGATCATCCCACAATCAGCATAGAAGTGTGCCAGTCCACGCCTACCCCCCGAACCCTCCCGTGCATGCACGAGACATCTTGGAGTCCGCGTCCGAGTCCGAGTCCGCACAACAAAAATTAACTTGCATCCTTGTTGGATTTAATCCTTTTTCCTTCTAGGAAAATACTTCCACATGGCACAAACTTGTGCCCCACTACACCTCATGTGCACACCTCAACACAAGCAATGCATTATATTGAGATACTCACCATTTGGTGTAGCCGATGTGGGACTATCTTTTCTAGTCCAAAGGCAAAAACACCAACAGATTTAATGTATCACATTTTTATCATGTGCTACAATTTTTGTAACGTTAAAATTTAATAGGTTATTTTAATATCCTCATTATTCCATCCTTTGGCAATAGCCTATATAATGAGGTTTCCTCCTCCTCTCTTTGATATGAGAAGGAAAAAAAAAATCATTGCAAAAGCTCTCTCTCTCAAATTCTCTTCCCTCTTGAAATACTGTTCTTCATTTGTTGCTCTGGGCGGAGCTAAGTCGGGGTCATTCTCTCGACGTCGTGTGCGACAACGAGATTCCGGTGGAGCGGAGATTTTACCACTAGGGGCGTTCGGATTCAGTCTGCACATAGATCCGAACTAACTCTTAGGGCAGTGCTTCGTGCGCGACTTCCCCGGAGGCCGGTAACTTTAATTTAATTTATTTTCTTGCAGATTTTAATCCGAAGTTTTGAAAAAAATTTCCAACAATCTAAGAGTTAGTCCATTGTCCCTAACAAAATTTGTTATAGCTATCACTGTTAACGAATTTCTTCAATTCTTGCCACTGTTATAAATATCTCTACGGAAAAAAAAAATTGTTATAGCAGCTACCATTGCTTACTGTTATATTTGTCTTCATTATACTAATAAATAATTATTACCATCTTTTGTAGACAATTTTTTTTTTCACGAGTAACATTTTCTATTGTTACCAAAAATAAATTATTATTGTCTACTGTACATGCTTAGAAAATTACCAACCAAAAGTTTGCTAGCAACTGGTTCAAAGCACCATAATCAAAGTCCAAATTGTATGGGTAACCTACAATGGCACAAGAAGACATGAATAAATTAAGCACTAAGAACATTGCACGATTGGCAAAGGTCTCATTCAAAGAACGTTACTTGTTTAAGCAATTGAATCTCCAAGAAAATAGCATACCTCAATACTTGCCATTTTGGCACAAGAACATTTTACCATAGAGTGGCTGGCTACATGTGGAACATTCCTTGGACAGGATTTACCGCTATGTTATACTTTAATGTTGACAGATTCAATTCATCTCGCTAAGGGGACTGTTTGGTTTCATTATACTTGCTTACTTTAGACACAAAAGTTGTACTACTACATTAGCAAGTTTGTGAACGTTAAGAATTGGTACTTGTTAACATTTTTCAATAAACTATTTTACTGTTAAATTAATTGCTCATATTAAGACAGATAATTGTTAAAATATTCTCTTACCTACTGTAGCAACATATTTTCTTGCCTACTGTCGCAACATTTTTTCTTCTCTAAGTCTATTCACACTTAATAATTGGTCACACACATTTTTTTTTTTTGCTACTATGAACCTTTTCACAACTCTCTCTGTAATTATTTGCTACTACTAACAAAGATTCTATTCGTTACTGTCAATGTAGTTAACAAATTTTCTTACTAAAAATTGGCTTATACTTGCCTACATTTGCTACTGTCAAATCTGCCATTTTCTACTGTTAAATATTTGGCTAACGGTAGTTCTTCACATATAACGTAGTGATAAATTACCATTTATTATTATTGCTATTCATATTGTTATTTCTTTCAATATAATAATTTATTACATTGCCTTGATCGCATATTTTAATAGCAATTGTCTATTTGTTAAATGATTGTAATATCAGTAACATATATATATTGTTATTAGTTATATTACAATTACTGCTTCATAAGCCTGTTTCTAGGAATTGACATCTTCCATAATAAAAAAAAGATTATATTAGTACAATTTTGTCAAGTCTAGTTTTCTTTACTCAATATTTCAATTTAGGCTAAAGAAAACAGTTTATTGATTTAGTAAATTCCTTTAAATTTTAAAGTTCTAAAGTAGAGATTTGTTTGGGAACAAGCCGAAAGGGCCCTTCTGTCAACAAGGCGAAACATCGTCTAAGCGACTGGTACTTAAGTGTTCCTAGTGAACCTTCGCTTGCTGGGATCCGGCCCCTACAGCTAACACAAACTTATCAAAACTTGGAAAACTAAAATTTTAAAGGTCTATTACTAAAATCATTTGAATTGTTAATTTTTAGCTTAAACCACCTTTATTAAGTGAATAAAATTTTATAGCCTTGTGGAATCTTTTTCTAAAGATTCTAAAGAGACTTAAAACAGAAAACAGATTAGGTTAAAGTCCATAGCTAGATCTGTTTTTAGAGCCATGGTAAACCTGATAGAAATTTATGGCAAATTCCAAGCCTTCTCACCAAGGAGACCTCCTTCAAAGGGAAAGGCTCTAATGATCCAGAGACTAACATGATTCTGAATAGATCATCTAGCCCCTTCAGGTCTGTAAGCTATCAACCTATAAAAAATATTTCTTACCATTCTGATGATTGGTGGTTGGACTCTAGAGCAAATGTTCATGTCTTCTTTGATCGCTCATATTTTATAAACTATCAAGAATCGAATGGAGGAGGTGTGACCCTAGGTGATGGCTCAATGGCACAGATTGTAGGAAGAGGAAGAATAGATCTGAAGATGACATTAGAGAAAATTCTACCACCGCACGATGTGCTTCATGTGCCGTCTGTTAGAAGAAACCTACTTAATGGATCACTACTTGTAGCCTCAGGATACAAAATTGTAATGGCGGCCGATGAAGTAGTTTTTTGTTTTTGTTTTTCTAAGAATGAATTATTTGTGGGGAAAAGATTTGTAAAAGATAGACTCTTTATTTTGAGCACAATGAATAAATTTTCAAATCCTTCTTTTATTGCAAATGTTGAATCATCAAATGTTTGGCATGGTAGATTAAGGATGATGAACTTAGATCTCATTCCTAAGACTCCTATAGATGATGAACACAAATATGAGATTTGTGTTCAAGCCAAACACACTAGTTTACCTTTCAAATTTGTCTATAGAGATTCTGAACTCCTAGAACTTATCCATAGTGATGTTTGTAATTCCAATAGGGTCTTGACCCGAAGCGGTAGGAAATACTTTATTACTTTTATAGATGACCATTCAAAGTATTGTTATACCTACCTCCTTAAGACCAAAGATGAAGTCCTAGACATATTCAAGTTCTATAAGTCCGAAGCTGAGAACCAGCTAGATAGAAAGATTAAGATCCTTAGATCAGATCGTGGTGGAGAGTACACCTCAAATGATATGACTAACTTCTATGAAGAACATGGAATTATTCATGTGGTAACTGCTCCTTATTCACCACAGTCCAACGGAGTTGCTGAAAGAAAGAATCGCATTCTGTTAGACATGGTCAATGCCATGCTTCTCAGCTCAGGTGCTCCTGATAATCTTTGGGAAGAAGCCTTATTGTCAGCCTGTTATATCCTTAATAGGATACCCAGTAAGACTAATAATAAGACACCATATGAGTTATGGAAAGGTCGAACCCCTAGGATCAATTACCTTAAAGTTTGGGGATGTCTAGCTAAGGTAAGAATTCCTGAACCCAAAAAGAGGAAAGATAAGACCTAATACTGTAGATGCTGTATTCATAGGATATGCCCTAGATAGTAATGCCAATAGATTTCTTGTAACCCATTCTGAAGTAAATAAAATTTCTATTAACATAATTATTGAAACTAGAGATGTAGTTTACTTTGAGAACATTTCTCCCTTCAATGATAGAACCCCTCCATCTTCCTCTAATCCTTCTCTTACTCCATCTACTAGTTCTTATGATCAAATACCTAGTTCTCAACCTGAAGGTTTTATTGCTAAAGGCCAAGAAACAAGATTTGTAGATTAGTAAAATCTCTTTATGGCCTAAAGCAAGCTCCCAAGCAATGGCACAACAAATTTGACAAAGTCATTATAGAATTTGGTTTTGTACCAAATGAATATGACAAATGTTTGTATTCTAAAAAGTATAAATAAAAGTTGTGTTATTTTATGCTTGTATGTTGATTATATCCTTATTCTAGGATCTTCACTGGAACTGATAAATAACACTAAGAATTATTTATCTAACCAGTTTGACATGAAAGACCTAGGTGAAGCAAACCTGATCCTAAGAATGCAAGTGTCCAAATGCAAAGAGGGTTATACTCTATCTTTTGCACATTATTGAGAAAATGCTATGAAAGTTTGAGTATTTTGATAAGAAACCTGCCCTTACCCCTTATGACAGTAAGTTGTTCTCAAGAAGAATGAAGGATCACCTATAGAACAACATAGATATTCACAAATGATTGGGTCCCTTATGTACATAACAAATAGGACCAGACCTGATATCGTATTTGCTATGGGGAGACTCAGTAGATATACCAGTAACCCAAATCAGACACACTGGACTGCATTAGACAGAGTATTTAGATATCTTAAGGGTACTCTAGATTATAAACTTCATTATTCTAGACACCCTGATATCATAGAAGGTTACTCAGATGCTAATTGGGTAACTGATTCACATGATGTGAAATCCACAACTGGATATATTTTTACCCTAGCAAGAGCTGCGATTTTCTGGGGATCATGTAAACAGACTATCATTGCCAGAAGTACTATAGACTCTGAAATAATAATTTTGGACAATACCTGTACAGAAGCCGAATGGCTTAGAAATCTTATTGTCCATATATGATATACATATTTCTGTATCCTTTTTTTTTAATTATGCTAAAGAACTCCTAAAAGCATGATCTTGTGAATTCTAAGATGAACAGGTACCTGCAGCTGCGTTTCAAGAAATTAAAATAGCCTAAATGGAAAAAATGTTGTTCTTAACTATAAAAGTCATAAAAGAACTTACAGATCTCTTGACGAAGAGTCTGTTTACTCTTGACGAAGAGTTTGTCTAGGACATTGATCCTAGAATCATCGAGGGGGATGGGGTTAAGTCCATAGTATAGTCACCAGCAGTGGCAACCCAACCGAGTCTGACTGGAGATCCCAAGAAGCCGGTTCAATGGGTAGAAACAAGCTGGACTAGGTGACTATTATGGAACACTGACCCTGAGATTAAGTTCTCTTTAAAATAAAAGCCCAGGAGGCTGTACATGTGTACATTGATATCTCATCCCTATGGTGACAGTGTTCCTTTTGTGATATGGATAGGATGAGTTTTAAAACTCTTAATAAGTCCAAGCATGATATATATGCAAGGTTGATTCCTATCACCAACCCTTGAGGACTTACCTATATGAGAGGTCGTGATGGCCGCGACTATAGGATAGGACGATCCTAGACAACTCTCATGAATGTGTAAAAGTGCGTATGGCCAATCAAACGCGCCACCCGATAGACCCAAGTACCTCTAGCGTACTATGTGTGCTAATTTCTGAGTCTGGTTCAAGAAGACTGATTCAAGGCATAGTCCATCAAGTTCTTCTTCAGACAAAGACAATAGTCACTACGTGAGATTCAAGGCTGTAGTCCATCTCATTTATGCATAGTATTCAACTGCCCAAAAATCTTTCTCACCTCTAACTTTTCTCTTTCGTTTGTTTCCTCTATTATTTCGGAAATTGGTTTTTTGGGGGGGATTGTTGTAGTTGTTGCTACCATTTACAAAAAATAATTTCCTCATCATTTATTTTCAACCGTTACAATTTATTTATTCTATAACTTTTTAATGTTTGAATCATGTCCAGATTTAATGTATCACATTTTTATCATGTGCTACAATTTTTGTAACGTTAAAATTTAATAGGTTATTTTAATATCCTCATTATTCCATCCTTTGGCAATAGCCTATATAATGAGGTTTCCTCCTCCTCTCTTTGATATGAGAAGGGAAAAAAAAATCATTGCAAAAGCTCTCTCTCTCAAATTCTCTTCCCTCTTGAAATACTGTTCTTCATTTGTTGCTCTGGGCGGAGCTAAGTCGGGGTCATTCTCTCGACGTCGTGTACGACAACGAGATTACGGTGGAGCGGGGATTTTACCACTAGGGGCGTTCGGATTCAGTCTGCACATAGATCCGAACTAACTCTTAGGGCAGTGCTTCGTGCGCGACTTCCCCGGAGGCCGGTAACTTTAATTTAATTTATTTTCTTGCAGATTTTAATCCGAAGTTTTGAAGAAAATTTCCAACAAATTCCTATTGACATACTTTGTGAATTCCTATTAGATATGGCAAATTAGTGAGAGGAATAACAGCATTTTGGATGTGTTTGAAATGTACTTCTTTTCCTTTTTAGCACGTCACAATCTAGAGAGAATAATGCCGGTAGTTGTCTTTATAGTTAGAACAATGATGGATGTCCCAGCAAAAAGACTAGACTTTAAAATAATTCAATCTATCTTACCAAAATATATCAGCCTTTGTTTGAAATGAAGAAAAACATCAGTAAGAAAATATCCATGCACAAAAGCTCTGAGAAGAAGCTACTGTTGAATCAATCAGATTTTTAAAGTAAACTGACAGAAAATTACAACTCAAATACACAGCTTAATTAAGATATATCAGTTTCTTTTTTGCCACAAATTGTGGGATGTTCTGAATTTAAAGACTTTACTGTCATAATATAGTTTTACATAGAAACCAATTTACATTACTCACAGATTTCCTTGCTGGTAGAACACCCTTTCGTCATCAAGTAAGTGAATTGCAAAGAACCTAAACAAACTCAATAGCCTTTGTTTTACATTAAACAAACACAAAATCTCGTGCAAACGATGAAGTCATAGTCCGTTCCTTCCTGCAATGTTAGAGGAACCATCAGGGAGTACCAAGAAAATAATGATTTAGGGACAACATAATTGAGCTAGAAAATAAACATTAGAGACATCACATTGATTTCCCATATAATGAATAGTGTAGTCGAGTACTATTACCTAGGAAACATAGTTTCTAGTCCAACCATTGACGCAACTTTTAGTTATTGGTATTATTTTTATACTAGTTAGCTAACTAATGTGACCCAAACCCGAAACGCTGATCCGAACCCGACCCAAAATCAAAAAGATCTAGATTCGCACCCAACTGAACCGACATGAATCAACCAGAACCTGACCCAACCGGATTGAACACGAATCCAACGGACCCAGGTCAGACCTGAACCCGATTAACCTGGACCAGAGTCACCCGAACGTGAACATGACCTTCGACCATCTGACACAAAACCCGACAAGTAATTTCACTCCCTTAGAAAATAAATATGTAGAAAAATAGTACTCCCACGAATTAAATATGCACATGCGAACAATTTCTGCAAACATAGTAATTATTTTTCCATCCTTGATTTCTCCGAAATTTATAAAATTCCCTAGCCCTTAGGGTATTAATCATAAAAATTCTAAGGTGCATTCAACATATAATTAAGCTAATTAAGTGGCAAAAATTATATATAAGATAATCCATCCCAATCCTCTTACTCTTAGATGAGTGTGTATGTGTGTGAGTGTGTGTTGGGTGGGGGAGGGGGGGGGGGGGTGTGGAGAGGTCATGGGAGTCATGGTGGTTGTGGTTTCAAAATCACAATAATTTTATGCAAAACATAGTGATATTCTAATCATTGTGGTTCCTGATTTTGATTTTACGACATAATCACGTATGGTTTTTGTGTACGTAATATTAAATATTTTACACAATTCGTAACTTCAGTTACGTGATATTGTCAAATTGCAAATAACTTTTTTTTTAACTTAGTCTAACTCCTCTTCCCTCCTCTCATGAGTTGGTCTCATCCAACATTTTATGATCCATCGACACATCGTCCACCTAAAGTCAATTTTGCATTCTTTCCAAGCCTCTCTCAAGGTGAGACCATAGACAGGAAAAATGCTTACAACTGTTACTTCTGGTTTAAGAGCCCGAACATTATTAAATAAATTATAATATATTAATGAACCCATATAAAAGTTCAAGTTATGCTTCAATTAGAATGCACAATTCATTTTCATTCTAAGTCTAACCCAAACATAAATGAAATGAGAAATGACATATTTGTGAATGGTCAAAATCAACCTTCATCTTATTTGACATGGAATGAACATTTCATTTCCCCTCTACTGAAATGTATTTAATATAAGTGTTGTTAGGGAGAAACAACTTATTTATAAATGACCAATAAGTAATGACACAGATAACTAAACATTTCTAATTTGAAGAAAGTGTTGGAGTCCAGTCTGAATTTGATAACAACATATTTGAAAAATTCAAATATGGTTAAATATTTGAGTTGATTAGATTTGGATGTCCATAATTGATGTTGTGTTATTTTATATATAATATGATTCTTATTTTAGGGTTCCTATTTAGGAAATCATATCTAAAATAAGATGTTGATGGGTCAAAGATTGAGGGCCAGTCTGTCGGTCCCATGACAGCTGGTCGGTCTCCAGGTGGGGCTGCTCTACGGATCCGATTTTGGTAATGGATGGTTTGCCAAAGTTTCGCAGAGCGACATCGATTTTAACTGTTCGAAGCCAGGGAGGAGATCAAGGCCTACAACAAACTTAATCAGAAGTGCATCATCATTTACACAGTTCAGGGGGAGCTGTGGGTCATCGACGACGTGCACAATGCATGATGTTCTGCTCGAGGATGCACGTGTACGGGGGAGCTTCAGTGTCGTGTTAGAAATTTATTGTACCCTGTCGATTCATGAGATGAAGAACAAAACTAAAATGCGGAAGCGTATTTGAATCCATTGTCTTTACTTGACGGATCTTGAAGCAGACGTCTCTTTATGGGGTTTGATCTTCCAACCCGCTACGGCCCTTAATAACAAAGATGAAATCTTTGTTCCTCTCTTTGTTGATGGGGATACAGAAGAGAATAGAGAAACCCTCTCTTTGGTGGCCGTATGAATTGGGGACCATAACCCTAATGAATACATATAAATATATATGTTTTGATATTTCTAATTTGGCCCCTCATCAAATTAGATTTATCTCCGGTATCTACACATTAATTCCATGACAATTATACCCTTAAGCCAATTTTTCAAATAGACCACTTTAATTTGACTTAATTATTTAGATAGCCCAACACAATTAATTTTACATATGTGGCCCATATTATTGAATAATTCCAACATGTCGGACATGAAGGTGGGCGTATTCAGGAGTTCGAATCTCACGAGGACCGTACCGTCCGCTTGGTTGGGCCAGCCAAGGGTGAAGAACACTACAACAAAAAGGGCATACAATAGCAGTTTATCTATGGCGTTCAAGCCTCCCTGCTATAGAATGTCATCATCAATAGCGTGCATTAGTCTGTGCTATTAAAAGGTCATACAATAGCAGTTTATCTATAGCGTTTATGCCGCCCTGCTATTATAATACCATCCTCCATAGCGTTTATTGGATATGCTATTAAAAGTTCATACAATAGCAGTTTATATATAGCGTTTATGCCTCCCCGCTATTAGAAGTGTCATTACAATAGCGTTCATTATGCTGTGCTGTTAAAGGTATAGTTGTTTTCTGAATAAGAGATCCGGTTCATTTGAAAAAAAAATTTGAAGTCCTACTTTTGATATATTTTTGACATATAACAATGTATAAATTCATTATGCAGTGAGGAAAAATGTATATATTTGAAAGCAACATATATATATATATATATATATATATATATATATATATATATATATATATATATTGAAGAAAAAATATATATATAAAAAAAAATATATATATATATATATTGAAGTCCTACTTTTTTTTTTTAAAAAAAAAACCAAAGCCGGTGGACGACTCCACCCGACCATGGCCCGGAGGCCGTGGCCACCGCCACCCAGCCACCTCCGTGGGAGGGAGGGCTCAAACCCGGCCCTCACCTCCGGTGCACGGTGGTGTTACCAGTACACCACGACTCGATGTGCAAATAACAAAAAGTGTAGAAACTTATAATTTCTTTAATATAATTAAAATATGATTTCTATTTATTCGGTTTAACCGAATAAATCGATCAAATAACCGAATAATTTATAATTGGTTCGGTAATTCGGTTTTGGTTTTGGTTAATTTTGGTTCGATTTCGGTTTTGGAGTTTTCGAATTTCGATTTTTCTGGTGTTGACTATTTCGTTTCGGTTGAAATCACGAATAAACAGAAGACACCCCTACATAGGTATCCCAGTTCGATTAAGAGTATCATCATATTGTATATATTTTACATGATTAAAAAAATACTATAACATATTTTGGATGCTATATAAGTTACAACGTCGTAATGGGATTAAATCGCTACAGTAAAAAAATTTAGTAATATATATACGAAATATATCTTGTATATTTATTTAATATATATATTGCAAAAAAATTATAAATAAACTGAAATATTGGTTATAAACCAAATAAACTAAAAATCAAATTAACAGATTATATTCCATTCGGTTTGGTTCGGTACAGGATATTTCGGCTGGTTTCAATTTTTGTTATTCGATTTTTGGTCGAATTTGGTATTTGGTAATTCGGTTCGGTTAACCGAGTTAATCGAATGCTCACAATTTAACTATCTATTATTTCAATCATGGAAGAAGCAACACAGTTTTCTATTTTATATTAAAAAAATAAGTTATAGGAGTGATTAGTTTGAACGACCAAAAGATTCTTTGCAAGACAAAACTAAGATGACCAGGAATTTTACCAATACTTTTACAGACATTTGAAAATGTCCTATAATATTATATACTAAATTCAACATGTTAACAGTGTCATATAATATTTTATACTATATTCAACACTTTAAAAGTGTTATCTAACATTTTATTTTCCACAATTTTTTTCACTGTCAAAAAATTGGCGTGAAAGCTCCCGCTTCTACCAAATATTTGGCGGCCAAAGAGCAGCACTCATAATCCGCTTTCCTCTTCCTTCTTATTCCTTTCTCTCTCTCTTTCCTTTTCTATTTTTCCACTTTCAAAAAATTGGGCCTTTTTCCTCTCTCCTTTTGCTCTCTTTCTTTCGGAGGGGAGGAACCGTGCCATCGCCACCGAAAAAAGGTCATCTCTCGTACTCCTTCGCCTCCACCTCTCATTTTTCTGAATTTTTTTCTTGATTTATTATCTAGGTATAATAATTGGGGGTTTTGTAAGCATCATAATAGAATCAATGATATATAGGGTTATGCTTCTTAAATTGGGTTTAGAGGAAGAATCAACATCTAGGGTTTCTATTTCTCAATATTCAACCCTTTTATTTTCATGAAGTGAATTAACAACTCCAATTGGCCATCTTAAGGTTCAATTTTCTATGAATCTTCCATTACCTCTTAAATGTTCAAGCATTTTGCCTCTGAAATGCGTTCTTTCTAAAATTTATGTTTCTATACAAAATGATGTTTTTTTTTACTTTCTGAAATAACTTTTTTTAATCTTGTGTTTCTGTGCATTGCGGCAGGGTTGTACACCAGGAATCATGTGGTCAGGTTCTCAATTCCCCCGCTTCTCGGCTAAAGGTGAGATCCTACTGACTTAACCTTGTAGAAAGCTCTGGTCCCGTAAGACATGGTGAACACGACATGGACACTCCCTAAAAATATACTGGTTTACACCAAAATACCAATACTAAGCCATTTCATATTTTGTCCATAAAAATGGAAGCATTCACTATTAAGGGAAGAAAATAATAATCTCTCTTTTACTTAATTTTGTTGCCCTTTACCTTCATCTTCTGTCCTAATCGCTTCTATGTGCAATTTAGTTGTTGAAGCACTAATGATTTAAAAAGGCAACATGGCGCTTTGTTCAATTGTGTCGTTTACAACATTAAGAGATTTATTGTGATTATAAGCTTTTCTTGTGTTATTAGAACGAGTACATTGCATCATGATTTGAGATGGCAATTGTTAAGATAATTATATGTTCAATTTTGTTTTTCAGAGCATTATATGGTTTTCTTATGTTGTTCTGTTATCATTTTATTATAAATTATTAGCTTTGTTGCAGAACAAGATACTTTAAATTATAAATTCCTTAGAAATTATTAGCTTTGTTGTTCTGTTATCTAAGGAATTCCTTTTCGTTTTTTTATTATAAATTCTAAGGCATATATGTTTTTCAGAGCAAAAACGAAAAGGAATTCCTTAGAATTTTAAATTAGTTCTTGACTTCCTTTAATTCCTTTAAGGATACCTCGACTTTTAACACAATTTGTCTTGTGATTCATTATTACCCTAAAAGTTCAATTTTATAATATCAGTTCATTAATTTTCTTTAAATCGGCTTATGTTCTTGTTAATAGTGTCCTTTATATTTATTATTAGAGAACGTGAATATTTTACCTGAACTCCTTAAGGTAAAATTTCTCCTTAAAGATGTGAGTTTTCTTCCATCTACTGCCCTGTTTAATGGCAAGGTTGCCGATTATACCTTATATTTATGTGTTTATAATTGAGTTTGGTTCAACATTCTTATCTGATTGTATTATATCTTGTTCTTCCCTTTATTCCTTTCTTGTATTTATTATACTTGTATTATACTTAATTGACTTGATTGTCTACATTGCTTCATGGTTTTTGTTTATTTCTATAATTTGGAGTCTGTGTCATGTATCAATGTATGGTAACATATGACACAACGTGTTGCAGGAAAAATGAGTCAAGAGGAGGAGTATATTGATTGTGAAGGTTCTGAGTGAAAACTAAGTGAGAGCATGTCCTCCCAGCTAGCTGCAGTTTCCTTCCCTATCCAGCCGTCACCTCTAAAGCACCAAAGATGTTGCTGCCGCCACTAGCTCCCCTCTGCACAAGCCCCCTCTAGATCCATAGCCCTGGTGAGCTCTCTACCTCAACTTCATTAATTTGAATCATGTCTGTGCTTAGGGAGTCCCAAATGGTGGTGGAGGCTAAGAAGGGTTCTCTTGGAGGAATCCTTAGGTTATGAGATTGGGGGCCATGGTCTCAAATCATTGAAATAATTTGACAGCTCTAGGGAGAAGTCACATGGTTGGATGCTCCTCTAGAACCCTTTTGTTACATCCATGGAAAGAAGGCGAACAACAAAAATAAATATTATCAATATCAATATCAAACTCATATACTCTTTAAGTGTTTTTGTTTGGCTTCATTACATGGTACTGCAACTTGAGTGCCATATTCATGAATGTAAGTCAGTTATCATGTATATAAACCAGTGTCAAAATATATTAAATATAACACACATTATATATGGTTAAGTTTTGGATCAAGTAATTCATGTTTTTGTAAACTATGCAGTCGATGTTCATTGATATTCTGTACTATTTTGTCCATTAATGTCTTATTATTTTTCTTTTCTACTTAACCGGAGTCAATATGCTTAGGACTCGTAGCATGATGTAGACTGACTCTGGCTTATATGAGTTGGCATGTGGCCAACACTTTCATTCTTACCAAAAAAATAAGTAGTTCCGTTAGCGGGATTCTTTTAAATTCTAGAAGCATAACTACAACAATTGTTTGTTCTTCTTTTCATTTCTTGGAATTAATTACTTCTTTGATAAAGGACTTCTAGCCACGGGAAATGTAAGTAAGTTTGTTCTTTATGTACATATCATTTCCTTTTCTGATCTATCTATTTATTCAATGTTAAGCTTACTCGACATCTTTCTTTTGTTTGTGTTTTCTCCTTTAGGGGTTCGTACTATCAGATCCCTTTCATATCATGGGTGATGCTAACTATAGGACTGAAAACACAGGTAGATATTTTGATTACACCCTAGTATTTGTTGATCATCTATTGATTTTTTTTTCTAGACCTTACAGTTAATTACTAAGTCATTATCAATTGTGATTTCTCTCTAGTTATACATAACTGACTTTGGGTACCTAATTCTGAATATGGAATATTTAGATTATATGTTATATTACATATTTGTTCCTAAATTGTTGAGGATAAACATAATGCATTCAAAATTTATACTGCATTACATATTTGCTGCATTTTTTTTTGCACATTAGTTTCTTTATCCGAATGATAACCTTATTCTTAAAGACATATATCCATTATGAGAAACAAATATAAAATAGGATCAGGCAAATAAGAGTCAACAAATTAATATTTGCACTCTACATTGTTTACACCCATTGAGATGTATATGTACTCTTTAGATTATTTGCAGGGAAGAGACCTCTATAAGGGCGGCAGAGAAAATAACCTCCAGGGATTTTCCTCTCTAGCAAATAGTCGTGAGGCATGACGAAAAGTCTTTAATAAGGTCCTTGGGTGAACTTGCAGAACCAACGATGATGGTTGTGATGTTGGACCATGGCAATACTTGTGCTACTTTATAGGGTAGAAATATTTGCATGTGTCTTAATAGTGGAGTGCCTAACTACTTTCTTGTGTGGATCTAGATAATGTTTATACAAACAGTAGGTAAAAAAGTATAGTATTATGAAGAACTTTAAAAGAACAAATTCAGAAAATTCAACAAACATAATTCACATGTCCAAGCATATTACCAACTTATTTGGTTCTTCTGTGGTCGACACACGAAGACGTGTGTTTCCGTTTTAGAAGCTTAAGAGACTAAAATATATACTTGGGAAATGAAATGAGTTGCTATATCACCTCACTCCCATATTTCTTCTTCACCTGCTGGTGTCAATGGCTGGTATTTGTGTGTGGGGGGGTGTCCTGCAAAGTCCTTGATACCATATACACTGACCAATAATTGATTGCCCACTTGTGGTTGTACTGGTGAAACTATTTTCCTTTTTGACCAGCTAAGGGAAAAGCTTAAGATTATGAGACATATATGCACCCTATCCTAATTGTCTGTATAGTAATTTTTTTGTATGGATTAAGGTGTGTGCCTTGTATTTTTTTATTAGCATTGCTTTTAATATAACTTCACCTTGTAGTTCATTGATAAATATTTGTCTTTGCTATAAGTGAATATTGCAAGAATTTTTCGTTTCCTTTGTATATCATTGTATCAGATTACTGCTATGAGGCATTCCTATATACCTCTCTCAACATATATTCATTTTCTATGCATATAATCTATGGCATTCTTTCTTTTGAAAAAGATATTTTTTTTGTATAATGAGAACAGTTCTGAAATGACTTCCATAAACTTGCAATATTTTTGTTATCTACCTCATTTGACAAAGCTGTCATGTAAGCACATAAGAGTCTCTAAGTAATGAGTTTTTTTTACCGCCATCTGTTAAATGTTGAATATAAGACCATTCTTTCCTGAAGAAACAACCAATTTTTATAGATGACACTCCTTAAGACTTACTGGAGGCTTATGACTCGTTAAATTCTTATTGAAGCTAGTGAAGAAGCCAATTTCTTTCTACTCTCTTTACCTGCATTTCTAATCCTGTAGGCTGCATGTGTGTGAGGGTGGTGTTGAGGTGGAAGGAAGTACAACTTCAGCCACTCTCAAGTTGACAACCTAGGTATTGACTAATACACTATACATGACTATATATAAACACATAAGACTCAATTAGTGCACTGGTAAGACATCACTTTTTCGATCCCAATAATTTACTTTTCGTCAATTGTCTGGATCGGCTCGAGATGGTTTTTTTTACACTAATTATTTTTCTCCTATTTTTGTGTAGGTTGGATGAAGGAAGAGGATGCTTTCTGAGGGGTTTTGGTTGTGGATAGGCTCGAAGGGAGCTAAATGTTAGATAGTCAACATTTTGGGATATATGTAGCTGATACACTGTTAATGTTTAATATTTGGACATATGTTTGGTACTACTTCGTTGTTCTACATGGAAAAATTAAGGATTTTGAATGTTTGGTACTACTTTGTTGTTCTACATGGAGAAATTAAGGATTTTGAATGTTTGGTACTACTTCGTTGTTCTACATATGTTTGGTACTACTTCATTCTGTGATTGATTCGTATTTAAACATTTGAATACCTGCATTTTGTGTAACTGTGGGCTGCATTCTGCAAATTTTTGAATACAGAATTTTCACTCTGCAATAGCATTCTGACATGCTATTGTTGCAAATATAATAGCAGGAAGAAATGCAGATATATAGCATACATATAATGAAACGCTATTATAACTCAACAGCGTTCAGGAACGCCATAACACATTTATAGCGTCAACAAATGTTATTAATAAGCTATAGCGTTCATAAACGCTATAAAAGCTATACAACGTTTTCCAGTGCTATAAAAGGTTTATAGCATTCATGAACGCTACAACTGATTAATAGCGTTCATGTATGCTATTAAAGCTCTATAGCGTTCCCAAATGCTATAAGCAATTTACAGCGTTTCGAAACGCTATACATGCTCTATAGCGGCCGTAAACGCTATAAACCATCAACAGCGTTTTGGAATGCTATACTTTTATAGCGTTCTTGTACATGGGGTTATTATAGCGGGGGCATTTATAGCGGACGCAATATGCTATAATAGACATTCTACAGCGTTCTACGCACGCTATTATAACCCATTTCTGTTGTAGTGGAAGTTCGACGGAACGGTAGCACGTTCCGGTGGAAGACGGAAGTCAGGGACATGCAGCCAAGACTTGCGATGAAGCTAATTTTCAGGGACTTCAGTCTTGGTCGTGTCATTGATGTCGGCATGATCCCAGTGGTGCAAGTTTGGACGTTTGAAGATGGGCGACAAATGGATGGCTGCAGTTGTAGGCAATGGTGATGTGCACTTCATGACGGTGCTTGGTGAGAAGCTCATCCTCAGGGGTGTGCGACATGTACCGAGCTTAAGCTACAACTTGGTTTCGGTAGGAAGGTTGGATCAACCATACATTTTTTATTTGAAATATTCATTAAACTTGTATTCAACCATACATGGATTATGAGTTAACAGCCGGGCCATGGGCGGATAAAGCCGAGAGTACAAAGAGTGTAGCAAATATAATCGACGGAAGGTGAGGCTGTCGGATGGGAGATCCTAGTAGATGGCGTCAAGCCCTGGATGAAGGTGGATCCAGACGAGAGTTAGGATTAGAGTTCCACGAGCCAAGAATTGACATAGAAGCAAACAAACGAAAATGAGAGACGGACTGGACATTGAAGAGAGAGAAATCTGGAAATGGATGACAAAAAAAATTGTATTTCAAAACCACATCTATCAAAGGTGAAGTTATAATTAGCAAAAACGAATGGGATAAAAGGATTTTTCTAGGTTTTTTTCTAAGGGCACTACCAAAATTGCTTGGGGGCATCACTTACTTGGAGGCAGCATAAGAAGGTAGAGAATTTGCTAGGGGGCACCTAAAATTTGTTAGGGGCAGCCCAACCCCCCAAACCCTTCATTTCATTTTATTTGTCATTCTACACTCTCTCTCCTCAAGAAGAAAAAAAGAGCTCTCTCCCTCTCCTAAAATCCTAATTTTTTATTTTCCACCACTCCACTCCCAATTCCTCCACCAAGATTTCTTCCACAACCTTCATAGATTCGAAGAGATGACACGCAAGTCAAAGCAACCGGAATCTAGGTACGTTCTTCCCTAATTTCTTCAAGAATTTTGTATATTCTATTCAAAACCCTAGAATATTTTTAATTCTTGAAAAAGTTTTGATAAAATAGGTTTAGAATCTCTTTATAGTTCTCTTCCCTAATTTTCGAACACAAGAAACACACATTTTATGTTGAAACCCTAACCCTAGAATACGACAAACTAGCATCTCGTTTTGGCAGTTTGGGTCTCATAACAGTAGGACTGCCAGGCATGTGGCAGTCCTAATGTAAATCAGGACTGCCATAGTCCTGGCAGTCCTCTTGTGAAAGAGGACTGCCAGGACTATGGCAATCCTGATTTACATTAGGACTGCCACATGCCTGGCAGTCCTACTGTAATGACATATGGGGGTGGATAACTGCATGATGCTCATATGCGGGGGTAACTGCATGTCCTATTTCTGTTTCTATTATTTAATAACTGTATGTTGTCATGCAGTCCACCGGCCGCTAATAAAAGAATACGGCCCACCGCGTCAAAGCGGAAGGAACATGCGGGACGTCCTCTCAAGCGTTCGATAACAATTTTCGAACCGGCGCCCGAAGCTCGGAGAGGTTGCCAAAGTGACACTAGTGTCGCGGTCGCCAACAAGCTTGATCGCATCGACGACGTGGTCGACTTCCCCTTCATGAACAATAGGGAGTCTCGTTCAAAGGCCCGGTATGATATATAGTTGGATCTGGATATTTTTCTTGTTTCAAACTTAAGTTGGATGTGGAATAGTTATGTACTTGTTTGAACTTAATTTGGATGTGGAATCTTTGAAACTTAAGTAGTTGTGATGAATTATTGTAGTTGTGATGAATTATTGGGATGAATTATTGTAGTTGGATTATTGTGATGAATTATTGTGATGAATCTTAAGTTGGATGTGGAATATTTATGTAGTTGTGATAAATTATTGTTGATTATGTACTTGTGATGAATTGTTATTTTTTATGTACAGAGTATCAGTATCAGGACTGCCACCCACTTGGTAGTCCTACACTAAAGTAGGACTGTCAGGGTGCTGGCAGTCCTGACTGAAACTTGCTGCAACAGCAAGTTTGAGTTAGGACTGCCAGCACCCTGGCAGTCCTACTTCAGTATAGGACTGCCTGGGGGGGTGGCAGTCCTACTTATCAAACTCTGTGAGGAGCTTCTCAACTGAAAACTCTTTCACAGAGTATGATAAGTAGGACTGCCAGTCCCATGGTAGTCCTACACTAAAGTAGGACTGCCAGGGTGTTGGCAGTCCTTACTGAAACTTGCTGCAACAGCAAGTTTGAGTTAGGACTGCCAGCACCCTGGCAGTCCTACTTCAGTATAGGACTGCCAGGGGGTGGCAGTCCTACTTATCAAACTCTGTGAGGAGCTCCTCAACTGAAAACTCCTAATTTAGCACGGAGAATGGCCATTCTCCGTGTAATTTAGCACGGAGAATGGCTACTGATCCAATATCAGGACTGCTACCCCTAGCAGTCCTACATTGAATTAGGACTGCCAGCACCCTGGCAGTCCTACTTCAGTATAGTCGCCAGGGGGGTGGCAGTCCTACTTATCAAACTCTGTGAGGAGCTCCTCAACTGAAAACTCTTAATTTAGCACGGAGAATGGCCATTTTTCGTATAATTTAGCACGAAGAATGGCCATTCTCCGTGTAATTTAGCACGTAGCACGGAGCACAGAGAATGGTCATTCTCTCCGTGTAAATTAACACGAATAATGGTCATTCACCTACGTTTTAACACTGGGAATAGCCATTTTTCGTGTAAATTAAGACGGAGAATGGTCATTCCGGTGCATTTTATGGTCAGTTGAAACTTTGGAGGGCCATAACTTTTGATTGGGAGGTTGAAACGAGGCCCGGTTTGTCGCAAAATGAGCGTATCTTTGAGGAGCCTGAGATTAACTGCTTCTGCATTAGACGACCTTTCAAAATTTTAGAATCGCAAAAAAATAATGTTTGGACCTCCGTTTTAGCATTTTTTGTCAAAATTTTAGAATCGCAAAAAAATATATATAGGACTGTCAGGCCCCTGGCAGTCCTACATATGTGAAGGACTGCCACCTCTCTGGCAGTCCTAATCTATGATCGGGACTGTCAAGGAGGTGATAGTCCTCTGTGTCACAACCAGATTTTTCATCCGATGAAAAGTTAAAATTTAGTTACCAAGAGGACTTCCGATACATCAAAGTGTTCTTCGGACGTGGCGGGAAGAGAGTATACAATATTTGATGATCCCGGTTGTTCCATGTTCAATATTTTTCTACATTAAACACATAATTCAACTTTTTATATGTGAAATTCATGTTTAAAACGTTAAACATATATTAATTCAATGACTTACTAATAAATGAGAGAAGTCAATGACCTAGAGTTGAGGGAAAAATTTGGGATAAAAATCAATGACCGAGAATTAAGAGAAAAATTTGAAAAAAAAATGTAGGTTGGGAAAAAACTTGGGGTTAAATTCTTTGACCTAGAGTTGAGGGAGAGAAAAAAAGAGTTGAGGGAGAAAAGAAAAGAGTAGAGGGAGAGAGAAAAAGAAAACAAAAGTTGATATTTATACCTTTGCTTGGACTAGCCCCAAGTAAAAAAAATTGATGCCAAACTTGTAATATTTTGAAACATTTTTGGGATAGCCCCTAGCAAAAAGGGTGGTGCCCTTAGAAAAAATCGGGATAGAATCATATATCCTTTAAAACCTCCATAAACAAGTGAACAGGTGATTTTGAATCCCGATTGACTAAGAGATGACTATAAAACCACAGTCTTCAAATTCCGAATTGACTAACATTAGATTGTCAAATCACAGCATGGGATATTCTCAAAATTCTGATTGATTAACCCCAACAGTAAGCCTTCTCAATCTCTATAGGACTTCGATTTGAGAAGAACAGAAACACCCATAAGAGACTAAAGTCTAGAAGGTTGTAGTCTAAAGCATGCTCACAGATCGCCGTCCACCTATAACTATAGTTACTATTAGGCAGCAGCGTAGTCAAGATTTTAATCCATGAAACGCAATGCTTACTATTAAAATAATAATAAATTGTAATAATATATTTATAATTCTAAAAATATTATATGCTAATATTAAATTTCATAAATTATTACAATCACTAAATAACATTTTTCTTTGACAATAAAAACTTTCGAGATTTCATATTCTAAAAATATTGAATGATATATTCATCATCAACAGTAAAAATCCAGCACGTCTCTTTCAATGCATGTCACCAAAAAGTCATTCATCATCATATCTACCAATCGATTACGTAGTGAAGTTTTGATGATTTTTGTTGGAGTGGGTAGGGTTCCCAACCTATGTGGAGAATACCCCGTAGAGCGACGAGCGCCATCCGTGTGTCGGAGAAGCTCGGGGAGTGCATGGATCCTATTTTGGAACATATATGGTAAGAAAATATATGATTATATTTCCATATTTACTTTGATCATATATTTATGATTGGACCCTTCATATAGTAGCTTTCCATATAATTGGGCTTCAAATTATGGCAAGCCAATTATGATTAGATTTCCATTAAATATATGATTGATGCATATTGGAAGTTTCCATATATATTGGTCATCCATGTATAGATTACCAAGGGCTTGTAAAAGGGTGATGCATGCTAGTTGAAAAATCTTTGTGTGTACGATTGTGTTTCTCGTTTTTGGTTTGTGTGCTTTTGCTCGGTTCTCTTGTAGGACTTTCTGGTTTGAGAGAACGGTTTTCGCGCTTCGTTCCCAACAAAGTCACTACTAAAATCTGCATAATTGGCGACATAAATTTAGCGACGTTAGCAAAATGTCGCTAAATTGTGTACGTTAGCGACGTATAAATGAAACGTCGGTAACCGTCGCTACTAGCGACACAAATAGCGACGTGACAACGACGTATATTAGTTACGTGATCTAGTCATTGCGAAACGTCGCTACAACATCGCTAATAGCGACTAACTTAGCGACGGTAATGATAGCGTTGCAAAATTCTTATTATATCCCCCCTACCGATTCATTTTCCTCTATTTTACTCTCTCACTCTCTCTCCTCCCCCCTCCGACGCTCTCACTCTTTTCGACGCTCTCACTTTCTCCGGTGACTCTCACTCTCTCCGACGACTCTCCTCCCTCTCCGGTACGTGACTCTCCCCCTCCCTCTCTCTCTCTCTTCGGCTATTTTGGTTGTTGGTGGTTGGGGGGGTACGGGTGGCTCAGAGGGAGGTGCAGGGGAGATGCGGGTGGTTGGGGGGTGAGTGGAGGGTAGCTGGGGGGTAGGGCAGGGGGGACGAGGGTGGCTAGGGAAGGGGAGCTAGGGTTAGGGTCTATTTCCTGTCATTTTACTCTCTCACTCTCTCTTCTCCCCCCTCCGGCGCTCTCACTCTCTCCGACGACTCTCACTCTCTCCGGCGACTCTCCTCCCTCTCTGGTATGTGGTACTTTTCCCCTCCCTCTCTCTTTCTATGTCTCTCTCTCTCTCCGGCTGTTTTGGTTGTTGGTGGTTGGGGGGTGCACGTGGCTCGGGAGGAGGGACAGGGGGGATGCGGGTGGTTCGGGGGTGAGTTGGGGGTGGCTAGGGGTGGGCAGGGGGACGAGGGCGGCTGGGGGAGGGGAGCTAGGGGTAGAGTTTGGGTTAGGGATGGGTATGTGTGGGCGGCTGGGGGAGGAGAGCAGGGGGTAGGGGCGGCTAGGGAAGGGGAGCAGGGAGGGAGTGGAGGGTTAGGGTTCGGGTTAGGGGTGGTGTAGGGGGGCTTGGTCAGGGGCACCGATAGTGCCAAAAAATCTGATAATTTAGTAATAATTATTTATTTTCCGACACCGAAAAATGTGATACTCCGATTCGATCGCACCGATAGTGCCGATATTTGTAACAAGTAGTTTTGTTGGTTGGTTAATTGGTAACATGGTGATCAGGACATATAGTCCCTGCAGCCATTCGACTGGCGAGACAGAAATATGGTACGACATGGTGATCAGGACATAGTCCGTACAGCCATTCGACTGGCGAGGCAGAAACTATATAGCCATAGATAAAGTTGACTGTCCTCCGACCCTCATCCCTCGGCAATGATGATATGACAACCTATTACTATATCCTATATAGTAGTAGATGATGTCTTAGTATTGCATTATGTGAGTTCATCTTGATTCTGTTATATTCTTCCGATACTAGATACGATAAGAACATATACTACACCATATATAAAGAACATAATGATCCACACTAATATATGCTAGAATGAATCTTGGATTGTGTTCTGAGCCATCCGTTCTCACATTTAAATAGATATGAATTAGTATTGTGAGAGCGCCGGAGGGGGGGAGGAGAGAGAGTGAGAGAGTAAAATGGAGGGAAATGAATTGGTGGGGGAATATAATTAGAATTTAGCGACGTTCATACTAACGTCGCTAAATTAGTCGCTATTAGCACGTCATAGCGACGTTTCGCGACGACTAGCTCATGTAACTATGTAGCCGTAGATGAAGTTGATGAAGAACAGTTTGGAAACTCTAGAGGGGGGTGAATAGAGTTTATATAGAAAATAACCAATTAAAAATTAACTCTTTCACGATCTATGAATAATCAGAGTAAAATGCGGAAAGTAAATGAAGAGCAAGAAAGCATACGCAAACACAGCGATTTTAACCTGGTTTCCCTCGTGGAGGACTAGTCCAGGCCTGAGAACTCTAGCTCAGGATTAAATCCACTATTTGTGAAATAGTAGTTTACAATCCGTGCCTTTACTTCAGAAGAGCACGTCAACTTCTTACAGAGGATCGCAGTGGCGATTTGCTTGGAATTGTCCAAACGACTTCTTCAACTCTTGCACAAGAATCCTAACTGAGAGATGCTGAGCACTCGAGACTTAGGAGGCTTGTGGCTAGTAGATGGGAAGGGTATGGCTTATTTGAGCTATAAGAGAGAAGAGAAGAGAAGATTGGATGATTTAAAATGAGAGAATTCATGCCCTATTTATAGTGTTTTTATAGGCAGAATTCGGCCAGAATTCGGGTAGGAAAATTCAAAATTATGGCCGTTGGACAACTAGCAACCAGCTAACCCTAAAATTAGGGTTCCTGATTTCTAGGGGACAGAGTTCGGCCCGAACTCTGTGTGGAGGCAGAGTTCGGCCCGAACTCTGTCTCCAGAGCACAGAATGGTTCTAAGAGGATTATTGGACAATTTCTGGTTTGGTGGAGCTTGGGATTATTGGGTAGGCTATAGTCTAAGTTTCAAGAGCTCAGCATGACTCAGATTACATTAGTCTAGACTCAAAGAAAAAGTAAAATACAGACTTGAATACAACTGAGAAGCAGAGGCTGAGCTGTTGTCTGTCTTGAGCTTAATGCAGACGTCGTGTGTCGTATTGAATTATTACAGATATTATTTAGTCAATGTTGTCAATATTTGGTTGACTGTGACTTTGTGTCAACAATCTCCCCCATATTGATAATTGGCAAAATAATATATGTATATTCAATATTCATACCTGGACACAGTTGATTATAGTAACATAGCTCCCCCATAATCGATGCCGAGCTAGAAATAATAGCTCCCCCGTAATCAGTGAACGGTGCTGAGCTAGAAGCAATAACTCCCCCGTAAATAATACATTGAACCTGTTGGCCTGATAAATAATATCTCCAAAAAGTACAAACAAGCACAGATATACGAAAGAACCAAAAATATCCAGAATATACATAGTTCTCCCCTTTTTGGCATTTAGCAATATAGACTGCAGAAGAATGAATAGTAGAGAAACTGCAGTATAGACAATTAATAGTAATGCAACCACACCAAGCAGAGAAGAAACAGTATATGAATAATCAGAATGAGTCACTAACATAATATAAAACTACAATAAGCATAAACTGTCATCACACAGAACCAAATGTCAAAACACAACCAGAGTTCTAGAAATCCAAGTACATAAAACAAAATAGAACTAAATAACTAGAAATCAAAATGCAACAACTAAGATCATCATCAGCAGCAGCAGATAGTAGCCAATCTCCATCACGGAGCACGAGCGGGCCCAGCAGAGTCTGAATGATCAGTGAAAGAGCGGTTGGGGTCCACGATAGCAGCATCCGGATCCAGGTACCGCATGACCCAGGGGTCGTCAATGCGATATCCAGCGCGACCAGGATCCCGCTCCATAGGAATAGGCATAGAGGGGTGTCGAAACATAGAATACCGGATATCGTACAGCGAGTTGCTGAGGGCACTCATCTGCAGAGTAGTCCGATAATCCATCTGAGTCCAGCGATCGTCCTCAAGAGCAAAACGATCCCGGAGCATAGTCTGTATAGACTCAAGAGTGGCAGATGGAGGTGGTGCATCCTGACCGAGTGGAGGGGCATCAGGCTCCTCATCATCAGACTGCTCAGAAGTCTCAGGAGAGGCGACAACTGCCTGAAGGCGTCGTGCCTTGGACAGGAAAGCAGGAGCAGGCAAGAACTGACAGTCATGAATAGGAATGATGAACGCATGAAAAACCAGAGGAAGGTATAAAGGATAAACCAAGGCTCTTGGTTTCTTCCTGCAGTTTATCATCCAGTCCATCATTGTCCTTGGAAGATTGAAGGGGATACGATAATGAAGGTGATATAAAGCCGAGATCTCAAAGTATGTAACTTCATCGGTGGAACCAGCTTTTGGCAAGATAGTGCTGAAAAAGAGTTAGAAATGAGGATAAAAGCTTGATGGAATCAATCAAGTGGATAGTGAGGTATACTAATATCAGAATGAGCTTAGAAAATATTAAGTAGGCAATAATAAATTAAAATGAACCATATAATAAATAAGGAAATATATTATAATTCAATAGTTTGAATTTGCCATGGGTTAGCTGCAGGGGCCGGATCCCAGCTAGCGGTAGTCCTGAGGACTAGTGCACCGTGTCGCTTAGGCTTTTACGCCTTGTTGTCAGAAGGACCCTTTCGGCTTGTACCCATAGCAAGTTCATCGTAAGAGAATCATAATATAATCGATATTTACGCAGGTGAGTTTCAATTTATGACAGCTTCATCAAAAATTCCAAGTTCACGACAAAGGAAATTGAAGCGCTCTTCGGATAAAGGCTTAGTAAAGAAATCTGCTAGCTGATGATCAGTGTCAATAAACTCTAAGTTAATCGTGCCATTTTGCTGATGATCACGCAAAAAGTGGTGTCTAATCTCAATGTGTTTAGTGCGTGAGTGACAGATAGGGTTCTTAGTCAAGTTAATAGCACTAGTATTGTCACAGAATATAGGAATGTGCATGAAAGATAGATTATAGTCTTCAAGGGTTTGCTTCATCCACAGAATCTGTGCACAACAACGCCCAGCTGCGATGTATTCAGCTTCTGTTGTGGATAGTGCGACAGAATTCTGTTCCTTGCTAAACCAAGAGACTAAAGCCTTTCCTAATAAATGACACGTGCCGCTTGTACTTTTACGGTCGACCTTGCATCCGGCGAAGTCAGCATCAGAGTAACCAATGAGGTTAAATGATGTTGTCTTAGGATACCATAGGCCCACAGTAACCGTACCCTTAAGGTATCGAAAGATACGCTTAACCGCGGTCAAGTGTGATTCCTTAGGATTTGCTTGATATCTAGCACATAGGCAAACACTAAACATAATATCGGGGCGACTAGCAGTTAAATAAAGTAAGCTGCCTATCATACCTCGATACTTACGTTGATCAACGGGTTTGCCACTCTCATCTGGTTCTAGTTTGGTTGAAGTAGCCATTGGAGTGCTGATTGGTTTGACGTTGTCAAGATCGAACTTTTTCAGCATGTCCTTTGTATACTTCGACTGACAGATGAAAGTTCCATTAGCCATTTGTTTTCCTTGCAGACCAAGAAAGTAGTTGAGCTCTCCCATCATGCTCATCTCAAATTCTGTCTGCATACACTTGGCAAATTCTTGACAGAGGGTTTCATCAGTAGAACCAAAAATGATATCATCAACATAAATTTGAATCAATAGAATAGTGTCTTTAAAAGATTTTATAAACAGTGTAGTGTCAATTTTCCCTTTTGAAAAACCTTTCTCAAGCAAGAAACTGCTTAGCCTTTCATACCAAGCTCTGGGGGCTTGTTTAAGGCCATATAGCGCTTTCTTTAGCTTGAACACGTGGTCGAGAAATTTGTGATTTTCAAAGCCAGGAGGTTGTTTTACATAAACTTCCTCCTTAATAAAACCATTCAAGAAAGCACTTTTCACATCCATTTGAAATAATTTGAAATTTTGATAATTAGCAAATGCACAAAGCATCCGAATGGATTCTAGTCTAGCAACAGGAGCATACGTCTCATCGTAGTCGATACCTTCCTCTTGGTTGTATCCTTGAGCTACTAGACGAGCTTTGTTGCGTGTGACTGAACCATCTTCATTCACTTTGTTTCTGAACACCCATTTAGTACCAATTATCGAGTGATTAGCCGGTCTAGGAACTAGTTCCCACACTTGGCTTCTCTCGAATTGGTTAAGTTCATCTTGCATAGCAGAGATCCAAAATTCATCATTAAAAGCTTCAGAAATGTTTTTTGGCTCAACTTGTGAAATAAAGGCAGTGCTAGCAACAGAGTCTCTTAGTGATGATCTGGTAGTTACTACACGTGAAACTTCACCTATAACTAAATTTTCTGGATGAGAAGGTTTGAAAGAAAATTTCTTAGGCAAACCCTCCAGAGAATCAGTTTCGGTTGAAGTATTCATTGGAGTAGAAGTTGATGGCTCAACGTCATCATCAAGAGTACTTACTGTACTGTTATCTTCATCAAAAGTCACATTCGTTGACTCTTCCACAATTAATGAGCGTTTATTAAAAACTCTATATCCCTTACTCTTGGCGGCATAACCAAGAAAGATACCATCGTCAGCTTTGGCATCAAATTTGCCTAAGTTGTCTTTGGTGTTAAGGATAAAATATCTACAACCAAAAACTTTGAAATAAGAAACATTGGGGGTTCTCCCAAACCAAAGCTTATAGGGTGTTTTCTTCGTAATGGGACGAATAAGCACTCTATTCAAAATGTGGCATGCTGTACTGACAGCCTCTGCCCAGAAATATTTCGGAAGTGAAAATTTATTCAATATGACTCTAGCCATATCGCCGAGAGTCCTATTCTTCCGCTCCACAACACCATTTTGTTGAGGAGTTCTTGGACAAAAAAATTTATGATCAAAACCATTTGCATTACAAAAATTTTCAAAATCAAAATTTACGAATTCGCCTCCATGATCACTTCGGATTCGAGTAATCATGTAGCTTTTTTCGTTTTGAACTTTCTTTACAAAAACTTTGAAAACAGAAATAGCATCGCTCTTGTTTGCGAGAAAGAAAACCCAAGTAAATCTTGAAAAATCATCAACAATAACAAATACATAAAGCTTGCCACCAAGACTGGCTATTTTACTAGGACCAAACAAATCCATATGAAGTAGTTGCAGGGGTCTAGTAGTACTTACAGAGTTGATAGAATAAAATGAGGATTTGGTTGCCTTGTTTAGTTCACATTCGGCACATACCGTGTCCTTTTTGAATGTGATGTCGGGCAATCCTCTCACTAGCTTCTTTGTCGATAGCCTGGATATAGCATCCATGTTGGCATGACCAAGACGCTGGTGCCAAAGTAGTCGTTCGTCTTTGTGGGCATATAGATATCTACCTGCATTGTTAGTATTTATAGAAAGATAGAAAATGTAGATGTTGTCCTCTCTTTTTCCTTCAAAAGCAATGTCTCCCGTTGACCTATCATAGATGTGGCAATTGTTTTGTCTAAAGTTAATATCATATCCATGATCAGCAAGATGACTAATGCTGAGTAGGTTAATCTTTAACTCGGTCACTAGGCAGACATCCTTTATTACAGGAGAAGGAGGATGACCAATGATACCATTACCTATTATGTGCCCTTTGAGATTGTTACCGAAGGATACGTATCCTTCTCTCTTCATCGATAGTGAAGCAAAAAGAT
The DNA here is from genome assembly GCA_029216955.1 of Iris pallida. Taxonomy (NCBI): domain Eukaryota; kingdom Viridiplantae; phylum Streptophyta; class Magnoliopsida; order Asparagales; family Iridaceae; genus Iris; species Iris pallida. Next base: position 36,427,111 of record JANAVB010009198.1, on the reverse strand, counting down.
TTGCGTCTCCCGTCATATGTCGTGAGCATCCACTATCGAGAATCCACTTACTTTCAGTTGAGGAGGGAAGGTCCACCTACATCAAGAGTAGATGTGACCTTTGGTATCCAAGTTCTTGAGGGTCCTGAGAAGTTAGTTTTCGAAAACCATGCATATATCTTTTGTCTACCAGTCTTCTAACTCTATATTATGGTGAAATATGTCCATGTGATCCACAGTAGGTACAGATAGCATTTTTATTTATACTAGAAGCATGAGAGTAATATCTATAGACAACAGGATGTGGATGATCATGATGTGAAGAGTTAGCATGGTGATGATGATTATGCATAGAATGAGTGGCATGGTGATGGTGTCTATGTGGCATAACATGATGATTTTGTCTATATGACATGGTATGATGATATTGTCTATGATGTGTGACATGCTGATATTGTCTATATGGCATGGCATGTGAGTGTGGCATGGTATGATGGTTTTGTCTATGTGGCATAGCATGATGATTTTGTCTATATGACATGGCATGATGATTTTGTCTATATGGCATGGCATGATAATTTTGTCTATATGGCATGGCATGATGATGATTTCTATATGTAGAGTGATGTTGGTTGTGTCTTTATGCAGTATGATGAGGGGTATTCTTACGTGCACGTGGTTTATGGAAGTTTGTGTATATAAAAGCATGGTTATGTGCTGCATGAGGATGATGTGGTTGACTAGCATGAGTGATGTTGTGCCCATGTGATTGGATTTGAGGTTGAACAACCTGTTTACCCAATTTGGTTTCTAATTTCTTAGAAACAGCTTACAGTTCATCAACCTTAATATTTAAGCCATATATCTTAGTCATGGAAATCTTATGTCTACTCTTTTCTTCAGCAAGCAATGTGTTGAGTGTAGTGATTTCTTAAGTTTGTTGCTCAATACGTGCTTCAGCATCATGTAAGCTTATTTTAAGCTTGGATACTTCATGTGTGACATCAGTGGGTGACGTGTCTCTAACATTATCAAGAAGTAAAGAAATTCTTTGTATCTCATCTTCAAGACTTTTGATTTTGTCCTTGGCATGTTTGTATTTACCGATGACCTTTTTGTGATCATCGAGTAAATCAGTGAAGGCATCGCCAAGTTCATCAAAAGAGAAGTCATCTAAAGTTTCTTAGATACCTTGTTGGAAGTTGCCATTAGGCACATATTTGCTTTATCTTGAGGAGAGTCCTTTTCTTCCTTGGAGTCACTTGCTTCACTTTCATGCCAAATGCTTGTGTTGGCATATTTCTTTGATGAGGTCTTCTTGTATGGCTTTTCATAACGGTTGCTTTTCTTCAAGAATGGACAGTCTTTTCGGACGTGTCCAGTCTTCTTGCAACCATAGCAGGTTGGCTCTTCTTCATCGTCTTCTTGTGGTTCCTTCTTTCTTCTATTGAAGCGAAGGAACTTCTTGAAGTTGCGAACCATGAGAGCTTGGTCTTCATCATCTGAGTTGTCGTCTCCAGTCTCGTCGTGATCAACCCTTCGTCGATGAGCTTTGAGTACGATCTCCTTGGTCTTCGGAGCAGGCTCTTCGAAGTCCTTGAGGTCAAGCTCATGAGTCATGAGCTTACCCATCAAGGTCTCCATTGACATTATTGTGAGATCGTTTTCTTCTATAATGGCTGTCACCTTAGGGTTCCAAATCTTTGGTAACCCTCTGAGTAACTTACGAATCATGTCATGGTTTGAGTACTGCTTACCAAGCGAGGATAGAGGATTGATGATGTCGAGGAATCTTGTAAACATTTGAGTGATCGTCTCATTTGGCTTCATCTTAAATGCCCCATATTCTTGCGTAAGACGACTGATTTTTGATTCCTTGACTTAGGTGGTTCCTTCATGCGTCACTTCTAGGAGCTTCCATACTTCGTGGGATGTGGTGCATGTGGATACCCAGTTAAACTCATTCCTGTCTATAGCACAGAATAAAGCATTAATAGCTCTCGCGTCTAGACTTGCCTGTTTCTTCTCTTCGTCAGAATATTTGTCATGTGATTTCTCAATGAGATCACCGTTGACAACTATCCTGGCGGGCTTTTTGTAACCGTCAGTGACGACTGTCCACAGGTCGAAGTCTAGAGACTTGAGATAAAAACTCATCCTTGTTTTCCAATATGTGCAGTTAGTTCCATCAAATAGGTGAGGCCTATGAGTGGACTGTCCTTCACCGTGATTGGAAATCAAGGATTGTGTGGTTGCCATGGATCAGCTCTAGGATGTAAATCCTTGTAAAAAGAACAGAGCTCTGATACCAATTGAAGAACAGTTTGGCAACTCTAGAGGGGGGTGAATAGAGTTTATATAGAAAATAAACAATTAAAAATTAACTCTTTCATGATCTATGAATAATCAGAGTAAAATGCGAAAAGTAAATTAAGAGCAAGAAAGCATACGCAAACACAGCGATTTTAACCTGGTTTCCCTCGTGGAGGACTAGTCCAGGCCTGAGAACTCTAGCTCAGGATTAAATCCACTATTTGTGAAATAGTAGTTTACAACCCGTGCCTTTACTTCAGAAGAGCACGTCAACTTCTTACAGAGGATCGCAGTGACGATTTGCTTGGAATTGTCCAAGCGACTTCTTCAACTCTTGCACAAGAATCCTAACTGAGAGATGCTGAGCACTCGAGACTTAGGAGGCTTGTGGCTAGTAGATGGGAAGGGTATGGCTTATTTGAGCTATAAGAGAGAAGAGAAGAGAAGACTGGATGATTTGAAATGAGAGAATTCATGCCCTATTTATAGTGTTTTTATAGGCAGAATTCGGCCAGAATTCGGGTAAAAAAATTCAAAATTATGGCCGTTGGATAACTAGCAACCAGCTAACCCTAAAATTAGGGTTCCTGATTTCTAGGGGACAGAGTTCGGCCCGAACTCTGTGTGGAGGCAGAGTTTGGCCCGAACTCTGTCTCCAGAGCACAGAATGGTTCTAAGGGGATTATTGGGCAATTTCTGGTTTGGTGGAGCTTGGGATTATTGGGTAGGCTATAGTCTAAGTTTCAAGAGCTCAGTATGACTCAGATTACATTAGTCTAGACTCAAAGAAAAAGTAAAATACAGACTTGAATACAACTGAGAAGCAGAGGCTGAGCTGTTGTCTGTCTTGAGCTTAATGCAGACGTCGTGTGTCGTATTGAATTATTACAGATATTATTTAGTCAATGTTGTCAATATTTGGTTGACTGTGACTTTGTGTCAACAGTTGACTGTCCTCCGACCCTCATCCCTCGACAATGATGATATGACAACCTATCACTATATCTTATATAGTAGTAGATGATATTTTAGTATTACATTATGTGAGTTCATCTTGATTCTGTTACATTCTTCAGATACTATATACTAGATTCGATAAGAACGTATACTACACTATATGTACAGAACATAGATGATTCACACTAATGTATGCTAGAATGAATTTTGGATTGTGTTCTGAGCCATCCGTTCTCACACTTGGCAAAAAATCGAATTTTCTGTACTTTGTTTGCTTTCGAAAATGTGCTCAAATTATATGATGGTTCCTTTAGTTAGCTTGCTTATGTTACAATTATATTATTTGTGAATATCAATCTTACCATATGGCATCCATGACCCAAGGAGTGGCACGTCGTTTGAGGGAAACAGTGAATGCTGAGGTGGCTCCTCCTACTGTTAAGGAGTAAGTGGCACCGGTAGCTAGTGAGACCGGGAGTTCTATTCATCCAGCACCGGTAGCTAGTGAGACCAGGAGTTCTATTCATACAGCACTTGTAAGGGACTACATCTCTCCTGCCGCCGTCGATCCTACTTATTCGAGGTGGTTGCGTGATCGTATCACTGAGCGTTTGCTTGAGCTGCGTGGTTCTCATTAGCTATTAGTACTTATTTGTATTGGACAATTTATATTGGGTTGTTTCTGTATTAGACTATTTGTATTGGACTACATATATGAATTAGTACTGTGTCAATCTCTGGATTGTAATGGACTACGACATAGTGATCAGGACATAGTTCCTGCAGCCATTCGACTGGCGAGCCAGAAACTATGGTACGGCATGGTGATCAGGACATAGTCCCTGCAGCCACTCGACAACCAACCGGAGAGGATATTCTGAGATATCCATCTGAGTAGGACGTATACTCTGAGAGATCACCTTTAAAAGAATGATATCAGTAGTGGGATTGAGTGTTGGAGGAGATATTATCAGAGTATACGTCCCACTCAGATGGGTCCACTACAACAAAAAACCCTTTTAATGACGGCTAAAAACCGTCATTAATGACTAACCATGACGCTTTTTTTTCACAGCGACCGTTATGAAAACTGGTGTTATAAATATTTTTTAAAAGCGTCATAAAATAACCGTCATGAATAGTTTCTATAAAAACGTTATGAATAGTTAATATATAGTGCACAATTCAGAACAATTTTAAAACGTCATGAATAGTAATATGTATAGGCTCAATGCAGCACACTTATAACACTTTATACTATTCAAATTAGCATATTTATAATGCTCTATACTGCACAATATAAATTACATTCCAAAAAGTTAACATTATATATCACCATCTTTATTACATTTCTCAAAATAGAGTACATATCAACATCTTTATTACATTATCAAAATAGAATATCCAAATACATATAGATATTTACAACTACCAAAATTGTCCACATCAAAACTTGGCCACATAACCAATAATCATGAAAGATCAACGATAGCCGGAACACCAGTGAAATCCTGAGAAAAAGAGAAAACCAAATCAGTCCATATAATTGTCAGGCCTAAAAATCAAATCTAATCATGAAATATCAAGAGAAAAGAGTAAAACAAACTAGGTTGATCTTCTCAAGCAACAATGTCTAAATTTTGCCTCACATGCTAATAGCTTTTAGCACAGCACACAAACATGAACTGACAGTCTATTATTCGATTTAATTGCAATTTCCGTCTGGCAGGTTCGCATATATCTTATAACAGTCCATATCCACTTTAGGACCTCATTCAACAAAGTTGATAGAAGTTACATTATCAAATAATACAAGGTCCTACGATAAAACGCTTAACTGCAGATTCATACAGGCAGGACAAATTTGTAGCATAAACAACAATGAATGTGACACCACTTTTTATATTTGTAAATTATACTTAGGTTTATCAGACTTCTCTTGAGTGAACTCCATCAATATCAAATCAAAACAAAAATATGCGATATGATGAGAGAGAAAAATATTTGTAAATTATATATATTTGTAAATTTAGAGAGAGAGAAAAATCAATAGGTTTCAAGCACCCTACATTTGGAGGACAATCAACTCTAGTATGGAGGTTGCCAAGTTACATTACAATAATTAGGTAATTGAAGGGAATAAAGTTAAAAATTAGCAAAAATCTCCTGACTTGCTCCTACCAGCTCTTCAATATGGTAAATCACCAAGATTTAAACTATCAATCTTCCTACACACTGGTAATTCACATGTGCATGATAGCAAAATATGGAACTGGAATCGTTCAAGATGGACTACTATAGCTAGAATGTAGTACGAACTGTTAAAGAAAATAGTTATATAAGAACCTACAAAAAGGATTAAAAAACACATATTCAATTTGTCTAGTACCTGGTAGATTTCAAATCCACAATCTTCACATGTATAAACAGCAACTTGCATCAGTGGCTTCACATCAGAGCAGCGTGTTACTATGCCAGAAGTCTTCACAAGCTGGCCAATATTGGATGCTTTGACCTGCCTTATTGTGAATGATGTCGCCTTAGAAAATGCCTTTATATACACTTCACTAATAACCACAAATTTATAATGGTTAAGACTGAAAGATACAAATTGACAACCTAAGCACATAATGACAATATTAGAAAGAAGATGAATATGAAAAAGGTAACCATCTTAATAATTTATCAAGTGACCTGCAAACTCATTCTCATCAGCAAAGCAAAACTTTGGTTTAGCTCCACACGAGATTTGTGCTCGTAAACAGTGTTGAAGACCAGGTCTCTCATTCATCACCTAGGAGTTAATTACATAATTGCCTTTAGAGAAGAAAGCTTTTGACAGTAACTATGTCACTTGCTTTCACTAGCATCAGATATTCTGTTTACCCCGCTATAGAGCCTTCTTATTCCCAGTGGAATGAGAGCCTTTATCCCGTGATGAGAAGGTAGATATGGAACCTAGTCGTTACCCCCGATATGCTTCTGTCAGCATGAACTTGGATAGAGAACCAGTTTTTTGTGAAAATTTTGTTTATGCATCTAAATCGCAAGGCCATTAAACATTTTTTTAGAGAAAATCATTGAAGGCTCTTGCAAAGCAGGCCAATGTTTAATTGGAGACTAAACACTCTTCCCCTCTTGTATCATTGGCCATTCTGCAGCTTATATAAGTGATTTAGGTGAAAATCAGATCACACATTAAATCTTTTAAAATTTGCTCAAGACTTATAAATAATATCTAACTTGCAGCTAGGTATCATAATCTGATATATAATGTCACCACTTTATAAGTTCAGATATTCACACAGGCTGGTACAAAAGTTTATTTATTACAAGAAAACTATGGATTTCTTTCCAACAACTTGTGATACTTGATGTTAAGAGAATTTGAAGATTTGAAGATTCTTTGGTTGCTTAGGAAATGTTCACAAAATATGAAGATTTAAAAACCCAAGCTTAAAATGTAATTGCCAAGCAAACTTGCAAACAAGTAGTGATACTTGAAGGCGTAAATGTAATACTCTTAGATCTTGTGTAATTCCAATTAAAACTCTCGAGCCTACTTCCCAATAACTCGACTTCAGAAAACACTTTTATCTGGATATCGTGAGATTTGAAATATAAATTAGCTCGGTGCTATCTTCAAAGGTATGGAACTATTAAAACAAAGGGCAAACATGATACTGTCAGTAGTCTTTTAATTAAAGATTCTAGACAAGTAGCAGAGGTTTAGGGGAACCAATCATGTTGTGCCAATAAATAATTAGCCATATAAATGTTCAGGAAGTAAAGTTATGCAGTATCAATAATCTAAGATAGAATGTAAAGAAGGACATGCATTAGTAATATTGTTGTCATTATTAAGGATCCTTTCTTAATAGCACAAAAATGTTGTTACATAAAACACACAACTAGAAAGTAACAAAGACTGCTTATAAACGAATTATTTCATACTTATACCCACTTACTAGAATCTCTTAATCTCAGGAGGCATCTTTTGGAGGGGATCAGAGTTGTTAGCATTATCCGCCCCATCCTCTGCCCTCTGAGTCATCAGGATGTCATGGTCTTCGTCCAAAGAAAACACTTCAGTTGGATCTGGCATGAGCTCGTCCACAGCTTCAGCGAATATGTTGATGTATCTGTGGGTGTTCTCCGTAAATCGAACCAAAAACTCCTCATCCAAATCTTGGTACTGCAATCAACCCCGCAGTAAAAGCACAATTCAGAACATAAGACAAAACTCTAAGCCTCGACTCGAGCTTATAGAACAATTAAGAATGCTACAAGGCATAATACTGGCAGAAACAGAACAACCATGATCAATCAACAAATTAAAAAAAGATTAGATCTTCAAAGCGGACAAGCAGCTATGAATAAAAAAATCACATATTTTTCCAATAATTTCTCAAGAAGTCTGATAAACCTAAGTATAATTTACAAATATTTTTGAGAGAGAGAAATATTTACAAATATTTTTCTCAAGAACCTCGACCTCCCCGATCTTCTGAACCCGAAGCCACAACGCCTGGACGACCTCGACCCACCACATCGTTCCCGCCGCCGCCGCTTCCGTCGACGAGCGAGGGGTTGGGAGCTTAGGGCATAGGGTTCGTGGAAGAAGGGGTTGGGGGCTTAGGGCTTAGAGTGAGACCTAGAGCTACGGTTTAGAATGAGACCTAGAGTTAGGGTTTGTGGGAGATTGAAAGGAGGAGATGGAAAATTTTAGGGTTTGGGGAGAGGAGGGAAGAGGGGGCAGAAGGAGAATGAGAGTTCTTCTGAGTAAAATTGGAGGGGGGATGGAATATATTACAGAAAGTTTATTACAAGTTTGCCTCCGCTCTAAACTATTAATAACGCTTTATTTTATAAACGTTATAAAAAGCCCAGAATTAGCCCAAACCGTCATAGAAAAAAGGTATTTTTTAACTTAATAACACTTATGTATCAGCCGTCATTAAAATCACTTGTCGAGCGTCATTAAAAGGGTTTTTTTTGTTGTAGTGGTCTCTCACCGTTACTATTTTTTTCTGACAGCATGGTGGATGTGCTCCGTCAACAGATTCTTGCTCTGAGCCAAAACTTTGCCCCAGAGCTCAAGTGGACATCCTTCGTGTAGAGCTCGAGCGAGAGATTCCTGACAGCATGGTGGTCTCCTTTGTCAAAGGATTTTTGCTCGTCCCACAACCAATTGTAATCAGGACATAGTCCCTGCAGCCATTCGAATGGAGAGGCAGAAACTATGTAGCCGTAGATAAAGTTGACTGTCCTTCGACCCTCATCCCTCGGCAATGATGATACGACAACCTATCACTATATCTTTTAGTAGTAGATGATACCTTAGTATTACATTATGTGGGTTCATCTTGATTCTGTTATATCCTTCAGATACTAGATTCGATAAGAACATATACAACACCATATGTACAGAACATAGATGATTCATACTAATGTATGCTAGAATGAATTTTGGGTTGTGTTCTGAGCCATCCGTTCTCACACTTGGCAAAAAATTGAATATTCTGTATTTTATCTGCTTTCAAAAATGTACTCAAATGAGATGATGGTTCCTTTAGTTAGCTTGCTTATGTTACAATTATATTCTTTGTGAATATCGATCTTACCATATGGTACCCATGACCCGAGTAGCGGTACGTCGTTTGAGGGAAACATTGTACAAAATTAAATCGTCAAATGAAGCTGAGTTGAATTTTGTATATACGTGCTCTCATTGATATTTAATGGTCGTACCAGATGGCACCTAAGACCCGAGGATCTCGCTTGAGGGAGGCACAGATGGCTGCTCTAAAGAGCAGTTCCACCGAGAGAGCTGCTCCAGAAGTGATTCATAAAGCCGAGAGAGCTGTGAAAGAGGAGGTGGCACCAGTGGCCAGTTCCACCGAAAGTTCCAGTCATCCATCACTACCAAAATAAGTCATTTTAGCGACGCCCAAAGACGTCGCTAAAACGACAAATTACATCGCTAAAAATATTTATCGACGCAATTACCGACGTTTTGGGCTTGTCGCGGAAACGTAAGTCGCTGATCTTTAAAACGTCGCCAAACATCGCAAGTATCGACGTTTACCGACGTATAAATATATCGGTATATTACCGACGTCTACCGTCGTATCGTCAGTATATCAGCGACGTTTTTAAAGTCGCTACACGTCGGTAACATCCTGGGAATTTACCGACGTTTACCATCGTTTAAAATGTCACTAAATGTCGATAATTCCTGGGATTTTTACCGACGTGTAGAGACGCTTACCGATGGTCTCCGACTTATAAGAACGTCGGTACCCTGGAAAAATTTTCAGATTTACCGACGTTTACCGACGCAAACGTACGTATTTATCTGGAGTCGCTAATTTCGTCGCCATTATGACTTATTTTGGTAGTGCATCTCCTCTGGATATTGATCTGGCTGCCGTAGATCCTACTTATGCGCTGGCTGAGTGAGTTCTATCTACCCCAACATAGACGACAATAGATATATATATTGACTGGATTTGTTTCCAGAAGACTTATTTCTGACAACCGATATTTAATGAATATTTGTTTTGATGGATATATCTCCTCTGGATATTGTGATGGATATTTGTTTTGATGGACATATCTCCTTTGGATATTGTGATGGATATTTGTTTTTTGGTGTGTGATGTATATTGGTTTGTGTGATTGTAATGCCCGTGGTTCGTATTACGTATCTCGGTATACGTGTACGTATTTTGACCCGTATTGCATGTCTCCTTGTTTGGTTCGGCCCGACTTGACTTGGTTCGGCTTGGTTTTGAATGGTTCGATTTTGCTTGATTTTATGTGAACCAAACCACTTCCACCTACCACCACATTCATTAATATCCCACCACACATTTCTCTCTCCTCATTAACTCTTCTTCTTCCTCACCATTACTTCTCCACCAACCTGAGAGAGTGGAGAGCTTAGGCAAGTGCATCTTGTTTCATGAAGGAATCCCATTTTTATTGCTTCATTATCTTCCTCATGTGTTTCTAACCCACTTTAGTATTTAGTATTTTTTATTTCTGTGGTTAAATTCTTGTAGATCTAGTTTTGTGGTATTTTCGGTTTTCCTGAATTTTGATATATCAAACTTGCATATTTTTGCTAGTTGATGGTTCTATATTGTAGAAAATTCTATTTTGTCCAAGTTTGACCTACGGGAGTCTCGACTTGGGTTCCCACTGTTGTTTGGAGGAGCATGAAGGCCATGGTATTTTCTATGGACATGTTCTCTGTGGGAGCCATTAATTGTACTTTTGATGTTTGCAGGCCGCATGAGCATTTTGCTCTGAGCCGCATGGCCATTTAATTGAATATTTAATTGCAAGCATTAGCTGGCCACGTGCAAGCGTTTATTTGCTGGACCGCATGAGTATTTTTGTAGCTCTGAGCCGCATGAGCATTAATTAATTGCATGACTTTTATTATTATTATTATTATTTATTTAATTGCTAAGTTGGCCGCATGGCCGTTTGTAAGCCTTTGCTTGCTTGCTTAAATTTGCATGGCCGCATGGTTACTATTCATCCATGGCCGCATAAAGCATAAATTGCTTGGCCTTTTGTGCATGAAATGGCATGCATTGCTATTTGCTGGCCTCAATAAGGTTGAGCCGCATATGGCCATTGGCCATTTTTAGCCGCATAGCCCCCCTTTTTTCCATTTACTGTGGCCGCATGGCCATTTACTTATTATCTTGCATCCATTTAGCAACTTTGCATGGCCTCAAAAATTAATCTCTGCATGCATTAACATTGCATGCTTTTTAGCATTGCATTTAGCTCTGCATGCATTAAGCCTTGCATTTTTTTTAGCATTTGCATTTAATTAATAGCTTGCATTTAATTAATAGCTTAAGCTTGTAGTCTTGCATTAATTAATAGCTTAAGCTTGCAGGCTTGCATTTAATAGCTTAAGCTTGCAGGCTTGCATTTAATAGCTTAAGCTTGCATGCTTGTATTTAATAAATGCTAGCATGGATTAAATTCCTGGCCGCATGCAACTTCATAGCCGCATGAATTATTTTGCTTTTGGCCTTGCAATTAGCATTTGCATGATTTTTAGCAGGTGCATCAACTTTGCATGCCTTTGCATGCATTAGTGCTAGGCCAATAATTGCCTTGGCCGCGTGGATTAAATTCCTGGTCGCATGCAAATTTTTACTTTGGCCGTATGGGTATCTTTTATTTATGGTCGCATGCATGGCCATTTATATTGCTGGCTATTTGCTTGCATGTTTTCTTTAGCTTGCATTTTGCTTGCATGGTGTAATTAATTGCCTTTGCTTGCATGGTTTAACTAGCTTGCCTTTGCTTGCATGGCACTAATTTGCTTACACGTGCTTGCTTGGCCAAGTGTATTGCTTAGCCGCATATGGCTAGTTGTTTGGCCGTATAGGCCATTGGATCATCATGGCTGGCCGCATGGACCATCAATTATTGGTTGGCCTATTTGTTAATTATTTTCTTTTGCTTGCACTTGCTTGCATGACCAATTTATTTAGCTGAGCCGCATATGGCCTTTATCTAATTCCTGACCGCATGGCCAATCCATTTGCTGGCCGCATATGGCCTAATTTTCCTGAGCCGCATAAGTCCACGTCCTTGTCCCTGCTAATATTTAATTACCACATGTATGCTTGTACCACATTAATTTAAGTGTGTTCCCTGACACGATGGTGACCCATTGTGGTGCACTTTTGACAAATGACATGACATGATAGTGACCCACCGTGGTGCACTTCTGACATGATATACTTGACATGATAATTCTTGATAGTGGCCCGCCGTGGCGTACTCTTGACAAGTAAATCTGACATGATATATATATATCGAAGGCTGTTGCGACGGCTAGCATGACTTGACAAGATTGAATAACCTGGACACCGTGGATGATTGTGCTTGTACAAATGAACCCGTCTTGTCTTGCATCATGTCTAGGATGGGGACCCCTATGTACCACGGTCAGGGGTACCCACTGTAAATGGCTAAGGCTAATAAATAGAATAATACAGTAGTTCATGAAGAGACTTTCCCAGTTACCTGTTGCCCCTTTGATCCCGGCCTTATATATATATATATATACATAGGACTTGGAGCTATCTGTCGTGATGAGCACATTTCCAGCCTGCCGTCGAGTGGGGCACCTCTTTAGGACACATGTTTCTCACTATAGTGTGTCTGCTATACTTGTTTTCTTTTGCTGGGGTCACTCAGGTAGCAGCAGGCGGGTAACTGGACTTAGAAATCTCTTTGCATCTTGCTAGTAACTAGGCATGTGATAACCCTAGTTAGTTAAAGTATCAAGCCGTAATTATTGCTTGGTCGTGATTGTTGGATGGAGTTCAATCAGTCTAGTCTTGTCTTGATCCTGTACAAGATTGTTACGTATCCTGATTTTTTATTTTATCTTGCCGATAAATGGTAGGAGAAACCAAGTTCTGTTCAGACGAAGGGTTACAAACCCGGTCCTTGTTTGGTTTACGGGTAACCTGGTTATCTGAATAGTCCCATGGTTATCTCATCGTATATCACCTGTCACGCTTTTCCTTAATTACTGTCTTTTATTATGTAATTATATTCTTGTGCTAATTGCTGGTTTTAGTTCCTAAGTGAAGTCCCCTTTGTGGCACTTGCTCTTTCTGGGGTCTGATCCAGCTGGTTTTGTATGGCCGGATATCGGAGCAGCTCTAGAGGATCTACCTACCTTCCAGCCAGATGGTGACTACCAGGCGTAACCCTGACAATGAGTGGGTTTTTTTTGTCCTCCCACTTATTGTAAAATTATTCTTTTGAGACGTTTAGTCGACGAGCACATGTTAGCTCGGTTGTACCTTTATTTATTGTCTGCCTACGGGCTGTAACATGATTGACAAATCCTAGGGTTGATCATGTATGACTAAAACTCTTGATAGTCCTCACATTTTGTAACGACTAGCTTCATGATCAGCTGAATATATAATGTTTGGGACGCCTTACTATTGTATATTTGGTGATCTTACATCTTGTAACATTTATTTGCTTGCTTGTGATTGAGACACTAGGCATGTTCTTGACCATAGGAGACTGATGGATTATAGTTAAACCCTCATATATCTAGACAGTCGTGGCCGTATAATGAGGTGGATTCTATTTTATTATACGTAGCTGGCTATGTCTGCCCCCGCTCTCCAGTATTCTGGTTCTGGGGCGTGATATGGTTTAAGTGGTGGCCCATGCAGGTCTTATACATCAATATATATGAGGGTTTACCGAATAGATGTCTCAATCAGCTCTCGTCCTTGATCTCTGCCCGTATCTTCTCATCCCTAAGATTCTTGTCCTGATCACATGCTTGTATCGTTGATCTGTCATGATTCTTCCTTATTATTTCCTATGTCGTCTTCTTCAGCGGCATTGTACCTGGACCTGCCGATCAGTAAGACGAAGCGCCTCCCGTGGACCAACAGCAACCAGAAGATCAGGCCCAGCACTTAGGAGCAGCCTCCCGGGTCATGCCTCCCGGAGATCCAGAACCTCCGGTACAGCTAGCCCAGCCCGCAGGGCAGGATGATGAAGCCTTGGTGGGACTTATCAGGGAGTTGCTTGCATCGCAGGATCGTCGAGAAGATGCCTTGCGTCAGGCAGTGGCAGATGCTCTGGACAGAGGTGGACATCATGGGAACAGTACAGCGAACAGTGACAGGACCGGAGGTCAAAAGCGATCTCACGGCCAGATGAATCAGCCTTCAGCCCCAGCCCCGACAGCTAGAGCTTTGACCATTGGAGCTCCGAGAGGACAGTTTCTGTTACATCGGTTCAACATTCATCCCCGTCATATCCTCAGCAGCAGAAGAAGCAGTCGTCCCCTATGGGCTGCTCTTATTGTGGAAAGCCTGGACATGTTGTTTCAGAGTGTTGCAAGGCTCGAGGATTGTGTTTGCTTTGTGGAGCGCCAGACCACAAGGTAGGGTCCTGCCCGTTCAGGACTGACTCATCACCAGCCATGACCAGTTCATCCGTTAGGGGACTAGCCTCAGTACCAGTCCAGCAGCAGTTTCCATCCCCGAGGCCGTTGCCGACGCAGACCCAAGCTTTTCAGCAGCAAAGGCCTCAGCAATATGCCCAGGTGCAAGTTCGGTATAGGCGGAGGGAATTCCAGCAAAGACCCCAACAGTACGCCCTGACCCCAGCTCGGATTCAGAACCAGCAGAGAGGTTTCTAGTAGGATGTCTTCCTTCTTCCTCATACCTTCAAATTCCTTGCTTGTATGATTGTTTGATTGATTGATTGCTTAGTATAGCTTGTCCTTGCATCTCTAGCCACTTGATTAAATTCCGAAGACGGAATTCTTTTAAGATGGGTAGAGTTATAATATCCGTGGTTCGTATTACGTATCTCGGTATACGTGTACGTATTTAGACCCGTATTGTATGTCTCCTTGTTTGGTTCGGCCCGACTTGACTTGGTTGGCTTGGTTTTGAATGGTTCGGTTTTGCTTGATTTTATGTGAACCAAACCACTCCCACCTACCACCACCTTTATTAAATATCCCACCACATATTTCTCTCTCCTTATTAACTCTTCTTCTTCCTCACCATTACTTCTCCACCAACCTGAGAGAGTGGAGAGCTTAGGCAAGTGCATCTTGCTTCATGGAGGAACCCCATTTTTATTGTTCCATTGTCTTCCTCATGTGCTTCTAACCTACTTTAGTGCTTAGCATTTTTTATTTCTGTGGTTAAATTCTTGTAGATCTAGTTTTGTGGTATTTTCGGTTTTCATGAATTTTGATCTATCAAACTTGCATATTTTTTGTAGTTGATGGTTCCATGTTGTAGAAAATTCCATTTTGTCCAAGTTTGACCTACGGGAGTCTGGACTTGGGTTCCCACTGTTGTTTGGAGGAGCATGGAGGCCATGGTATTTTCCATGGACATGTTCTCTGTGGGAGCCATTAATTGCACTTTTGATGTTTGCAGGCCACATGAGCATTTTGCTCTAAGCCACATGGCCATTTAATTGAATATTTAATTGTATGCATTTGCTGGCCACGTGCAAGTGTTTATTTGCTGGGCCGCATGAGTATTTTTGTAGCTCTGAGCCGCATGAGCATTAATTAATTGCATGACTTTATTATTATTATTATTTATTTAATTGCTAAGTTGGCCGTATGGTCTTTTGCAAGCCTTTGCTTACTTGCTTAAATTTGTATGGCCGCATGGTCACTATTCATCAATGGCCGCATAAAGCATAAATTAATTGGCCTTTTGTGCATGAAATGGCATGCATTGCCATTTGCTGGCCTCAATAAGGTTGAGCTGCATATGGCCATTGGCCATTTCTAGCTGCATAGCCCCCCCTCCAATTTTTCCATTTACTGTGGCCGCATGGCCATTTACTTATTAGCTTGCATGCATTTAGCAACTTTGCATGGCCTTAGAAATTAATCTCTGCATGCATTAACGTTGCATGCAATTTTTAGCATTGCATTTAGCTCTGCATGCATTAAGCTTTGCATGTTTTTTTAGCATTTGCATTTAATTAATAGCTTGCATTTAATTAATAGCTTAAGCTTGCAGGCTTGCATTAATTAATAGCTTAAGCTTGCAGACTTGCATTTAATAGCTTAAGCTTGCAAGCTTGCATTTAATAGCTTAAGCTTGCATGCTTGTATTTAATAAATGCTAGCATGGATTAAATTCTTTGCCGCATACAACTTCATAGCCGCATGAATTATTTTGCTTTTGGCCTTGCAATTAGCATTTGCATGCTTTTTAGCAGGTGCATCAACTTTGCATGCCTTTGCATGCATTAGTGCTAGGCCAATAATTGCCTTGGCCGCATGGATTAAATTTCTGGCCGCATGCAAATTTTTACTTTGGCCGCATGGGTATCTTTTATTTATGGCGCATGCATGGCCATTTATATTATTGGCCATTTGCTTGCATGATTTTCTTTAGCTTGTATTTTGCTTGCATGGTGTAATTAATTGCCTTTGCTTGCATGGTTTAACTAGCTTGCCTTTGCTTGCATGGCACTAACTTGCTTACACGTGCTTGCTTGGCCAAGTGTATTGCTTAGCCGCATATGGCTAGTAGTTTGGCCGCATAGGCCATTGGCTCATCATGGCTGGCCGCATGGACCATCAATTATTGGTTGGCCCATTTGTTAATTATTTTCTTTTGCTTGCACTTGCTTGCATGACCAATTTATTTGGCTGAGCCGCATATGGCCTTTATTTAATTCCTGACCGCATGGCCAATCTATTTGCTGGCTGCATATGGCCTAATTTTTCTGAGCCGCATGAGTCCACGTCCTTGTCCTTGCTAATATTTAATTACCACATGTATGCTTGTGCCACATTAATTTAAGTGTGTTCCCTGACACGATGGTGACCCGTTGTGGTGCACTTTTGACAAATGACATGACATGATAGTGACCCGCCGTGGTGCACTCCTGACATGATATACTTGACATGATATACTTGACATGATAATTCTTGATAGTGGTCCGCCGTGGTGCACTCTTGACAAGTAAACCTGACATGATATATATATCTCGAAGGCTGTTGCGACGGCTAGCATGACTTGACAAGATTGAATAACCTAGACACCGTGGATGATTGTGCTTGTACAAATGAACCTGTCTTGTCTTGCATCATGTCTAGGATGGGGGCCCCTGAGTACCACGGTCAGGGGTACCCACTATAAATGGCTAAGGCTAATAACTAGAATAATACAATAGTTAATGAAGAGACTTTTTTACTTACCTGTTGCCCCTTTGATCCTGGCCTTATATATATATACATGGGACTTGGAACTATCTGTCATGATGAGCACATTTCCAGCCTGTCGACGAGTGGGGCACCTCTTTAGGACACATGTATTTCACTATATTGTGTCTGCTATACTTGTTTTCTTTTGCTGGTGTCACTCAGGTAGCAGCAGGTGGGTAACTGGACTTGGAAATCTCTTTGCATCTTGCTAGTAACTAGGCCTGTGATAACCTTAGTTAGTTAAAGTATCAAGCCGTAATTATTGCTTGGCCGTGATTGTTGGATGGAGTTCAATCAGTCTAGTCTTGTCTTGATCCTGTACAAGATTGTTACATATCCTGATTTCTTATTTTATCTTGCCGATAAATGGTGGAAGAAACCAAGTTCTGTTCAGACGAAGGGTTACAACCCCGGTCCTTGTTTGCTTTACGGGTTTTAACCTGGTTATCTGAATAGTCCCTGGTTATCTCATCGTATATCACCTGTCATGCTTTTCCTTAATTATTTTTTATTATTAATTATATTCTTGTGCTAATTGCTGGTTTTAATTCATAAGTGAAGCCCCCTTTGTGGCACTTGCTCTTTCTGGGGTCTGACCCAGCTGGTTTTGTATGACCATATATCGGAGCAGCTCCAGAGGATCTACCTACCTTCCAGCCAGATGGTGACTACCAGGCGTAACCCTGGCAACGAGTGGGTTTCTTTTGTCCTCTCACTTATTGTAAAATTATTCTTTTGAGGCGTTTAGCCGACGAGCACGTGTTAGGTCGGTTGTACCTTTATTTATTGTCTGCCTACGGGCTGTAACATGATTGACAGATCCTAGGGTTGATCATGTATGACTAAAAATCTTGCTAGTCCTCACATTTTGTAATGACTAGCTTCATGATCAGCTGAATATGTAATTTTTGGGATGCCTTACTATTGTATATTTGGTGATCTTACATCTTGTAACATTTATTTGCTTGCTTGTGATTGAGACACTAGGCTTGTTCTTGACCATATGAGACTGATGGATTGTAGTTAAACCCTCATATATCTAGACAGCCATGACCGTATAATGAGGTGGATTCCATTTTATTATACGTAGCTGGCTATGTCTTTTCCCGCTCTCCAGTATTCTGGTTCTGGGGCGTGATAGTGGTGTGTGATGTATATTGTGATGATATTGGTTTGTGTGATGTGTGATGTGTGATGCATATTGTGATATTCCGAGAGGCTTGAGGAGACGACCAATTATTTTTGGTCTATTCTGGATTGTATTGTGCGTGCTGGTGTTGAGTGTTCCACCGAAGGGGTCGACGAACCCAGGGATTAGATTCTGTATTTCGGATTGGATTGGATTCTGTATTTTAGATTGTACATTTGTATTCTGGATTCTTTTTTTAATTTTTTTATATTAGCTACATTTTTAGCGACGTTTATATTCGTCGCTAACTGTTAGCGACGACTATAAACGTTGCTAAATTGTTGACGTGGCAAACAATCTGTTGCCACCACATCGTCGCAAAAATGTCGCTAATGTGTCGCTAATCGACGACCACAAGAAACCGTCGCAAATAACGTTGCTATTTAGCGACATTATGACCGTCGCAAACTAACGTCGCCATAGCGACGTTTTGCGACGTTTTTTCGATTAGCGACACGCTTTTTTCGTCGTTTCCAAAACATAGCTAATTTAAGTTAGCGACGTTTTGGCCGAGATTAGCGACGTTTATAAACGTCGCTAATGTGACAAATTTTTGTAGTGGTTATACATGGAGCAGCCAGAGGGATTCTGTAAGAAGGGTAAGTCACATTTGGTCTGTCGGTTGAGGAAGAGCTTGTATGGTCGGAAGCAGGCTACGAGGCGGTGGTACAGGATGTTCGAGTCATTTATGGGGGAGCACGGTTATGCACGGACGACGTCGGACCATTGCGTATTTGTGAGGTACTTTGTCGAGGATGATTTTATCATTTTATTGCTCTATGTTGTGACATGCTATTAGTGGGTCGGAATGCCACTAGGATAGCGGAGTTGAAGCGCCAACTGGGCGCGGCCTTCTCTATGAAGGATTTGGGTGCAGCAAAGACTATTCTTGGGATGGAGATCAGCCGAAAGAGAGAGTCCAAGCTGCTACACTTGTCCCAAAAGAAGTACATTTATCGGGTACTTCAACATTTCGGGATGGACGGGTCGAAGAAAGTGAGTTGCCCCTTGCGGCTCACTTTAAGTTCACCGAGGAGCAGTGTCCATCTACCGAGGATGAAAAAGAAGATATGGAGCGGTTTCCATATGCCTCAGCTGTGGGAAGTCTTATGTATGCTATGGTGTATACGAGACCGGACATCGCTCATGCAGTTGGCACAGTTAGCAGGTACCTTTCAAATCTTGGAAGGGTACATTGGGGTGCAGTCAAGTGGATTCTACGATACCTTCGGGGCACTACTGATTGGAGACTTTCTTTTGGTGGTGACGACCCGAAGCTGGTTGGGTATACCGACGCTGATATGACTGGAGATGTAGACACGAGACGATCGACTTCGGGCTATGTGATGATGTTTGCTGGAGGAGCGGTATCGTGGCAGTCGCGGTTGCAGAAGTGTGTTGCCTTGTCGATGACAGAGGCATAGTACATTGCGGCGACGGAGGCTTGCAAGGAGTTGCTGTGGATGAAAAAGCTGTTGCAAAAAATATGGCTAAAGCAAGAGCAGTATACTTTGCTTTATGATAGCCAGAGTGCCATTCACCTTGTGAAAAATCAGACATTTCATAGTCGGTCCAAGCACATTGAGACTCGGTATCATTGGATACGGGATGTGGTTGAGAAGAAGGACGCGATGCTTGAGAAGGTCTATACTGATAACAATGGAGCGGACATGCTCACGAAGGTTCTACCAAGGGGAAGTTTGAGTACTACAGGCGGATCGTCGGGATGACGATTTCCTCCACCTAGTTGTGAAGGGGAAGATTTGTTGGAGTGGGTAGGGTTCCCAACCTATGTGGAGAATACCCCGGAGAGCGACGAGCGCCAATCCATGTGTCGGAGAAGCTCGGGGAGTGCATGGGTCATATTTTGGAACATATATGGTAAGAAAATATATGATTGGATTTCCATATTTACTTTGATTATATATTTATGATTGGACCCTTCATATAGTAGCTTTCCATATAATTGGGCTTCCAATTATGGCAAGCCAACTATGATTGGATTTCCATTAAATATATGATTGATGCATATTGGAAGTTTTCATATATATTGGCCTTCCATGTATAGATTACCAAGGGCTTGTAAAAGGGTGATGCATGCTAGTTGAAAAATCTGTGTGTCTGTGATTGTGTTTGGCGTTTTTGGTTTGTGTGCTTTTGCTTTGTTCTCTCGTAGGACTTTCTGGTTTGAGGGAACGGTTTCTACACTTCGTTCCCAACAATTTTAATTACAGAAAATACTTTCTACAGTTACGGTTGCAACGAGTAATAACAATTTAAAAAAAAAAAATTGAATAGTGTATTATTTTTCATATGAAAAATACCCAATTTTGAAATATTAGGATTTTGGAGTGTCTCAATGTCTCTTGACTTAAAATTTTACTAAACAATATGTACATCTAGTTGCATAAAATTTTAGTATTACTAAATGGAAGAGGAAATACTTGAGAGGAGAATCCGATAACAATTTATTTCAGCAATTCCTTACACCTAAGAGAGTTAACCAACAAATATATTAGTAAGGGTGAAGATTAATTGTTTGTAGCAAATGGATGACTCTAAAAATTGTAACTACCCTGAAAACCTAAAACACCTTATCTCAATAAAATTGATTGCACAATAATACCACTGCAGACGTAAAGAAAGAAATGATATGGGTTGAAGCTTGAAGGAGTGGTAGTCGGTAGGAGGAGAGTAGAGGAAGAATGAAATGGGGTTGAAGTTTGGAGTGGTAATGTGGTAGCCGTTATGAGGAAATGAAATGGGTGTAGCCTGGAGTGTTGTTGTTTGCTTCTTCTTGATGATGTGGATGGAGTGTAACTTTGGATACCTGTAGCTGCAGTAGGCTATGATGAATGACCTCTGCAGCACCCTAGTAGAATGGATATTCTGCAACCTCTGCGGCACCCTAGTAAATTGGATGGAGAGTACTGTAACTTTGGTATACCCTAGTGTCTTTAAAGCCAATCTATATCCAAACCGGGTAACGGTTATTGCAGCTGTAAAAAAATTGGAAATCTAGGGGGCGCAGCCGCAACCCCTCGGCACCTACTGCCTACGCCACTGCTTATAGGCTTAGGAACATTGATCTTACGCTTATACCACAAATCATAATTCAAATCGTCAACATAACTGAGACAGAAAATAAACAAATTCTACATAGCAAGTGTTGAAAATTTAAGTATATATTGTTCATGACATAGGAATTACTGCCTATCAGGTAAGTAATGTAATTGTTTCACAATTATGACCCTCGTCGGTATATATTGTCAGAATAATAGAAATGTCTAGCTCTCTTTGTCTCCTTATTTGATAATTAGCATGTTTTTCATATTTCTGATTCTCCTTGATTAAAGGAGATACGTTAGGAACTAATTTGATTGTATTGTTCCCTATTTATATCTCAGTTTTCATTGGAGATTCATAACAGAATAATAAAAATATATTTTTTGTCCTACTATTTCACATGGTATCAGAGCCATCGGTCTAGATGGACTACCTGCGGGTGATGACCGGCCAGACGACAACACCCTCGACGTCCGCGGTCAATACAGATTGTAGAGAATAATTGTTGTATATTTTATTGATTGGCTACTCCACTACTTATAGGGAGTCTAGCTCCTCTTCATACTACATTTTTCAATGTGGGACTAAACCCCTTATTAGTTCTCAACACTCCCCTTCAAGATGGGCGATAGATATTAATCATTCCCATCTTGTTACATAGCTTCGACAGACTTAATGAACTAAGACACTTAGTCAGACAGTCTGCCACTTGTTCTTCTGAGCGAACATGATCAATCTTCAGTATCCCTTGTTCCAGCTTCTCTTTGATGAAGAATCGATCGATCTCGATGTGCTTTGTTCTGTCGTACTGAACTGGATTGTTAGCTATACTTATTGCAGCTTGACTATCGCTCAGAAGACGTAACGGTGCTCCCTTGTCCAGCTTCAACTTTGTCAGCAACGCTTTCACCCACAACAACTCTGACACTCCTAAAACCATTGCACTGTATTCTGCTTCAGCTGTAGACCGTGCTACCACTGACTGTTTCTTTCTTCTCCATGAGACCAAGTGTCTCCTACAAAGACACAATATTCCGTGGTAGACCTTCTATCGTTTATGCAGCTCGCCCAGTCTGTATTGCAGTATCCCTAAACTTCTATACATCCATTCTTCTTGAACCATAGCCCTTTCCCTGGCGTCCCTTTCAGATATCTCAAGATCTGAAACACTGCATCCATATGACCCGTTCTTGGATCATACAAGTAGCGACTTACTACACTCACCGCAAATGAGATATCAAGGCGAGTGTGCCCTAGATTCCTAGAAAGTACCTCATCGCTCCTAAATCCTTTATCTCAAACTCCTTCGCAAGTTTTGACTTCAGCTTAGCGATCTCGACTTCATCATTACCTGTGATTACTATATCATCCACGTATACAACAAGTATAGTGATGTGGCCTCTTGCATGCTGAAGAAAGACCGTATGATCTGCATTTGCTTGATGGTATCCCATGCCTGTAACAACCTTTCTGAATCTGTAAAACCAGGCTTGAAGAGATTGCTTGAGTCCATATAGCGACTTCTTTAGTTTGCACACTTTTCTATGCGATGTCCTTCCTTCTGATTCTGTAGCGTAGCACCCTGGCGGGAGTTCCATGTACACTTTTTCTTGTAGGTCCCCATGGAGAAAGGCATTCTTCACATCTAACTGGTATAGCTTCCACCTATAGTTTGCTGCAATGGAGACCAGAGTTCTTACGGTGCTCATTTTTGCTATTGAAGCAAATGTTTCATCATAGTCGATACCATATGATTGTGTGTATCCTTTTGCAACCAACCTTGCCTTGTATCGTTCCACTTTTCCTTCTGACGTCTCCTTTACTGTGTACACCCATTTACATCCCACAGTTTTCTTTCCTTTGGATAATGGAACCATCTCCCACGTCTTATTTTTCTCCAGTGCCCTAAGTTCTTCCATCATTGCAGCTTTCCACCTTGGATCTTTCTTTGCTTCCTGCCAACTTTTGGACAACGAAGTAGAGTCTAATGATGCAATGAAGGCTCAATAATTCAAAGAAATGTTAGAATAAGACAAGTAGTTGGCAATATCATGTTTATAATCATCAAAACGACTAGGAGCCTTACCCGCTTTGATACGAAAAGATCTCCTTAAGGGAGCAATAGGTGGTGGAGAGATCATACCATCAGAGTCAGAGAGATTTGCATCAGAATCAGATTGATTCAGTGTGGGGACAACATCTTCAAGAGTTGGAGCAGGAGTAGACGAGGGACTTGGTACAGTAGGCACAGGGTACGGTACATGCACAGTACTGGACTTCTGCTGTCTCCTTCTGTAGACTTGGAGCTCCTTTGCCATTGTCTGCTGCTCCCCCTGTTTAACATATGTATCTTCTTCATCTTCTGTATCGGAGTCACTGCTTTCTCTCCCTGTCATCCAGTTTTCCACGACCGGGCACGGGATCGATCCAACCACCACAGATAGGCTTATTTTCTCCCCCTCACATCTAACATCCTCTGTGTTAGGTGTGTCACCAAATGCTGAACCGTCATCCGAACCATAATATGGTTTCAGTTCTCTGAATGTAACGTCCATGCTTACAAACATCTTCCGCTCAACTGGGTTCCAACATGTGTATCCCTTCTGAGTTGTCGTGTACCCGACAAAGACATTTAACCGCTCTAGGATCCAGTTTGTCACTCCTGGCCTATTATCTTGGATAAAATATATACACCCAAATACTTTCGGCGGAACAGTGTACGTGGTTGCACCAGTAGCCATCTCCAACGGTGTCTTCCAGTCCAATACCTAAGATGGAATTCTGTTGATGAGATAAGAGACCGTTAACACCGCCTGCCCCATAAGTATTTCGGGACATTCATAGCCAGAATAATCGTCCGTGCGACCTCCAGCAGGTGTCTGTTCTTCCGTTCAGCCACACCATTTTCTGCCGGTGTATAGGCACATGAAGTTTGGTGTAGTATTTCACGAGTGGATAAATACTCAGCAACCTTCTTATTTGTATACTCCATCCCATTGTCAGACCGTAAGCACTTAATTTTAGTACCATATTGTATTTCTACCCGGCGATGAAAGTCTCGAAACGCCTCAAAGACATCACTTTTATTCTTCATAAGGTAGACCCATGTCACGCGAGTATAACAATCAATAAAAGTGACGAACCATCGAAAACCGTTAATACCGATTGTAGGACAAGGGCCCCATACGTCCGAATGTATCATATCAAATGCAGCTGAACTTCTACTTCCTAAACTCACGTACGTGCTTCTGGTATGTTTACCCAACTCACAGGCATTACAAAATAACTTCTCTTTATTAGCCCTTTGGTATAAGGACGGATACATGCGACTAATAATTTTAAAAGAAGAATGACCGACACGCTGGTGGTGGAGTAGCAATTCATCTTCTACACTGCGTCGTGAATCTTCTGGTGGTGTATCTGCTACCAAAGATGCCAATACTTTGTCCAGTCCAGTCATGTCCAAGTACCACAGTCCCTTATGCCATGTGCCAGTCCCTAGTCGTCGTCCTGTCCCCTTCTCCAGAAAAGTCACCATAGGAATGTCAAAGAAAACAGTACAGTTATGATCAAGAATAATGGCACTAATAGAAAGAAGATTGACATGAAAAGACGGAGCATGTAAGACATTGGTGAGAGTCAGAGAAGGGGTGTATACGACAGTGCCTTTACCCATGACAGGGCTGGAGTTACCATCAACAGTCTGAATGCTCTCTGGCATCGGCAGGTGAGTATAGTCCTGGAACTTACCGCGGGACCCCGTGACATGACGAGATGCCCTAGAGTCCATAATCCTACCTGGTTGGTGGACATCTGCTGCAAGAGCACGCGCAGGAATACCTGTGCTGGTTTGGGCAAAACAAGTGATGTGAACCCCCGAGGTAGATGACGCCCCATGACTGCCGTCTGAACCCATCTTCGTACTGCGTAACTTCACGTGAAAATCCTTCTCAAGAGGGATTAACTCAGCCAGATGATTTATTCTTCCTTCCTCTGCCAGATTAGTTTTGTGTCCAGAATAATTTCCCCTTCTACCAGCATAACCGCCTCTACCACCTCGACGTCCTTCGTGACCCCGTCCACGATCGCTCGACTGATTTTACAGGAGTTTTGGACAAAATCTGATGTAATGCCCTGAGTCACCACAGTTGTGACAAACACTGGCCACAGAGGGAGGCTGATTGAAGGCGGCAAGGGCATACTTGTCAACAGCGACTTGCTCCCCCGGGAAATAGCCCTTGTTGGGCATCAACTTCAATCGAGCATCTTCTTGTTCCATGGCAGCTATGGCTTCTTCTAAGGTTGGAAGCATGGGATGTGCTAGGAGTACATTTCTTCTATGCTCAAACACAAGGTTAAGACCCTTCAAGAACTTTATCATCCGTTGTCGCAAAATATAATCCAAGAACTTTTGGAAATGTTTCGTAAATGCTGGTTCGACTTGTGCATCTTCCATCCCAAGAGGATAATAGTGATCCAGATCAGACCAGTACTTCTTCAATAGTGCTGCATACTCAGAGATGGTACGGTCGTCCTGGGCTACCCTAACAAGTTCATCCTGCAGTTGGAAGTCCCGCATAGGATTGTCTGAGCCTGAGTACATATCCTTCAAAGTCCGCCATATATCAGCAGCAGCCTCCATCGCCTCTACATTGTCCGACACCTGGTCGGTCAAGGAGGCTGTCAACCATCCAGCCACAACATTGTTGACAATTTCACAAATAGCAAACTCCTTTGAGGAGGGATCATCTGGCGCCTTCGTTTGGCCATTGACGTAGCCAACCAAGCCTCGTCCCTTCAGCGTCCGTATTGCCTGCCATGACCATTTCAAGTAGTTGGACGTTCCCTCCAACTTTATCTCCAGCTTGTCCAGCTTTCCCATTTTGTAGGGTGACGGATCCACATCAGTATGGATCATATGTGGGGTTGCCTCGGTTAATCTCTTTGATAAAATATCATCAACCAAGGCCTTCATCTCTTCTGCTGTCAGTTTACCACTGATCGAATCCATGGCGTCTTCAACTGTGATTCGTCGTCGGCGGCGGCTTCGTCGTCGTCGTCGGCTTCGTCGTCGTCGTCGGCTTCGTCATCGTCGTCTTTATTTAAAGTCTTCAACAGAGAACTTACGAATGTGCTGTCAAAGTTGCCAACACCGGCGCGCGCATGAGATCCTAATTTGCAGATTGAGAACGAAAAATAAAAATGCATTTTGTAATTCTGGAGGGCGTAATCTAGGAACAGATGGTGCGAATAAAGCATTTGACGTCCATCCGTCTTCGAGTAACCGTCCACATAATCTCTCTTGCAAATTAGGATTTTTTTTCGTTTTGAAAAAAAGGGGGGAGTCGACAGCAGTTGGGTTGGAAGAGGGGGTGGGGGGACGTCGGGGGAGGGGCGTCGAGGCAGCAGGGGGGTCGTCGGCGGCGGCAGGGGGCGTCGGGCGGGGCAGGGGGATTGGGCGTCGGGGGGGGGGGGGGGGGGGGGCAGGGGGGTTCGACGGCAGGGGGCGTCGGGGGGGGGCAGGGGGGGTTCGGCGGCAGGGGGCGTCGGGGGGGGGCAGGGGGTGGGTTTACCGAGTTGGGGAAGTGTTGAAATTTTTTGTTGTTGTTATGGCTCTAATACCATATAGAGAATAATTGTTGTATATTTTATTGATTGGCTACTCCACTACTTATAGGGAGTCTAGCTCCTCTTCATACTACATTTTCCAATGTGGGACTAAATCCCTTATTAGTTCTAAACACAGACGTTGATTCCAGTTCGACAAGCGGCAAAGCCACTGATGACACAACCCAGTCCAATATTATAGCACCCGCGACATGTAGTATTGTTCAGCATAGCAGCAACGGTGTTTCTTTTGGGTTTGGCTTTGTTCACATTCATGATAATAATCGTGGGAAACTAGATCCTAGAGCTAGGAAATGTGTCTTTGTTGGTTACCCTCCACATCAAAAAAGGTACAAGTGTTTTGATCCAGTGTCCAAATTTTTTTTTATCCCCATTGATGTCACATTCTTGGAAGATAAACCATTTTTTACATCTACTCATCTTCTGGGAGACATTAAGTTTGATTGGTTGATTAATGATTTTTTCTGATTACCATGTTTCAAAACATTCCCAAAAGCATAAGGAAATGCTTAACCGAAACAGTTTTTTATCAAAAAAAAACCACGAATTTTGAGGCTATAAACAATCCTAAAAAAGAGGTGATATTATTCCCAACTCAATTGATAATGTCTCAAACAATGAAAATAGGAATCAATTGTCTGTGTCATTACAAGATGTGCCATTACAATATGAAGCTCAAGAAGGAAAAGAAACTTGTGCGAGACAAGATGGTCCTCGATATAAATAGAAAGTCTATGTGAGAAAATATTCAAAACGAGAAAAAGAAGCCAAACAACTTGGAGCATGGCCTAGAATCTGCCCCAAGGAAAAATCTAGAAGATGAAGACCAATTAGTAACACGGTGTAATTCTAATCCTATTCCTAAATTCGAATCCCACTTTCGAGTCAGATAAAACTTCAGAAATTATGCCCATCGTTCTTAGGAAAAGTACTAGAACTTGCACTAAACATCTCATGTACAATTTTTTATCCTATCAGAGTCAGTCTCCATCTTTTCAGGCGTTTACCTCAAAGTTGTCTTGTGTGGTTATTTCGAAGAACATACAGGAAGCTCTAGAAGTTCTTGAATAGAGTTGAAGAAATGAGAGCTCTATAAAAGAACGGAACATGGAAAATGGTGGATCCTCCAAAAGAAAATACTCTAGTTGATGCAAGTAGGTATTCACAGTAAAATACAATTCTAATGGTTCTCTTGAAAGATATAAAGTTCGGTTGGTTGCCAAAGGATTTATACAAACCTATGGTATTGATTATTCTGAGACATTCTCTCCACTTGCCAAGCTGAATACTGTAAGGGTATAACTATCTCTTACAATTAATCTGGATTGGTCTCTCCATCAATTGGATGTTAAGAATAACTTCTTGAATGGTGATTTAGAAGAAGTATACTTGCAAGCTCCCCCAGGGTTTGGTGACAGGTTTAGGAAGAAAATCTGCAGGTTAAAGAAGTCTTTATATAGGCTCAAGCAATCTCCCAGAGCCTGGTTCGAAAGTTTCACAAGATTTATAAAAACCCAAGGTTTTTTACAGGGACAATCAGGCCATTCATTGTTCATAAAAACTTTAACTAAAAGAAAAATTGTCGTGCTAATTGTTTATGTAGAATGCATTATCCTCACTGGTGATGATGTTGAGGAAATGGACAAATTGAAGAAGAATCTGTCATCTGAGTTCGAGATTAAGGATCTTAAACAACTTAGAAATTTTCTTGGGATGGAGATTGCCAGATCAAAGAAAGGTATAGTAGTTTCTCAATAGAAATATATTCTAGATCTCTTGAAAGAAACACAGGGATGACTGATGCAAGCTTTCAGATACTCATATGGAATTTAACTCAAAGTTAGGAAAGATCAAGGAAGGAGTTCCTGTAGACAAGGGTCAATATCAGCGGTTGGTAGGAAAGTTGATTTATTTATCTCCCACTAGACCAGATATTTCGTTTGCTGTGAGTATGGTAAGTCAGTTCATGCATGCTCCTTATAAAGAGCACATGGAAGCTGTCTACAAGATTCTAAAATACCTAAAGGAAACCCCAGGAAAAGGCTTATTTTTTAGAAAGAATGGTGAGCGTGGAAGCAAAGCTTATACTGACGCGGATTGGACTGAATCCGATACTGACATAAGATCAACTTCTGGATATTGTACGTTCCTATGGGAAAATCTAGTGACCTGGAGAAGTAAAAAAGAAAAGTATGGTAGCTAGGATCAGTGCAAAAGCAGAATACAAGACGATGGCTAATTGAGTGTGCGAAGTAATCTGGCTAAAACGAGTTCTAGAGGAACTTGGCAAGTCAGTTGAATTTTTGATGGAGCTGTTTTGTGATAATAAGGCTGCAATTAACATTGCAAACAATCATGTTCAACATGACAGAACAAAGCATGTGGAGGTTGATAGACACTTTATAAAAGAGAAGCTTGAAGGTCGAGTTAACTAATTGCAAATGTCTTCAACAAGGGTTACTTAGATATATTTTTGATTCCTTTATAAACAAGTTGGGCATGATCAATATTTATGCACCAACTTGAGGGAAAGTAATAATAGGAATGTCTAGCTCTCTTTGTTTCCTTATTTGATAATTAGCATGTTTTTCATATTTCAACAATTTTTGATTCAATTATGATTCCCCTTGATTAAAGGAGAAATTAAGGTTAGGAACTAATTTGATTGTATTGTTCCCTATGTATATCTCAGTTTTCTTTGGAGATTCATAACAGAATAATAAAAAATATTTTCTGTTCTACTATTTCACATATATATTTACAGGAAATGCAAATAACACAAAAGAAGATATGGTTTTCATATTACAATTAAGCGACTTGGACTTATCACCAGAAAAGAGTACAAAAAGGGAAATTGAAAATGCCAAGAAAATTTATATACTTAGCAAACAAGATGTACTACAATTTTATCTTCGACATTCAGTCAAATATTACTAATATGCACGTGAACAACCAAAAATGTGATTTAACCAATTCTCAGTCAGAAATACAGAATTTGAGATGTCATTACAAATAAGAGAAAGAGTTACTTTAACACTTGCGCAATAATGTTTCTATCAAACAAAGCTGATAATTGATTGTATTCATATATCATATGGATAACTTTACGAAGTCAACTCCGGATTTCACTTATAAACAAGAAAATAGCTACATCCTTGTAGGCTGGCTCCTTTTCTTCCATCAATGAAAGAGCTTTCTCCTTTAAAACATAGCAACTGTTATAGCCTTTAAAATTGTATCATTCCATGTTCATTAGAGTCTACCCCTAGCTCTAGCAGTTCTTGTAACTCCTAGCTAGGGCAAGTAGCAGACTTCGTTGCATGAACAAACCAACTCAAATGATTTTTTTCTTCTCATCTTAAGACCATTGTAAGTTTTCCATGCAGGCACGGGCGGACCCGGTGTGGGATGGGGTGGGCTGCAGCCCACCCCCCAAAAAAAATATTTTTTTTTTTTCATATAAAATTTTATTTTGCTTTTTTTTATATGAATTTATCTACTTCCAGTCCATCCAAATTTTTGCCAGCCCACCCCAATTATAATTTCTGGATCTGCCCCTGCATGGAGGCAGACATTTTCAACCTTATCTTCTACTGTATTTCCAGTCACTATCTCGACATTTTCATTTCACCTAGTCTCATTTTCTAGAAAAGTGTCATGATTGTGCAACATTTCGACCTCTAAAACATAGATAATCCTATAACGGTCTTGTACAACTTTCCTTTCCGTTTCAAGGGTGTATACAGTTCATTGGTCCCTAATCACTTCGTAAACAACTCTCCAGTTCAATCATCATGCTTTAATTCAATAAACAACATCATCCTCAATATCACCATCTTGACGATATCAATCCTAAATAAGAAAAATTATCACTCTTAGTCTCTTTGCCATAAATGTTTATGAAGTATTGCCTCATTTTTCTTTTCATGTTGCTGCTAAAGCTACATCTCATATATATACTCCATTTGTCCCAGTAATTCTAGATATGTAAACCTTTCTCTATTCTTGTCAACTAACACAATGTCATATGTGAACAAGATACGCCATGTAAGCTCATCGTAGATGTGCCTAGCAAGTTCATCAGAAACTGAGGCAAAGACCCTCGATGTAAGCCTGTGATAAAGGGAAATGCATATGCATTTTTCTCATATTATTAAGATTTTTATAATAGGTATGCATCTTTATAATAGCTTTAATGTAACTTTTAGATACTTGTTTATTTCCAAAATGCATCACATAATTTCCCTGGGAAGTAGGAACACTATCATAAGCCTTTTATAGCCAAAGGAAAACCAAATATAAATCTTTTTGCTCTGAATTTCTCGACTACTCAACTCATTAAACGAATAGCTTCCACGACAAGCCTTTTCTGATACAAAAGCATAAAACCAAATTGATTTCCAAAACAGCCATTTCTTTTCTTAATTTGCACTTTCCCTAATTTCATGTGTAGCATATAAGCTTGGATTCTCATTCACTAGTACAACTTTGTCATTAATCTCCCTTATAGATGATTACCAGAATTCTTCTCAGTCGTCAAGCGTTCTTTATAGTACTCCTAGCCACACTAATCATGTCCCCCGAGCATTGCAAACCTCAATTCTGAATTTTTGCACATGGAAAAATAATATTGATATTTCTACAGGATGACAAGTACCAAAAATAACATACCAAGTTTCTAATTGCTCCTTCGCATATTCCATTCAATTGGTGATCACAATTTTGATTTCCTAAGCAACACATTTACAAACCTAGTTTTCAGTATCCCTTGCCAGTGGTGTACATGACTATACTACCGATTAACTATCGTCACATAGTGGATATGATAAGAACAACTGTAAAACAAGGGGAGGGAGAATGTAAAACAGCTACAGGTAAAAAAAAGCTCTCTCAATAATACATAATTATACAGATGATATTAATATTTACTTCAATCAATTTTCAGAACTAAACAGCTCAGCACTAGGTTGAAATTTCTTTCATAAAGAGACAACAATGATAACCTTCCTCCTACAACAGAAAGAATAATATAACTCATACAATACAAAAAGTTTGTAAGGTGAGAATTGATTAAGCCCTTACAGTGGCGTAGAACCTACAGTAATACCAAATGCTTAAGAATTGAAATGCAAATATTATGTGCTCATAAAGAATCACATAAAATTTGCAACTCATGCATATAAAAAGAAAACGTAATAAATATCGGGTAATAAATATTGGGCAGGAGAAACCTGAACAACAACCTCAAAATTGAGGTCTCTAATTTCCTTGTACAACTTGTCACTGGAACAATGAAAACATAACGACAATGAATGTAGATAAATTTCCTGATGTTTACCATTGATGCATATAGTGCTTCAAGTAACTACTTTTAAGGCTTGCATCCTAAACCTGTCTACCATTATAAACTTTATCTTGAAGATATTATATATCATTGCAGCAAACTTGGGGACCATATTTTATATTTAAATAAATGAAATTCACAACAGCAATCAAAGTACAAGATAAGTTATACTCGTCTGATCATCCTGAGGAAAATATTGATGTACAAACTGCTGATGAGGTGGTCAGGAAGATCATTCATTTAGTAAGATGCACTTGAAAACTCAATACATGTCTCGGCAATAAGCTCTTAAATGCAACTTTCACAATAAAATATTTATCCATGAAAGTATTTGTTTTTTCCTTTTCATAAGAAGAAGGTTTTGTTGGAGGTTTCAATCTAAGACATTTTTATGTATTTGCATCGGAAATGATGACAGGATAACAAGCATCGATCACATGAATGGAAGTCCCCAAAACAGTACAAAATCATGGAAATATCTGGTTTCCTTTTGAGAAGAGAAAACAAATGCCAAATTAATTTCCTGGCAACTTCAATCTGACACATTTATAGGTTAAGTGTCAAGGAAAAAGATGGCATACTACTATGTGGTCACTAAAGGAGTCCAAATTCCTTTGAAGGGTCCGCATCAGGACAGAATATACTTTTAAAGAAAGTCCTTAATTTGGCTAATTTCTTTGTTCTTATGGTGGTTCACAATGCAATTGAGAAAACCTTTCAACTCTATGCATGCATTTTAATTTTCCAATATTTTCTGAGTCAATAGATGCAATAAAGCCTTCACGTTAATACAAAAAACAAAAAAAGCAGGCAAAAATGCATGTAATGTTCTTAGTAATGATGAGTATGAGGTATGCATCAAATGCTTAATTATATAAATATCAACCATAATCATAGACAAGAAACCTTAAAAAACTTCAGATATGTATCATCTGTTGATCCACTGCTTTACCCAAGGACACACCCTTCCCTTAGAAAGCATAGTAAACTGACCTGTCCCTAAAAACTTTACTCATCTTCGAGGCACCATTAAACAGAAAATAAACAGCCCGAATTTACAGATTGCATGTGAGCACCATCAGCTCATGTGTATATGTGTGCAACAAAGACGAATAGATGCACCATTTGAGAGCAGCAATAGGATATTAGTTAAAGAAGCTGCCAAAACTATGGATAGGCCTAAAGAAATATGGTTAAAGGATGTAAAAAAAGGATACTGTATTTGCTTATTTTAGAGAGAGAGGGCATTTAAAAGAACAGAACAAAAGAAATTGATTCAACAGCCAAACCCAAAAAAAAAACTTGGAATAAATTTTTTATTGTTATTGCTTGACCACCATCAGCAATTAGAAAGTATGGCAATGACTATAGTGTCAGTTCTAACATTTTTCTCATTTTCAACTCTAGGAGATGTAGAGAATAATTGTTGTGTGTTTTATTGATTGGTTACTCCACTATTTATAGGGAGTCTAGCTCCTCTTCATACTACATTTTCCAATGTGGGACTAAAGTCCCTTATTAGTTCTCAACACTCCCCCTCAAGATGGACGATAGATATTAATCATTCCCATCTTGTTACATAGCTTCGACAGACTTAATAAACTACGACCCTTAGTCAGACAGTCTGCCACTTGTTCTTCTGAGCGAACATGATCAATCTTCAGTATCCCTTGTTCCAGCTTCTCTTTGATGAAGAATCGATCGATCTCGATGTGCTTCGTTCTGTCGTGCTGAACTGGATTGTTAGCAATACTTATTGCAGCTTGACTATCGCTCAGAAGACGTAACGGTGCTCCCTTGTCCAGCTTCAACTCTGTCAGCAACGCTTTCACCCACAGCAACTCCGACACTCCCAAAGCCATTGCTTTGTATTCTGCTTCAGCTGTAGACCGTGCTACCACTGACTGTTTCTTGCTTCTCCATGAGACCAAGTTTCCTCCTACAAAGACACAATATCTCGTGGTAGACCTTCTATCGTTTATACAGCTCGCCTACTCTGCATCGCAGTATCCCTCAACTTCTATACTTCTATTCTTCTTGAACCATAGCCTTTTTCCCGACGTCCCTTTCAGATATCTCAAGATCTGAAACACTGCATCCACATGACCCGTTCTTGGATCATGCATGTAGCGACTTACTACACTCACCGCAAATGAGATATCAGGGCGAGTGTGCCCCAGATAAATCAATCTCCCTACAAGTCGTTAATATCTTTCACGATCAACTGGCTCTCCTGTTTCTGCTCCCAACTTGCACTTTTGGTCAATTGGAGTGACTGTTACTTTGCATCCCTGTCTCCTTCAGCAGATCTAGTGCGTATTTTCTCTGTGAGAGAACAATTCTTTGTTCGCCTTCACACACCTCGATACCTAGAAAGTACCTCATTGCTCCTAAATCCTTCACCTCAAACTCCTTCGCGAGTTTTGACTTCAGCTTAGCGATCTCGACTTCATCATTACCTGTGATTACTATATCATCCACGTATACAGCAAGTATAGTGATGTGGCCTCTTGCATGCTGAAGAAAGACCGTATGATCTGTATTTGCTTGATGGTATCCCATGCCTGTAACAGCCTTTTTGAATCTGTCAAACCAGGCTCGAGGAGATTGCTTGAGTCCATATAGCGACTTCTTTAGTTTGCACACTTTTTCATGCGACGTCCCTCCATCTGATTCTGTAGCGTACCACCCTGGCGGGAGTTCCATGTACACTTCTTCTTGTAGGTCCCCATGAAGAAAGACATTCTTCACATCTAACTGGTATAGCTTCCACCCATAGTTTGCTGCAATGGAGACTAGAGTTCTTACGGTGCTCATTTTCGCTACTGGAGCAAACGTCTCATCATAGTCGATGTCATATGATTGTGTGTATCATTTTGCAACCAACCTCGCCTTGTATCGTTCCACCTTTCCTTCTGACGTCTCCTTTACTGTGTACATCCATTTGCATTCCACAGTTTTTTTCCCATTGGGTAATGGAACCAGCTCCCACGTCTTATTTTTCTCAAGTGTCCCAAGTTCTTCCATCATTGCAGCTTTCCACCTTGGATCTTTCTTTACTTCCTGCCAACACTTGGACAACGAAGTAGAGTCTAATGATGCAATGAAGGCTCGATAATTCGAAAAAATGTTAGAATAAGACAGGTAGTTGGCAATATCATGTTCATAATCATCAACACGACTAGGAGCCTTACCCGCATTGATGCGAGAAGATCTCCTTAAGGGAGCAATAGGTGGTGGAGAGATCATACCATCAGAGTTAGAGAGATCCGCATCAGAATTAGATTGATTCAGTGCGGGGAAAACATCTTCAAGAGTTGGAGCAGGAGTAGACGAGGGACTTGGTACAGTAGGCACAGGGCACGGTACAGGCATAGTACTGGACTTCTGCTATCTCCTTATGTAGACTTGGAGCTCCATTTCCATTGTCTGCTGCTCTCCCTGTTTAACATATGTATCTTCTTCATCTTCTGTATCGGAGTCACTGCTTTCTTCCCCTTTCGTCTAGTTTTCTACGACCGGACATGGGACCGATCCGACTACCACAGATGGACTTAATTTCTCCCCCTCACATCTAATATCCTCTATGTTAGGTGTGTCACCAACGCCGAACCGTCATCCGAACCATAATATGGTTCCAGTTCTCTGAATGTAACGTCCATGCTTACAAACATTTTCCGCTCAACTGGGCTCCAACATGCGTATCCCTTCTGAGTTATCGTGTACCCGACAAAGACACATTTAACCGCTCTAGGATTCAGTTTGCCAATTCCTGGCCTATTATCTTGGACAAAACATATACACCCAAATACTTTCGGTAGAACAGTGTACGTGGTTGCACCAGTAAGCATCTCCAGCGGTGTCTTCCAGTCTAATACCTGAGATGGCATTCGGTTGATGAGATAAGATGCCGTTAACACCGCCTGCCCCCATAAGTGTTTCGGAACATTCATAGCCAACATCATCGTCCGTGCGACCTCCAGCAGGTGTCTGTTCTTCCGTTCGGCCACACCATTTTGTGCCGGTGTATAGGCACATAAAGTTTGGTATAGTATGCCATGAGTGGATAAATACTCAGCAACCTTCCTATTTGTATACTCCGTCCCATTGTCAGACCGTAAGCACTTAATTTTAGTGCCATATTAAGTTTCTACCCGGCGATGAAAGTCTCGAAATGCCTCAAAGACGTCACTTTTATTCTTCATAAGGTACACCCATGTCACGCGAGTTTAACAATCAATAAAAGTGACGAACCATCGAAAACCGTTAATACCGGTTGTAGGACAAGGGTCCCATATGTCTGAATGTATCATATTAAAAGCAGCCGAACTCCTACTACCTGAACTCACATACGTGCTTCTGGTATGTTTATCCAACTCACAAGCATGACAAAATAACTTCTCTTTATTAGCCCTTTGGTATAAGGACGGATACATTCGACTAATAATTTTAAAAGAAGAATGACCGACACGCCGATGGTGGAGTAGCAAGTCATCTTCGACACTGCGCCGTGAATCTTCTGGTGGTGTGTCTGCTACCAGAGATGCCAAAGCTTTCTCCAGTCCAGTCCTGTCCAAGTACTACAGCCCCTTATGCCATGTGCCAGTCCCTAGTCGTCGTCCTGTCCCCTTCTCCTGAAAAGTTACCGTAGGAATGTCAAAGGAAACAGTACAATTAAGATCAAGGATAATGGCACTAATAGAAAGAAGATTGACAGGAAAAGACGGAACATGTAAGACATTGGTGAGAGTGAGAGAAGGGGTGCATGCGACAGTGTCTTTACCCATGACAGGGCTGGAGTTACCATCAACAGTCTGAATGCTCTCCGGCGTCGGTAGGTGAGTATAGTCCTGGAACTCACCGCGGAATTCCGTGACATGGCGAGATGCCCCTGAGTCCATAATCCAACCTGGTTGGTGGACAGCTGCTGCAAGAGCACGTGCAGGTATATCTGTGCCGTTTTAGGCAAAGCAAGTGATGTGGTCCCCCGAGGTAGATGACGTCCCATTACTGCCGTCCGAACCCAGCATTGTGCCGCATAACTTCGCGTGGAACTCCTTCTCAAGAGGGGTTAACTCAGCCAGGTGATGGTCGCCCCCTTCCTCCGCCAGATTAGCTTTGTGTCCTCCAAAATAATTTTTTCGTCTACCAGCATAACCGCCTCTACCACCTCGACGTCCTCCGCGGCCCCGTCCACGATCATTTGACTGACTGTGCAGGGGTTTTGGACAAAATCTGATGTAATGTCCTGAGTCACCATAGTTGTGGCAAACACCGGCCACATAGGGAGGCTGATTGAAGGCGGCAAGGGCAGAATTGTCAATAGTGGCTTGCTCCCCCTGAAAAGAGCCCTTGTTGGACATCAACTTCAAGTGAGCCTCTTCTTGTGCCATGGCAGCTATGGCTTCTTCTAAGGTGGGAAGCATGGGCTGTGCCAGAAGTACATTCCTTCTATTCTCAAATACTGGGTTAAGACCCTTCAAGAACTTTACCATCCGTTGACGCGAAATATAATCCAAGAACTTTTGGAAATGTTTCGCAAATGCGGGTTCGACTTGGGCATCTTCCATCCCAAGAGGATCATAGTGATCCAGATCAGACCAGAACTTCTTCAACAGTGCTGCATACTCAGAGATGGTGCTGTCGTCCTGGGCCATCCTATCAAGTTCATCTTGCAGTTGGAAGACCCGCATAGGATTGTCCGAGCCGGAGTACATATCCTTCAAAGTCCGCCATATATCAGTAGCAGCCTCCATCGCCTCTACATTGTCCGACACCTGATCGGTCAAGGAGGCGGTCAACCATCCAGCCACAACATTGTTGACAATTTCCTAAACAGCAAACTCCTTTGAGGAGGGATCATCTGGCGCCTTGTTTGGCCATTGACGTAGCCAACCAAGCCACGTCCCTTCAGCGTTCGCATGGCCTGCCGTGACCATTTCAAGTAATTGGACGTGCCTTCCAACTTCGTCTTCAACTTGTCCAGCTTTTCCATTTTGTAGGGTAACGGATCCACATCAGTATGGATCTCACGTGGGGTCGCCTCGGTTAATCTCTTTGATAAAATATCATCAACCAAGGCCTTCATCTCATCTGCAGTCAGTTTACCACTGATCGAATCCATGGCGTCTTCAACGGTGATTCGTCGTCGTCGTCTACGTCGGCTTCGTCTTTGTCGTCGGCTTCGTCGGCGTCGTCGTCGTCGGCGGCGCTGTCGTCGTCGTCTGTATGTAAAGTCTTCAACGGAGACCTTACGACTGCGCGGTCAATATGGCCAACACCGACGCGCGCATGTAGATCCTAATTTGCATATCGAGAACGAAAAACAAATAAAGCATTTGTAATTTCGGAGGACGTAATCAAGGAACAGAATGTGCAAATAAAGCATTTGACAACCATCCGTCGTCGAAAAACCACCCACATAATCTCTCTCTCAAAATTAGGATTTTTTTTCGAAAAGAGAAAAAAAAAAGGAGGGGGGCGGGAGCGTCGAGGGGGGGGGGGGGCAGGAACAGGACGTCGGGGGGGGGGGGGGGGGGGGGGACTACCGGTTGGGGCGTCGGGGGGGGGGGGGGGGGGGAACTGGCGGGGGGGGGGGGGGGGGGGGGGGGAGGGGGGCCTGCCGGGGGCGGGTGGGAAGGGGGGGACTGCCGGTGGGGGAAGGGGGGGGGGGGGGGTACTGCCTGTGGGGAAGGGGGGGGGGAGGAATTTTTTTTTTTTTGGTGGTTATGGCTCTGATACCATGTAGAGAATAATTGTTGTGTGTTTTATTGATTGGTTACTCCACTATTTATTGGAGTCTAGCTCCTCTTCATACTACATTTTTCAATGTGGGACTAAAGTCCCTTATTAGTTCTCAACAGGAGAAAGATGCAATGATGACATTGCAAATGATGGATTAGCAATCTGCTTTTGTTATTTCCTCCAATCTCACCGAAGAATGGAGCAATAGTTACAGATATCTCAACTATGATAACAAATATATATATATATATATATATATATATATATATATATATATATATATATATATATATATATATATATATCATCAAGAGTTCAGTTACACCTCTAAGGAATAACATGATCACCAAAGCATACTTTAAGCAATCAAAAACCTTATAAAACATTTCAAACAAGTTTCATTATATGAATTAGGACTAATATAAAACGAAGACATGATGAGCATATAAGAGGACGTAGAAGAGTGAGGATGCTGAGTAGGTGTAAATGACAGCAATGAAGGTGCACTGAATGATTGGTAACATGTTCAAAATATAAGATACAGCAATGAAGGTGTAAGATCTTGTTTTCTCGTGATACATTTATAATTTGGTAACATGTTCAGAATAGCAACCAACACAACAGTCATACTTGGTAGACTTCCAAACTATTAGAAGGGGTAAGATAGGACCTCGCAAAGAAGATGCATATCAATGATGGCATACACATCATTGGTGGTGATTCACAATCAATGTCAGTTGCACCACTGTAACACCTGTTATATGACCTTACTTAGTCATCATAGCAGTAATTTGAAGCAAATAATTACTGCAAGAAAACATTTCAACCATGGCCCATTCAGTCTTCAAAGATCCTCGAGAGCTATATACCAATTACTTACCATGTTATATTCGGAATTCTTTTACGACGTTCATTAAAATGCATGTCGTGAATCAATTATTTACATAATATCGTAAAATATTACTTTTTTTGTAGTGGTATTCCATACATAATTGAAGAGTGCACCTACATTTAGCTATGTGGAGAAAGCATGTTATTAAGACTAGTTCATTATGACAACACTGACAAGAAATTTAATCTACAATGGATGACAGCTTTGTAATTTAGTCTATAGGTGAAAATAAGAATTCAAGTTAAAAGTAATGATGAGTTAACGGCCAAATACGCGAAATCAAAGGTTTCATTCTCATGGATGAATTATAGGTAGGAACATAAAGAGAGATGAAGAAAATACTACCAACAACACTAGACAGTGGACGGAGAGATGTGCAGTCATATATAGGAGTGAATTGGAAGTAAATTTAATGGACAGAAACATGGAAATAAAGGAGTGAATTGGAAGGGAAAAAAAGAAGATAAGAAGCATCTAGCAACCAAAATAACTACAACTATTACAAATATGTATAATACCTTGAATTAAGTGGAATCTTGATCTTTTCTCCATCTTGTCGGGAACCCATAATAGATGTGTCCGCCTCCACAGAACCATTACTAATTTGCAAAATCTGTACTGCAACTATTAGAGCACCTTCACCTCCCATAACAAGCATCTAGGAATCCACAACAGATGTGTCCACCTCCCATAACAAGTATTTGTTTTTTTCACTGTCTCAGCGTCACAGTTTCGGTGCAGCAGAGAACTGTTTAGTTCAGTAACTGTTATATTTATAGGGAGTTACTAACCGCACTGCTTAATAGTTAAAGGTGTAGATGCCATGACCAGAAATAAAAAAAAACTAAGTAACAAAAAATAATCAATTATTGTGTAAAGTTGATCATAATCACATACCGTAATGGTTCATTAATTAGTGTGCATG
Source organism: Iris pallida (assembly GCA_029216955.1). Lineage (NCBI taxonomy): Eukaryota > Viridiplantae > Streptophyta > Magnoliopsida > Asparagales > Iridaceae > Iris > Iris pallida. The sequence continues at coordinate 36,386,294 of JANAVB010009198.1, read as the reverse complement.
CTTTAGCTAATCCATCACTATGGATCATCATGATTGCACACTTTCTAGACGCAGGCCCGCCCTGGGGTAAGCCGGACAAGCTTTGCGACTTGGGCAACCCTTTTTTGCTAGGACAACTCTCTAGACTCGACATGATCCTACCAAAAGTCACGGTCACGAATGATCACCAGGACCAGCTGACAATAAGGGTTAAGGGGCAATCAAAATTAGCTCCAGGTTAGGACAACCTAACCCTCCGGACTGGTCCTGTCTAGACGTCGACGTGCGGCCAATCGAATGATCGAGATTCTCCGATAGAGTCGACAACGGAAGTCAAGATTCTCTGGTAGTGTCGACATACGATCGATCGAACGATCGAGATTTTCCGGTAGGGTAGTCTAAGATACACCTGGGATATGATGTAAGGGCACTTGGACGTGCTGCCACCAACACGGATATGGTGGCGATGAGAGACAAAGTTCCATCACAAAAAGTAAGTCAAGCATGCAACATTAGTTTAAGAAGATCTTAATTAACCTACAATATCACATGATAATGACAAATTAGCAAACAAGAATTTCAAGTTAATGTTTTTCTAGTTATAGTTTAAAAAAGAAAAAGAAAAGTTATATATTAAAAATCATCTAAGTAGCTATGGTTCTGTTTTACTTTTAAACAGTTATAATAAGAAGTATGTATACAGAAAACCAACAAAATCTTGTATTGAAATTTTTTGGGATTTGCTATATATATAAATGAATCCTACTATATCATTTTGTTTTATGAAGGGATTAGAATCTACTATTAAACAATTCTAGTTGTGGTTGGTTGTCACATGTCTCACTAATAATTTTGTAACTATTCTGGTAGAGTATATAAAATACAATTTTAGTTGTGGTTGGTAAGACGACGGTAGAAACGACAAACATCCATTATCAAACTAATCCAAATTAGCTCTTATAATCATCTAACTACAAAAAAAAAAACATCCAATTAGATGTATGCATAAGTTTATAATTATGGAAATAACATAAATATATAACTCCCCTTCCTACTCATAACTTTAACTATCCTCTAGTTGTGACCTTAATACGGATCAAGCAATTAAATTTCAAAGTCTCATCTAACACTTATTTTAACCAGACTTTTTGTAAAAAAAAATATATATATTCATCCCATGAATTCAGGTCTCACCCCATAAAATGAACATCTAACCTATGAAACACATTGTATAATGTCTTTAACCATTTTTCGTCACAACTCTAAAGTTGTAGTACAGTGACATCGAGTAATATATAACTAGTACACTAATCATATACAGGGACGGATCCATAAATTGAAACTGGGGTGGACTACAATATGCTTTAGGGTAAACTAGAGATGGGCTAACCCATATTAAAAATAAAAATATATATATAAGAAGAAAAAAAAATTGGATGGGCTCCAGACCTCTCAGTCAAAGGCTGGATCCGCCCCTGATCATATATGTTGTATATTATTTTCTGCCTTGTAAATTAAAACAAGAAAAAAATGGAGTTCCATTGTTTGGATTATATATAACAAAAAGAATGTCGTTACTCGAAAATAAAAATAAAAACTAAAATTTGTTGGATCTTTGACCTAATGGATCTTATAAGATCAACCGACAACCTAAGAACCCTAATAATTCTAACAAAAGATAAAAGGATTGCTACTACCATATCATGACAAAGGGAGAAAGCCATGAGCCTGTGATCAACAAGGTCCCGCACCACACCAAAGGTTATGGTGATTCTAAGCCCACTTTCAAGATCTGGGGCAGCTGGGAAGTCAAGGAAAAAGTTGGAGGAGTAAGAAGGAAGTCACTAATCATGCGTGCTTAAAAGTTGTATAGTTCAACCTTTTTGTTGTTGTTGTTATTTGGATGGGGAAAGGTTGATTATTAATTCTCAGCTTCTGTAAAGTTCATGTGTTAGTTGGCTTTGTCCCACAATATATATATATATATATATATATATATATATATATATATATATATATATATATATATATATATATATATTTTGAAAGAAGGTAATTGTGGCGAACGCTCCCACCGGGAATCGATCTCCTGACCACTCGGACCACATGCATCTCTCTTAACCACTAGGCTAGAGGTCATTTGCATATATATATATATATATATATATATATATATATATATATATATATATATAACCTTTCCTGGATTTACTAGACTATTTTCTAGGTCAAAATCATCCTACAGAGTCACTCGTAAGTAACAGATAAATACCAGACTATGCTGTCATGCAACAATTGAAATTGAGTAAATCTAAAACTTCAGTAAATCTAAAACTTCATCATATTGCATTTCATAAACAAACTTAATTTACATGCTGGGAAAAAACTAAAAATACATAGCTAGAAAACTTCCCTTTCGGGAATCCCTTTATTTATACAAAAACGAAAGATAAAACTTACAAGGACTTTCTACTAGTAGGCGAATTTCTATACACAGCAAGAGGATCAAGATTCTCTTCACCGGTGAGGAAGGATGTAAGAAGAAGAAGTGCCCGGGAGGTAGTAGAATCGTTCTGCCTTTTAGAATAAGAGAATTCTTCTATTTATAGGGCAGAAGACAGAGTAGGGGTCTTAGATGAGTATTAGACATATGTTAACCCTTGGAGTAGGGTTCAGACATGTGGAGGTTCATAAAAGGACACGTATTCTCATAAGTTGACAGGTGTAATAGAGATCTGGAATGGAGAGACACGTGTAATAGTAGGGGTCTTCATGAAGGACACGTATTCTCATATGTTGACAGGTGTAATAGAGATCTGAAATGGAGAGAGACGTGTTATAGTAGGGGTATAGTTTTATGAGCCACGTGGAGAGTAGTCAACAAACAGTATCTAGGTTATGTTCTGCTATACTATCAAAAGACATAGGTGATATGTCTTAGTCAGCAGTCAAATCTGTAGTGGGGCTTGTAGAGTCTTGTCTTCGTGCAGGAACATCTTGTACCGGAGAATCGTGACTTGCTATCTTTCTTTCTTCTTCCTTGAAGAATTCTTTCATTTCTGTTTCTATGGCTCTGGATACTTCTTCCATCGTATTCTTTGTCTTGACCTTCTTTTTTCTTGCAATCTTAATCTTAACGGTTCTAGTCTGTCCTTCTGGCCTTTGTCTTCCTTGTATTTTGTCTAAAATTTGCTCGAGATTGTCTATGTCTCTCTGTTGAGTCTTTTTGTCTTCCTGCAGTTTTATGTCTTGGTAGCTACATGTTTATCTCAGCTTTTGGACAAAGCCGCAGCCATCAACAGATTTGATTTGTCTTTACCAGCCACCGTGTGAGCCGAACTAGCTATTAGGCTTGTAGATCCAACAGACTCTCTAAGTTGGCTTTTAGTCAAAACTACAGCCATCAACGGACTTGATATGTCTTTACTGGTTGCCGTTTGAACCGGACTAGCTGCTGGATTTGTTGACCCAACAGAATCTTTTACTGCATTCAGAGGAGAATGCACATCAATCTCATCCTTTTTATTAAAGACCAAAGGATAGGTCTGCTTTGGTGGAAATTTGTTTGGAAAATCTTTACTTTCTAAATCTGCTATCCTTTGAATAAGCTGTTGCATTTCTCTAACAAGGACCTGTATGTTTTCATTTAATCTTTTTGCAGTTTTTGAGAGTACCTCGCAATGATCACAAAATAAAATCTTCTTATTGGTATTATGAATAATAGAAAATTCAAGAGGTCTATCTTGTGTACTTCTAAGAGATGGAGAAACAAAATAATGTGGTCCAAGATGATGTCTAGCTATGTCTAATGCTTCAGATAAATAGTAAAAATCTTTGTAAAGTGGACTAGCAAAATATTTTATATTGTATTGTACTTTTATCCAGGTATGGTATACACCTGGAACCTTTCCTCTGAATACTACATAAAATTTAAAGTTAGTTTTAATCTGAGTAAATAGTTCTGATAATGCATTCATGCTTGCTAGAAAATATCTTTGATCTTTTTTGTTAAAGGAAATCCATAAATTATCTACTAAGCATTTTTGTGATTTTGCAAGTGATATATGAGACTGAGTTCTAAAAGAGATATTGATATTCGAAAATATACTAGTAGTTCTATATTACCGAATCTTAATCTTTCTTGACTATAGGAAGTCTGTGCTACCTGATTCTGACTAAAGATGTTCTAACTACCTTACCATAGTGTCGAAGAGCTCTTTGGTCAGGAGTGTTTGCCATTAAAACTCTTTGGGATTGATGTTCTTAACTACAAATAGAACAGAGTACAATGTAGGACTTAGACGTAGTCCTAGGAGTACACTTTTATTTTTATCTGGGCACTGGGTCGATGGAGCGAGTGGTAATACGTTGACTCCGTTGACGATCTGACGACGATCTTGAACTCTCTGAAGGTCTGGGTTGCTCTGGATGGCAGAGCACTGCGAGGAGAAGTAGACGTTAAGTGTCTCTTCTGGCCTCTGTATGTGGATATAACAGTCTGTCTGTATATATATCTTTCTCTGTCTGTGTGTGTCCCTCTTTCATGAAGGAGTGATCCTTCTATTTATAGATAGCAGGCTGGCTGCTCTTGCTAGCATATATCGGATGCACCTGGACGTGGGAACGCCACATGGCTGATGCTGGCGGGGGCGCATGCACGATGCACCCCGAGTTGTAGTGGAATCTGCTCGAACTGCTTCGTTGGGCTGTGGAGGATCTGACACATGGCAGTTGCTGAGATTTGGTTGTTGCTGAGATCTTGGGTGGTTAGCACTCATTCTTTGAATAGAACTGAGTCAAATGACATGTGGCGTATGCCTATTGCCCAAAGATCTCGGTTTTGGAGGAGAGTGATCTGTCGGAGTGCGCCTAGGATTGGACGCATGGAGGCGACTTAGTCCTATGATTTTTAGGCATCAAAGAAAAGTCTGGACGTATGGCTTTTGAGGCGCATGTAGAGCTTCACATCAGAGTGCACCTAGGATCTGGCACAAGGGAGGCAACTTGGTCTCATGACTTTTAGGAGTTATGAGCAAGTCCAGGCGCATGGCTTTTAAGGCACATGCAGAGCTTAGTCTTTTGTTGCTTGAGATCAGAAGTGAGCTGAGGGGGCGTATGACCACTGGGGCGCGTGCCGTCTTCTGGACGCATGGCCACGAGGCACATACGAATGATCGATCGGCCACATGGCAGTTGTTGCCGACCCAAGGTGTAATGATGGTGCTGACATCAATGGCTCTTCATTTTTTGTAAAAGGCTGCTGATTGGACGGCTCTTGGAATGCATTGTCGCCTTTGTCATTCAACATTAAATGCTTGATGGTGAACAGTTTGAAGAGGGTTTATCGGTTAGTGCCCCTTTGGGCACATGGGTCTCTGGCCTATTTGGGCGCATCCCTGAGGAGCACATGATGTTGATGGCGCATCAGCCAGGTGTCGTATTCTTTTTGGTCCATCTGTTGAGTTCTTCGAGGCTTTAATTTAGATAAATACGAGAAGATGGATTCATTTGCTTATTAATGCAGATTCATTGCATGGAATTTGGAAATTTGGCCATTTGGCACTCGAGTGTAGGCTACTAGTGCTTATAAGTAGCCGCATGAAGGAAAGCTTTGCTTCTATTCTTTATTTCGACATGAAGATGAATTTGGCCAGAGCTCCGCCTTGGCGAACTGTCGAACTCAGTTTTTTGTAGAATTCTTGGTGACGAGCTCTTCCCGAGGGTAAAGATGCGCTGCCCCAGTCTTTTCGTCGCTCTGAGCTTCCGTGATAGTGTCTGTTGCATCCAAATATCGGGATCGTCGAGTCCCGATACAGGCCGATGGTGTAGTGTCCCGCTCCTAGCGGTTCACTATGTAAGGCTTGTGGCTTGGCTAACTCGGTCGGAACCGAGTATTGGGGAAACTTACCGTCGGCATCGAATCGATCACGGACAAGTGCATAAGAACCTTTCCAATTGATGGATCGGTTTCTCTTGAAATGCGTCCAAGAGTTTTCTCTGGATGTTTTGCTGCTGGTTTTGCTGCTTGGTTTTGATGGATGCTTTTCTGAATGATTTTCGATGATTTGATTCTTGTCCGTTTTCATCGATTTGCATAGCATTCATTCTTGAGAATTCTGAGAGAAGAGAACACAACGAGACGGATTATTAATCAATCTTTTGGTGCCAATACAGACTGACGCGTGACGGAAGGCTAAGCGTGCAAGTGTTCCTCTCTCTCTCGACGATTCTCTAATTTGGTGAGTGTGGATCTCTGTGGTGGTATTGTCTCTCTCGCTATTCCTTCATGCCAACTAAATAATTGTCTTGCAACATCCGTTGATCGATACCAAGATGCTAATGCCACAAGTCAATACCACTAAGATGCTAGAGATAGAACATTGAAATGAATTGATTACACTGCAAAGAACATGGAAATGATTGAATTGATGCCTAGAATGATGGTTATGAAATGCTAAGAATGATCATGTTGCCTATTACTTCAAATATTCTATGCACACTGTGTATATCGAGTCGGACACACATTCGCCTGACCATGGACAACTTGTATACAAGGATTGAGCAATAATTTCCTCGAACGGTACAGGGGCGCCTGTACCGATTCGGCCTAGGAGGAAATAATGAAGTGCTTTGGGGAACATGAGTAATGCGAGGCATCATAGAGGCTAGCTCCCTACTGTGCTGTCATCTCATTATCTTGAAGTCCCAAATGCAAATGAATGAATGAAAAGAGTCCATATGGTTTAACAACACCAGTGGTCACATCGTGGGAATGTATGCTAATCAATGTCTTATGCAGGGGCGGTAAGTATATTATTATTATCCTGTATCTTAAGCAGGAAAGCTGGATTCGGCCAATGGTAAAGTAAACATGGTTTATTGAACTACCATGTCATTTGAATTGTGATTTACTCTAAATGTTGCCTGTCCCTTATAAATTCATATCTTTAAAATGCTTGTCATTAATAAAATGTTGGTTTAGCTGAGTGGGCCAACGGGGCTCACCAGCGCATTGTTATAATGTGCTGACCCCTCCTCCACAGGTACTGGAGAAGGCTCGGGCGCACATCGCAATTAAAGCTTTCTGAACTGCTGTTTCCTTTCAAGTTATTTTTCCCTAAAGACGCACAAAGTATTGCGGAGATTTCAAAGATAGCTGTTTATACTTCAAGTATTAAAGGGGCATGATGTATGGAATGGGAAATTATTTTATGGCAGCCTATCAGTTGTACTTCTTTTCATGAATCAATGTAGCCGAAATGGCATTTCAAATATTATCGAGAAAAGTTGTATTCTGACTACAATTATGAATAAAATGAGTATTTCTTCTTCCTATATTGTGTCTCAATGTTTCCGCAACTGTGGCTTACTTCAAATGTTTCAAAATGATATAAATGTGCAATGTTCTAGCCTTGTACAAGTGCAACTCCAGACTTGTACGGCATCACGCCTTAGCGAGGACGATCGATTCGGCGTGAATCGAAGCAAAGCGAACGATTCCCCGAATCGGGGCGTGACAAGTTGGTATCAGAGCACGGCTTCACTTCCTCGGATTTCAAAAATAAATGTTTCAAAAAGGAAGTCTTGATGCAAATTTTCTCGATTGATGGTGTCGATGGCGCTGGCATGAAATAATGTTCCATACAATAAGCCCATAAATATTTTATGAGTGCTAATGGAATTATTTCTTTGTTGTAGAATGACCAAGGGTGATAGCTCAAAGACGAATTCATCGTCTGACCCGATTGAAAATCTGATTAAGCAAATGGAGGCTCAGAGGAAGCAAAGCGAAGCTCAACATCGCGCGCTTCAGGAGCAGCTTCAGTATCAGTTTCAGGAGCAGCTGGATGCTCAACAAAAGCAAGTTGATAGTCTAACTCAGATTGTCATCAAGCTGTCGGCCGATTCTAATGTTTCTGCAAAGGCCGCAGCAACCGAGACCGTGGAGGTGCCGGCAGAGAAACCTGAGACGCCGACACGGAAGAGGACGAGCTTCAAGTTCTCTGAATTTAAAAGTTGCGACCCGCCTGAGTTTGATGGGAAAGAGGAGCCAGATGAGGTGATGGGCTTCTTGAACACACTAGAGGGCTATTTCCGAATGTTAGAGATTCAGGACAGTAAGAGAGTGGAGTATACTGCTGTACAACTTCGCCTCAAGGCCCAGGAATGGTGGATTTCGCAGAGACAGGCACTTTGCGGAAATAGTCAGGATATAAAGATGTCTTGGGAGGCCTTTAAGCAGGCTTTCATTACTCACTTCATTCCACCCGCTGTCCGACAACAAAAAGAGAATGAGTTCATTGCACTTCGACAAGGCAGTATGTCAGTGCATGACTATGAGACAGAGTTTTTGAAGAGAGTCGCATTCGCTGGGTACATGGTACCGAATGACGACGCCAAGCGAGGAAGATTTGTGCAAGGCTTGAATGAGGGCCTAGAGAAGGATGTGCTAAATCGGAAATGTACGTCTTACCGGGAGGCGTACGAGACAGCTCTCGAGATGGAGAGATTTCATAAACCGGCTAGTCGTGAGACAATGAAGAGCAACCAAGGACTCAATAATCAGAAACGACCTTGGTCTGCTAGCAGGAATGACGCACCTAAGTGTCACAATACTGGAGACAATCGAGGGCCTCAACATACAGAACGTTGTAAATTTTGCAACCGTTGGGGACATCGATCCGAAGATTGTCGGGTGAAGTGTTTCAAATACGGCGAGCAGGGCCACAAGGAAGCTGACTGCAGAAATAGAGGAGGGAATCAGTATCCTCCTCGTGGGCATAACAATAATCAGTATCGTGGGCATAACAACAACCACAACCGGGGACAATATAACAACCAGCATCGTGGCGGAGCGCCACCAGCCTTACCGGCTCCAGCTGGGAATGCACCGAATCAACAAGGTGGGCAAGCAAGGGTTTATGCCTTGACTCAGGCAGAGGCCCAGACCGCGGAGAATGTTATAACAGGTACGTTGCTATATAAAGGCACACCTGCAAGAGTACTTTTTGATTCTGGCGCTACTCATTGCTTTATCTCTTCTGATTTTGCAACGGAAAATAAATTTTGTATGACTCAACTAAAGTCAGCTTTGTGTGTTAGCACTCCTTCGGGAGTAGATATGCCTGCAACTTTGATTTGCAGGGATGGCTACATTAAAATTGGAGGCAAGACTTTATCTCTGGATGCAATTGTACTCGACATCAAAGAGTACGATATCATCTTGGGAATGGACTGGCTCAGCGCCTGTCATGCAACGATTGACTGTGCGGATAAGAGAGTTGTGTTTCGCCTAACCGGAGAAACAGAGTTCTCTTACTCGTGCGGCTCGGCGTTCCAAGGACCTATGGTAATATCGACAGTTACAGCAAGGCACATGTTGTACTCTGGGTGTGAAGGGTTCCTTGCATCTATTTTTGATACTCAAATGAAGGGTGTGGATTCGAATCAGACCGAAATTGTGGCAGAGTTCCCCGATGTGTTTCCGGACGAGATACCTGGGATGCCGCCGGATAGAGAAATTGAATTCACAATTGACACATTTCCGGATACTCGTCCGATATCTAAAGCGCCGTACAGGATGGCTTCGGCAGAATTGAAGGAACTAAAGGTACAGCTACAAGAATTATTAGACCGGGGATACATTCGTCCAAGTGTATCTCCATGGGGAGCTCCAGTACTGTTTGTAAAGAAGAAGGATGGAACGATGCGGCTATGCATCGATTACAGAGAACTGAATAAGGCAACCATCCGTAACAAGTATCCTTTGCCAAGGATAGATGATCTATTCGATCAGCTACAAGGGGCGACCGTGTTTTCAAAAATCGATCTTCGTTCAGGATACCATCAGTTGAAGATCAGACCCGAAGATGTTCCTAAGTCAGCATTCCGTACGAGATACGGACACTATGAGTTTTTGGTCATGCCATTCGGCTTGACTAATGCTCCAGCAGCCTTCATGGATTTAATGAATAGAGTGTTTCGACCGTTTTTAGACAAGTTTGTTGTTGTGTTCATCGATGACATCTTGATCTACTCAAAGGATAGAGAGACTCATGTCGAGCACTTGAGAGAAGTACTTCAGACGCTGCGGGACAACCAGCTCTATGCAAAACTAAGCAAGTACGAATTTTGGATGAACAGCATGTCGTTCCTAGGACATGTTGTTTCGGCGGAAGGTGTTGCCGTCGACCCAAAGAAGATTGAGGCAGTGGTGGACTGGAAGCAGCCTGCATCAGCTAGTGAAATACGGAGTTTCCTTGGTTTAGCCGGGTACTACCGTAGATTTATGAAGGACTTCTCGAGAATCGCCTCGCCTTTGACTCGCCTGACTCAGAAAGGAGTCGTATTTAAGTGGACGGACGACTGTGAGAGTAGTTTCCAAGAACTCAAGCAGCGGCTCGTCACGGCCCCAATTTTAGCACTGCCGGAAGGCTCTGAGGGATTTTAGATCTACAGTGACGCGTCGGGACTTGGTTTGGGATGTGTTCTTATGCAACATGGGAAGACAATATCTTATGCTTCGAGACAACTCAAACAGCATGAGAAGAATTACCCAACACATGATTTGGAACTGGCGGCGATTGTGTTCGCGTTGAAATTGTGGCGACACTATCTCTATGGTGTGTCCTGCGAGATCTTCACGGATCACAAAAGCCTGAAATATATATTCACACAAAAGGAATTGAATTTGAGGCAGCGGCGCTGGTTAGAATTGATCAAGGACTATGACTTGACAATCTCTTACACGCCGGGTAAAGGGAACGTGGTAGCTGATGCCTTGAGTCGGAAATTTGTGGGATCACTAGCAATAGCAAAAGAGGTACTACGGGATCTTGAAGAGATGGGCATCGAGTTCAGGATCCGTCCGCAGAATGTGCAGTTGGCTCAGTTACAACTTGAGCCGAGTCTCCAGGAAAGGATTAAGTTTGCTCAGAAGGATGACCCGTTTCTGCAGAAGATACGCGAGTTGATTCTAGCAGGAAAGGCGTCGGACTTTACCGTTGAAGATGACACTATTCGTGTCAAGGGAAGATTGTGCGTCCCTAAGGACGAGAATATCAGGAAGGAAATACTGACCGAGGCTCATTTCGCGAAGTATTCCTTGCATCCGGGAGGCACGAAAATGTATAAGGATCTACGCTCAACCTTTTGGTGGCATGGTATGAAGAAGGATGTGGCGCTATTCGTGTCACAGTGCATGGATTGTCAGCGTGTAAAGGCCGAACATCAACGGCCAGGCGGAGAACTACAAAATTTGGCTATTCCACTGTGGAAGTGGGATAATATCTGTATGGATTTTATAGTTGGCTTGCCAAGAACTCAGAAGGGAAATGATGCGATTTGGGTTATCGTGGATAGATTAACCAAGTCGGCACATTTCATTCCAATAAAAGTTACATGGGGAGTAGAACGGTTGGCTCAGATCTACATAAATAAAATTGTCAGATTGCATGGGGTGCCAGCTTCTATAGTGTCGGATAGAGATGGAAGATTCTTGTCGCGATTTTGGATAAGTCTACACTCGGCAATGGGCACAAAGTTGAACTTCGGTACGGCTTACCATCCGCAGACTGATGGTCAGACAGAGAGAGTAAATCAGATCCTTGAGGATATGTTGAGATTGTGCGTGCTCGACTCGAAGACAAGTTGGGACGCGCATCTCGCACTAGCAGAATTTGCCTATAACAACAGTTATCAGGCAAGTATCCAAATGGCCCCGTACGAAGCCTTATATGGACGAAAATGTCGATCACCGATATGCTGGGATGAAGTCGGTGAACGGCAAGTGCTCGGACCAGAACTTGTGGAACAGGCCGTCGAGAGGATTCGCTTAATTCGAGAAAGACTTAGAGTTGCTCAAAGTCGACAAAAGAGTTATGCGGATGTTCATCGACGACCTTTCGAATTCACTGCAGGCGATCATGTCTTCTTGAAGGTCACACCCATGCGAGGTGTGATGCGGTTTGGGATGAAAGGAAAGTTAAGCCCGAGATTCGTCGGACCATTCGAGATTTTGGAGAAGGTAGCCTCAGTGGCTTATCGACTTGCACTACCTCCGGCTCTGGCTGATGTGCACGATATCTTCCATGTATCTCAACTTCGGAAGTACGTGCATGATCCAAGTCACGTAGTGAATTTCGACCAGCTGCAGCTGAGCGCTGACCTATCCTACACTGAAGAGCCTGTCCAGATTTTGGACAGAAAAGAGAAAGTTTTGCGGAATCGGGCAGTGTCTCTAGTCAACGTGCTGTGGCAGAACCATGCTGTCGAGGAGTCGACATGGGAATTAGAGGAAGAGATGCGAGTGAAGTACCCCTCGCTATTTGATAATTTTGAGGTAGGACCTTTGCTTTAAGTTTCGAGGACAAAACTTTTTCTTAGTGGTATATTATGTAGTGTCCCGCTCCTAGCGGTTCACTATGTAAGGCTTGTGGCTTGGCTAACTCGGTCGGAACCGAGTATTGGGGAAACTTACCGTCGGCATCGAATCGATCACGGACAAGTGCATAAGAACCTTTCCAATTGATGGATCGGTTTCTCTTGAAATGCGTCCAAGAGTTTTCTCTGGATGTTTTGCTGCTGATTTTGCTGCTTGGTTTTGATGGATGCTTTTCTGAATGATTTTCGATGATTTGATTCTTGTCCGTTTTCATCGATTTGCATAGCATTCATTCTTGAGAATTCTGAGAGAAGAGAACACAACGAGACGGATTATTAATCAATCTTTTGGTGCCAATGCAGACTGATGCGTGACAGAAGGCTAAGCGTGCAAGTGTTCCTCTCTCTCTCGACGATTCTCTAATTTGGTGAGTGTGGATCTCTGTGGTGGTATTGTCCCTCTCGCTATTCCTTCATGCCAACTAAATAATTGTCTTGCAACATCCGTTGATCGATACCAAGATGCTAATGCCACAAGTCAATACCACTAAGATGCTAGAGATAGAACATTGAAATGAATTGATTACACTGCAATGAACAGAACATGGAAATGATTGAATTGATGCCTAGAATGATGGTTATGAAATGCTAAGAATGATCATGTTGCATATTACTTCAAATATTCTATGCACACTGTGTATATCGAGTCGGACACACATTCGCCTGACCATGGACAACTTGTATACAAGGATTGAGCAATAATTTCCTCGAACGGTACAGGGGCGCCTGTACCGATTCGGCCTAGGAGGAAATAATGAAGTGCTTTGGGGAACATGAGTAATGCGAGGCATCATAGAGGCTAGCTCCCTACTGTGCTGTCATCTCATTATCTTGAAGTCCCAAATGCAAATGAATGAATGAAAAGAGTCCATATGGTTTAACAACACCAGTGGTCACATCGTGGGAATGTATGCTAATCAATGTCTTATGCAGGGGCGGTAAGTATATTATTATTATCCTGTATCTTATGCAGGAAAGCTGGATTCGGCCAATGGTAAAGTAAACATGGTTTATTGAACTACCATGTCATTTGAATTGTGATTTACTCTAAATGTTGCCTGTCCCTTATAAATTCATATCTTTAAAATGCTTGTCATTAATAAAATGTTGGTTTAGCTGAGTGGGCCAACGGGGCTCACCAGCGCATTGTTATAATGTGCTGACCCCTCCTCCACAGGTACTGGAGAAGGCTCGGGCGCACATCGCAATTAAAGCTTTCTGAACTGCTGTTTCCTTTCAAGTTATTTTTCCCTAAAGACGCACAAAGTATTGCGGAGATTTCAAAGATAGCTGTTTATACTTCAAGTATTAAAGGGGCATGATGTATGGAATGGGAAATTATTTCATGGCAGCCTATCAGTTGTACTTCTTTTCATGAATCAATGTAGCCGAAATGGCATTTCAAATATTATCGAGAAAAGTTGTATTCTGACTACAATTATGAATAAAATGAGTATTTCTTCTTCCTATATTGTGTCTCAATGTTTCCGCAACTGTGGCTTACTTCAAATGTTTCAAAATGATATAAATGTGCAATGTTCTAGCCTTGTACAAGTGCAACTCCAGACTTGTACGGCATCACGCCTTAGCGAGGACGATCGATTCGGCGTGAATCCAAGCAAAGCGAGCGATTCCCCGAATCGGGGCATGACAGATGGTGCCTGTTGCATCTAAAGATCGGGGCGGCCGCGCTCCCTCTTTCGTTATGCTTGAAGCTCCACAAGCTGCCGAGTGTGCTTGTTGCTTCCGAAGATCGGGGCGTCGTGCCGCAATCTTTGTCGGACTAGGAGAGCTCCTCCTCCTGGTAGATAAGGGCTGTTTGGCTCTGATATGCATGTGCCATAATGACGAGATGATGCACCTGGATGAGACATCAGAGTGATACGCCTGACGAATAATGCACCTGGCATGGAGCGCATGTCAGTTGCTACGTCTGGCTGTAGCTTTAGGATCTTTCTTTTTGTAGAAGTTCTCCTTTGTAAAGCCTTTTTTTAGACATATAATAGACTTTCATATGAAATAAAAGCCTTCTTTTGATGTCTATACTTTTGTTGTCCTTTGTTATGCTATGTACTTTGTTTGAACTCCCTGGCACATGTTTGAGTCTAGCCGCATAGTGTTAAGCGCGTAGAAATTCTGGCCTATAGATGCGTCTGAAATTTTATTCTTCTACAAGACCCCCTTCAAAGTTTTCAAAACTTTCTGTCAAGTTTTGGAAGACTTTGAACAAGAAGCGTAGGAAGTAACGACTCGGGACGCATGCCCTTCACCTAGGCACATGGCTCTTCTTCGCGTATAGTCATTCTGTATGTCTCTGTGGGGACGCTTGTTGCTTAGACGTATACTGCTATGGCGCATACTTCTTTTGGAATAGATAACGCCTCGATCTTAGGAAAGATTAATGAAGAACTTTTAAAGATAAGCAGCCGTCAATTTCACGTGACCCGAAGCGACTGATTGCTGATGTCATGCCTCATCGGTTTACACGCGAGGCCAAGCTTATAAATAGGCGATAGTGAGGAGAGAGAGTATTTTGCTTTCTGCCAAAGCTTTTATTTTCTTCCTCGGAGCTCTTCTTCTTTTTCTTCTCCAAGAACCCTTAACTCTTTCGAAAAATGTCTTCTAAAACTCCCTACGGTGGTGCTGGCCGAGGAAGGGACAGGAGAAAGAAACCCTTGGAGGTCGACAGGGAGGAAGCCCCCGTCGTCATGGCGATTCGGCCGAAAGTGTTCGGTGGGTGTTCTCTTGCCTTGGTCTTTGTTGCAGTGATGTTGAGGTGACCCGACTGCAGATGAGTTGCCTCATGTCGATGTATTTTGGCTGACGTGCATGGACTTTTGTCCTGATAATGCGCCGAAGCCCTTTTAGCTGACGTATATGGACTGATGATGCGCCAAAGCTAGGATCTGATCTATGTGCATGGGTTTCGACCGTAACGTTGTGTCAGGTTGCGAATGCGCCTTTGGTGCGTGTTGACTTCTCCCTTTGGTACTATTTGCAGGTTCTACGCCGAGAGGCCTTTGTAAAGGAGGAGACACTGCTTCCTTTTATCAAGCAAGAGACGGTGTAAATTAAGGAGGAGGTGACTCCCAAAGTTGAAATCAAGGACGAACCGACGGCCATTCATGAGGAAGTAATTCCGAAAGCCGAGGCCATTGTTAAGGAGGAACTAGCGCCGGAAGATAGCAATACTGGGAGTTCTGACGCTCTTGTCCCTGAAGAGGACCTCAACCAGTTCGAGCCTTCATATGCGAAATGGCTGAGGAGTGGTACATGCCTCAGCGTAACTATGATCACTGGCTGTAGGGGTTCATCGTCTGACTTGTGGTCTTTGCTGAGGCCAAAGTCAATTTTCCTTTTTTGATCTTTGTTCCCTTTCTGAGATGTAGCTTTTGCTTTTGTTCCATTCCAATGCTGATGTAATCTTTGTTGGATGAAAAAAATAAAAGAACTCTTGTTTTATTCGTTTCTTATGATGAATTAAAATTTTGTGGACTTATCACCCTTGGCGTACCTTGATTTTAGGTACGGATGATAAGTTGAGAGAGAGAGAGCCAACATATTTACTCAGAGGTAATATGGATATGGTAAATATGGGCTAAAATGGTGGATTTTCTTACTCAGAGGTAATATGGACGTGGTAGGAGTGGACACTATGGTATTTATAAAACAACTCAGAGGTAATATGGACATGGATGTTCTATAGTACAATAACACAGGGATGGTTGTACGAAATGTTTACCCAGAGGTGATGTGGACGTAGTAAATATTGCCTTAAGTATGATCTTACATGGTGCAGGATCCTGCTTGATGAGGTATAGAGAGACAACTCAGAGGTGATATGGACATGGTTGTCCCTCTACTGGGGATAGAATACAATAAAATAGCTGGTTCCAGAAGCATATGATTTTTCAAAGAAGGGGTGTGAACTTGGTTTGGTCAAGTTCACCAGTCCTCTCTCTGAGGAGAGGCAGTACATTCTCGACGAAGGTCAAGAATGGTACTTTTTTGGAACTTGCGGTTGATGGGCATCATGAACAAGTCCTCATTAGCTTGAGCGAGACGATAAGCACCGTTTGTGTATACCGTCTCTATGATGAAGGGTCCTTCCCATCTGGGTTTAAACTTTTCCAGTATTTTGTGAGTCATCACCATCGGTCTTTTGACTGCCAGAACCAGGTCGCCCACTTGGAAAGTCCTCTGTCGGACCCTTTTGTTGAAAGCCTGTGATATGCGGGCTTGATAAAGTTTGATGCGCTGTTGAGCCAAGGGGCATTTTTTGTCCAGTGCCTCCAACTCTTGCAGACGGCAACGTTGATTGTCTTCATCCGTCAATTGGTTTGTGATCACCACCCGTAGAGAGGGCATTTGGATCTCCAGCAGTAGCACTGCTTCGCTCCCGTAAACCAGTAAGAATGGTGTGTTGTCCGTCGAGGTCCGTACCGTTGTGCGATTGGCCTAAAGGTATTCGTCGAGCTTCTCGTCCCAGTCGTGCTTGTTGGATGACATAACCTTTTTGAGTAGCTTGACGATGGTCTTATTAAAAACTTCATCCAATCCGTTCGCTGCCCGATTGTAAGCGGTTGATGCTACGTTCTGAATACGGTTCTTATCGCAAAACCTACTAAACGCATGGCTGATGAATTACGGGCCATTATCGTGGATAATCCTTCGAGGTAATCCGAAATGGTAGATGACGTGTTGCTTGATGAAGTTGATCACTTTTGAGCTTTTAACCTCTGTGAAAGGTATTGCTTTCGCCCATTTAGAGAAATAATCGATGATTGCCAGGATAAAGCGGTGTCCCCTTAACGAAGGAGGAGTGGTAGGCCCCACTATATATATGCCCCATGCTTCAAATGGCCAAGAGACAACCATCGGGTGTAGAGGCTCTGACGGTCTGTGGATGAAGTCGGCGTGAAGCAGAAGCACGATACTTCTTTGCATACTTGACAACGTCGACATCATGGTGGGCCAGTAATAACCTATACGTCGGAGTCAGTCCTGTAGCTTAGGACCTGGTTAATGAGCTCCGCTCGTTCCATCATGAGCTTCTCGAAGAGCTTCGGTGGCTTCTTCGTTGGGTAGACATCGGAGGAGAAGTCCATCGTAGGAGCGCTGGAACAGCATTTTGGAGGCTGTATCGTAATAGAACCAGAGGGAGCGCCTTCTGACTGAGACTGCCTCCTTCGGGTCTTCCGGAGGATTTCGTAGACAGCAAAGTCGATGAATGAGAACCTCCAGTCTCTAACGTTGATGCCAGGGTCTGCAGCCATGGGATGAGTTTTTCGCATGCACAAATTATTTCTGGGGCAAGCCAAGTCCCGACCCGTCACCGTCACAAAGTGTTGAGTCCCGATGGGTGCAGCCAATGAGGCTGCGAGGCCGGCCAGAGCATCAGCTTCCAGGTTTTGCAGTCGAGGCACATGCTCTAAGAAGAATTCTGCAAAGGTTGAGATAATGTCCAACGCTGCTTTGTGATAGGGGATGAGGTCTTTATGGCAGACCTCATATTGTCTCCGACTTGATTGACGATGAGCTTTGAGTCGTCGTAAGATTCAAGGTAGTCCACTCCCAGCTGTCTTGCTAACTGAAGCCCCATGATGAGGGCGTTGTACTCCACAACATTGTTGGAGCGCGGCTCAGAAAGAGAATAGACGCGTTGGATGACCAGTTTGTCGGAAGAGATTAAGACCACCCCCACTCCTGCGACAATTTGGCCTTTGGGGCCTGTTCTGGAAGCACCGTCGAAGAACATCCGCCAGACTGGGCTTTCTTCGGTAATGTTTGCTTCTTGCACCTTATCGAAAATACCTTCGTGGAGCCTGGACGATTCCGGGATTGGGTGCACAGCTAGGAAGTCAGCCAATGCCTGGCCCTTGACAGCGTTTTGCGATACGAATACCATGCCATATGGTGTCAATAATATCGCCCATGTAGCCAACCGAGAGTTTAGCGCTCCCGATTTTGTCATAAAAATTCTGAATGGATTGACTCATGAGATGACATGGATTGTTTGTCCCGAGACATAATGGCGAGTCTTCTGGATGGCGAACACCAAGGCTAGACACTCTTTTTCTATGGGATTGTATCGGTATTCAGCCCCAACCATCGTCCTGCAGAGGTAGCAGATGGCCTGCTCATGGCATGCTTCATCGTTCTGGGCCAATAAAGTGCCAAGGGAATGGTCCATTGCACGGACATAAAAGCAAGAATGGTTTGCCTGCGACGGGTGCCACCAAGACTGGGGGACTTATCAAATAAGCTTTGATGTCGTCGAAAGCTTTCGTCCAGACGTAAGAAACTCCCTTCTTCATAAGCTTGGTGAAAGGTTGACATTTTTCAGAAAGATTCGCGATAAACCTCCGGATGTAGGCGAGTTATCCTTGTAGGCCTCAAAGTTCTCTGAGGTTCTTCGGAGGGTCCATGTCAAGGATGGCTTTAGTCTTCTCGGGGTCGACATGAATGTCTTTCACAACGATGATGAAGCCCAAGAACTTTCCACTAGAAACCCCAAGGAAGGATTTAGCGGGGTTCATTTTAAGCTGATACGCCCGTATGAGATCGAAGATAGTCTTCAGGTCTCGTAGGTGATCGCCCCGAAGACGGCTCTTGACGGCAATATCGTCAACATAGCACTCGATTGTCTTGTGAAGGTGTTGACGGAAGATGGTGCTCATAGCTCACTGTTATGTGGCACCAGAATTCTTCAAGCCAAAGGGCATTACTGTGTAGCAGTAAACCCCCTTTGGAGTTCTGAACGGCGTGTGCTTCTCGTCGTCTGGGAACATCTTGATCTGATTGTAGCCTGAGTAGCCGTCCATGAAGGACATATGCTCGAAGCTATATGTATTGTCAATCATTACGTCGGTGATCGGGAGTAGAAACTCATCCTTTGGGCATGCAGAGTTGAGGTACCGAAAATCGATACAGACTCGGATCTTTTTGTTCTTCTTAGTGACGGAGACGATATTAGCTACCCAGTCGGGGTGTTTTTCTTCACGAATGAACCCGATGTCCAAGAGCTTGTCGACCTCTTTGTCAATGGCGTCCATGATGTTAGCACGAAAGCGCCACTGTTGCTGCTTAACGGGCTTAGTGTCAGGTAAGATGTTAAGCTTGTGTACTGCGACTTGTGGGTCGAGTCCCCCATGTCTTTGTATCTCCAGGCGAAGACGTTGATATATTCTTTGACCAGGTGGATCAAGGATTCTCGGTCCTCTCCCACCAAGCTCTTGCTGATGAAGGTGGGTTTGGATGAAGATCCATCCCCAAGGTCGATATGATCGACTTCATCTTCGGCAGGGGGTTCTCATAATTCTAAGCGAGACACCCATTGTGCGCCTAGGCGTTGAGCCCAGGTTTCTTCCTCGAAGAACTCTCCTGTTTGATCATCGTCTTTATCTTCTGAAGGATGTATGGATGTCATGTTGGCTGACAGCACCTTCCTGAAAACTGAGTCGATGCTAGTGTCGGAGTCCCAAGTTGAAGTTTCAGATGAGTGAGAATGTATGACATCCTCTGCTTCTGATTCTTATGGAGTTGTTGGAGGCGTGATGTAGCCGACCCTTCGCCGGGTACGGTGATAGTAGTCTTGCGGCTTTCCTTTTGGCACTGGAAGTCGTAGGGGAAGGTGTTGACCTTTGCCGTAGTTCAGACCTTGGATGCTCTTCAAGTTGTAACCCATCTTTTAGATGAGATACTTAGCTCGATCATTGTACCAGTAGATTTGTATTCTACCGGTGTCGGATTCTGGCTCCGTCGGTAGGAGGTCTTGGTGACGCTCGACTTTGCCAAAGATAATAGGCTTCTCGTCTTTGTTCCAAGGCGGGACTATGTAACAGACTCCTTAGTACAGGACGACTCGATTTATATGACTCACAGTCGTTATTTGTGTTTGTAATGACTGTAGAGCATTATCTAGAGTGTACATGGTATTCCAATGTGGAAGCCTTGAAAAACACTCTCTTATTGATAAAATACGGGATCTTGTCCCGAGGGATTACATCATTAAGGGATGGAGCATCGACATTAGCCGATATATACTCTCCAAGTTCTTCATCGGTGAGAACTGGAGTAGCCTTGGGAGGTTCAGAAGAGTTTTTTCGAAAGCTTGCCCCGTACTGGCTCCTGGAACTGTGCTGAGAAGAACATCGAGGTCTTCACTTGTGGCCTGACGGGTGCTAACAACTGAGAAGGTCTACCTTTGAGCCGTACCTTGAAGGGAGCCTCAGTTAGTGTTCCCGAAGCTAGAGCCTTTCCATGTAGCTTGGCTACGAGAGGAGCCGCCGCTTGAGGAGGCTTGCCTTTGAGGCATATCTTCAACGGAGCTTCATTGGATATTCTGTCAGGAGAAGTTGGCGCCTTCCCACAGAGTTTGACTACTATAGGAGCCGATGTTTGAGGGCCTTTCTTTGTGTCTCACTTTTAGGGGTGCGTCGATTATCATGTCCACCTCTAGGTCAGCTTCGACCTCAGCTTCTGTTTCGTCATCAGCATCATTGGCTTCATCTTCGAGATAAATTGATTTGTACAGATCAGCATCGGTGAAGAAGGCTTCAATCCCTCTGAAGGGATCGACATCAGCAAACTTTGTTCGAATGATGTCACTGGTGGACACGTATTTCATACATTGATGGAAAGTGGATGGCACCACCATGTATTCATATATCCATGGCCGTCCCAACAGGATGTTGTAGTTGACGTCTGCATCCATAACATAGCAAGTCACCTCGGTCTGGAGATCGCCGATGTGACACTTCAAACGGATCTTCCAGAGCGGCTCACTTTTACTGGCGTTGAAGCCACTGATGGTAGTGTAAGACGCTGTCAGGCGATGCATCGGGATCCACAACGTCTAAAGTAGAGTTCGGGAGATGATGCAGAGAGAAGACCCACGGTCGATCTGCATTCGATCCACCTTGATGGCACCGACATACCCTGTGTAATACAGGGGTCTGTTGTGCCTGTTATTCTTGAGCAGCATATCCTGTTGAGTGAATGTGATGTTTGGGATGATCTCCTCCACATTATGGCAGTGCGGACATGTTGTAGGATCGTCGTCAGGCTGTTAAACCTGGCTGATGAAAGACTCGACGTCCTTCAGGGCTTCGCAGAGAGCCTCCCGAGTATCTTTGGATAGACGGAGGAGCTCGAATAGGAAAAGCCGTGCTGGAGCACTGGCCAGTTGTGCCAGTATGTCGAAGTTGTGGGGCTTGGCTAACCCCAGAGCATTGTCTTTTCGAAGAGGCCTGTCGAAGCGGGCCTCCTTCCGCTTTTGTTTATCAGCTGCAGGAGGTTGGGATAAACCTTCTCCTTGGACAGCTGTGGTGATGATAGGAGGCGTCACTTCGGATGGAGCCTCCTATGGCTGGGCGTTCTGCTGTGAATGCATTTGTACGGGAAGTGCTTCCACAAGGGAGGAAGTCACCATTCGGCAAGACTTGGTCTTTTTGCCTTTGCTTTTGGAGGTAGAGGGTACCCCCGGTTGAGTCAGCTCTGGAACGAGATCCGGGTGAACCCATATGATCTCTCCCTTGTATGTTGTGAGTGGTGTCAGCCCACTGTTATGGCCCGCACCCCGCTTTTCGGATACGAGACGTGTCCAAGCCAGCCTATGCCGCAGAGTCGGCGGTTGAACGTTGTCACGGCCAATATGCTCAAATCACAAAATATACATTTATTGCTCATTCACATATTTAAATCAAGTTAACAAATTACAAGGTTTCACAACTTCACATTTGCTAGAATATACAATGTCTCACAATTAGAAAAAAATTACTAATTCAACTATCTAGGTTGACCTCAGCATACCCATGCCTTCCCAATGCTAAGAGTGATCGCGGCTAAACCTGAAAAATGTTAGTTTCCAGTCAAGAATGGAACAAGTACACAAACCGACGGCAATGCGAAAACATAATAGAATTCACAAGTCATGAAAATAACATATGTGAAAAGAAACTAGAAAGTAACTGATATCATGGCATGTCCAGAAAAAAAGTAGATAACACTACCACATGATGTATCCACTAAACGAGCATGTAAATGGGGTGACATGGCAATCAAATAAAACAAATAAAAGACTACTATCTATGTGTTTTGAAATATCAGTTTCGACATGTGAACGACTATGGGGTAAATCTGGTACCCCGTACGTGAATTGTGCGACTGCTATCAGGCAAGAATAGATGTTTTGGGGATGTTTCTGGGTAGTCTACATGTCTACTAAGATATTTTCCTGCCCAGCTAGTACTCATGGAATCAAGTCGCAAGCATGGTAATCATATAAAAGACAGTCAAGAGGTACAACAAATCCATGATACTAATCTCCGTGTGATGAGCGTGTCAACAAGCAGCAAGACATATGTATAAACATGAAACATAAAAACTACTATGAATTGAAAAGCAATCAAAAAGTGCACTTGCCTGAGATCCTGTGCTGGTGAAATCGATAATACTATACCACTCGGTGAGACACAACAGTCAACACATGCAAAAATTCTTCGGATGCTGAAATAAATATTACCAATATGTTTAGAATAGTCAAATTAGCTTTAATTGTCTGTCCTTAAGTCCAATTCTGGACACAAAGGGCAAACGGTAATTTTGGATCAAAACGGTATCCGACATTGGACCCGCTTTGCACCGAAAAGCGTGCCAAAGTCTATGGTCTTTAAAGTTATCAAATTATATGTCTACAGGTCCGATTTTCTGATACGAACCCAACCGTATGTCCAAAATTGGATTCTGGTGGGTCGTGAACGAAATCGCCCGTTGAGTCGGATCGTTGGGCCCGC